>VRYO01001463.1:71455859-71557149 GCA_009812075.1 Sialia sialis | reverse complement strand
CTTATAATCATGAAATTACTGTAGTCTGCCCCAGGTCTGCTCTGATATGTCCTCTGCTGGATGGCAGCCTGGCTTCCTTACCCATCCTGGACCAGCTGCTTCTGCTGAGCTGCCACTTGCCTCACTCTTGAGGGCTGCTCCCTCATGACGAGTGGAAAGGCTTGATTTTTCATCTGTTTCCAGGCCCTGCTTGTTTGCTTTTTCATACAAGGAGATTCTTATGCAAGAGGGTAAGCAAGCGTTTACACATAAAACTGAGAGTTATAAATGGTTTGGGTTTTTTTTTAATTATTATTTTTTCTGCTCTTTGATAAATAATTCAAAGCAACAAAAATATTGGTGTCGATTTTGTCTACAAGTATAGGTCTTCCAAATATGCAGGAAATTCCATCAATTTCTTGAGCTCTCTGGTTGGAAACACTAGACCTTTTTGTGGTACCACAGTAAAAATGTCTCCATTTCTGTGCACAATTCAAATATGTGACAAGAACTCATTTCAGCAAAAGGGTGTTACTGGAAGTGTAAAAATCTGACACCTTTTGCAATTATATTTTCACCAGCACTGCATCACTTCATCTGCAAGGTCTTCTGGTTTTGTTTTTGGGTGGGAGGATTCTTATCTTCCCACTATTCTGAAGACCTCAATATTGCTCTATAGCCTACAAAGCTAATAGAACATTTATCACAGAGCAGGACATGATGACTTTTAATTCCAATCCAAGTTGCTCTCTCTTGGATCTTCTCACGGGGAAAATTACTTGCATAGTGGTTTAGTGTAGCATTTTTATAGATTGCCTCCTTCTACCTTTCCCCTGCCTTCTTTATTTCCTTTCTGAATTTCTTTTATCTGCTCTTGTTTTGATGGCTACTCTTCTCACAAGAAGGGCTATTTTTGAATGAAAATCCCTAACATGCAGAAACAGTAGCTTGCAATTTGTAATTTAGGCAGAATTTATTCCATTCTGGTTAACTATGAATGGGTCTATCATGCAGGTGTAATTGAACATAACATGATCAGAGGAGCACTATTAAGTTTACATTCCATTTAGGTTTTAAAAGAGATCACAGCAGTACTAATATTTTAATTTCAAAAGCTAAATGGAATAGCTATTACTCCATTTTGTGTATTTTAATAAAGAGACAAATTAAACACCCTTGGACATGGTTTTGTTTTCATTTTCATAAGCTGTTATATGAGATTTCTTTCCTGTTAACAAAATGTAATTTTTTGTCCTACTTGAAATAGCTCCTTTGCAAGTCTTCTGTATTTGTGGCAGAGGTTATTTCTTGCCATTTTAATTTACAGCTTTTAAAAATAATATCTGCTGCAGCTTCTATGTTGTTGATTCATGCTGTTTTGCAGCCATTTGTGAAGTTCAGTTTGTTCTGAGGGGTCTTTTAATCAAAACTGAAGACTCCTCCCTCTGTCCCCCATTTGCACACTTGTCTGTTAGCAGGACAGATTAAAACATTACAATTTTCATAGCATAATGTGAAATCCTTTCACTATTGTCATGCTTCTCATTAATATATTGTGGTTTCACTCCTTCCTGAACAAACTCTCACTTTCCAGAGCTGCATATACTACTTGTATAATGACACAGGGGCCATTCTGTTCAAAAATGCGATCCTTCTGATTGTGGTTTCAGTAAAGGAATGAATTTTACTGACCACCCAAGTGTAATACATCTGTTGTACTGTGTCTGTCTTTTATTTATCAAGGAGTACTGGAATGGCTCAGCATTTAGCTGCAGGGCTTTTAGTCTCAGAACAATTTGTATATGTGCATACAGTGATTAAGTCTAAAGGAGAGCAAGGCAGGGTGCATTGAACACCACAATCACTTAAGTATCAGAAGCAATTGTGTTTTGGGTGGAGGAAACAAATTGCATACATTACTCAGAATGTTGTTGAGAACTAATTTTTATAACAACTGATTAAGAATTCAATCCTAAATCAATACACTGCAATCAGAACTGAGATCTCAAAGTCTTAATGTGCTGCTGCCCATGAGTTGGACCTCAGGTTGAGTCAGGGGCAGGAGGTGCTCCAGGCACCGGAGCAGAGATTCTCCCACAGACCCTGGCACAGACCATGGTGAGGCAGCTGTTCCCCTGCAGGAGATCCACCTGCAGCCTGTGGAGAACTCCAGAGCAAAACAGGTGGATGTTTAAAGGAGGCCCTGTAGGAAGCCTCCACTGGAGCTCATGGCTGGACTTGTGGGCCAGTGGAGAGAGGAGCCCATGCTGTAGCAAGTTTGCTACAGGACAGGACTTGTGACCCTGAAGGGGACCCACAGTAGAGCTGCCTGTTCCTGAAGGAAAGGGACCCACACCGCAGCAGTTGCTGAAGAACTCCAGCCTGTGGGAGGGACCACACTGGAAAAGTTCATGGGGAGCTGTTTTCCATGGGAGTGACCCCATACTTGAGCAGGGGAAGAGTGTGAAGCGTCCTTCTGCTGAGGAGGACACAGTGGCAGAGACAGCATGTGATGAAGTGACTGCAGCTCCCATTCCCTGCCCTCTTGCACAGATCGGTGAGAGGTGGCAGAAAATTCAAGAGTGATGCTGAGCCTGGGAAGAAGGGAGGAGTGGGCAGGAGAAAGGTGTTTCTAAGACTAGAGGTTTATTCTTATTATCCCATTCTGATTTGATTGGTGATAAATTAAATCAATTTTCCCAGGCTGCATCAGTTTTGCCTGTGGTGGTATCTGGTGCATGATCTCTCCTTGCCTTACCTAGACCCACAAGCCTTTTGTTTTATTTTCTCTCCCCTGCCTAGCTGAGGAGAGGATGACAGTGCAGCTTTTGGTGAGTAATTGTCATCCAGTCAGGGTTAGCTCACCAAAAATAGGGAGGTGCTTACCATTCTTAGAAGCCAACAATTCTATTTCTCTCCATGTTTCTATCAAGAAAATATCCTGAATTTATTCAGAGTGCTCCTGTGCAATTCTATATTCTTTATTTTTGGATCTCAAGAGTAAACACCAGTCAATTTAAAAGTGAAATGAAGCTCATACTGTTGAAAATGGGCAGAATACTAGTATATTTTAGCAAAAGATCACAGTACAGAAGTGCAGCATTGTAACTAAAATGTAAATCTACCAATTCCAGTTTTATCTCAAATGTATGTTTACTTCATGCCCAACTTTCTGAATGACTAACTGAAAGGAACAATATATATCAATGTGCACTGTGTCTTAGAAAAGTGGTATTAGTTCTGTTACTTCACTGAAGTTTAATTAAAACATTAGAAACTAGAATGTATTTTAGAAATTCCAAAATAAAATTCTTAAAGATATCCACAAATGCAAAAGCTACATGATACAGATATTGAATCACAGGTAGTTTAGAAAAGTTTAAATGGCATATTTTGTACATAACATGGTATTAAATGGTGAATATTTTGCAGGGAAAGTTGAGTAATTCCCTGTGTGGGCTTTCTTTTCATTTTAAATTCTGTAAACTCTCCACCAGTTGCCCTGTTCATTGATTTATTGGACTGCATTGTTGCTATTATTAACAAGACAACTTTTTTCTCCACAGGCATTAGTAAGCTCAGTTTTTGTACAAAAATTCAACTCTTTAGTTCTTTGTCCTTTTAAAATTTCTCTTTCCTCAGTTATTCCTTCCCCAGATTTTATGTGCTGTATTGAAATTTAATGCATTGTCTTCACAAACTCAATGAGACCAAATATTTGATATGATGGAGCTCCTCCCCGCTTCCCTCTTATTCTTTTTTGTTTTTAGTACTACAACTGACCTAGCCACACCTTACTGTTGAAAAATGGTATCTGCAGCAGCTATTATATGGCCCTTGAAGATGACAGATGCTGCCTTTCAGCACACAGGGGAAGAAACTATCTTAACCAATTTTCAGGGCACTGCTTCTACAGCGTTTATCACCAGGTGTATTAGTTTTGCTCTGTTAAGTGGTGCGGTTTTTTTTCCTTCCCTGTTTTCTTGAATGTTGTGCTATTTCTTTTATCATCCTTTTCTGCCAGAGGCAGGGGGCCACTAAACAGCACAGCTCTGTGGATGAAAGCAGATCTGTGTGGAAAGTGCTTCATGAAGTATTGCTTCTGGCTATGTTTTTGTGTCCTTCCATGAGCCTGCTTACTTCTCCTGAGAAGACATAAATTTGACACTTCCTTCCCGAAAATCTGATTGAGGTAGATATCTTTTGAATTTTTTAAGTCTATGGGATGTTAATCAGAACAAGGACCTTCAGTTTGTCTCTCAATTTTTAAAGCCAGTCTAATTGATTTTTTTTTTTTTAATTAAAGTGCTTTCTGCTGTCTTGCTTGCTAACAGAGGCAGAAGCGTCAAATGAAGTCTGCAACAGGGGAATGCTGAACTCATCCATCTTCCTTCCTCTCCTGTCCCATGCTCTTGTCTGGAGCACAAGCAAAAAGAGCAGAGAGGGTGGAACAGTCTGGAGAGCCCACATATCTGGCAACTAATAAAGACAATTTCTCTCTCTTCTTCAACATTTAGTGAAGGCAGGGAGTTAGAGGTTCTGCTAAGGACAGCCATGACTTGAGAGAGCACAGTGAAGAGTCCTTGGAGAAGAATTGAGGTTGAGGTTTAGTCAGAACTAATGGGTTAAAGTCAGGGTTCAAAACCCCCAGAGAAGTTTGGTATAGGAACCAGGCAGGTGTGCAAATCAAAGTTTAGAAGCGACTCACATTGTTGTCATATTAAAAAACATTTATATTACCTATATATGGGAAAAAAGAAGGCCTAATTTGGAGGTTTGACAGAAAAATAAAATGGTTAGCAGGGACACTGTTGGCAGTACTGAAGTTGTGTCAGGCAGCCTTGAAAAAAACAGTGTGTGTGCAAAGCTTTTTGATCTATTGGGACTGGCAGCAGCCTCTCCATGCTCTTGGCTGGGATGAACTGAGCCAAACAGAGCCCATGTCCCTGTTTGTCTGTGCTGCCCAGCACTGTTAGTGAGGTAACCAGATAAATCTACCCTTTGCATTTCGGCCGTGGTTTGGTGCTCAGCCTGGTTACCTGTATGTGTCAATTCACGCGGCATCCCCAGCTGCTGGGCTGGTGCAAGAGAAGAGCTGCCCTCCAGTGCAGAGCTTCAGCTGCCCTGGGGCACGATGCACAGATGGGTGAAAGGCAGCCCTCTCAAAGCCCAGGTGCTGAACTGGCAGAGAACAGGCAGGCACCTCCACCAAGCACACTCACCCAGGGACAGGCTAGACCACCTCCCAGCCTTGGATGTGCCCACGCATCTCCACAGGCAGCTGCTCCCACACTTCCAGAACCTGCTGGAGCAGTAGGCAGTGAAAAGTTAATCCCTCTGGCCCTCTTGTTCCTACCAGTGCTCAGCAGCCAAGCCCTATGTGGTCTCCAGTGTGCTGCTTATGCCTCTCTGCTGTGTTTTGGGACTTTTCCACATGGACTGGGATATCACACATCCATGCAGCCAGAAGACCCTGGGTCTGACCTGCCTCCCTGCTCTTGTCCATGGTTTACAACATGCCCATGAAATGTTGAAATGCCCTCTACATCGGGTAGTGTGGGGAAAATTCCTAGATGAAGAGATTTTAAAAATAAGCAAATAAGAGGAATATCAACATTTGGAGGTTCCATTACTTAACAGATACTTCTGTATCTTGAGTCGAAATGTTATGACTGCAGAAAATGCTGTGTTCTGTACTCTGCAAGAGGTTAATAGACTGAAGGATTTTTTTCTGAGTTTCATCAGAACTAAGAAATCCTATGGGTCTTTACATGTGAGAAGATTAATATCATAATTATTTTTATATGGCTCTGGGTGATATTTTTTTTTTTGCAAACATGTTTTTCTTTGTGTCTTTAGTCATTTGTAGGGGCAAAAGAGAGACACATTTACAGAAAAGCAAATATTTTTCCGTTAACAGTGGTACCCATATAATGTTCATATGCAATATTTTTATGTGTATGCTGCTCTGAAGCACAGCAATGACCTGACTTGTTGATGATGGATTTTGACTTCTGAAATGTATGCCTTGTATTAGTCCTGCATAGATGCTTTCCTTTAACAATTCTGAATCAGATTAGTTTTAATCACTTGGCTGCTGTAGATAAACTTGAATTTCAATTAGAGACTATTATTCAGTGTCTACCATAAGGTTTTTTTGTGGTTAAATTTGTAGAGAAACCCTTCATGTGAATTATGCCTAGGATATTGTGTAATTCATTATTTTCCTCAATGTAATTCTGCTAAACGCCATAAAACACAGTCATTTTTATGATTTAGATTTTAATCTTGTTTTTTTCCAATTACATTCAAGTCTCACCTTAAGATACTTCATAATAATTTAATTGCAGCTATTAAAATTGCTTTTTGCTAAATATAATTCCTGTGCTTTTATCACAACACATTACCTTTTTAATGTAGTTAGGGTTCTCCTAAATTGCATTTTCTCTGTATTTTGTTTAAGAAGAAATCTTACTCTCTTCAATAGTAAAAACTATTCTTTCTGTACTGCAAATTCTTGAATCAGTCTCTTCTTTGAGAAGAACATCAAAAGCTTAGGCCTCACTTAACTGATTCCAAGTCTATTTCTAAGGAGAAAGAAGTCTGCTGATTTTGATCATCATGGTCTGAATAAGGACCTCTTTTATTCCAATGAGGGATGCAACTAAATGGAGGATATGCTAAACTAAATGAAAATACTATCAAACCATAGGTTTCCTGTCTATTTTTACCAGGTAAGTCCAAGGTTTTTGTCTTGGGATAGTGTAATTATTTTAAGAATTGATTGGTTGGAGGTTGTATGAAAGATGTGGTAAAGAAAAACTAGAATTAATTTGGTGAAATGAGAAATAGTTTGATTGTCCAAGGCAGAAAAAATTATTTACTAAAATTTATGTAGTATATTGTTAGACATTTCTGTTTTCTTGTGCTTTTTGGGGCAGTTAAAGTACAAGATAGAATCTGAGTGGGTTTTGTTGAGAAACAGGATTCCTGTGCTCCAATGAGGCTGTATCTGAGGATTGCCAGTGGTATCATCCAGCCACAGTGCTGACTCTCTCATCAGTCTTTGTATTCCATGTTACTGTTTGCAGGATTCTGCTGCACCTAGTAATGAACAAGGTTACATATTCTTTCTTTCTGTTACCAAGAAAACAATTCTTAAAGTTATGCAGTGGAACAGGAATTTATTGTCAATAAATTTGCAAGTCAAGATGCTATCAAAAGAAATTTAGCAGAGAGAACTTGGCCTTTTTAAAAGGAGTTTCTTAATAGCAGCTTCCTATCCATGATGCAGCTGGAGTAACAGTAAATGGAGAACTACAGAGTAGAATGACAGTGGGACAGAGATTTGCTAGAATAAGCAAGGGAAAGCATCTCTGTGTCCAGGACAACATGGATATTACTCCCTAGAAAATCTGCAGATTTAGATGTGTATCTTGGAAGATGCTTAGGATTCTCTAAGAGGTGTTGTCAAGCTCCTTTCTGTCCTTGACTTGATCTTTGGTTGTGCTCTAAGCATAGTCAAAGCAAGTCTTAAACTTGGTGTGAGCATTTCTTTGTGCAATAGGAAATATTTAGTTGACGTGGTGATTTTAGTAATTCTACTGCTCTTTCCTTGAGATACCATCCAGATTATGGGCACCCAGCAGGAACACTGATACATGAACTTTGTCCTGGCCATTTAGTTGATGATGAATGACGTTTTATGAAAGCATTTCCCCCACATCCGCAAAGTTTGTTTCAAGATTTAATTTAAAACATTGACTCCATCAGTTTCTTGTTTGCACATTGCAGTATGTGTACTATGAGGTCAAATTGTGTCTTCTGACTAATAAATGCAGAGCAAGAAACCCTCCTTTTATGCTTCTTTCTGTGCATTTTGTTCTTCTCTTCATCAGAGATGATCTCAGTGATTGCTTTCATGTCTTCTATTGGCTGACACAGAGCAAATCTGAGTTGCATTTTCCAGGTAGTTTTGGTCAGCTCAAAACCTGTCAATCTATTTCAAATATTTTTGCTTTTTCCATATAAAAAACTTTATTTTATCTTTACTTTTAGAAGTGAATGTTGTTTGCTGTGTAACTCTATAATCTTGTAAAGCAGCTGTGTGAAGACTAAACCAATGCTGAACTGCATGCCCTTTATAGGGCTCGTTTGGGGGGCATTTTTTTCTTATGCAACCTTGCAAGTTGTTTTTTAGAATTGTCCTTCCCCTTCAAGGTTCAAATGCAATTTATTTAAGAGACCCTCTGCCCCATCCCTCTTGAGGGTCGCTCTCCAATTTCCTAACCTCAGTGTTAAATAATTAGTTTTGGAAGGCTGAGCAGAAAATAAAGCTAAATTAATATATGCAGTTGAATGGTAGCTTTGTGCAGTTCCTCTTCTGCAATTAGAAAATTGTCTCAAGTGCTGGTCTACCAAAGGTAATTATGAATAAAAGGTTGAGTTCTCTTTTTTAATGAGTTCTGCCTGATGCTGTGAAGAAAATCTAGTTTGGTGCAAAGTATATTCAATAGTGCTAATTAAACCATTCCTCCCACTTTCTTTAAGTCAAATTAGTTTAATCCAATTGAGAAACTAATGTTTCACTAAGGCAGCTCTTTAGGACTTAACAAAATAGTTCTGTGTAACCTTAAATGAGAGGGCTTTTTTTTTGTGAAGGGACTACCAATCTCCACTGAGCAAAACACAGCTTTTCTTATTTTCTTCTTCTTAGTGTTATAAGCAATGCCCATTGGAATTCTAGGTGTGTTGCATTCCCCTCCATTTTTGCATAGAACTGTTTTTTTATTTTATTAGGAGGAAAATGAAAAAATCAAGCACTTTTGGTGTTCGTTCCTAACTCAGAGGCATGGCTTGTTTTAATCTACTAACAGGAAAGTAATAAAAAATTTATTATCAGAACTTCAGGGGATGACTTATTGAAGGCATCACCCTGAAAGCTCTTCAGGGTGTTAAGGACCAGAAGTTAAAATGCTTAGCTGTGTAGGATTTTTTTTTCCGAGGCAGTTAAACCCAGTCGTGTACTGCTTACTGAATTTTACTGGTTTAATGGGATTATGCAGCATGAAGTATTTTTTTTTGTTATGATTATAGACATATTATCAGGAAGTAGATTGTTCATATCAGTATCATGGACACAATTTCCCTTTATTGCTACTCATATTGGTTTCAGCTATAGGTGCTGAACTGCTTTTTAAGGTACACTGTATTGATCTGGATGTTCTGCTTTTCCTACTGAAGTTGTATGATTGCATATTTACATTGTTAAAACTACTTTGCCCTCTGCCCAACATCACTGGAGAAAAACCCTCTGGTGTGATAGAGGGGGGAATCTTGTACCTGCCTGTTCACTAGAGGGGCTGACACCATGGGTGTGCTCAGTATTTGGGCCCGAGGAGGTGTCACTGAGGATCTCTGTCAATGCTGTGGGGGCTTCACATCACCCCAGCCTCTGTTGCACAAAGGCAGGCTGTGAGCTGTTCTCTGTGTGTCCTATGAGCTCCACCCAGCCTGGACTCCAGGGCTGGCCAGAGAAGCCTTTGGAGGTCCCTGGCTTTTGAAAGCTGGGCTTTGTGGTATGCCTGTGTTATAGCAGCTGCAATTGGGGTGAATGAGTTGAGTGAGCTGGAAGCTGCTGAACTAAAGTACTGTCAATATCACTGCTGCAGTGGAAAAACCATATGATGGAAACTGGTTAAAAACTCTACACACTGAGGTTGGCTCTTTCTTGCTGTGGCTGCATTGTCAGCAGTACAGTACCCAAGCTCTGCATTTTTGACTTATCGGGAATGTTTTTGTGAGCTATGGTTACAGCAGTGAATGCCAGACATACTGCTCCTTGAAGGAGCAGTATAATGTCATAATGAATACATGCTGAAGAATAAACAGCACTGGAGAACTAATTCTGGAGTAAGGACAAACTAGTTTCATTGGTGCTACCTGATATCATCTGTGGTCTTGATGTCCTGGAGAATCAGCATTACACAGGAGAGTGTAATGCTGATGCTTGTTTTGAGCAGCTTTCTTGAAGACTCGAGGGTTGTGCCCATGGTAGAAAATAGAAAGGACCATAGTGCATTTGTGCATTCACAACACGCTGTCCCTGACCTCTCTTATCCTGCAGACTGTACTTAATCTCCCACTGTCTGGGAGAATATTAATTGACAACTGTTGATGGAATTGTTAGCAATGTTAGCAATTAAATGTTATGGATGAGTGTAGGCTGGTATTTGAGCCCTAGCCTTTAATTTACTGATGTAGGCACATGCAGCTAATTAAGTACCTTTTTATAAGTTCTGAGTATTCTCTATAAGTTCCTAGGATTTTTCTATAAAACATTTTGTAATTCCACCACAAGTGGGCTTTTTTATTCTTGTTTTCTCTCAATATGGTGCTTTATATAGTACTGAAGCCAGCACGACTGAATGGCTGCAGCAGCAGTACTAAGTAGCTCATTAGCTTTTTTAAAGATGAGTGACTTGATTTAAGTGCAGTGATTAAAAATAAAACTTTTGCTGAAGGAGATAAGGTGGGTCCTACAAATTATGCAGTTTACATACCAATTTTTAATTTTTATTATTTGAAAACACTGACCAACAGCAGGAAAAAAACCCCTTAAGCATTTGGCATAATACTGACATATGCAGATATTAAATAATGTGCATGGTAAGAGGCAAGCTTTTTAGCTGAGAGTTTTCCAGGACAGGTATCATATCCAGAGGTTTCCTTTATAGTCAGGAAGAAGAAACCAAATACAATGATATGTGTTTACTACTTGACAGTTGAAATGCAATGCTGTGTGCCACATGTTTTTTTGAAAGACATGAGCAAAATTCAGTATCTTGTTACTTTCTTACTGATTTAAATGAACTGTTTTGATTTGCAGTTGATTTTTATTTAGTTGATTTTTATTTGGTGGCAGACCCTTTTCAGTCTCATTTAAAAAAAGTTAAAATAATTCTTGCACGGGAGAGCTGCCAAAAAGTTGACAGAATAATGTTCATGATTCTTTTCTCTGTACAAATATTAGACACTTTTGGGACTCCTGTGTTGAAGGTGCCATGAGTAAAAAAACAAAAATATGTTTAATACACTATAGAAGGTGAATGGCATTCCAGGCTGTTCTCTGATTAAAGTTTAGGCCATATTCTGCCTGTGGAAAGCTGTCTTTCTATGTTGATTTGTAATTCAGTAAATGCTTCCTGATCCTGAATAGGTGAAGAATTATCCTAATCTACTTCCATTGTAGGTAATATGAAGGGAGATCTTACAGTTATGGATTAGTCCTTATTCTTATCGGTTGCATTTATTGAAGAAACTTCATGAACAGAGGGCATATTCCATAACCTTTCTAAGCATTACTCTAGAAAGAAAATTGCGCTCGTCAGTGTGAATTTTTTCACAAATTTCCACAAAATACAGTAATTTCACACATATAAGGCACACCTTTTTGACTGAAGTTTTGATCCAAACCTGGAAGTGCGCCTTATAATCCAGTGCGCCTTATATATGGACAAAGTTTGGAAATTTGCCAACCTGGAAGTGCAAGCTGAGCAGCCAGCCCCCCTGCCACACATCTTGGGCACCCCCTCCGACCGCGCGGACAGCCGTGGCAGCCGGTGCTGGGGGCAGGAGTGCCAGGGCCCATGGCATGGGGGAGGCACTTGGGGCTGCGTTCAAAGGCTGCGCTGATCTGTGAAAACTGTTTGCAAATTAAGCACCTGACAGTATTCTGTGTGCCTTATATGCCAGTGTGCCTTATATATGGACAGAATACAGTAAATTGCTGATAACCCGGAAGTGCGCCTTATACCCTGGTGCACCTTATAGGTGTAAAATTACTGTAATGGAAATTTTGTTTGCAAGTGGCCTCTGGAGGCCATCAAGTCCATCCTTCTGCTTGAAGTAGGACCATTAGCAAGTCTAGATCTGCTTTGTCTGACAACCTTGAAAACCTCTAAGGCTGGAGATTCCACCTATGTGAATAATACACTGTAGTGCTCGACTATCTTTCTAGTGAAGAAGTTTTTCTTAATATACTCCATGAACAGGTTTGAGCCCCAAACTGAGCACAGCTTTCCAGACATGGTCTCTTCAGCGCAGGAACTCCCTTGATCTGCTGGCTGCACTTTCCTCAATGTGGCCCAGTCTTGGCTTTCCAGCTTCACAGGGAGACTGCACTACAGCTCACATTTACAGTAATTTCACAATTATAACCCGCACATTTTTCATAGAAGAATCCAGCCTACCACAGTAGTGCAGCTTATATTCAGGTGCGGCTTATCTATGGACAAATCCCAGTGAAATGCCAACCCAGAAGTGAGAGCCGGTGAGGAGGGCACCTGGGGCTGCCTTTAAAGGCTTCACTGGTCTATGAAAATTGTTTGCAAATTGAGCACCTGACACCAAAACCAGCTGGCAGTGATTCTGTTACTAATTTGTTACTTTGTTACACATGGATCCTCGCCTTTTATTTTTTTTTTTTTAAGGAGGTGCAGCTTATATTCAGGTGCGGCTTATAATTGTGAAATTACTGTACATTGGCACCTGCCATGGTCCTTGGTACTTTCAGCAGAGCTGTCAGTCGGGCAGCCACTTTCCAGCTGTACTTGTGTGTGAGGTTATTCTTCCCCAAGTGCAGAGCATTGTAGTTCTGCTTATTAAACCTTGGGAAATTCCTGTTGCTCTAGTTCACAGGTTTCTGAAACTGCTGTGAATTAAGACTCTAGCACTCAATGTATCAACTTTTCCTCCATGTGGTAGTATCCTTGCATTTTCTAGTAAGTACATTCTTCCTTGTGACCCAGGTTGCTGCTGAAGTTGAGTAACAATGTCAGACCCAGAACAAACTCCCTGATTCTCATTTTGTTATTGACTGTCAGCTGGACTTTGACCCATTGATTACCGTGAGCCCAGTGTCCAGGCAGTTTCCAATATATCTAGCAGTTCAGCCAGCCCATAGTTCCTCAGCTTTCTGAGCTTCTGTGGAAGATTGTGTCAAAAGCCTAATGAAAGCCAAAGTGGATCACATCCAGTGCTCTCCCCTGGTCTATGCAGCTCATAATTTCATTGTAGAAGGCAATTGGTTCAGTCAGAAATGATTTGCACCTGGTAAATCTCTGCTGATTATTCCTGATTAACTTTTTGTCCTTCACATGCTTGAAAATCTATTTCCTTTGATCTTAATATTAGGTAGTGGAAAAAGGATATAATTTCTTTGAGATAAAGGCACATGAATGCAATGTTCTACTGGCAGTAGCAGAGGTATTTTGTGTCTAGAGGAGAGAAGCAGGGATAAGCTGCTTTATTGGTACAGATAACTTCTATTTTAATGAGGAAGAGAGATAACTGCATATGTGCTAGAGATTAGACTTTGTTTGGCTAAGGTAAGATTTATCCAGGAATAATGTGACACCTTAGGAAACTTAGCTGTCTTTGAAGAGAGTCCTAGGAGCAATATAAAGTGTGCATTTATAATTCACTTAGGAAATATTATACTACATGGTAGATACAGAAGAATTCATTGACATCTCAATTATAGTTATAGTCCTTGGGTTGTGAAAGCAAAAGAGTAACTCTCCAGATCTTTAATAAGAACAATGACAATTTTCTCTATTTAAGGTAAAATATTGGCTAGAGATCATGAAATTAAAAGTTAGTCAGTTGCTAAGTAAATAATTTTGCACTTGTAGTGAGAAAGTATAATCCTTTCTGAAGGAGAAATATACTGTCTCAATATAGAAGGTTTTAATTTTATTCTGTATTGTATTTAAAATTCACCTTCCAAAATAACTTTAGGGAAACTCTGAAGTCCTTCCTCCATATTGTTTAATTAATTGCTTTTTTACTTTCTCCTGTGTCTGTGAGAGGTGAGCAGAAACTATCATTCAGAATGTATGAAGAAAAATACACAAATGGGCATCAAGTCCCAGATAACATTTCAAATTCAAAGAGTCTCGATCTGCTCTGCTATTAGAGCATTTGACATTTCCAGCCTGGGGATCCATAGCACTATTTCCAGTTGCTTTGCTCAACACAGCTACTTATACTGGAGATATGTTTCAATGAGTTAAAAGAAAGTAAGCTGCTGAAAATTTGCCTGAGACCAGTTCCATTATGTTTTCATAGAATATATGTGTTTTTACTTTAGCTCCTGTCAGGCTTTCACAGTCCTGGGACTTCACCAAATTAGTTAGGAATTCTTGGTGTATTTTTGCTGCTTTTCAGATGAGACAATTGATTTCTGTTGGTATTTGCAGGTAAGTAAATTAGTCGGTGCCCTGGCTTTTTGTTTTGTTTTGTTTTGTTTTGTTTTAAATAAAGGTTTCTGAAGGGGACGAAAAGTTACTAATAGAAGAGTGAGTGAAAAATTTCTCTGCATATGCTGCTTTTCCTGGGAAACTATTCTACCTGACACAACTTGAGCAGAAGTATTTGACTAGACATATTGAGAAGCCCTTTCTAACCTTAACACTTTTGTGATTCAACTGTGATTTCCAATTTTGATTGGTCATAGAGGTTGTATGATGTAGCATATTCTGGAAAAGTTGTGCTTGCATGGAGTCCAAAGCCTTAATGCAAAAAGATTTTGAAACCTTCAATGCCGGACAGAAAATATAATCACAGCATCACAGGATAATTGATTTTGGAAGGAACATAAATGAGTCTTTAGTCCAACCTCATATTCAAAGTAGGATCAGCTATGAGCCCAAACCAGATAACAGTCATTTCACACATATAAGGCACACCTTTTTGACTGAAGTTTTGATCCAAAGCCAGAACTGTGCCTTATAATCCGGTGTGCCTTATATATGAACAAAATTCAGAAATTTGCCAACCAGGAAGTGCGAGCTGGGCTGGCCCAAGGCAGGGAAGGGCTGGCCCAGCTCAGAGCTGCTGCTGCAGGGGGGATGGGCAGCCAGAGCAGTGCCTGCCTGAAGCAGGGCGGGGCCAGCCAGAGCCAGATCCTCGCTTAAAAAAACAAAAGTGCGCCTTATATGCTGGTGCGCCTTATATATGGAAAAAGGACGGGGACTTGCCAGCTACCCGGAAGAGCGCCTTATAATCTGTGTGCCTTATAAGTGTGAAATTACTGTACTTGGAATTTTATCTACTTTGTATAGTTAAAAATCTCCAAGCAAGGAGACTGCACAACTTTTCTGAGTAACCTGTTCCTTTGACTCTCTGCCCCTCTGGTGGAAAAAAATAATTCCCTTTTTTTGCCAGTCTCAGTCTCTCATTTGAAATGCTTGCTGTCTCTGTTCTTCCCATCATGCATCATTTTGAAGAACCTGTCTTCATCATCTCTGTGACCTTCATGTAGATATTAGAAGGCTGCAGCTGGGTTCCTCTGATGCCTTGTCTCCAGGCTGAGCAAGACAAATTAACTCTGTTTCTAATAACAGGGTGAATTCTCCAGACCCCTGAGTGTCTTAGAATTTAGCTGTCCACTGAACTCAGCTGAACTTGCTCCAGTTCATTAATGTTTGTATTGAGGGGAGAAAACTTGATGCAGTATTTGGGATGTGGTCTAAGAAGTGCTTTCTACTATCTATGGTAATACAACCCAGGATGCCATGACATTTTTTTTTGCTGCCGGGGTATACTGCTGGCTATCTACCCAGGTTCCTTTCTGACCAGCTGTTTCCCAGCCTGTTACTCCCCTGCCTGGCTTCATGCAAGGGTTCATTTCATCCTGGGTGCAGGATTTTGAATTTTTCATTTTTGAAATTTATAAAGTCCCTGCTGGCCTATTCCTCTAGTTTGTCTAGATCCCTTTTAATGAAGTCCCGCTCTTAAGCATATCAGCTCTTTCTCCTAATTTGATGCATGTGCAAACAATTACCTCCAAGTCACTGATAAGTATATTAGAAAGGACAGGTTCCAGGATAGATGGCTGTGGTGCTCCACTTGTTGCTAACCTCCAGATACAATAGGATGGCTATCTACTGTCTTTTGAGACTGATCATTCAAGCAGGTTTTCTCATATCTAATTGCCCACTAATACATATCATAACATCATAAATTGCATACAAGTATATTGTCAAGCCTATCTCTGAAGATGAAATTTAATGACACTTACTGCTCTCCCTTCATCCCCAAATCTAATTTTATCTTAGGTGACAATCTACACTAAATAGATGGTCACCTTATTTACTTCAGGTGCCCAGAAGCACTCTTGAAAAAGACTTGCTTTGTGATTGTTTTCCAGAAATCAAAGTGAGACTTCAAGTTCCTGGGCTTACCTTTTGACTTTTTCAAAGATTGATACAACATTTGCCCTCCTTCAGTCAAGTGGGACCACTTGATCTCTACGAGGTTTCAGAGATAATAGAGAGCAGCCTTGCAGGGATGCAGCCTGCTGGATCCCATGAGCTTCTGTGGGTTGAATTCTCCCAATTAATCCTTGAGTCCTAATGGACTGCTAGTAGATCTCCATGATCCCTGTCACTAATCACAGAGGTATGGTATACCTTAGTGAAGACTGAGACAGATAACATTAAATACATTGATGTTATTTGTACCTGCTGTTGCTAAACCACCCATCTTGTTCAGCAGCCTTCATATTCCTTGTTCAGCCTTACAGCTATTTTTCTACTTCTAGGCTCCAGTGAGACCTTGCTTTTCACTGAAGCCACTGTAAATCAATGCATTTCTTAAACTAGAACAACAAATAAATGTGAGGACCTGTAACGATGTTACAGGGTTTACAAGTAGCAAGTAAAATTTTATTAGGGAGCTGTGAAACTTGGAAAATGTAAACCAAAAACTGCAATGTGCTCCTTGTTTACAGCTCTTGCTGATGGTGTTGTGCAAGTTGTGGTGGCCCTAGGGATGCCAGAAGCCTTGACTTCTGAAAAAGCCTTTTCTGAAAAAAAAAAAAAAATGTTGCCAGGTTCTGCATCTTCTGGCTCAACAGAGTATTTTGAGGACACTGCTGAAAATATCTTTCAGTTTTGTTTGATCAGTACTTTCTACCACCTGAGGCATATGCTAGCTGTTATTGTAATGTAGGGAATGTACAGCATTTTGTATTCCTGCTTCTCCGTTGATTTTTTTTGTGCTGGGAAAGGGATGGAATCCAAACCCAGGAGAACTTGCTGAAAAGCAGCATTTAATGCCTTCAAATCTTAGACCTCACTCTTGATTCCTTCACTTTCTTTGATGATGTCTCACATTTTGCAGTGCTAAATACAGTTCTTGTACTGTAAGCAAGAGCCTTTCCTTTAACAGGTCAGCTATCATACTGCTTTTTTGGGACTCATCTCAATAATACATCTTAACTTGTGGCAGTAATGATGAGGGCTGTACAGCCTGGCCTTTTCATCTTTGAAAATGCTTGTGACCTTGTGCTATGACTATCGTGCATCAGTCCTGCCCTTCTGATGGCAGTGCTTAACAGGAGATGGAATAAAGACAAGCCTTGTAGGATATCTCCATTGTACTGTCCTTGAATACCTAACACTCCATCTTCGTCCAAGCTAGATAAAAGAGAGATTTTTTTCATTGGGAACCTCTGCTGGGCCTGCTAATTTGCAGAGTTAAGTGACGTGTTGCTCATAGAATAACTTTGCCAATCATGGATTTACTGCCTGTGTGAGCAAGTGGGTTCGTGATTCTTCTGAACTCTACTCATTTTGAGACAGAGGTTTTCTTCTTTCCTCCTCATCCTGCCCTGTGACGTGGCCTGTTTGGTACACTGTGCCTGATTCTGCCCTCTGGAAATAAAACAGATGAAACCCACTAGTACAGGAATCTTTTTACACAGCTTCAGAATAAGGCCTTTTACCTACGACTAGGTTTCTGAAGAAGGATAAGCTGTGCCTCAAAGTGACAGTGTTCCTGCAGTTTCTATTGATTTCAGCAGTATTTGTGGGTGCTCAGCAGTTTTGTTCTGCTTGCTGACTGTACATGCATGGGCTAAATCACACTCAGTTGCATAATGAGACAAGCTATAGAGGCAAAAATCCTCAACCATTTTTGTCTTCATATTTTCTTTCAAATGCAAGTGAAGAAAGGTCTGAATTAATTCATGGAGAAGCTGCAGAACACCCAAGAGCATGTCTTGATTCTTTTATTTTAGAACACTTAGAGCAACTTGTGGAGAATGACACTGAAGTGGGTAGCTTCTAGGGAGCTAACACTAATTTTTCACTAAATGCTCAAAATTATTCACATTTGTAATATCTTCATTAGCTGTATGCAGTGCAGTGGATCAGAGCCAGACTTCAATATAAGGATTGCAAAAATATCTCCAGCGTTTTTTCCATTTTTGCTTGCTATGATCTGTTAACTTTAGCAAACAACACTTTCCTTCTTTCTCTTCCCCTGTGCCTCACATGCCTTCTGGGCTCCTTTGCCACCTCTTGTAGATTTAGATATTGAAATGATGAAGTTCAGAAGCCTGCTAGATTCCTCATTATTGAGGGAGAAGTTGTAAATATTTCTGCAAAGTACTGTGCTCTCACTGCACTATTTTGTAGCTTAGATTTGAACAAAGATGTATCTGAACATCAGCTATGCTTAAAGGCCTCAGCCTATGTAAAAATACAAGTTGTTGAGTGCCCAGCATTCTTTGTTTTATTTGTTTCAGGTTCTTTTAATAACAATAAACTGTGAGTAAGTAGTTTCTGAGGTGCCAGTCTGTATGTTAAACGTCTTTCAATAGTGTGCAAAACTTTGGCAGCAGAAGTAGTAAATATACTGTGGGTGTCTAGTAATAATCAATTAGGTGCTCATGCAGCAAAGTTGTCTTCCCAAGGCCCTCCAGATATGGCCATGGCTTTTTTCTAAAAAAAAGGTTTCTGCCAGCTAGAAAGAGAAGAGATTTTAATAGAGAATTTTACATATTGTTCTTACACTATTTCCCCAGAGTTTTCTCTTCTTCCTCATCAGTATGTTAACGTTCAGGGAAGGCTTTTTCCTTTTCTTGAATGTGTCCACCATGCTCTGCACTTAATTCTAGTTTTCTGCCTGTTACTAATTAATTTTCTTAATGATTAATTATGCCTGGGAGCAGATACTGTATTCTGAAGCCTTTATCAGACCTGGTGGATTTAATGAGTAACACTGAGAATCTGTTCTTTCTTCCTACTTGGCAGGACAGATTCTCTGCTATTTTCCATCTCAGAAAACTTGATCTAGTTCTAGTTTCCAAACTAAACTGGAGCCTATAGTCATGTATGTCTGGCTTAATATGAAATGAAGTCTATTTATTAAGTTTATTTTTTTTTAGGTGGTAGGTTGACCCATCTGGAGGCTAAGCCTCCACCAGTCACTCACTCATTAGAGGGGGAGAGAATCAGAGGAGCAAAAGTGAGACAACTCAAGATAAAGACAGTTTAATAGGTGAGACAAGGCTGCAAGCAGAAGCAAACCAAAATAAGGTGTTCCCTCACTACTTTTCATCAACAGGCAAAGGTTAAGTCACTTTGCAGAAAGCAAGGCCTAACAATTCCTGGGCAAGATAAATGTTGTAGCTCCAAAGGTTCTCCCTTCCCACTCCTTTTGCTGAGCTTTTACTGGGGAGCCCATGGTTACATGGTTTGAAGTATCCCTCTGGTCAGTTTGGGTCAGCTCTCTTGGCTGTGCTTGCTCCCAGTTTCTTTCACACCCCCAGCCTACTTGTCAGTTGAAGCAGAGTGAGAAAAAAAGGAAAAAAAAAAAAACCAAAAAACCCCCCTCAATGCTGTACAAGCAGTGCTCAGTGATAGCCAAAACACTGGTGTGTTATCAACACTGTTTTAGCTTTTAATCACAAATTCCCAAACTCAAAACATACCAGCATGCAGGCTACTATGAAGACAATTAAATCCCTTCCAGCCAGGCCTAGTACAGCTTATTAAACCTGTGAGTCAAATAGTGTGTGCAGATTGATTTAATTACAGTATTTTTGGTCTGATCCATAATCATGGGTAGTTTAATTTGAAACTCAGCTGCTATTTTTTACTTCTTATTTTATTTTTTTTATTTTTTTCTTAGCGTGTATATTTTATTTTGCTCTAGATGGTTGATAAATGGTATATTTATGAGTTTAATTTTAGGAACTTCTGGGAAAAAAACCATAAATTTTAGTTTTAGTTATAGTTTTTTAGAATTGTAGTTCCTTCCTTCATTGACTGAGTTCACTATCCAAACATAGTGTTAAATAGATGTGGATCAAAATCCATCTGCAGTCATTATAGGTCAGGGAAGCTATAGATTTTCAGGCCTTGAAAATGCAAGAATATCTTTCAATGCTGGACTCTTGGTAAAGACATCTCTTTTCCAAACTGAAGTAATGCAGTCTAGTTCTGGAAAGATCCTTGTTTAGTATTTCCTTAATTCAAAAGTCCTCAGCAGATGAAATAGAGGAAGAAAAGACAGACCAACAGGATTTATCATGGAAGAGATTAAAACCTGAGCTTTGGAAGAAAGTAAAATACCATAGTTTGAATTAAAATATTATCTCCAGTATAATTTGCCCTGCATTAAATTTGTCCTGCATTTAATGAATGCATCATTCTCACTCTCTTGTATTCCCTTTATTAAGGGATATATAGTTTACTTCCATGGCTTTTAGATTTTGGGATTAGAAAAATCCATATCCTGAAGCAGGATTAATACTAACACTAAGGGAATGCCTAGCAGTGCTCTGTGAGCAGGTGGCTTCATGATGTTTTGCTTTCTAGATGACTTTGAGGCTCACAAACTAAAGAAACAAAAACAGACTGTGGTATGGACAGGTCACCAACATGCTGGGGCACAAGTGCTTTTTTGATATCTGGAATGTGTTGTAAAATCACAATTCCATTACACATTTGTAGGCCAGAATATACTAGCATTGTGTCTGTGAAGTGGGACAGAGAGAACTGACTATCTTTCCGTGTATCTAGAAAGCCACAAGTGCTGCCAGGGAGGGAAAGTGCTGTTGCACTCTCTTCTGCCTGATTTCATTAGGTCTTTATTGTGGATGAGCCCCTGCATCAGCAGCTGAGACAAAAAGCAGGTGTTGTGGAGAAAAGTTAAAAAACGAGTCAGCTTACATCAGCTGTGAAAGTACAGTAATTTCATGCATATAAGGCACACCCTTTTGACTAAAATTTTGATCGAAACCTGGAAGCGTGCCTTATAGGCCGGTGCACCTTATATATGGAAGTATGGAAAATTGCTGAAAACCTGGAAGTGTACCTTATATTCAGGTGCGCCTTATAAGCATAAAAATATTGTATTTAAATCATCTTACTTCGCTAAAGGTTGTGTTCTGCTTCCCAGCAAAACAACTTATTAGCTGAAAAAGTTAGGAGTCCTCCACAGAACCAATATTAAAGAACTGTAAGCAGGACAGTCTCATCAATGGTGTGGCTATTTGTAAGAATTGTGGACTTATTCATTGGAAGATGATGAAAATTTTAAAAATTTGTGCTTTGTTATCAGGAATATCCCATCAATATGATTCTAGTTTCAAAGATATATATAACTGGGGTGTTATTGGTTTGATTATGGTAATTATTGTTGTTTTCCAGAAATTTTTGTAAGTAATTTTATCTAGATTTTTTTTAATGTAAATTCTCTATAGTTATTCTTCCTTAAAAGATTAGTCGCTTAATTTGCCAGAACTGGTAGTGTTTTGCATCCTCCTTTTATGCTAACTCTTGATGATTAAATGGAAATTTGAATTCCTTGGATGTCTGAACTTTTGGCTCTGAGGTGCTTTTATTGTTACAAAAAGAACACATGTTCTGAACTTCTTAAAAGCTTTAGAAGAGTTTCTGAAACTTTTTCTATATATCTTGAGAGAAATTCCCCAAATTTTCATTGGTAATTCACTTTTAGTTTCAAGTCATTTGTCACTGAGAACTTGGGAACTCTCCTAAAGTTTACCTTCTCTAATAAAAACACCCCAAATTCTCCATATTTGGTAGTTCCAATAGTGGAGTCTTGGAGTAAGCCATAGTATATCATAAAACAACAACAAGGAGCAGAGAAAATTCAAATTATTTAAATACAACAATTAAACCATATAGATACAAAATGTCAGGTAAATAAAAAATATAAAGCTTCCTATAGCAGTAATTGCTTGGCTATGTGAGTGATTCGTGTAACATTGTTGCTATAGTAATACATGCATACAATTATTTGTTAAGTGTGTTCAGTGTGGTAAAATCAATATTGCTCTGGGAACAATAACCTTGTATTATCTTGACCTCTGCGTATTAAAATATTTACCTTTACTGTTGCAGTATGTCTATTATAATTGTCTGAAAAAATTTAAAAAGTGCTGTGGCAGTGGGCAGTGGTAGGGAGCAGAAAAAAATCCTGGCTCACTAGGTGACAATTATAAACCCTAATAGAAATAGAAGTAAACTAGGCTTTAATGCTGCAGGATTGTGTGTTTTGTATTGGTGTTGATTCCTTACTCAGTAGTTCCCTGATAGGTAAAATCATGTTGCAACGGGTCAAAAAGAAACTCTGAAATTATTTTTTATATGGTGATGGATGAAGTGAATCTCTTGGAATCTCATAATTTTAAACTGCATCATGACAATTGTCCATCTTTTTTCGGCGATACTTAATTAAATTACTGAACTGGTATGAGATATCTAAAAGTGGGTGTGGAGAAAGTGTTAATAGATTTGCTTTCTAGCAAAAATTTTTGCTAGATTTTTGCTCTAGCAAAGACTTTTGCTTTTTAGCTGTGGTTCACACAAATTTTGGTAGGGTTTATATTTGTATAACCTACTTGAAATTGTGTTTTTATTACTGTGCTTTTAAGTGTTGTAGTTTTCCTAATGGTTGATTCCATGACCCTTATATATATGTTGCTGGCTATACCTTGCCATTTGCTGGCTATGCCTTGCCATTCACTCAAATATTTATTTTTCAACTTGAAAAATAGTGCAGAACATTTCCCTAAATTCACCAGTGGACATTGCCCTTTATAGCTTTACATTTGCTAGTACAGGTAAAATAACATCCACCTTTATATCTTCAGGGACAAGAGGAAAATGGAAATACTTTACTGGGTTGGTTTTGGTTTTGTTTTGTTTTTTGTTTTTTTGGGGTTTTTTTGAGAGAAAAATCAGTGTTCAGGGTTTTTTCAGCCTGTATGTTTCCCTATATTCCCCCCATTTTTTGCTGTACTTGTAAAACAACTTTTTTTTTTTTTTGCACAAATAGAAGAAGCCATCATGACACACTTATCAGCTGTGATGATGATGACTGTTAAAATAGAGTTCAGATAATATTGATTAAATGAAAGCCAGCCTTGCACTTTGAGCATTAGCATAGTAATTTAGACCCTTAGAAATGTGCAGGGTGAGTGGATGTGTAGGGTAGAAAATGACAGATTAGAATAGTGACCCTTGAATTTTCAAACATTCAGATGCAGACCACAAATCCTTTCCCACATGTTACCATAGATCCAGAGTTTAGAGCAAAATCAGCATTTGTGGTCTCTGATTCATCTTTGCTTTCTGTAACAGAGAATCCTCTCCTGTGACAGACATCCTTTCCTCAGGGAGGATCCTCATATGCCATAGGTGACCTTAAAGTCAGCTTTCTTCACTAGGACAAGAGCATGTGTCGCATGGACTTACAATCTCATTTTGAAAAAAATGCACGCAATTAACGTGGGGAGAAGGGAACTGCTCATGACTGCATAGAATTTAGATGTCTTAGACCTTTAAATCCAAGGACATATGCTAGTTACTTCACCTGCCATTGAAAGCCAATGAGCACAGAAGCCAGTTTTGGGGCAGGAACTGTAAGGAAGCTATGTTTGCCCTCTTTTGTACACACAAACACACCATTTTCCTCCCTGTTATGTCTTTGCTTTAGACTTTTAACTATTTCTTTGCTACCAATAGCCTTTGTTTCACAAATAAAATATCTGGCCTTGCTTTTGAAGTTGCTTTATGCAATAGCTGGCTCTGTTCTGTGTAGAGGACAAAGCTGAGGTTCTAGTTTAACTCAGGACGTAATGGTCCTATTATTTTTTTTAGGACAGAATATTTTGCATGTTCAAAGTCTACCAGTGACTATTGCATAATCTCCCACATATTCTAAACAAGTTTCTTGTGAATGGTAAGGAAATCCTCCAACGAACTCAAGGGATGGGGGCTGCCCAGTTTGTAAACTCTCCAATAGTCATCAACTCTCCTATTGGACAGAGACTGAGCTTTAAGGAAGAAAGGAATGTGTTTGAAGAGCAGTGAGAAATGGACTGCATACTCTTCCCTAGAAGGCTGTAGGTAGAATTGTGTGCATCAATATTTTGCCCAAGTCAGCTGCTGAAGCAAGGTTTAGGACCCAGTGCAGTGAAGTGAAATGGAAAAAACAAGCACACGAAGAAATAGAGGCTGAATGAGAAATCAAGATAAAGCCCTGGTGGTTGAAAGAATTTTTTTGCAACCTTAAACAGACTGCTTATTTTGTTTACTTGTAATAAAAGCAAAGGTAATATACTACTCTATGACAGAAACAGGAGGTAAAGGAGAGGCCAGTGGCCTTCAGTGAGGGACATTAACATGTGTCTGAAATACTGTGTGTGTGTTTGGCCCTCTGACCAGTTAGATTGGTATCCATGCCTCCAGGGCTAGGACATTCTGGATGCAATGCAGTAATGCATTACACCAGCAATGCAGTACCCCAAGTGCTGCTGGAGGTCACTTTTTCACTGGCTGCTTTAACAGCAATCACATATGAGTAGGAAAGACTGAACCTATTGCTTGGGTTCTTCTGGAGGAATGAGAAACGTAATGGGCTTCTCTTCAGAGGGTGGAGAAAAGAATTCACATACCCCCTATAAACGATGGAGCCAATGGGCATGCTTGTCCTCCTCAACTAAAACTTTGAATCTTGCTGTGGATTTTTCTCATTTGTCTTTTATTGGAATTTTCCCAAATAAAATATTTTGAAAAAAATCAGAGATTCAAAATATAAAGAAAAAGCACAAATCCTAGTGATAGAAAAAACCCATTGAGGTCAGCTAATTTTGCTTATGCCTCTGGGAAGGTTTTCTGTTTGTTTTTTTTTTATTGGTTGGCAGTTGATTTTAGTATTTAGATGGGAAGATCTGTGGACAGAAATTCTTTCTTTTATGTAGCCACACTTGAAAAAAAATGTTCAAACGTGATATGTAGAATGTTTTCAGTGAGATAAAATTCTGATGTACTCTGCTGTTTTCTCAAAAACTGAGTATCTAATGTTTGCTTAAGCAAAATTTTTTTACCCTTTTTACTAAGGTCTTTGTTTTGCTGCTAGTTTCTGTTTAGAAATCCAGATAGCTGAAATAAGGCTCTGTGAAACATTTGGAGTTTTTTATGTTTTTATGTTTCAACAAGAAGGAAAAATTTGGTATTTGAACACTGATAAGAAATGGAGTGCCCCTGCTGGAATAGGTGTTATTGTTAATTTGTGGACCAAATGATGATTGACACTGTTAGTATGTTTTTGAAGTAGAGCCTAAAACTTCTGTGGCAGCTCTTTTGTGGTAGCATATCTTAATAAAAAATTTTTGTTTTTTTCACATACCCTCCAGCATCGTTCTTTGTTCTGGCTGGAGGCTTCAAATAAGAAATAACAAAACACCTTGAGGAAACTATTCTCATGGTGTTAGTTAACTTAGCTAAATTAACCCACCATCACAAAATGTGCTGAAGAGAAGAGAAATGAAATATTGTTTGACTTCTGCATGCTGAAAACCTGTCATTAGAAGCTGAAGGATTTGTAGTGTTCAATAAAGAAGTAACCTATTGTAGTTATAATTGTGCACGGCACAGTGAATTATGGAGAAGTGTTTGCTCACCTAAGGCTGAAATTGCCACTGATGCTTTTCTTGGGGCAGCTCTACTAGGAGGGCAGTTTTTATAGGCACATAAAAGATACCAGGTATGGGACTATTCACAAAGCAACAACACTGATAGTGGTGTGCTGTCATAAAATGTGTGAAGGAGCAAAGGGAGTGGGACAGAGGCAGAGAAGGACCATTAGTTTTGTGTACTGCTGGCAGAAGAACTACACTGATAGATGCATATGGCTCTCCTTTGCTCCAATTTGAGGAGCAATCAGCAGAATGCACTTTCTGGAAGTGCGCTTCTGTGGTGATAAGTCTGTTAACTTCAGAAAAAAACACCCAGAAGAGAGCTGTGATTCAAAATGCTTGCGGGTGATGTCACTTTTCTCCCAGAAGCACCATTTTCAACACCACTGCCTCTTTGTTCATAAGGCTATTAAACAGAGGAAAAAATCAATACATAATTTATTTTTCCACATGTGGCAGAGTTCAACAAAGTGAAAGAAACTGATAGTAACTGAAAAAAAGCCGTGGTTTTGGTATTATGCTGGGAAGGAAAATCAGTTTTTATAGAAGGAGTTTTAATGTGCTTTTATATCTGTTGCATATGTCAATGTCACATCTGAAAATGAATGTTGCATGCATATATTTGATGGCTGGCTTTGTGCAAAGGTTTCAGGAAAAAATCAGGACTGATGTGCGCTACTAGGAATGGGAGGTGAGAACAGTAACATTATTCTAATTGAGAGTGCATATCTCTGTTCCAGAACATGAAAAGCTCAGACTCAACTCTTTTTCTAATGAAGCTTTAAAAATCATGTTTTGCCTTCCAGGAAAAAAAACACGGTTAAATCGTCTCCAGAGAGACAGGTTGTTTTGTTTTCATCATATCTATATATATGATTTTTTTTGGTTCTGGATTCACCTCCATGAGTGTGATGTGGTGACTGAGGAAAAAAATACAGCTCCATGGGAATTCTATATGCAGGAGTGTTTCTCTGGGAAAGGAAATAAAATGGAGGAGCTCCAGGTGGCTTCCTCAGAGGCTTGTTTTTGGACTCATAAGCTCCTGAACAACCTGTGGAAAGAGGAGGATTGTCAGCTCTCTAGACTTCTAAAAATCCCTGCTGCTACTGCTAAGAGAAGGGCTTCCTCACAACTGCCTGACAATGACTGTGCCTAATGAATGAATATTCCTGTAACTGTGGCAATTGCAAATAATCTTTTCACTGCCAGCTGTAAAGCATTAGGAATCATAGTTTGTGCACAGTGTGTGCTCTGAAGCTCACTGGCTAGAGTAAAAATTAAAATGGCTTGTATTTTATTCAGCTCATTTTACTTTATGCAGCAGAAGTGTTTAATGGCATTTGGCTATTGTGAAAAATGCTACTGTATTTATTCATATTTGCACATCTCTACTGTTCAGGAGCATGGGGGGCATATGCCTGGTGTATCTTGGAGTTTCTCTTAGCTGGGCAGCTGGTGCTGCAAAAGTCAGGTCAGTTTTTCTGGCAGACAGTTGCTATGACAGTATCACTTCACCTCCAGGATTTCCTCATTTAGATGAATTGTTAATTGCTATGCAAGATCTCGAGAGCGCACTGTAATTGTCACTCTCTAACACAAATAACTATGAATCTTCATCCTTTTCTTGCAAACAATATAAAAGCTGAAGTGTAATTGTTCTTTATATGATATTATCTATTTCCCTTCAGTGGTGTTTTGAATCCAGGTAAACAAACTCCTTAGACTGGCAAATTGATGTTCTGAAATAGGTCAGGAGTGTGGAATGTATGCCAGACTTTCACTCCAGGCTCTGGCTATGACCATGTTTAAATTTTGCAATTGGGGTTTACTGGTTTGGGCTTTGCAAGTATCTGAGTATGTTTTGAGGACAAGATATTCACATCTGGAAATTATTGGAAAATGAACCATAGCCTGTAATTTATCATACAGCCTTAAATGCTTGAAGGAAGAATTTCCTGCATTTCTTATGTTTGCATTTAAGGATTTTTCACATTGAGTTACTTGGTGCCAACATCCAACACATATTTACAGTTCTGCCTTAACAATAGCATGATCCCAGCTCAGTGAGTGCTGAATTTTTTATTCCTCATGTTTCAGTGATTTTCAGTCTCACTACTGAAGTAGTTTAGACCTTCCAAATAGGCTTCTAATGTTTCCTGAGGTAATACCTATATTTAAGGTTGTTGTGGCCAAGTCTACTTAACTGATGTATGAAGAGATGTATGTATCCAGCAATGATTAGAAGATTATAGCACTTTCTTTTACAATTAAGGAACTTATTGCAATGAAATTTTCAAACTGGGGTTGATTGTTTAGGGAGTGCATCAATATATGCCCCCCAAACATTTATATTGTTTTTCCTCTGTATTTAGGTGTCAGTGTTTTTAGCAGACAATAGATGAACATTGATCTTACTCTCTGAGGCTGTGTATATATTAGCAGTCAGTTATCAAGCAGGAAAATACATTTCTTAAGTAACCTTTCATCTCTGTGACAGTCTCCCTTCATTGTGATCTTAGTTTTCAGGGTGGTCATTATGCACATGAATGAGATATCCTTCAGAGGAAATTAAGCCAGAATAACTCCTCAGACACTGGAGGCCCTTTGGAACAGTCGTGATGGTCTAACCAAGAAACATGCCAGCTCACCATGAAGTACCTAACATAGAACATGAGGTTCTTGAACCACTGAGAACTCCTTCAACATGTTGGAGATGTTTTTCCACTGTATCAAGGACTAAATGCCATCTGTATCTATCCTTTACAGCTCTCAGTGCTTTGTTTTGACTGATGCTCCTTCCTCATCCACCTACAATTTTCCTGGTATGCAAACTTCTCTCCTTTTGCTTGTTTTACCTTCTGCTCCCCTGGTCCTTTCCCAAATCCCTTTTTAATATTTTTCACAATCTTTTAAATTATTTTTTTCTCCCACCCTTCCTTCTGTGTCAAAGTCACATATGAAGTCTGAGTAAGTTGAGACTTTCTCTTCAAAAGACATAATATGTCACAGCCAGGCCCTATGACCTGTGTAATGCAGCAGATGCAAACAGACTGTGCTAGCCTCCTCCACTGGTATGCCCTAACGTGGTTTATATGGCAATTTTGTCTGGTGTCTGATGCATAATCTCTCTTTTTAAAAATTATATTTTCCCCCCAATAAAGTTGGAATGATTGTATCACTGAAATGTGTTACACAATGTAATTCATATTATTAAATGGATATGCTGGACTCAGGAGTGTGTCCATACATGTAGGGGAAAAAAAATAAATAGAGAGGCTAGGTGCCCTCTGCCCTTTGTTTTATCCCAAGAAGCCGCAAGTAGCCTTTCCATTTGACTGAATAATCACTGCAACTCTGCTGTTTATCCAAATCATGGTGTTAGAGAAGATGCAGAAACTATGTGCTCCATTATAAAGAAAATCCCAACCAGGAAATACTGGCAACTGTATATCTACATAAAACATTTCTTCTGCTTTTTAAATCTTCCTAGGCTGATCAACGAAACCTAAGTTAGAAATTAATGATGCTATAGTGTCTGTAGCTTCTGTATCTGACACAGTTAAGGCAAAAACCATAATGTATATTTCCCACATAGAGGGAAAATGTTCCATTTGTAAGGGCTTTCTCTTTCGACAAAATAGCACAGCCTGTTTTAAAAGCAAGTAAGTTGCTTGCTTTGAGATATTTTGTATGCCATCTTTGTAGCCCTTTGATTTTATACAATAGCTTGCATCACTCACAGAGGATAACAGAAACTGAGAGAGACTGGGGAGAGCTAGAGCACAGCAAAGTTTAATCAGCTCTGCCAAGCCTGTCAAACGTTGTTTGTAGGCTTGCACCAGTTTAGAACATGTAAATGAGTTTTGAAACTTTTTGTCTCAGCCATGTCAATTTAAGGCATGTGTTTCATGATGGTGCTGCTGTTCCAAACCGTCTTAAAATATTGTAGCGAAGAATAAATGTGATCAATAGAAGAATTTCACAGTCCTTATATATAGCAAATTGCACTTTTTTTTTTTTTTTTTTTTTTATTTTTTTAAGGAAGCTATACTCATCAGAAATTGTTAAGGTGTTTGCCATGCTGTTGAACATAGGTGAGCAAAACAGGAAGAGGAATGGAAATTGCTGGTGAATTATAACTGCAACAGTGGGGTCATGATCAAGAATGACTGTACCACTAGTAAATTCTGCTGTGCCAAGCTTTGACATTAAAACATGATAAAAGCAATAGAGTGTTAATTTTATTAGTATAAGGCAAGGCAATACTCATTAATTGTATGATTATTGTGAGAAAAATTAATAGCTCTCTCAGTGAATGTTAAGGTGTTGGAGATTGCAAACTGTTGTAGAAGACAATGGTTCTGGAAGCTCTTATAGGTTGTTGAACCTTGTTTTTCCATCAAACCCCTGGTTCTTCTAGTACATTGCTAAATTTTCTATTTATTCCTTGATGTTAAGACACACTGAGGGACAAGCTAACAGAAAGTGGTAGAGGTGCTGTTCCAGGCACACAGAGACAGTTTTTGTGGATTGTGGTTATCATGAGCAGGGATGATAGCAACGCTCCAGCTTTGACAGATACTGGATGTACTGTGCTGCAGAGTATTCAAAAGGAGCCAGGTTGTCTGCTTAGTGCCTGGAGAGAGGTAGAAACTTTTCATATTACTTCATTCTCAACAGCCTTCTCCACCCAAAATATAGCTGTAGGAAATCAGATTTTGAACTGCACATCTACTACTCTGATAGCTGTCAATTTGTACTGATTTTTTTCTTTTTTTTTTTTTTTTTGAGAGTGCCTGCCAGTTGCTGGCAGTTGTTAGAAGCTGTGATTTGCAAAGTGTTACTAAGATTCTAAGCAACCATTATGTGAAAATATGTGATACTACTGTCTGAATAAATGGTGCCTCATTTATAATCCTACATTTTCCTCCTGAATGGTATTTGTAGCTACACTATGGCTCTTTATGGAAAATTATATTAATAAGAAAAATGGGGAAAAACATTTTTATATGTAAGCATTTAAAAGATTTTATAGAATGTTGATTTACTAAGAAATTGCCAACATTTTTATGGCCCATCATTAGAAAAATGAAATAGAAGCATTAATTGATTAGTAATTAGAAATAATTAACACTTAAACAGGAGAAACTCATTTATGTACTTAAACCTAATAGCACTGCCACAGAACATGGGATTATATTTTACAACTCTTTACCTAATTATATGGATCCAGAATATAAAATTGCAATGCATTAACCAGTGTAAATTAGAAGTGCTCATGTAACTGCCTTTCATATTTTGAGTACCTATAAAATACAAAAATATTTGTAACTAGAAAGGTTCAATGGTTTGTTCTTACATTATTTATATTATTTTCTACCAAATGAAGGTATTGATAATTGCTATGAAAATGGTATTATTTTTCTTTCTTAATATTTAAGCTCTCTATTTAAGTTCTCTAGTTATTTTGCTTTTGCAGAAAGAGTGCTGATCTACTCTGTCTCACTTTTTAAAGTGTTCATACTTTTCTGGAATTATTGGGTGAAACAATGTAAAGCTATTATGGAAATTCTCAGAATGCAATTAATTTCATTTTCTCGGGATATTTTAGGCATTATTAATTATGGATGGCTTCTAGTGCTGAAGCAATGGCTAATAAAACTTGTGGCTAAATTAGCAAGTTGCAAATACTCTGGGAGATTTTTTTGTTTCTATTTGGTTGTTTTACCAGTAAGTGAATTGAAATGTACCATACTTATCCTATTTGCCATCTAACCTTATATAGTTTTTATATTTTTGTATACTCCATTGAGTGTCATTGCTGGGCTTAGATTAAACCTTAAGAGTGAATGTATATGCAAATCCTAGTTGTTTATGCAGAACCACCATGAAAAGTTTTAATAAGCAATTAATTAGATTTTGGTCTAACCCTGCAGCAGGTCACAGGCAATTTTGCTCACCACTTCTCCAAGTTCTATTTGAACATGTATCATTACTGCTCTACTGCATTTCATTATAAAGTATAAGCTGTGACTGGGTAAAAATGGACTTGAGCTGGGTATGGTAGCTCTTATCCTTATTTATTCATACCTTGGATGCAACATGGAGGCAAGCAACTGAATAAATTCAAAGTTTTCTTATTCTGTGTGTAAGACTGGAGCCTAAGGGAAAGCTTCAGACTCCTTAAAGACATTATGGATTAATTATTAATTGTATATTTCTTAAATTTTACTTTTAAATATTAAAAAACCAAAACAAAATATTTAAGAAAACTCTCCCCATAAAAAAAAACCAAAACAAGCTGTATTAGACATAAGGAAGTCTAATTCCCACTTCACTAGAGCGGTTGTATTCGTGGGAACTGGTAAAACCTAGTTCTCAAAGGTCTTTTAAGCTTACTGCTTTTCTAACTAAAGGAAAGGAGCAACAGTTAGGTTTTGAAAACAAGTTAGCTTTGGAAAGATGGGTAGCCACTTGTCAGAAGAAAAATGGGGCTGAGAAGAGATTTTTACAATCAAGATGTAACATGAAAACTGAAGAAAATACAGAGACGGTGGAAACAGGTTCTTCAACAAATTTCCCCATTAAAATATAATACCTTGATTTGTCCAATGGCAATCAAGTGAATTGTTTTCAAATTAAGCTTACTATAAAATCCAGGTCTAAGGACTCTTTATATTAATCAGCATAATCAATCCCTTATCCATGCAGGAGGGAGCTCAAGCAGATTAGACATTGCACTCATTTTCATGGCCTCGAGTTAGGTGCTTCATTTTGCTCCTAGAGAAAAGACCCATCCTAAGGCTGGAATTCAGCAAAACTTCCTCATCAGTGCACAGAGAAAAGTGACACAATCTGCTTTAGATTGAGATGGGTGTCTCTTCTTCCAGCTAAAGCAGAAACATTGTATAAAAGAACTTTCTTTGAATAGGCATTTGAAATTTTCCATAAATATCTCTTGATCTCTGACAGGCTTCAACAGAAAAAACAATAATTTTAGATCAAGTGTGTTTAGGGCAGTCAAATCTCCAGCTAATAAAAGGGGTTTATTTCTGAAAAAAAAAAATGAATTGCGCTTCTTTGTTCTACGATGTGAACAGCAACATTGTTTTTAAAAAATATATCTAATAATCTTAGAATGCTTTATCCTTTGTGTCTAGTTGAAGGCACTTATAATGTACCCAGAAACCAAATGGTGATTTCAAGGGCCAATAAATTTACTGTAGTGGGGCTGAAAAACTGATTATCATAAATGTGACTAGACTAGATCTGCCAATGCTTGCATCATCCAGGAGACTTTTCCTGCGGGACATTTTAAATGGAGACAATTTGCTTGGAAGAATGGACACTTATTTGGTAGCTCATGTGTGGTGACATTAGGGAGAATTCTGTGCCTTAGCCAATGGAACTTCTGTTTTTTTGACTGATTGAGTTGTTAAAGTTAAGTGCGAGTTAAAGGGACTTGCATTGCGTGCTCTGCCAAAATTCCAAGCAGACATAGGAAGATTTGGCCACTGTTTGTGGACACATGAATTATTTAAGGCTGTCTGATCACCTAGGTACTTCCAGGTCCTGCTGCAAGTATTGTGTACATTTGACAAATCGTCACAAGAAGAGGTCTCCAGGTTAGCTAAACCAACATTTTTCATTCATACAACCTCACCTCCGAAGTCTACCAGTGCACAAGACCGTACCATACTGAATTAGGAATCAGTCACAGAAACAAAGTGTTTCTAATATTTCTTCTAGCAAGTCTCTCCTTCAGCATTGTGTTTCCTTCATCAATAAAAAGATAGGGCAAGAACACATCTCAGGAGGCCTAATAATTCACCCTCCTTCCATAAGAGATTTTTCTCCCCTCTACATGGATTTCAGCTGTATGCTTTTAGCTAACAAATGATCGACTGATCTGTTCTAGGTTGCCCCCAATACTTGTGGTTCTACCACAGATTTTCATGCCTGAATATTCTTTTTGTTTTTCTAATACCAAGACTGACTGTTCCTTGCTGTGGTTACTTAGTTTACTGTCTGCCGTGGGCTTAGAGAGAAGTTTGTCCTGAGTAATGTTAATACTGAGATTGTCTTCGCTGCATTTATTTTCCCTATCGTATAAGGAAACATGAACATGCATGCATGTGCATATGCATATAGAAAAGCGTACAAATATAAAAGAACACCCTTTTGTCTATTCAGTCTTAGTTTTTTTTTTCTTTTTAATTAAAAAAGGTGACCAATACTAGACATACTACTTTCTTCTTCCCAGTTCTGGAGAAAATGAAAAATTTCATTTTTCTTTGTAAATATGTCCACACTGGGACTGTACCTATATGTAAGTGTTGCTGAAGATCTTTTCCCTGGGAATACCTGTAGGAGGAAGCCCAAGCCCATCTCTCTCTCTGCATCCATAATCCATGAGCCACCTTTGAAAGGGACAAAATAAATAGAGATCCACCTTAGATACAGGAGCTCTGGATGCAATTTAAATAAGAAAATTATCCTCGCTGTCCAAGTTGTCAGGTGGTTTTAAAATTTTTTCTTCCCCCTTCTATTTTTAGAGTATATCCAGGATAAAATTTTTCAGATATGAGTTCAAAGCAGAAGCATGTATTTCCTTTTAGCCTTAGCTTGGGTGCTTAGCCCAAGGTGCTAGCACTTCTCTGAATTTCGCTATGGGGATGTTTGCTCTCTCTGTGTGATTTTTTTTTTTTTTTTTTTTGGTGATCTGTGTTTATTGCATTTCTGGGGTCACTGGCCCCAACTTAACCTCTCTGGTTAATCCCTTCCTAGATCTGAGAATTAAGCCCAATGGAGGTATCCTCCATCTCATAGAGTAAATATTTCAAAGGATAACTGCATTTAACTTCTGGCTGAAGGTCTAACATTATAAATCAACAGAAAACTAACTATAAACTGGATTTTATATGTGAAGGGTAGATCTTCTTTTAACAGATGCACACTGTATCTGAAGAAAGGAGATCAATGACAGCAGTACACTTATAAGCATCTGCAGACTAGAGTGTATGTGGAAATTATGAAAAAATGCCACTTTTGCATAAAGCAGTGCCTGACAGATATTTTCTCATCTTCTGTCTCATCAGTATCTAGTCTTCTACTGCTTGCAAGCTGTAATGCTGAAACCTGTCAGAGAATAGACTCTGAATAGTCATAACTTTATACTCTTAGCCTTATTCTGAACAGGTGGACATTAAAGTGATATGTGTATATGTATGTATGCAAACACATGTGATATAGACAATATGTGTCCATTCACTCTTCAAACTCTTTCAAGTAAGTTCTGTGCTGCTCTTTAGTTTGGCTGAAAGTTTTTAGGGAACAAGATATATTTTTAGAAGTATATTCTTCAACATAAGTAATGTAGCTTCTTACTTTGTCTTGCAAGAAGCCCATTAAGTAAAACTTAAAATTGGAAAGATGATCCTTTCCTTCAAATACCTTCTATTAGTTTTCTGAGGGTCTCTTATTTTTTTTATAGTAGCAATAACTCTGGTTTTTGGTCTTATTGCAACTTGTTTGTTACTTGTTCTACGTGTTATAAAAGCCTTTTCAAATACATAGGTTTCTCATCTGTTCAATTGCAGCGAATGTTCTCATGCCCTCCAGAAAGTCCTTTTAACATGGATAATCAACATTGACATTACTGGTATCATATTTTTCCAAAAAGCACATCTTTTCTTACATGTGTTCATGACCTTTTTTCATTTCATATCTGAAAGCAGGAGAACAAGAAGCTCAAATCTGTTTTATTAACATGCTCCCTTTTAAATTAGGTGGGTAAAAAAATCGATAGGTCCTCTAGTCTCTGTGATCATCATTCTGCAGGTTCACTTTTACTCATCAGAAACCAATGCTGGTTGCAATCTAAGGTTAAATATGTGGCATGACTGGTGCAAGTGAACTTCTTATCAGAATATTGACAGAAAATCCCTGACCTGCATAACCATTAAGACAAGCAGCCTAGTTTTAAGGAGCAGTGTCCAAAGAATAGGAGACAAATCCAGGTGGGAAGCTAAGGAGTAGTCTTTTCATGAAGGACAAATGGAGGAGGCATCTTGGCAGCCAATGTTGAAATACTATTTTCCTGCCAAAGAAAAAGTCTTTCATGTCTAAATGAGTGTTAAAGGTTATTTTAAATCAGGACAGGTCTTCACAGCTCCATGTCCTCTGTTTTTTATGGATTTTTAAATCCTGATTTGTGTTCTTGAACATCTTGTGTTTAATCAATTTTTTTGCCTTTTCTGGCATCATTTGCCTTTAAAAAATCATAGTGTTTTTAATTTGCAGAATAAACAGTGCATAATCATGATCTTGTTTGATTACCTATTTCATAGTACTGTATAGTGGCTTCAAAAACTCCCTCTATCTACAGAAATGTCAGTCAAATGCCTGATTGAAGTTTTCTGTTTACTAAAAATATTTCTGAATAAAGTCTGTAAGCATGCAAGATACAATGAGTTTCCCTTTTTAACTGCAATATATGACATAGTCTGGAAATTGCTCTTCATGTTCTCAGTCACACCTTAGCAAAACCATAAGGCTTCCCCATGAACACCTTTATTTGCTTGTATGGCATGGAAGTCTAAAATTTTGGGATGGCTTCTGCTGTTTGACTTCAGAGATCACCAAAACTGCAAACACATCTGTTTCACTGTGTTTTCTGACTTGCTTCTCATTGTTTCCCACCACCTTTGCTATCTGAGACAAAGGTTTTGTTCTGTTCCATTTCTATCATGCCTGTCAGAACAGGGGTCATCGTATGATTAATTATTTTTAACTGTGAAGAACAGCCATCAAATAATTCATGGCAATAGCAGATTCCAGCAGCAGAGGCTGTTTATGGTTGGCACGAGGGAGTGCAAAGTCATTGCATTTCAGATCCATATGATCACTGCTGGTTTTTGAGCTTTCAGCATTCATCACTCCCTGACATGTCTACTTCCGCTGTGTTGCACATACCACCTTTGGGCTTTATACTTCTTGTTGTATGAGTAAGGTTGTGAGGCTTGACATGACAGGTCTTTTCAGGTTTGATGCTACCTTTTCTTCAAATGTCAAATTACTTCTTGAAGCTCTCTACTTGTTAAAAGTGATTTATTTTGTTCAAACTTCTATTCACCATTTCTTGAAATATCTTGAGTAGTTTCTCTGTGTTAGCCTTTTCCCAGGTTGAAGTCGTCAAAATTATGTCTGAAAGAAACTACAAATGGAAACTGTACTGAACAGTTCCTGATGAATGGGTGACATCACCTAATTCTTCATCACAAGACAGGTCATTTTGCAGTAACCCATCAAATGATACATTGCACATCTGTGATAACTCCATTCTTCCTGGGAGTACTTCTGAATGCATTCATGTGAAGAGCATGTCCTACGTGCTGCCTTAAGTGTGTATCAGAGAAACTGAAGATGCACAAAGGGAAAAGAATGATGTTTTAGGTGTATCTTTTATTGCATTCACTGACAAGATGTTAAGGATTGTAGCAGTACAGGAATGTTCTAGGACTTCCTTGCTGCTTTGAAGGAAAAAGTCAGAAAAAGGTCAGGTAACAACTCCAGGTGATGTTGGTGTGTGGATAACTATTTCAAAACAATAAACTCCCAGCCTGCTGAGTTATGGCACAAACCACAGCATGACATTCCATTGCATCTCTCTGCAGAACAGACATAGACAGTTTCTACCTTTCGTGTTTTGTAACACAAAGAGCACAAATTGTGATCAAGCCCCTAGGCTTGGAGAAAGAATTGTTGAAATTTATGGAATGTCATCAGCATCGCAGTCATCCAAATGAAAATGATAGTAAACTATTCAAAGAAATAATTCATATTACCATGTACATTAAATTCACATTCAAGTGGCAGATGTGACAGGTTGCAGTGCAGAAAAGAGGTCAGATCAGATATTTCGTATTTGTACCCACTTATGGACAGAAACATTTGCATGACTTTGTGAGAAGTATATTTGTCAGACCTGTTTGTAAAACAGGTGTCACTTCCCATGATTAGAATGGTATTTCCAGACCTTCGGTGGACTCTCTTCCTTTCATCTCTTCACATTTTGATGAATGTGTTTCCTGTGATGCTTGCTTGGTCAAAAAATGTCATTGCTTCTTCACTCTGCATCTTTCTCCACTCTTCTTCTAGGGTCCCTGATTATTTAGACTTAGTGTTTGTTTGAGGTTACTCCTGTAGTTTTCAAAAGAAGTAGCTGAAAAATCCAATCCTCAGGTAGTTTGGTTTTTAGTGTGCTTTTTAGTCATTTTAGTGATATCCTCCAAATTATTCCTCATGCATCTGAATGTGCAGATTTTTTTGGAAGTAATCATGTCTGTGATTTCATATAAATCAACATCTTTATTGGGCCACTGTTTACATTTCTGGTTTTGCATTTGAAATACAGCATTTAACATGGCATTTGAAGTCAGGCTCTGATGAAGTTCATAAGTAACTATAGAGTAAATGGCTATTTAGAAGCATACATTGAAATGCATGGCTGTCAGAACACTGCTTTCATCAATTAGTCTTTGTAGATTTATTTATTCAGGCTGCTCATCAATTCCCTCCTCCTCTCACAGTTGTTTTTATTTTTTTCTCTGATGTTCAGCTTGCCTCTTTCATAATATTTAATGATAATTCTAAGCTGTAGTTGGGGGCTTCTTAGTCATAGGAGTCTTCTATTACTTAAAAATTTAATATTGGCTTAGCTTTGGTGTGTGAAAACCTTCCTTTCTTGAAGATGTGATATTGTGAAGGGGAAAAGGGATATGAGATTAATTTGAAATACTATTTTTATTTTTTAGGACAGGTTGTTGGGGGTTTTTTAAAAGACTTTTGTGTCTCAATACTCAGGTTTTGCTGTTTATTTCTTAAATTTTTCATCTGTGTTAAGAGGAAAGCGACTTTATTTGTAAGTCTTTCTCAATGGCATTTAATCCTATTTTTCTGCTATTTATTCTAATTATAATAGGGGGACATTCTGAAGGAAGGCTTGATAGCAAGACTTACAGCATTCCTGTCTATGCATTCCTGTCTCAGCTTCAGTATATTGAAAGCAAATCAATATGTTTCTGCCCTACTGCAGTTTTAAAACAGCTACCAGTTTACTGTGTGTAAGTTGCAAAAATTATTTTGTAAAACAAGATGAATAGCAATTTGAGGCATGAAATTCTGGGGGAAAAAAGGTGCAGTTAGGTTACAGATTTAATACTGCTACTCTAGTACGCTGTGTTGCATGAACAAATTGTATTACAGTACTCAAATTTGTCAATAGGCAGCTTTTACAGTAACTACGTTTTTTTATTCATTTTTTTTAAGAACTCATGAGTTCTCTTTTCAATCGTCTTAAATGTACATTCAGTATTTCTGAGAGATTAAAGGAAAACATAACTTAATACGGAGTTACTCTCTGCAATGTAAGGAGTCTCTATCAAACTCTTAAGACAATTTATCAAAAGGACTGTTTGACACAAGTAACAGAAGGAGTTCCTGAACCAAGTCTCTTTTGGACTTGCAAGTTGATCCTTTCTGGGCCATCTGGAAATAAACATGAGCAATATGTCATCTCTGTGAGCCCAGTTTTGAGTTTTTGTTTTGGTTTGGTTTTTTCTTTTTAAACTTTTGTTTTTTAGTAAGTCTTGCTAAGAGCTGCCAGCATTATGCTAGTGCCCAAGAGATTTATTCACTCTCCCTTTAAAACAGTGATCATATGAAGTGGTTGTTTCAGGTCAGCAAGCTGGCCTGTCAGTAGAAGGGTGCATCTCCTGGATAATCATATTGGGTATACATGTCTAAAATTAATTTTTTGCCACCCTTTTGTTCTCTGGACATATGAATGTCAGGAAGCAGGGTTACCAAAAGTGCAAAAATTTACTTCACTAAATAAGATTTCTGGCATCTTTTTCTTGACTGAGATCTGTACATCTAGCTGCAATGTGAATCTGGAGTAAACTTGGCATAATTTAAATAAATTGCAGATTTTTGCTGTTAAACAGACTATTCATTTGGTTTATGTTTGTCCCTCCTCTAACTGCATCCCTGGTGGTTTTTTGAAAAGGTGACTTGTGGGGGGTTGTTGTTGTTGTAGTGTTTTGTTTTTAAGCAGACTGTGATTGACAAGGTGTTACCCACAGAAATACAGCTGATACATATGCCTTGCCCAAAGCAATGCATTTATGAAGCACCCAGCATCAAAGCGTTCTGGGTCTGAACATTTCCAGCCCATCCCTCAAACTGGATTTTGAAACAGGATGCATGTCTTTGCCATTGGGTAGTTATTTGTGAGCATTGTTATGCTGTGCATACAGCCTGCTGTCTTGAAGTTGTTCTGAGAATTGTGCTGATGACCTACATTGGAAGGCAACATTTGATTCCAGATTTTTAAATGAGGCATGCAATTTATAAAATTTTGGAATAAAATTACATTCTGGATCGATGTGAGCAAGGAGATCAGTAAAGCTCCTATTTATCTCTTCCAACACGTCCAAAAAAATGAGAATTAAAGGTCCAAAAGCCTGGGATTTGTTATTTTCTGTGCCAATTGAAGGCAGTGTACAAAAGGCCTTTTAGTTGTTACTGAAATTGCTGACTAAAATGCCCACAGCTGACACATTTTCAGGCGACTGACAAGCATCTGATTCAATAAAGTTTTCCATCCTTTTGTTTGACATTTTGGTGATTGGTTATCATTGTGAAGGGGATTGTTAGTGAAATATTTTTGTTCTGTAGTGCATACAGATGTAACCTATAGCTCTGCCATTGCTGAAAGCTAAAGCAACATTTTCTTCCTCTCTTCATGCACTTAGGTGAACTTTGTTTATAGCAGTACTACTGTTTTGACAGAAAATACTCCTTTAAAGTCTGAAAGATCTCAACGTTGCAAACTACCATCATCACTGCAGGCAGATGATGGCTAAATCTGTTGGTCATTGTCCAGCATTTAATTTTTTTAATACCTTCATGTGACTGAACAGATATTTCATGATTCCCACAGAATGCCCATGACAACTAAAATGAAATGTAAGCCTCATGCAAATTTATGCCTCCTGTGGAAGAAAGTTAATTTTTGAGGTTCAACAGGTATTGTCAGATTTTAATACATTAGCTAAGTAAGCATTTGTGAAGTGGTTTAATCTTTGATGCAATATAGCAAGTGTGCTAGGGTTTGTAATGGGCTTTCCTTGTCTTCTCCTAACAGAACATCAGGTTGGGTGAAAAGTGTTGACACAAGGTATGCTAGATTGTTTTAAATTAAGCCAGAAAAAAAAGAAAATTGTCTTCTGAGGTTCTTGTCCTGCACTAGATATACCTGCTCTTCAACGTATTATTTGTAGGCAATCCTTTATTGTGTGAAGAATCCAGGAAAGGTAACTTTGGAGGACATAGGAAGCATCTCTTTCCAATTGTAGAGCATTCTGTGTGTACAGCCTGAATGACAAAATACACTATTCTGCCTCTGAGTGTTAGAGTGCCTCCAGTTTTGGCTTTGAACTACAACCTTAAAGGATTTGTGTTCCAGTTCTGTATGTCTGTCTCAGTGGAGATGATGGAATCATAGCCACAGAATTTTTAATGTTGGAAAAGGCCTCTAAATTCATTAAATCCAATTGCTAACCCAGCACTGTCATGTTCAACACTTAACCTTATCTCCACGAGCCACATCCACATGGTTTTTGAATATTTAAGTTTCCTGAAACAAATTCTACAAGGTTTGTAATTTAGTCACTGCTCTATCCCCACTCTATTTCAAGATAGGGTGTACTTGTATGATGTCTCAGGGTTACTATTCCTTCAGATTCTTTGATGAATTTGGCTAAGAGCCACCCATTCTTAAGACAGGCATCATCTCTATCAAACACATCAGTTCTCACAATGCTGCACTCCAGATTTTTGAATAGCTCAAGCTAGCATCAGTGCCCTTTTCAGCATCTCCCACAGTCCTGATTTGATGTGCCAGATCCCCACAGACCTTCTGTTTTTGTGATCTGTTTCAGCCAGAAGGATGACACTGGTTCTGAGGGGAATGAAAACCCAACATGAATATGCAATTTCAGAGCCTGTAGAACATTTTGGATCTGCTTCTGAGGTTGTCATGTTTTATGATGACAATACTGTTATGTTCACTGCTAAGAAACTGGTACAGAATTCCTGCTTTTCTTCCAGTGCAGGACGATATTCTTTGGCAAAGTGGGAATCTGAAATGAGTAACCTGGGACAGGGAACCCATCTGATCAATATAAAGAAGAAATGGTTAGACTTTCAGATTCTTGGATCAGGTGGTGTCAAGAGATCTCAGATGTATTTCTGACACTAAGCCTGTGTCTTTGATTCTCCTTGCCTATTGCCACCTAAAGAAAATATTCAAGGCTAAATTTCATTCCTGTGAGAGTGAAGTCACACCTTAAACCTTTGGTTTTGAGAGAACTTTTTCTTATTACATTTACAGAGCTCACTCCTAAACTTGGGAAGTTCTGTTTGTATTAATATCTGCAGATCCAAAGGAAAATCCATTTTCACACAGCCAAAGCATTTTGTACTTTGACAAAATGCTACTTTAGATCTCAAGCTGTGTCTGGGACATCACTGAAAAATGTCTTTTATCATGGCATTTACTTAGTACAGCTCTGGAACTGAATCTGTCTTTCAAGATTTGTGTTTCTGCAGAGATACTCACTATGGGCATGACTTGGTAGGGTGATCCTTCAGCTGCTGTCTCAAAGAAGGACATCAAGATCCTGATAGCTGAGTCTGGAGTTCTTTCAAAGTATCATTTGTGTGGACATGGATGAGGGCAGTCACTGCAAGAAAGATGGAAATTACATCCTAGTAACTGCAGTTTGCTCATAAATGCAGCATGTGTATGTAAATGCTTTGAAGAATTCCAGTCGCTAACAAGTAACTCATTTGATGAAATATGGACTGGGTCAAAACACAATATGCATATCCCTGAAGGGCCTGGAAAAAATCCTAGGCTACAACTTCTGGATAGTGCTCAGGAGAAGTGTTTTGCAATTTGTCTTTGCTTAAATGTACTCATTGGCAGTTTCAGGAGTGGGGAGAAGGCAGATATGGGTCTCTGATGCTTTATGATAGGGTACTGATTACATTTTGTGTCTCACGTGTTTCTTTTGTATTTCTAAAAGAGTGAGAGAAGTATTTTTCCTCCTTTCAGTTCCCATTCCAGACTGGTAGTTTCTCCATTGGCACTCTCTTCCTGGATAAGTGTCTGGGATACTTTCTTCATTTCTTCATTAGCCTGATTAGTTATGACTGGAAAGTTTAAAAAAATTTTGAAGGAAAGGCTGAAAAAATCAAAGTTGTTTAAAGGTTAGTAAATAATTTAATTAGGATATCATAAAAATGCACTATAAAGCTTAAATGAATGCAAGTCTTGTTTTTCTATAATTAGCAGAGATTTCTACTTTTCAGGACTCTGTGATAGGTTTTTTTATTCCTAAACAGTCTCTTGCATCATCAAAATGTCATAAAATTTTTATGATTACATATAGACATTGAGAAAAAATGTCTATATGACATTTAACTATAATTTGTGATAGTTAGAACTGATTTATTGTATTGCAGCTTTAGTTTCATTTTCCCACTACTGATCAGACTACAAAATTAAAGCTGGGACAAGGATTTGTTTTGAATTAAACCTGTATGGTAGCCTTTGAGTCCATTTGAGTCAGAGATGGATGAAACCCTTGGTATGCTCTGAGCTCAGAATGTGTGGGGAAAATGTGAGAAGCTATCAGAGAGGATGTTACTACTCATTGTTTCCTCAGGAGCTGTAACAGGTTCCCCAAAAAAAGGAAATGTGGAGAAAGTAAACATGAACTTTTCCTGCTTTAAGAAAGTTTGGCAGGTAGAGGCTTGTCTGAATTTAACCCATCATAGATTGATTGCTGTCAAGAGCCATCTTAAGGCAGCACTGAGGGGTAAGTGTAGCTGACCTAGAGCTTGTTGAGACTGGAACTTGAGAGAGGATCTGAAGGAAGTGCTATTTACATGAAACTCCAGCTGAACTTGAGACGTGGACTTGCTTTGTGATGGAACCCATTTTATTCTTGCAGAACCAAAGGTGTCGCTTAGCTTTGTCTGCCCCTCTATTTGCTATTGTTATATACAGCATTCACTCTTGCTTTTGGGATGAAAAGTCTATTAAAAAAAAAAAAATCGGAGGCAGATAGTCCTTGTCTTTATGCCCATCTACTCAGCTGACCCAATGCTCTTTAAGAAGCATAACCTCACTGTGTGTTTCAGTCAGACACATTTCCTAGCCAAGACTGACTTCAGAAAAGTCTGCAAAACACAAGCAACAGAACCTTCCAGGAGAAGTGTCTTTGTGTGACAACAGCACCAGACTGGGACCATGACACAGAGAATTGCATCTGCCAGTGGGCTGTGTCTGTGCAAAGATAGTCTTTTGGATGACTCCTTTCTATGGTCTTCTCTCTGAGCTTGAGGTGGAATTCATGATGGGCCCAGGATGCTGAGAACAATGAGAAACAATGAGACATGGTAGATTTCCTTTGTAGAAGTGAAAGTTCTGCTAATGACCATTGCTGTTCTTGGAGTTCAGTATGGAGTTTTGCAGCATGTTCTGTCACACTGAAAAGAAAAGAACTTCTCTTTTCTGTGCTTGATAGGAATAAAGTTGCTTTTGTCTTTGAAATGGTTAGCATCTACCTTAAGCATCTAAGCCTCAAACCAATTTCTTCTTCCATCACCTCTGACTTGGGGCTTTTTTCTTGCTTTGAAGATGATGGAGTTACATTCATCTCAAGGGTTCTATAATTGTTTCTTTCTATTTCTGACATAGCCCCTTCTCGGGATGTGTCTTGGAGCTTCACCTATGGCAAAGAACTTGGGTTCTTGTGACATCTGACTCTTTGCAGCTGATATGATGTCAAGTGGTCTTTTTCTGTCTTGAGTTAATCTGGATTCTAAACCTAAATTTAAATTCTCTATTGAGAACCTGTTAGTGTCTACCACTGGTTTAGTCTCTTGTCTCTTTGTGGTTTTGTTAACCATGAGGGAAACAAACCAAAAACAAACCAACAAAAAACCTCCAAATCTGTAGGCTTAAATTCCATCCTTATATTTCAAGGAATAATCTGAAAGTTTTAGAAGCTTTGGTTTTCCCAGAACCATGGAAACATTTGGAAGGTTTTATTGATTTGAGTCGAAGATACAAATTTATTCATACTAATGTACTTAGAGAAAGGTCTAATCCTGAAGTTATATCTTCTCTCTGATGAAGAAATTAAACAGAAGTAGAAGCACTGTGGTCGTATGGTAGAATGCTTAGTCTTGGCTTCTCACTGCAGTTTCAGTCTGCTGACCTGAGTGCTAAGCAACCAACTAAATGGTGTCAATCACAATGATGCCATCCTGCAGTTAGACAAAATGAATTTCTTCCATTTGCTCTGTTATGCACTGCATGGTTGGTTTGGCATCAGTTATTTTCCTTCCTTTCTCCGTCATTTTCTGGCTTTCTGTGATGCTACAAAAGGCAAATTTGCATAGCTAGTGAACAAAAACAGCTTTGTGGATCTGCCTGCACTCCACATTATTAGCGAGGAAATTACTCTTGTACTTATTCTAGAATGTCTTGCACAGAAAATGGTGCATTGTTGGAATTATATGTGAGTGAATAATAGCTGAGACATATGTTTACATTGACCGTTTCTCTCAGCCCTGCTTTCTGTTGTACTTCAGGTAGTAACATGACTCTTGCTGCTATTCTGTTCTGCTAGTTGGGCAATTCTCATAGTGTTAAGTCTTGGAATGATTGCACTTTTAGGACTTCTAGCTAAGAATAAATATTGTGCCTTTTGAATACAATATGTGAGTGACAGGATTCTATTCATATTTTAACTTGAGTTTTTATGTAAAATTATGGTGTGAGAATAGTAACATAATTTCTCTTATTTAGGCATTATTTTAAAACCATGTTTACATATAAATATTAAAGGATTATTGTCCTTGTAGTAATCAACTACGAAAGAGATGATAGACATTAAAGAAAGAGATGATGGACAATAATTTTATTGATCTAATAATTTTTAAAAATAGCTTCAGTATGATTTTTGACATTGTCTTTCTCCATGTTATGCTAATCAAGGATGTTAGTGCACCTGAATTTGATGCCTGAGTTTCTCACCATCTAGGGTTGTGGGTATTTTGTATGGTATAAGCCTGTACTAACTCAGAGTGAATGAACTGTAACATCTTTGAAGACTTTGGTAGGTCCTTTGCACTTAATTTCTTTTGTTTTCTTTGTAACGTTATTGGGTCACAGGTATTTTCTTTGGGTTATAGAATTTTACATTTATAATTTTATATTGTGGTTTCACATGTTATTCTACAGATTTATATCTGTGTCCCGTATCTTCAAAAAATCAAGTATTTATGGCTTGAGATTATGACTTTTACCTGGACTCCATAAGATATAAAATCATGTAATAAGCAATCACTAATGAATATAAAATTGTTGACATTGACATGGAGTTTCATTTAGAAATATTTATATTCTCCATTTCTACAGCTACAGTTTTGTGGGCAAAATTATTTCAGGTGGGATTTTGTGTAATGATGTACTGTGAGTACAAGATTCCTCATTTAGAGGAATCCTCATTTACCTGTGTAAATAAGCATATTAAGAAGCTAAATATGTACGTGTTCATACTGAAGGTGCCTCCACATAATTGCAGGTACATGTAACATATAGGTGAAAAAGTAAAGGCAAAGCTTAAAAAAAAGTCTGTTTATTTTTTATCTCATTAAAAAACGCTAGAAAACAATATATTATCTTTTTTCTTGTTTTCCAAATACATTCTGTGCAAATGAATTTAAATTCTAAGAAACACCTCTCATCCCATGAAGATCTAGGCTAATGCCTCAGCAAAATGGATATAGAATTTTTTTTCCTGTAAAAGTAATAACATTTGCAGAGGTGAAATTGTCAGGATAGCTATTAATACCCCACATTAAGCCTTATTCATAATCTTCAACATGCTGAAGATAGTTCTTGATATATCCTTTGGGTAATCCATACAAAATACTTTGCATTGTTTATGTCTGCTGAGTTTTAGCAAATCAGCACACTTCTTACTCTCTCTCCTATTAAGTGGTTTTTGACTGTTGGAAATTTTTGTAGCCCTGTGAAAAAAAAAATTGTATGCATATTTTAAGCTATGGAGTAACATCCCATATTTGGGGTTTATTCACATGTGTTAATTGGAAAGGCCCAATTCAGTCCATTTATTTGGGAGCTGCTGAAAAGGAGAAGTGGCAGCGATTGGCAAGTTTAATGTTGGAAAAAGATAAATGGATGTTCTGGGTTTATGAGTAGATTCATTTGGGACAGGAAAACCTGAGTTTTATTTATTTCCCAGTCAGAGTACGGGTTTAAAGAGTACCACTCTGAAGCCATTTGTGAGCATAATCTGCAGCACTCATTACTGGCTGCTAACTGATCTGAATTCTAACTGAGAGAGGCATGTGTGTAGATGCTGAGATGTCAGCAAAGCTCCCCAATAAAGTAGGACCTCTCTAAGATATTTTCAGCATCGAGTATTGTTCACTGAGGCACCTACTTCCCCTCTGCATACCAAGGTTGAAAATTCCGGTGGAAAATTTGCCATCAGCTGCCTTCTCCTTGATGCAAATAATTAGGCAGATTTAATTTTCAATCGCGTTATCATCTGTCTGTGAATCACTCTCTGAAGTATTAGAGATGGTCTGGATGGTCCTGATAACATAAGATATAGTTCAAGTCTTCACTTGAAGTTTGAGTCAAATGTTAATTGGTGTTTGAATACTTCTGATTTAATTATTTGGCCTGGGATATCTCTTTCAGAACAGATGCTGTGCTAAGCAATGCTATTCTTTTTTGTTGTTCAACTGGGTGCATGATGTACTTGAGTTTTTAAAGTAAAGCCTTCTTTTGATAGAATTCTGTCGCCCTAAATTTTATACATTTCTGAAAAGACATGAAAAACAGGCAAAAATTTGGGAGTTTTTCTTTAATGTAGTATGGAAGAATAAATGCATAGTGCTTCAACGGGAACAATGTAAATATAATACCATTCACATGATGTTGACATTCAGCACCAGTTTGTATTTCCAGTACTTGAATATCCTGAGTTCTAGAAATGAGTATGTGTGCATTTAGTGGCCTGCCCATGCAGGAAAGCGTGCAGAACTAGGTCTTTAAACATTTCAGGGATCTTAAGATACGAGTCAGATAAAATTGTACGTTTCCAGACAATGTTAATGAAAATGTTAAATAATTCACACAAATCATTGAATGGAAAATACTTGGAATAGGTTTTGTGAAATTTATTTTCAGTTTTGTAATGTATCTGCCGCCATTTTTTGAAAATTGTAATTTAAAATGCATAATTCAGTAATGCTTATGGAGTTATTACCCTAAATTAATACTTCAGCATTTTAGAATGTTCGGTATAAAACTTTAATGTCTTTGTTTTTATTAAAGTGGTTTCAGGAAAAAAACCCAAAATTTCTTTCTATTTGAGAGATCTTTATGTCTACTATTCTTAAAGAAATAAATTAGTATGATGCCTTTTTCTGTGAAAAAGTAATTATTTAAGCCATGGTCTGGCAATGCCCTATTAACTTGAAAAGTATCACTAGATGAAAAAGTCTTTGCTCTTTCACGACAGGATTTATTGTATGGGTCTGGTGTGGTGGGGATTACTACCAGAGCGCACTGCATTTACTGCTGTCAAGATAATTTCTACTTGGCACCTCTAGGAACTTAACTCTCATTTGCCCTAAGGTGCATAAGGAGTCATTCTACTGGCAGTAGTTTGAAAATATCTTCAGTTTAATTGCTCAAAGGCTCCGAAGCTTGTTTGTGTCCACAGAATAAGAGGTAAAATCATGCTGGTAAGATTAGCACAACTCTTGGTTGTAAACACAACCTCAGGTATAAGTATGTGCAGAAGTTAAATCTCCTTGTTTTATTTAAAACACAGACAACCCCTGTGCAGGGTGTTTTTTCAGTTTTGAATGTCTTATTTTAGATTACAGTGAGCTAAAGATTTAGAAATAGGATTGAAGTCTATTCAGAATAGAAACAAACCTAATTTAAAAAAAAAAAAGGTCAATCAAATAAAGCACCAAAGACCAGCATGAATATACCCAGCAGCTCCAGGGAAGTGATCTTTTACCTCTGTGACGCTTGTGAGGCCATATCTGGATTTTTGTGTTTCCCAGCATAAGAGATTGACATACGGGAATGAGTCCACTGAAGGGCCATCAGGGAAGTGGAGGGTGCCAGGGAAGTGGAGCGCATGAAATGTGAGGAGATTACTACGTATGGGAAGGTTGGGAAGAGTTCTTCCTGTTCCTTCAACTGACTAATTGGAAAATACACAGAAGATGGGGCCAGAGCCCTCTTAGTGATGTGCAATACTAGGATGATATGCAAAGCACAAAAGCTGAAAAATGGAAAACACTTATCAGATCATTTTTTTTTGCCATGAATGTTATTACACATGGGAATAGGTTGCTGGGAAGACTGCAATTTGCACTATTTTCAGGGCTTGATGGGTCACACTGTGAGCAACTTCATCTAATGAGACCTGCTTTGAGCACATATTTGCACTAGATAACTCAAGCCTATAATATTTGTGTTTCTGTGAAAAGATGCTACTTGAAAACTGAATGAGCATCCATACTGCGCTCTGCTTTGGCTTCACAGAATGATACTGAAACCAATGTAATTTTATGTGTAGTTGGGATCTTCACTAAGTCTTTTTTCCCCCCTACTTTGTCAAGTTGGAAGATAAGAAAGTGCTTGTAGGTTGCTGAGCAAGAATAGAAAGTTGGAAGGCTTTCTGTCCACATTACACTCCAACAGTGTTCTTCATTCACTCTCTGTGATTGCTTTAATTTCCCAAATTGGCCAAAGCAAGCAGAGATGTGGGCAGTGGGAAAATAATTTAGAAAAAATGTGGAGCATGAAATTTCCAGACTTTATTAACATAGTATATGTGATTCATACGTAAAGCTGCATAGGCCCTGGAGACAAATGGTAAATTGCAAGCATGAGGACTTCTCATATGTATGAGCAAAACAATGTTGTATCAGTGTCAAAAATATTTGGTCTCCTTGCACACGGTGTCAGTCTGGAAGAATTGTAAGCAGTAAGAACAGGGGCCTAAATTTAGGCAGCCAACAAAGGGTACTGTCCCACTTCCCACATCTGTATTTCATATCTAGGATCCCAATTCTAGGATCAAGGTGATTAAAGCATACTCAGTAAGTAGTTTTGTGTCACTAAAGATAGACTTCTAAAACTGTAGGGTGACCCAGGGACCTTTCAGGCTCTCTGGGATCTACAGGAAATCATAAGATTCAGACTCTGATTTTTGCTGCCTCATCTTCTGTGGCTTCAGGCTGCCAGGCCAAGATACCTGGGGGAAATCCCGTCCTTCTCTCTTTCTGGTGCTGCCAAGAGCAACCCTGACCAAAGCTGTTCCACCAACACAGGCTGAACCCATTCTAGGTCTGTCTTTCAGTGGTCCTTGCCAAGGTGACACAGTCCTTCTGTTCTGCAGTACGGGATCTCAGACCATCAGGGAAGATACCACCTTTGCATGTGTCCGTCATCTGAGTAGCTGGTTCTCCTGTTCTAAATCATGTTTCCCCCAGCTGTTGGATATATTAACATCATTGCCTGTGGCTGGTGTGATGCTGTTTACTGAAATGTGTTTTCAGCCTTCACCCAGCTCTAGACCACCCTGGAGTTTCACTATCATGATAAATTATTCTTCCTTTCTTTCTCTCACTCTCTCTCTTTTTTCCTTTTTATTTTTGACCTTGTTTGAAGGTGAGAGCAGGAAATTCACACATCCTACATAGTGCAAGTTGCAGTATTCACCTTTGTGCAGACACTCTATCCTGGTCCTGTCCTCAAGACTCCAATCAAGCTCCTTGACCTTTGGACTCCTCTCCAAGCATGCACAGGAATTGTTAGTTTATATTCTTTTGTTGGATGAATAACATTTGTCTGAAGATTTATTTTCTGGTGGTTTTTAGAGCACTAAAGAAGGTGCCTCAGCCTCACCTTGTGGAAGCAAATACAGTAATTTCACGCATATAAGGCACATCTTTTTGACTGAAATTTTGATCGAAACCCAGAAGTGCGCCTTATACTCCAGTGCACCTTATAGGCATGAAATTACTGTACTCATATAGACAGATATAGCACTTATTAGTGACCTGGAACCCCTTGCTCATCAATGAAGAATCACTGATCATGCCCAGAGGAAGTTCCTTCATTCAGTTTTCTGAGGTAGACATGAACAAGTGTGTTTTCTCATTTAAGCTGTTAACTGTACACAGATGGACATTAAATGCCATTTCACTGGTCACTTCTGTGGTGGTGGGGTGTACTGACTATTAAAAGTGATGAATATGTCACATAAAAGCATGAAAAAGCTTTGAAAAGATTGGTGTTCGACTTAGTTGATAGTTCAATATATTTGATAACCAACTTTTTGAACAATGTTTTTGACAATATTTTATGCTGCGTTTGGTCTTTTTTCTTTAATATTTTTCTGAGATCCTGGGCCAACTTTGTTTGAGGTAAGATGACATTAAAAAATTATCTGTGATCTTTTTCACTCTTCCAGACTTTTCTGGGAGTTGGTTTCCTGCTTGTTTTCATATCAGGACTGACGTAAGAATTTCTGCTCTAACGAGAAGGATGATATAATAAACAAGAAAAAAAAAAAAAGGGTGACAATCGAATATGTCTGAGCCTGCTTATGGTGTAAGTTAAACCTTAATATTGCTGACCTTTATCTCACTGTAACAAAGGCTGAAAGCAGCAGGCACTGTATGACTCATTTCATCTCCCAGAGCTTGACTGTTTTTCTCACCATGCTGGCTTTTAGAAGGGAAGAGGGAACATTAACACTTTGAACCACAAATGTAATGCCCCTGATGCTGAAGAGATGTGTGGGGCAGGCAAGCTCTGTCAGGCAACAAAAGTGACTTCACACAGGTCATATTAATTGCATTGCTTATGTGACTAACTGCTGTGGTTTAGGAATGGCATTCCCCAATTTAGTGCTCCCACTAAGACTCTCTAAATCAGCACTACTCTCTCCCTGTGGTGGGACAGAGAGGAGAATGAGAGGCACAGAAGGCAAAGATCATGGGTTGAGATAACAATTTACTAGAAACAGCATTGAGATAAGAAAATAAACACTAACAGCAAAAATATTAATAACAAAATTGTGCAAGAGAGAGGTGAGTGATTCACATTCAAAATGCTCAGGATTGTGTTTACCCAACTTCTGCCTTCATCACACTTACTCGAGCAGAAGGAACCCTTCTCCCCAGAAGAGACTCTCTTCCCCATGCCCTCGACAATGACATGATGTAGTACAAAATAATCGGAGGGTCCTGGCCATGGCCCCTCTTGCCTACTGCACTGCAAGAATTAAACGTGTCCTGGCCAGAACCGGGACACTAATTTAACAGTAAGTTTTGACAAGAGTAGGAAAATGCTGCTGGCAACAATGAACTTGAAAGATCACAGGCAATTTTTCCATGAGTTTCTTCCTGTACCCAAGATTTGAGCAACAAAGAGCTGCTTAGTCATATGTCAGAGGGTGCTGTATTTTAAAGTCAGCCCCTGATTGCTCCTTTCTTTTTTTTCTTTTTGTTGCAGAAATCCATAATAATGAAGGAAATGATAGAATTTATCTTTCTTTAATCAGCATATTTATTCATGTACTCCTGAAATAGGCTTTAAGTTTTCTTCAAGCTTAGATTTGAATTATTTCACCAGCAGTGCGTCAAAGCGTCTCCAGTAAAAGATGTAAAGCTAAAAACTCAAGGCAGTGAAAGTCTAAAGGAAGGAAAAGAAATGCCAGTGATTTTGTTGGCAATATCTGGAAATTTCTACTTTCCTCTGCAAAATGTATTCAGAGAAATGCTCCTAAAACTGAGTGCTTCACACAATGTGTCCAGCTGCTCTAAGAAGAAATTTGCATGTTTTAACTGACCAGAACAACTGCAGTCACTATATTATATGCATTTGTTAGCAATTCTTCAACTTAAAAGATTTAAACTTCATTTTGTCAGATGTATCCTAATAATATTTTTTTCTGTATTTGTTCCCTACAGGTTTTTTTCCCCTAAAGAATATAAGAGACTTTTTGTCTATTTGTTTGGTTTTGGTTTTATTTATTTTTCCCTGGAAGATGAAGATGACCAGTGAGTTAGGAATACAGATTCTACTTAATTTTGAGTACTGAGTCTAAGTCTCCTCCTTGCAGGCTTTAGACTAAATAAAGCTCAAACACAATCTAATCACAGCCCAGTTCTTGAATCAGCTTATAGAATCTCTGTGACATTGTCATGTTTAAGCTGATCTCTCCAAAGCTGTGGCTGCATCCAGATCTGTATTCTTGCAATATTTCTAGATTAAGTTTATTATTTCAGAACCTAATATAAAAAGTGCTTGAGTATTAAATAAACTAATGAGATTTCATAATTTTGTTTTTGAGAAAAAGGATGAAATACTTTCTCAAAAGTTTCTAAGAATTTAAGATGTAAACAAATTTGATGCTAGGTCTCTGCAGGAATATTGAAGCTGGGCTTACACTAAAGTTGTAGCATCTCATTATTGTTGTACTTGTTTTTCTTTCTTAAAAATTGCCCTCAGGCGTTTTTTACCAAACCACTTAATTAAGTTTTGTTTACTTTGAATCAAACTGTTTGACTAAGCTGTTAGGAAAGTAGAAAAAACTTGCTAGTTTAGGAATTCCATGAAGTAACACAGCTTTTAAAGATCCATCTATGCCTTTAAAGTTATGGAAAATGCTTCTCTCTTCTTCCCACCATGACGTTGCTGTGGAGGTACAAATGTCTGTATTACAAAGGGAAATTGGAACTGTACCAGAGATGAAATCTCTGTGTGAAAATACCTGTGACTTTCTCCCTCCTGGTATTCTCAAAACTCTTCATTTCATGATGAAGGAAATAACTGAATGTGAGGATTGGAATGGTTGCTGTAAGGGATCTCAGCTTCAGAGGCAAATAATATTATTTTATCCTTTTACTTAAGTGCTAATGGTTTATTACCATTGTGTATAACTTTGTGGTTAAGTTTCGTTATTTGAGTTCTGCTAACACTATGAGGTATACTGAAAAGAGAAAATATTTATGACTGGATATGCACAAAAGTGGATCCAAATTAATGCTACATAATTACAGTTGAAAGTGTATATATTGATTAGGTGGTACTGATATGGTATTATCCTTCCATTATTTATCCATATTTACTTTCTTCTGCTTTTGTTTTACATACTCATTCTTAAAGAAGAGCACCTTTAGGAAAACAATAGTAGGTGGTAGATATCAAAAGGTCTAGTTACTTCAGGTGGCTATCTTGTATTACAGCAGGTATGGAATACTAAATGAAAAATAATTGGGCAAATATGGAATAACATATTCCTTTAGATATTGGTCATTAAGTACAGAAACCTGTTTTTTGAATTCCAGTTTGTGCTTTGAAAGAGGGAAAAATTGATGGTAAACAGGACATTTTTTTTTTCTGTCTGGCTAGTATTTGGAGAACTGTTATGTGACCTCCATTTTCCTGGGAGTCTTGGAATCTTTCTTAGACACTCTTTGAGAAGACTGAACTTTGTGTGTGAGGCAACTTCAGGATTACTTCAAGTTCCTCTAATGTATTCTTTGAAAACTAGGTATGATAATTATTCCAAGGCAAGAAAGCAATACAATATTGGTGAGAATTTTAAAATAAACCAATTCTTCATGTGGGTATATGTTGTGCTTCAGGGCTTTTTTTGGACAGTATTTAATAGCATGACACCAAACCCCAAATATTAAACCCACAGAAGAGTTCTTTATTTCTGCCACTGTACCAAGGACATGAGTGATAATGCCCTGGGAAATTAGCAGCCCAGTACCTATCCTTTCCAGGGATTATAAGTTGTAATCAATGTGTCTCTCCTTACCTTCAGAAAAGAGGGGAAGAAACCATTTATTCATCCTTTGGGACCATTTTCTCCAGGCACTCAAAATGATGCCTTTTTCATGTATTCTGCTGACATAGCCCATTAGCAGTATCTGGTGACATGACTAGATTTTTCTTTCCCTAAGTGCAGAAAGTATTGATATGGGGGTTTTATCTGATTTTCAGAAATTCATGCCTCTGAGAAGAATGGGTCACTGTGAGGAGTAAAAATAAATCTAAAGTTGAAATGTTCATAAAGAGTATACATTGTCAGAAAAATGAGGGGAAAAAATTAAATCAAAGAGAAGTCATCAAAAAGTGAAGTCTCCCATGAAGGTCAAAACCTCTACTGCCAAAGCAGATACATACAGTAGTCAGATTGGGAGCTGTGACCCCTCAGTATTGCACAACTCCATCTTCTCATTCTCAGAAATCCACTCCTGGGTATCTCAAGGCTACTGTTATATGTTCCACTTGCTGCCCTATAACTTACTATGCTTCTGTGTGTATGGTCTGTAAGGTTAAGTTCATAATCCTTTAAAAAGCCACTCAGATTGCCTTTAAAATCAGGCAAAAGTTTATGTACCTTCATTTGTTCCCCTGTATTTCACACGTTTCAATAATGCTTTATATCAAAGGGTAATGTTTTCTGTGCTACATTTACAACCACAGTTGTCTTCAGCCCTTCAGCACATGAATGAGATAAGAGAAAAAATGATACGATATGCTTAATTTTGTCTCTAAAATCACAGCTGTGGATTTTTGAGGTCTTGACGTCAATGAGAATTGGAAGCAGCTTTTGTATGGAATTAAAGGGATATGTATAAAACTACCCCTGAAATATAGTGTTGTCTGGTCCAACCTAAAAATCAGGAGTATTGGTGAAAAGCAACTACTGATATTCCTCAAACCTCCCACTTGGAAGAACTAGCTCAGTTTACCTCTGGGTATAGAGTGTTGAGCAGTGTTTGAAAGCTGCACTCTGAAGTGGGTATCAGCAGCAAATGGGCATAACATGAGAAGACACTTTTCTGAAGAACAGGAGGCAGCTGTTTTATTCTGATTACCCTCAGGTGCTGTTGAGTGATTTTTATTGCCCATTTTAATGGTTAAATATAAATTTTTATAAGTGAGTGACAGCAATCATCCACCAATTTGACTTTATTGAAAATGTATGTTAGAGAGGAACTTGGGAAGAAGAATCCTTTTTCTGAGATACTTGTCTCTGTACAGTGCTGAACATCACACCTGATGTTCATCCATGCCCAAAACCTGTGTGAGTGAAATTTCAGTGCTACTGAAATCAAAGACAAGACTAATCTTGTTGGGAGAGTTTGAGCAGTCCTAACCACATTATAAAGACCCATGAAAATGTTGCCCTCTTCCCAAACCATCTTCTAGACAAATGAACTGTGGCAGAAAGGGATCGAAAAGGGAATATCACCCAAAAGTAGCGCAGAAATCAGTATCAGTAACTGCAGAAACCACAGAAAGCTCAGAAGGCCAGGATGTAAGCTGTGTACTTGGAAAAAAATGAGCTCAGCGCTATTAAGGTACATCTATGACTCTGCATGACCTTCTTGTACTGGCTTCATCCTAACTAGAAACACAAATCCAGACTGAAAACAGCAGCCTGAGGTCTTCATTTGTTTTGCAGTAACCTAGATTTAAAAAAAAACAAAACCAAACAACCCAGAACTGTCACCACTCTGGTGTTCTTATGACAACAGATGATTCCGAGCTTCTGCTTAAATACTGAGGACAAGGCAATACTTCTTCAACTTCAGGTGCCTGGGTAGAGCTAGTTGTGCAGTCTCCCTTATAAATCACGAAGAGTCTAGTACCAGGGTGTGACTCATGGTCAGGTGTGTATCCTAGGATGAGATAAACTCGACTTTGATGTGCCTGTGTCTGCTTACTGGCTATAAAGTTGCCCTAGACAGCTATCTCAGATGTAATTTTGTGTTGAGTAGACTTCTAATGGTGAATGAGTTGTATCCTTAAGCCAGACTTTCTAAGTGCTTGCTGTGACCTTGTATTTCTGTTTTATCCTCATTTTTGTTGTTTAGACCAGTATATTATGTCAGAGCATGAGAGCTCTACCCAGTAACTTTGGAAACAGCCTGAAATGCAACATAGATCTTGTGTGTTTTTGTAGCACTGTATTTTCCTCCTGCCAGTGCAGTTTGTATGAAACAGAAACTAACATCACTTTAAATATTTCACTTTTCACTTAACACTCTAAATACTTCTAAGATTAGCATAGTAAGGATGGATATACTGAGGTTTGCTATCCCAGGAATTGCACTGTACCACTGGATATTAATCACTATTGAACAGACATATCTTAAGATCCTTCTGAATCCATTCATTCCTACAACCGAGCTTGCTGACATCTTTGAATTTAGTAACAATAGACTTTCTTTTGCATTATTTAGATGATTAATGAAAATCTCCAACAATACTGAGCAGGCTAATGTGGCGTCTTGTTAACCATGTAGCAGTACTGTGACTATCAGTTGAACACTCTGCTGATTTTGTTCTTGGTGGCCTCATATTCTGGTGAAAATACAACATGAGATCCTCCCAAAATATCTATAATTTATAAATTCCATTGCCTTTCCACTATTCACAGGGCATAAAATTCTGCTAAAAATGCACATCACTTTGATTTCATGTGACTTATTCATAGAAGGAACCTGTCCTAGCTATGATTTATTTTTTGTGCTATCTTTGCACTTATGATATTTTTTATTCTAACACTTCTCTAGGACTTTATCTTAATCAAAAGTTCCCCAGGTCTTTCCTTGCACCCTTTGTAAAGCTATGTGCTATGGGTTTTTTTCCTAGATATTTGTTTTTTCATGAGCTCATAGAGATAGTAATTTAATTGTTGTATTTCGGCCAGGTTTTAAAGTATTTTTATATGAAATTTGTCCAAACTGAACAGCTGGAGAATATTTAATTTAGCTGAGCTATTTCATCTCTATTTAATGCTGAATTTCTATGCTACTAATATAGCCTCCTCTAAAATGGAGTGATTATCATGGATAATATAATTTTTTCTTTATGTTTTATTAAAAGTTTTTATCCTTTCTGGTACCATATGTCAGTTATTTCCTGTCTTGAGTAATGGACTCGTGGTATAACTCTTTTTTTTTTTGGTTATTAATAATGAAGAAGGGAATAAACTGTTTATTGTGTCTGGAAAAGGTACAAATGGGCCTAAATTTCAATAAGGAAAATTCAGATTAAATGTTAGTAATTTATTTTTTTATTATAAGGGGCACTGAAGACATAGAAAACATTGTCTAGTGAGGCTCTGGAGCTACCTCTCACTGTGTATCTTCAAAAACAGGCTGATCAAATTCTCTTCTGCTTTTTCTTATTGGTTTGTTTGGGAGTTTTTTGTTCATGGTTTTTTTTTTCCCCTAATGGCGCAAGAACGGACTATTTACTGAAATCCTTTTTCTGTGGTTCTATGAAAGCTAATCTAATTTTTCTGGTGAAAAATCTGGCTGTAGATATTGTGAATACAAACTGGGAACTGTAGGTTGTATTTGCTACTTTGTATTCTTCAGGCAACAGTGTGCAAAAATCAGTCCGTTTGTCCATCTGCCTCTCACATGACACTCCTCTGGCTGCTGAAGGCAGTGTCAGGTTATATAACATAGAGACTTCTGCTGGGGTGACCCATATATTCCAGAACAGATAGTCTGAATCTATGGAAGAGTTGAGAACTGAGAAAGGACAGGGGAGCGAAGCTCATAAGAAAAGTGCAGAGACTTGTAAAATGTTTATACCTGTGACCTTGACAGGTTTGCTTTGGTTCCCACAAACCTCTTACATGAGACCTTCTTCTCAGATCTTTCGAGCAGGAGGCAATGAAAAGGTCACATTAGTCCCCTTTCAGCTTCCCTTGTGCTATGGGCTAATAATAAAATTGTTTTTCAGACATTTTAATGCAGATCTGGATGTTATCTGCAACACTTTTAACCTTGGCAAAGTCTTACACAGTTATTGCTTCATGAAGTATTTGATTTTGGTAGCACTTTCATTCTACAGCTTGATTATGTATGGACATACAAACCAACTCCCCAGTTCTGCTGTGTTTGTGTTGATGTGGCTATAGAGAAAAACAGCTTTTTTCTTTTTTTTTTTTTTTAACCCATATTTTTGTCATGGTATGTGAGGCTGAAACAGAGCTCTTCCTTGTGGACACCCACAGGGAAAGGAGGATGGAGTCTTCTACTTAATTTCAGTCTGAGGAGTCTTCTACTTCATTTCAGCCTTCCACAGCTTAGGTTTAATACAGCTTTTCCAATAGTTAGGACACTGGGAAAAGAGCAGTCAGGGCTGTGGCTTTGCTATGCTGCAAGTAGAGCATGCTGCTCACTTGAAAACATAGTAACAGTCTTCTTCCTCATTCCACCTCTGCCTTGAACTTGATATCTTAATTTCAGGTTCAGCGGAGAACTGTGGTTCAACATGCCTGCATTAACTTCCCTAAAGTTCAGGTTATCACATTGACCAGGTTTGATCAATCTTGAATGATTTGGGATTCATTCTGAAATATCTTCTATGCTTTTAGTGACTAACATTGTTGCAGTAGGAGCTAGCCTGATGCACTTTCAATTATAATTTAAAAATCTGGTATGCTTTTGTGTGTTTCAAATAGCAGAACTCCATAAGGAAAATTAAAACAAAGAAGTAAAAAACTGGCATATGGGGGGCCTGTAAAACACTAAATTGACAGAAAAAGACAACTATTTTTGTGTTATTTTGTATGAATCCTCATCATTTCTTGGAGTACTTTTCCACAGACTTCAATCTTTTACAAATTCAACTGAATTCCTCTCATAATTAACTGCCAATCAATCTTAGAAAATAGTACAGAATTTATTTTTTAGGTAAACTTCTTTGGAAACAGTGAATATTTGGGTGCATGAGAGCCTTAGGATTTATAACATTTAAAGGTAATCGTAATACATACCTAAAAGATTTAAGTGGACTTTTGATGGGGCGCACATAAAAACATTTAAGTAAAGTTTTGATTGGGTAGAAGATTGGCTAAGTAAACATGTGTCAGCATGAAACCTGTTCTTACAGTACAAATTTCAGTTATTTGAGAAGTATCCACCATTATTATAACAATTGCTCACTATTCTGTGCTCTTGTATGTTGTGATTATTTACTGTTGGAGTATTCAGCAACCACAGAGGCTCATTCTGCCTTTGAACAGACATTCATATCTTTATAACTTTCTGGGTCAGAGAGAAGGAGGACAGAGGGAATAGTGAATAGAAGTATTTATTTTATGTAAGTCATCTGAAAACTCTGTTATGTAAATAAAATCTAGGACTCCTGAATTTTTTTGAATGGTTATTTATCAGTGGCTTAATGGTGGCAGGGCATGCCAACTCTTTTGAAATCTTTTCAATGTGCATAGTGGCTGTTATGCCTAACAAGGTAATCTATTTGCTTATTTTTCATTTATATTTGATCTATGGCCGTCATTGTAATGCTGCTTTGTATTTCTGTTTTTATTCCTGCAAATACACTATGCATTTTTCCATAGCAAATGTGTGTGTAACAAGTAAGATGCTATCTTAGCACTGTATAGTTTGTAGTCTAAACATGTCTCTGGTTCATTTTGAGAACCTGCTCGGATTTGTTGATTTCCCTCAGTTCTCCAAGAGCTCACTGCAGACTGTGTCTGTGTGCCACATGCACGGGTGGAACAGTAGTTGTATAAGAAGATAAGTAGCAGAACCTATACATTACAAGAATCAAGAAGCTAACAGGAGAGTGTCTCCAAGTATTGTGGTCACTCTCTCACAGCTAAACAGGAAAGGATTGAGCCACAGTGCAGAAACATTCTTTGTGTGTGAGCTGCTGAGAGTTTCAGGTGAATTTGTCTCTTCCCTGCACACCTGGCGAGCGCCAGGGCCCTGAGGGCACTAATGGTCCTCCATGGCTCTGACCAGTGCTGCTCTGTGCCTGAGCTGTGTTGTGTGTGTCTGTGCAGAAGTCTGTCTTCTGCTATTTCCAGTTTGTCACTTGGATTTCCCAGCCTGACACCAGACCTGATTTGCTGCCTTGCTCTTGTCTGGTGACTGCTGCTCTGCTGGTGAATCGTGCAGTTCTCACCCCCCTTGCTCTGCTTGCCCACTGTGGGTCTGTGCCAGAGGGAGGGTGGACCCTGCCTGTGCTGTCATCCTCCAGGATAACAGGCTGGCTGTCCCTCATGGATCAGTGCACAGCACTCCCACCACTCCTGTGTGTCCCCCAGATCCTGCAGGGGGCTATGGCTAGAGTGCAGGCAGCAACTTGCAGCCTGTCAGCCCTCCTTAGTTCCCTCTGCACTCAAACTAATCCCTGCTTCTTCAGCTCATTTTGGGTGCCATCGTGAGGATTTTTAAGTTGCCTGCAGACAACCTTTGCTGCCTTCCCAGAGCCAAACCCAATGGATATTAGCAGCTGAGCAGAAATGACTTCACAGCTCCTAGTGACTGTCCTAGAGCAGTCTGCAATGCAGCTGTTCAGTGGTTCCAGGAGTCTGATGTCCTGTTCAGTCCTTACAGCAGCTTTCTGGGGAATGTATTCATGCAATTGTCTAAGGCTGTCTTCCTGGGGCTCTAGCAAGGGAGTCACTTGGCTGCATTAACGAAGCTGGATGTGGAACCTGCATCTCTGTAACTGCTGGAAATTGTTGCTTTGCATCACAACTCCCTATTTTTCACTTTGATGTAGGCTTCCTCTCTCAGCTCAATAATATCATTATATATATGAAGGTAATTTCTTGTTTCCCAAAAGTGGTCTGTTATTTTCTCAATGGTGGGACATTTGCTTTAAAGGTTAAGCTGCAAAGTAGAAAGATAATTGTCTCTACATCTCTTCACTCATGGTTGATTTTGTTCATAAACCTTTGTGAGTTCTGTTCTTAATGTTCTCATTCCTGGCATGAAATAAAACTGTTTACTTTAGAAATTGAGCTGTACGGATAAAGCTGTCCAGCCATTAAGTTTGCTCAAATACAGCTGGCTTTAAACACAGCAAACAAAAATGGTGGAACTGTTATTGATCAGATAGAAATATCTTCATTTTTAAGATATCCATTAAGTTACAAGAGCTTTTTAAAAATGTCTTTCCATCCTTAAAAAAAAATAAAAATCTTTAGAGTTCATGTCTTAGCTTATGATCTTGTTTCACCAACGCTGTCTCTGTTTCTTTGAACTTTCTAAGAAGAGACTTGACTAAATGAAGAAAAGTAAGTTCCTTCTAGTACCATAAGTGGCCAAATTTGAATTTATTAACTTTGGGAACACATGGTAGTGCTTTGCAAGCTATTTTTATGTACTAGGCAGGCTTTCTTGGCATTTCCAAGAAATTAATAGCTTAAGACTGTAAGCTGGGATCAGCTTCCATTGTGTTGTCATGGGACATTTTTTATTTATTTTAGCCCAACAAGAAGATATGAACTTCTATTACCCAGCTCAGTCTGTGAGGGCCGCTGAATGTGACATTGCATTGTTCATGAAGCTGATCAGTAATTATGGTTCACAATGAAGTGTTTCAAATTGAAAAGAGACTGGTTCATAATTTTTATACTGCAGTTCTGTGTAGTGATAAAGTTTATTAATACTTGGAAAAGCTAGATTTAGACTGTGATTTTATTCCTCTAAAAATCAAAGTTAACATTCCTCCACAAGTTCATCCTGCCTCAGTAAATGGGTATGTGGGAGGATTCTTCATCACATGCTTGTGCAAAACTGTGTAGTGTGACATATTCTTAGATAATATGTGCATGCTACACAGGAATAACATTATATAAAAACCTAGTCTGTGTTTCACAATTGCAGTCCTGTAACTGATTTCAAGAACGTTAAGTAGTGCATTCTGTGACTAATAGTGACTGTTGGTAGGGTTGGGTTTGCTTGTTTGTTTCTATTCTAGCAAATAACTCCTTATTTCTCCTGTAGGACTCTTCTTTCTCTGTTTTTCTCACTGAGTGCTGAAGGAATTTGCTACCTCCAGTCCAGGACAGAGACTAAACCTCTGCCATGAGGAGGAATGAACTTATTGCATGCACATTAATGCTCTGCATATGGAATGGCAGAAATCACCAAAAAATGTGTACTAGAGAGCTGTGAAAAACATTGTTTATAGGCGACGGGTCTGGAACCTGATTCGCCACAGTAAACAATACACTCTGCTCTTCTGTTTTAATGAGTGCCCTTAATGATGTCCCTTGAAGTCTTGCTAGCCTCTGCCTTAAATCACCCTCATTTGTTGCGCAGCAAACCTAGGATACATGTTTGTAGCATCGGGATTAAGACTTATTTTTTTTTTTTTTTAATCTAAAGTATTCTATTTGAAGATATGGATCACTGCGTTTTTGTAACAAAGTTGGGTTGAGAAAGGCCAAAAAAGCCTTTTAATTTGCTGCCTGTCCTATCTTTCTTTTTTTACTAGGCTTTAAGGGTGATGCATGCAATTGAAAAAGTAACAATGTTGCCTGTAAGAAGGTTGACTTTCTCCAATAGGAACTTCCCATCTGAATTGCAAAATAGATTGCAATTCTGTGCCATCACAATTCTTCATTGGGCTCTCACTTTCTGTAGAATGTTTATTGCCTGGTAGAATGTGCTTTTACCTTTGCCTATGTGAACAGTAACAGGTAAAGGTTCTGGGAATCTCCAGAAGTGGTAACTATTTGTGGACTAAATTATCTTTTGCTAGTATTGGAGTATGCTGAAGCTCACTAGGTGGGTGTCATGCCCTCTTGCCAGCACACCTTGGATAGATTGCTCCTTGGTATTTCTTAACTCTTTCAGCCTTACACCATAAATTCTGTGTCAGTTCCTGTCTATTTCCTTTCCTCCCAGCATCTTGTCAAACTGTTCTATAAAAGGTTGTGGACTTTGCTAATGGTCTGGCAATTTTTTTCAGTAAGGCATTGTCTTTTCAGTCAGCAGTTTTTAAATGCCAGCTTGTGGTTGCAGTGGACTCTCTGGCTTCTCATCCTTCAAGCAATTATCTCCTTCCCCATGCCTTTCCTGCAACCTCTTTCTACAGATCATTCATGTCTACCAATCTGGATTACTCTTCCAGTTTTCCGGACAATGTGTTTCTCCCGTAATGCATCCAGCAAATTGTTCCTATTAACAATAATATCTACATGGCTGGCTCACTCTGAAACTTCTGAGAGCATTTATTGTTGAAAGTTCTCTATCCAGGACAGAAGAACTGTTTTTATTTTATACAGAAAAAAAAGTAGACATTGATATACACACACTATATAAATATAAACAGACATAGAAATAGCCCTATCTATCACTCAGATCTATCTTCAGTATCAGTATCTTAATTCAAAATAACTTGTACTATTCTCCAAAACATCAGCATTTCTTTTGGAACTGTGATAGTCCTGTACAGACGTGGAATCAACTAAACCCGTGATTTCATCTTGTTTACCTTAGAAATAATCATGGAATCACTTTATGCTTTTTTTGTGGGAAGACTATGCAGAAGTTTATGAAACATAACTGGTTATGCTCAGTGCTACTGTCTGTACTCTTAGTTAATCTTCCTTCAGAACCAAATTCGGGCACGTATCAGGATTTTATTTTTCAGATCAAAGTGAGAGCTGATTCAGGTACGGCTGCCACTTTTCACCACGTAACCTCTAGATCTGTTCCTGCTGGACAAGTACGATGCATTTCTCAACCGTTGCCAAAGATTTCAGTTTTGTCTTCATCCCTGAAATGACTTAAACAACTGATGTGTCTTCTCTTAATAAAGAAGTGGGGATACTTTTTCAGAATAGGGAAAACTTTTGGGGCTGCTACATTACTAGTTGAAAGGGATCAAAACTTTATTTCTTGTCTGAAGAACGTATACTTGCTGCCACACAAGTCTTGGATAAGAAACTTCTTCCCTCCAGTTGCATCTCTACCAGAGTACAACAAGGAAGGTGGCCTTTTCGGTGAGTGAGTGAATCAAGGGGGATTAATCTACAGTAGGTCACCTAATGAAGGTAGAGCTTTAGGTGTCATCAAGAGTGTGTTAATTCTAGGCTGCTGTTGAAACTCTGCCCCAGTCAGTGACGGAGTGAGCTAGTCAGCAGTGATTCATTTGACCAACATGTCTACTGTAGGATGAGTGAGTTGCTTTCTGGAACCCTCTGGCTGTGCTGCTTAGCCCCTTCTTGACTACCGAGGAAACCCAGACACCTGCATTAGAAGATTAATTCCATGCTTGGAGTTCAGCTGGGAATGCATGGTCTTTCTGTCCTTGTTTCCAGCCTCTGTATTTTCTCTGAAAACTCACACAAAACTGACACAAAACTCATTACAAAAATCCTCAAGCCAGGCAGAGAGCTGCAGTTGCATTCCCAGAGCTGTGGTTGTTTTAGCATACTTGGAGCTGGTAATCATGGTATTGCTTAGCAAACTGGAGTGGTGTAGAACTCTCACTTTCTGAATCCCATTCAAGCTGTGGCATGAATGATGTCCCAACAAGAGTGCTGGATGGGAAAAGCTGCTCTATTGACCTGGGACACTTCTGGACATGCAGTTAGTCTTCCTGGATTTGAGATCAGAGCCTGAAGTGCACATAGTGTTTAGATGCCTTGGAGATTAGGTGTCAGCTGAGTGGAAACGAGAGAAAGCACAATTCTGGAGTCTAACTGCTTTCAGTTTTGCTTTAGTCCCATTTTATGTATCTACATTTTTTTATTTACCTCCAGAAATATGAATCTGCAGTAAGTAGATTTGTTATTAAGCATTTTAGTACCAACACCTTTCTGAAATGTGTTCTTCAATTTTTTTCCACTGTGAATAGCTTTATAATGTTTTTTAAAGTTATATTACACAGTTACTTCAGAAAGTATTTCTTCTGACTGTGTTAATTTAAGACAATAATGAAAACAAGGGATTATTGAATTGTCTTCTTGCATCTCAATTTTATAAAGCCTAGTGCATTTTTTTCTTTCAATTCCGCTTTTCTCACTGCTGCCCTTCTTAGGTTTTTCCTTCCTTGTGATACTGTCACGTCACACATTATCTATTTATTTATTTATTTTTTATTATTTGGTTAATATTTGCCTTTGAAACTTCTAATTAAAGTTCTACTTTTGTGCTGTTCTTACAACTATTATTTTTTCCTGCCTGAATGGAACTATAGTTCATTTTCTTCCTATTTTTTCATACTACTTTTTTTTTCAGAAGGTTGTTTCTCCAAAAAAAAAAAAAAAAGTCATGTGTTTGCATATATTGCTCTTCACATTGTTCAATCTAGTGGGCATTATTATTGTCTTCTATTGATTAAATCCTCTTTGTAAATAGTTCTTCTGGATATATTTGGCATGGTGAGGTACTGTTTAATTGTGATGCAGATTTTCATCCTTAATACTGCTTGCCCTGTTCAGATGACTTTGATCATCATAATTTTTTAAGAGATTAATTGAATTAAATAATTTGCAATTGTATGTCATCAGCAGTTTTTTTCTGCCTTGCTGTTTGGGCTCTTTTTTGCTGTGTATTATAGTTGTAATTACCAAAACACCTACTGAGATGATAGATGGGCACAAGAACCGAGTCACCCTAGGGGGAATGATTGTTGGATAATTTTTTCTTCTGGATTACTTTTTCTGTTGGGTTTGTGCATTTTGTTTTCTTTTTGTCCTGGTGGATATAACTGGTTATGCAACGTGGACAGTATCTTGCCCAAGGCTGATTTTAAGTTTGGTTTGGGAATGGGATTATTGTGTGTTCTCTGGGCAGAAGGGCTTCTTGACAATAGCTGACATCCTGGTAGTAAATTCCAGCTCCCTTCTACAGACAACCTTTATGTGGAAAAGGTACTATGGTAGTTTTGAGTGTATGACTTCTCTGATAAACACACATTTAGTTTAGCTTTACAGAAATACACTTGGATATGTAAATTAAGGCTGCTTGGAGCCAAGTCTAAGCTGCCTTCTGGATGTTATGCAAAGTTTATGGAGTATTTCCACAGAAGGGTAGCAATTACCACTGCAACCCTTACATTAGATGACACACACACAAATAGTGAAATACTGGAAGAGAAAAAGCAACCTAGTATGAACAATACCCACAGATTAAAAATACTATGAGTAATGCATAATGAGGGGATCAGTGAAAATGAGGTGCTAAACCTTTAACCTAAAGGATGAGTAGAAGACAGCTGTGGAAAGGAGTCAGATATCTGCAAGTATAGGGTGCAAAAGCAAAACCTCATCTGATGGGCAGATGACTCCTTCTGGGTGCTCCTCTGTACAGTCTGTGTGAACTCCCTTTCCTCTGGCTGTGCTCCTCTTGTAGAAGTGTGCTTCTGATCAGATTTATGGATGAAAAATGTCAGAATGGATAGGATTGAGAGCTATGGGAAACAGTCCATCACCTGCACCCCTGTGTTTCTCTAAAATTCTTAATCTAAATTGAAGAAGACTGAGAAGGAAGGGAATGGGGCACACAAAGACATCACAAACTGAGTTAGGTTAGCTAAATCTGGAACCCATCTTCTTGAGAAGTGTGAAGGTATCTGATGGTCTGTGCTAGCAGATTTCCAAGGAAGGACTGAGGAAAGGTCTGAGCTGGAAACAGGAGGATTCTTTCATCCAAGTGGATAATCTGGGTGCAAAGCCACCTTCTTCCCTTCATGAGCACCTAAGATGAGTTTTTATTACTATGTCTAAAATACTAGCTGTGCTTTTGTTCAGTGCATGGAAAAACATGTTTTATTTCTATTAGTGGTTGCTATTTGACTTCTTTCCAGATGTCTTCTTGAACTTTACTGCTCTTCCCTTTCAGTCTTGTAAATACACTTCAGGGAGGCTATTATTTTCTGGTGACATTAGGAACAGGAAGGCAGAAGAAAATGTAGGTATTCCCAGTTATCACTCACTCCCCATTTTTAGTCTTTTTTGTTTAAAGCTGTAATTTAATGACAAACAGGTTTTGATCTGGGAGGAGACTTTTCAACTTTCAATAGCACTGGGCACAAAACTGTGTGTGCAAGAGAAGGGAAAAGGGAAACAAATAGGATAGGACTGGAAAGATACTCTGCAGCTGAGAAATACTGGTAGAAACAAACCAACTCTAAAGATTTCACGCCTTCCAGTACTGCCTTTTCTAACTGAGTGCTCATGCCATGAGAGAGACAGAGAAAGAAGGGAATTACAAGGCATGTTGAATTCTACTTTGATTCCAACACAAAATGTGTTTTGCTTCAAATAGATGGTCTAATAATTTCATCTCTACTTTTTCCACTTTTCTTTATATCTGTATCAATGCAGAGTAGTTTACTTTCTTAAAGCTATAGTTTTATATCTGCTGTTTCTTGGGAGAATAGGGAAAAAATCTTAACCTAGGTTTTGCCTGGTAAATTAAATGAATTCTTCTTAGCTTATAAAACCTACCTAGTATATTTTATCAGTGATTTTGTGTGCTATAACATTATCATGCACAAAATCTAAAAGTTAACAAGTGAGCTGTTATTTTATTGAATGCACTAGTAGCAGTCATGTAGGATACTACTTAGAGATTTTGACAATTTAGCATCATAGAGGAATCAATAAAAACCAAGGAAATTAGCTGGGACTGAGCAGGACTGACAGCAGAATGATATTCATTATTTGAACACAAAACAAATTCTAGTCACATGAGGTTTTAAATGTACTTTTCTTCCTCTTACCGAAAAATTGGTTAAAACTGCTTTTTGTATACATCCAGCAATTCTTGAGGAAGAATGAACTGCCATGAAGCTTGCAAACACCTTTTACATTTTAATTTGAATTTTCCAACTAATTTATTTTTTAGCTCAATGGATATTTGCAAGTGAAAATAAGTTTTGATATCTGAAAAAGTTAACACATGTCAGTATTTATACTTTTAAATATAATTCCATGCATAGGAACAGATACGAAAAATACAAATAAAGCAAATTTATTTTCTAAATTTCCTCTCAGATTTTTTTTAAAATAGAATTATCTATTTAGTGACTGAATTTGAAAGTGAGCAGGACCTACCTTGTTAACTACTGATTTTCTTTTTACAGTTTTTCTGGGAACATTTACGGGAAATTGGTGAGAAATTAATCAGAAAGTGTTAGATTAGACTTGAAATATTCTTCCTTCAGTCATAACATGCACTTAAAAATTATTAAAAATGGAGACTATAAATGTGATAGTAGGAAACAGGATATAGAAATTTAAGCAGTACCTAACTTTCTGGTTTTCTTCTCAGAAGAATCTAATTTGGAACTACTTACAATGACTAATTTATATATATATAATATTCTTATATCAACCACTGAAAGCCTTGGGAGATCAGACTTGTGCTTAGCTTTTTGCAGAAGATACAAACCAGTCTAGTGAGCCAGCTGAAATAAAGGGATGAACGGAAGATATGGTCAGATAGGAAACTGGACAATGCAAGTGTAGAAGTGTTCCCATCTGGCTGAGGGGTCCTGCTCTCACTTGCTGAGTGGATAAAGATGCTGTTGCATCTCATTTACCATCCCAGAAGCTGCCACCACCTCTTCAGACTTCATGAGACATGTGTGGACAGAATTTTTAGGTTCAGTTCATGGTCTGATGTCTTAGCACAAACCACACCTTAATTAGTGCTTTAAGCTGATATTCTGCACCGTGAACTGGAATAATTGAGTCATGCATCTGTTATAGTGCACTAACCGCTATTAAAGAATGACATGAGGAGTTATGAATGTGATAGATTAAAACTGCTAGGTTTGTCAAAGTTCATCTGTCAGAACCCCAGTTCATGAGTCTAAATCATTCTACTCTTAAACCCCACTCCCCAACAACAAAAAAACAACCAACAAACAAAAACCCACAAATTATCATCCACCCCCCTCCATGTGTCTGTTCAATTAAGTAATTTGTATTTTTTTAAGATGGAGCTTGGTATTACATATTTATATGAAATGTCATCAGGAAAAAGCAGAGTGCAGCCTGGAGAAGAGAAAATTCCAGGGTCACCTCATAGCAGCTTCCAGTACCTAAAGAGGACCTACATGAAAGCTGGAGAGAGACTTTTTAGAAGGGTATGTAATGATAGAACAAGAGGGAATGGCTTCAAACTGAATTAGATTAGATATTGTGAAGAAATTCTTTACTGTGAGGTTGGTGAGGTACTGGCACAAGTTGCCCAAAGAAGCTGTGGCTGCCCTGTCCATGAACGTGATCAAGGTCAGGTTATATGGGGCTCTGATTAGACGGGTAGCGCAGCACGTCTTGGAACTGGGTGATCTTTATGGTCCCTTCCAAACTAGGCCATTTTATGTACTTTTGATTCTGTAACTTCACTATTAGACCTGATGACCTGAAAATGCTCTTAAGGATGGTTTGAAGAGTCAATGCCACTTGTGTAATCAGTTTCTCTGTTTCATCTGTGCATTCTGGTTACTTGCATGAATGTTTATCTTTGGGCCTTATGAGTGGTTTTTCCCGTTTAAGTGTCAGATTGTTGGAATCAACACCACACACAATTTTCACTTCTTTTTTATAAGAGCTGTTTTCCAGATGCTTTTTAAGGTTCCTAGGCTACCCCAAGCTTTACCACTTGCACAGGTGTACCCCAGATTTACTTTTGTGTGTCACTAAACTTTGTTCAGTGGGTCCTTTTCACTTCTACTGATAAGTGTAGTCAGAAAAATTAGATGGTTCCCAGATGGCTTTTTTTTTTTTTTAATAGGGCAGCAAGAACATAAACCCCCTGACTGTGGTAGCTCTAGAAAGAGTGCATCAAGAAACTTGCATTTGTAGCCTTGCACAGAAAAGGGGAGAGAGAGTAATTTGAAGTGTGCTACGTTGATGATCAGAATTTCCTATTACCCTCAGTCTGGGTGAAGCTGGACCAGCTACTTTTTTTTTATATTTCTCCAAGAGTAATTGTCCCTCTAGCTATTTTGCACAAAGCAGCATCTTGGATCTTGCATGAGAAATGTATGCCAAATCCTAGGCTGAACTGAAAAAGCATCCATGAGTTTCTTCGATGGCTGAGGAGATGCCCCACTCTCTTCCTCTGGCCTCAGTGGAGCCTGAGCTTTTTGCTTTTGTGTTCTGCTGAAAGAGAAAAACTGAAGCTGACAAATGCTGCCAGGAGAATATCCTTGGGAAAATGGATGCTCCACTGAATAGGAATCTGTGCAACAGGCAGGGAAAGAAGGTGTAAACAGAGATAGGAGGAAAGCAGGAGGAACAAAATGTAGGTCATGTTTCAAACAGATCTTTTGGGAAGCTGGTGATTTTGGTAGTTTCTGAAAGCATTTAGAGCAACAAAGTGCTTTGCAGTTTATTTCAAGATATGAACTCAACTAAATGACCAGCCTATTCATGGGGACTCACTTTGACCACATCTAACTGATGTTTTCCAGAGATCACTTTAGTGATCACTTTAGTATTCTCTGTGTAGAAAGATTTTACATTGACTTATTTTCAACAATGCTTCATTGTAATGACAAAGATGTCTGTTCCTCCTGCTTCATAAATCAAACACCATTATTTTCTTTCTCACTTGTGCATGTGAATCTAATATTTAAAATGGTCTAATTCTCCTCACAGTGAGACAAATAGGCTCCAGGAAATGGATAAAAATGACTAAACCTTGTAATCTTGCAAAGTAGTTCTATTTTTATTCAAAAAACTTCTGCCAACAAAAGCTAAACCCAAAATGTCTCTACTGACTTTCCCATTTCCTAAAGCTGGGAACCATAAATGGAACTTTGTATGAATAGTGATTAATTCATAAGATGTAGTATGGTTTGAAGCACAGGTGTCATGGGTTAAAAAAGGCTGGAAACCATTCTCTACTGCAGGATACTCCAAAATGGTCCGCACAAATAAATTTATTGTAGATATCAAAGTACCTTGGCTGGAAAAAAGTCTTTACAGCTGTGTTTAGATAGAGTTAAAATAATACTGCCCATCTGTGTTGTACTTTAATGTAATTTGACCAGTTATTAAAATTGAAAGTATGTTGTTAGAAACATATAACTTCTACTGTACATTTCCAGAAATACCCAGTACTGTTTATGCTAATAAGATACTGCATTAACTTTTCTTCATAAAACTAAAAAACAATTCCCCTCCTTCTCTCAGTCTCCTTCATAGAATAAGATAGGTCTGTAACTTTTAGTTGGATGTGCATGAAAATATTTAAATATTTTAGCGCCCCTTCCCCCTGCCAAACTTCCTTTTCTACCTCATATTGAAAAATGCAGAATTGTTTTAAGCAAGTTCCTTACAGAGTACCTTTCTTTTATGGTCCTTTTGTAGCTCCCTGAGGTGTGCATCAAAATCGAGCAGATTTGAAAAATGCTCTTTCCTTCTCAGCTGCTCTGTCCTGAGAGAGTAAAGCAATTGTGCTCTTGTCAGGCTTTGAGAAAATGGTTGAATCGCTAGTTGAGACTTATGAAAGATAAGTCTAAAAATGTGTGGAAAATTGGTATGTACATATGCAGGCAGTGTTTATGTGTGGTGGCTTTCTGTTGGGACATTTTGTTGTTGGTTTGGTTTGTTAGTTTTTTCCAGTTGACTCTATCAGTCTGGCCTTGTGGTTAGTTCATTTATCTGCAGAATTACAAATCAAGCCATTTTGGGACAGTGCAATTTTTATGTCATGGTGTGTAAGGTCTAAGAAAATTAAAAAGAACAAGTTAGGATTCATAAAGATTTACATATGTTTGTGGCAGTCTTGCAGATTAAGGAGAGCTTGCTCTGTTTTTGTTGTTTATTGGCATGAAGGCATTCATCAGCTTGGATGTCAGGGTGGCAAACAAAATGATACACTTCAGGAGCTGAAGAAAATACTCCTGTGTAAAAGAAAGGTACTTGGGTGAAGGTTATTTGTTTCTCAAGGCAGAAAAATGCATATACAAATGATACTTCTTGACTGTGCTCCTAACACAAAGATTTTGCAAGATGTGTTTCTGTGTGTGTAATCAATGCACAGCCATAGGTAAACAGGTATGTAGTGAGCATTTTAATCAACAGTTATGAGTTGTGTATTCTTAACAATCCGTATAACAAGAGAAGATAAAGAAAATAGTGCTTCTGACTTCATCAACTAAGGCAGAATAGTAAATTGAACTAGTACTGGAGTGCATAACAATATTAAACGTCAGCATTGATCACCTTTTCTTATAATACAAGATTTTTTTAAAGACCTCAATTTAAACTAGAAATTGATAAAGGTCCCCTTGGTCATTCTTATCAAAACTTAAAATTGAGCCTCAATCCTAAGAACTACTGCCACAGAGGCCATTGGGGGAAGATAATGCTTGAGGCATACTTGCCAAAAGCCCTCATTTTTTAAAAAAGAGTTACCTGGAATTTCACAAAAGCAGTAAGAACATGTAGTAAACTTAGAAGTTTATATCCTTTTATTCTTTTCTGTCTGCTGTGGCTGGGGGATTACAATTATGCTCTTTTTTGAGCTCTGATACAGTTGCTTTCTTACAATTGTTGTAACTTACTGTGACGCTATTTTATGTAACTAGACAAAAAGATATCTCTTCATGATCTCACAGATGTGTCCTCATCAGGTTGCCCCTGTTGTCTTAGGAAATATTTTTTTTCTGCAAACTTTCTGCTTGTTTTTTTCTTCCTTGATTTGTCACTTGCAGCTTATCTCTTTTCAAAGACAGTCCTGTAACAGAATAAAGCCAGTTCCTGATGATCTTTTAGGAAATGGGAAAATAAAGGTACATCAGGCTGAAATGCAGAGAGCTTTGAGAAATGATATAAAAACACATAAAAGTCACAGGCATCAGAAATGCTATTTCCCTTTCTTCCCCATGAGAATCTTACCTAAAACAAAATAAGAAAAATCTTACATTTATATTGCTTTTTAACTTGGTGTAAGCTGAGAAGAACTATTCTATTTTCAGTTTACCATTAAGGAGCAAAGATATTAATCTATGTTGAGATCCATGGTTTGAATTCATGTTAACTTACAATTCTGAAAGAGGCTCACAGGATAAAGACTTTTTGAGCTGATACCCAGATGTGGGATCTTGGCAGGTATCAGGACAGTAAGACCAGATTTTCTGGCTTCCTCTGATTCTTATGATTTTTAATTCAAAATAACTTACATTCTATTATTATATCCTGTTTAAGGCTTTAGCAAGTGTAGTAAGGGGTCAGGAGTCTGCAATACCCTGTCTATGTTATTCCTTGTGTGTTTCTTATCCTCAGGCTTTTCCAAGGGAGAATTAAGTTGACATGACTGCAGGGAAAGTTTTTTCAGTACCAGGGTTATTCCTAAGTATACTGATAACTTTTTGTAATCTCTTTAATGTAGAACATACCCACTGTATCCCTGAGCTGCTCTTCTGTGTTTGGTGAATTGACCCAAGGCTCATGATAAATTTTAATAGAGTTTTTGCTTTTAATGAATGTTCAAATGCATGAGTAAGGGTTGCATTTTCAGGACTTTAGATTTGTGCAATTTCTATCAGTAAAGATCCACTTTAGCCTGGCTCCTCGTAACAAAATATTAGCAATTTGAAAAAGTGTAGCATGTAAAAAATCTGGAGATTATATACAGAAAAGATGTTTTGAACAGAAGTAAAAAAGTCAGACATTTCCACTAGCACTAATTGCTAGTAAAATATTGTTAGAGACAAAGTCTAATTTTAAATTCTGGGTGCAGAATAATTGTCTTGTTGTTTCAGGGAAAAAGAGACAAAGTGCATCTATAAAATCCAACTGCAAATGTTTTCCTGTGCTGCCTCATTGATTCACAATGTCTTGCTGTGCATCCTTTATGATTAGGGATTAACCAACTGTGTGGGTCACAGCACTACTCTCAGCTTTGGTTAATTCCTCTCTGCTGAGGGTGCTGGGTGTGCTGTACAGCAAATATCCTTTGGTTCTTCAACTCTGAGAGATTTCTATGACAGCTTTGTATGTTCACATTATAGTCTTTAGCAAAACATAATCAGCATATCTGCTGGGGAATTCAGTTTTGCTTTTTTGTGTGATTCTGCTGTGTCTTGAAACTTCTGGGTGCACCATAAAAATATTAGATGAAAAGTAGCTGAAGGCATTGGCAGCTCTTTGTGTTTCTGTTGGACCTTTCCTCTCAGAGAAGTGTTAGAGGGGATTTACTTTGGACTGTGTAGTGAGCTCACTGCTAGAATGCTACTGCTAAAATCATCAGCAATAAAGAGGCCAAATTCACAAACCTCATATTGTTAACAGGCCATTAAAGCTGACAGGAGCCATATTTATCTTTTTTTGCCTCTGCTGTTTCAGACTCTCTACAAGTGAATAACACCCTGAGTTGATTTAGGCTGCTGTTGTACAAATCTAATTTAATCTTAGCCTTTCACTTTCCAGGTCCCTTTCTCCTCCCATTCCTGCTGCTACTCAGATTATTGCCACCATGATGGAATACTGCTGCTCTGTTAATTATCTAGTAGTTTGGGGTTTTTTTGGGTTTTGTTGTTATTTTTTGGTGACACTTGTCTGAAGTGTTCCATGAAAATTGCCTTTTTAAAAATAACCAATTAATCACTCTCTCTTCTTTGGGACAGGCTATGTACTCTGTACTGCTTTTTTTCTGAAGCCATAATAGCAGTTCCTTCCTTTTCTGTGTTTTTGAATATAAAAGACTCTTGCTAAAGCATGATGCAGATCTGGATAATAAAATGTGATTTTTTTTTATTATGTGCAACAACTCTCTTGTCATAGGGCACACATGCACTCAAGGTTTATGCTGTTCTCCATCAGGGATTTATGTAGTACTGAAAATTATAATGATATTCTAGTTAATTTTCCTAAAGGCAGAGGTTAAATGCCTATTTATCATTTAGCTTGAAATATCAGATTGTGTTGGTGCAGCATTAGTGTCACTAACACAGATCATCCCAGTTACTGGTTTGCCAAAAAGAAGAGGAAAGTTGTTAGTGTTTGATAACTTCTCTCTTTTCCCACTTGCATTGCATCCTCTGGTGCCAGTCACCTTTCCTCACATGGGGCTGCTACCTACATACATAAAGATCTAATTTAATAGTCTTATTGAAATTATCAAGGGTGTAATAAGAATTCGAAAATATAAGTCAAAGTCAGCTAAATAGTTTTGATAGTAACTGTGCAGGAAAACGAGTTCCTTGACAGAAAAAAATGCCTGATTTTGGTTGAGATCAGACAGAGGAGGAAAACAAATCAACAAAGAGAAAACAAAGGCATCAACAGCAACAAAAAAAATAATTTAAAAACCAAAACACAAAAACCTCTTTATACTTACAGCAACCTTTTATTCTTACAACCAATAGCAAAGAATTACTCTTCTCAAATGAAAGTTATGACACTTGTTCATGATCATGTTCAACCTATCAAAATGTACGATCAGGCTTCTTTTTAGAGCTGTATTTGACTTTAAGACTGAAAGTATTTCTCTTATTAATAAGTATTCTTTCTTCTGTTGGCTAAATGATTACCTTGCTTCTTATGCTAGTTAATCCGCATGCTCAGTATTTCTCTTCTTTTGAGTTGCTGGGTTTCTTGGGTCAGTGGTTCAGGAGTTGGTGGCTGCAATCTGCCCCTGCCAGAATTACCTTTTACCCAGACAGAACTGATTTCAGCACAGCTGCTGAGTTGGCTGTGTTAGTTTCTTCATTGTCTTGGGAGTTCTGCCAAATGACCTTATGGCCTGTAAATTCAGCATTCTGTGCGCCCACAATCAGCGGTACATCCTTCTCCCCAAGCTTTGTTAGCCTCCCCCTAGGTCTGAGATCACTGAAGCATGTCAGGCCCTAAACCTTAAAATAAGGGAATTCTACTGTTTATCTTCCTAACACCTGGACATTCAATCCCAGCTGAGACTGGGACAGAGTGGGAAGGGGAGGATGCTGTCTCTCCTGAAGGTCTTCCAGCACAGCCACATCTCTCACCATGGGCTGAGGGCTGCTGCCTCAGCCGTTAGCAGGGTTTTGCTGTTATTGGAGACAAGCCCTGAGCAGTTCCAAATGCAAGGCTGCTCAGTGGGAAATATGGGACAGTGCCCCTCTTTCTTACTGCTCTTAATCCTGTCTTCCAAAGGTGACTGACCATGACTATTCTGAAAATGGATGCAATTGCATTTGACAAGTGAGGATTTTGGTGAAGTAAATAGAAATTACCTTATGCTTTTCTTTGTTTTCTTCTGCTGTACTGATCTGTGGGGCACTAGTCCCACTATAAACTAGAAAATTTTATCCTAGAGCATCTTCACACCAGTAGCAGAGGGGCTGTTGGCACCTCCAGCTGAGGCTTCATCTGGTCCAGGCTTCTCTCCTGCCATGAAGCAATTTAAGTGGCTTCCTGTGAGTCATTACCCGAGGTGAATCGATATGCATTTCTGTGAGTGTTAGAATTAATGAAGATTGGTCTCTGAAGGATTTGTGTCTTATGACTGCATCCTCTGATGTCTACTGCAGTACAAACACCAAATGAGACATCGTGTACAACTGAGGTCCTGAAAACCTCTTTCTGTGCAGATTTTTTCCTAAGGATCACTATTTTAGCTTGTCTTTTAGTGGAGGCCTCTTTTTCTTTCCAGTCTTCTAGTTCCATGAAACTTCAGGATATAATGGCATTGGAGATTTTTATCCTCCTGTTTAATGTGTTTGAAATTGGATAGTAGGTTGACAGATAACTGGGGAATGGAATGGCAAATCCTCACATGCAGATATAGTCTAATTGAATGGGATTTGCTTCTTTAAGAAGCCAGGTTAGAAAGAGGTAAGACAGGTTTCCTGCAGAAAGATTGCCTAGGCTGTGAGGACCAGAGGACTAGGGTACAAGGTTGTTTGTAAATAGAAGCTAAGCTAAAATAAGCAAGTATGCTTTAACTCTGCACAGCCCAAGATTTTATTGGCACAGCAGATTTGGAAAGGCAGGTGCTTATTACTAAAGCTTTACTGATGAGGTTGGGACACTCTGAACATAATATTTAATGTACTCATAACTGGCAGTTTCAGCTCAGGAAAGAGCACTTGGAGTTGTCATGACTGCTTTCACAGTTTTCTGAAATCCATTAGCTCATTTTGAAGCAGAGGCCAAAACCAGGTTTTTAAAAATATAGAAATCTTGTCCATCATCAAAAAGAATTTTGAAGATAGCATGGACTGTATTATTTTGCTGTTGTGTAAGATCTTCATGCACTTGCATCTTGAGTATTGTGTGCAGTTGGGCCTCCTGACCTGAAGGAAGATAAAGTGCCACTTCAGAAGGAAGAGAGGAAGGGCAACTGAAATGATAAATTGGATGAAACAGACTCAGGAAGGACTTACAAAGCTCCATGTTTCTTCAGATTGGAGCAAAGATTGAGGTGTGAGGTCACCAAACAATACACTGTCACAAAGGCAACACATGAGTTGTTGGAAGCGTTGATCATCAACTTCAAATTGCAAGAATTGAAGGAAAGTAGACAAAAATAGCAGCAGATAAATTTCAAGCCCAAAAGTAAGTATTTGCACTGAAGGTTGCAAACTTTTGGCATTTACTAGCCGAGGAAACAGTGGAGATGGATAGCATCAGCAGGTTCAAGAAAGTTGCTTGAATTTATGAGCAGCAGCTCCATAGATGGATAGTAGCACAGGGGACGTTAGTCCTGCCCATCATTTCTAATTCATGGAGTTTAGAGACTGGAGGAGGGAATAGATTGTAGGAAAAGCATCTCTTACTGCTCTGTTGCAGAGGCAACACTGGGCTTGATGAACGATTGTTCTGAACTGTTGGGACATTCCTTAAGTTCTTATAGTGTCCTGAGCTCACGTGTAAGACAAAAACTAGACTGTAGATTGGAAGTGATGGTGTGTGAAACAACAATGACATTTCCTAGTTTTATCTGGTCTTTGTCAAGGACAATAATCTGTTGACCCTAAATGTCAGACTGGGATAATCATAAAGCCAAGAGACAACAACTGAAACTGTGTTAGGATTATTGCTTGAAGAATAGATTAAAGATTTTTCTCAGTCTGCTTTTGCATACTTTTCAGAGCTGCATGTTGAACTGTGGTTGATGATGGAACTAAGTGCAGAACACAAATGTTGGTGACAATTTTCTTTTACAGTGAAACCTGGGAATTTGCTTAAATGTGTATGCACTGTTAACTGGATTTTCTTCTTTGACAGTGAAACACCCCATTGCATCACTGTGATATATGATTGTTTAATTTAAGGATGAAGTATATAGAGTAAAGTGACTAATTAGACAGAGATAAGACCATTGTATTTGTATGCTGGTAAGCAAAATGAACACATTGCATTTTGATGTGTGTAATTATAACATTTTCACCTCAAAAATGCCTGATAGTTGGGAGGTGGCAACTATTTCTGAAGCAATCCTTGAAGTACTTCCTAAGAGATATTACAAGAAGTAGCAAGAAAATAAGAATTAATTTCTAATCCGAATGGTGAAAAAAAAGAAATTAAAAAAAGAATCTGTTTTATTACATTATGGCTCTCAAGGTGGTTTTATTTTCTCAAAGATAGCAAGAATAACAGCAGAAAAAACCTTCTTTGTGTATGTTGTACATTACAAGGTGCTGCTTTTACTTCCTTACCTCATGCTAATTATTTTATGTTTTTTTATCAAAATTACTTTTTCATCATCTTCAATGGCCACAGTAAAATGCATTTAAAATAACACAAAAGACTAAAATGCTTTGGAAATGTCAGTGGGTACAAGTCTGTAAGTATTTATTGGCTTATACTTTGAACATTCTTTGGGCTCAAAAAAGTCTTTCTTCTTCTTACATAACCAGGTACTTCACATGTGTTGAGCACTTTTTGTCCTCTTCAGTGAAGCTTCACATGGAGTGAATTAAGTCTTGGTGAAATATGTTCTTTCACAAACAGCTGTTCTCTCTGCAAATGTTAGTCCTCCAACTGTTTTTCACTGTCTATCAGTGCAATTTAGGGCCAAACTAGGCTGGCTTTACACTGCCTGGTTCTCAATGCTATGAGTACTTCACTATAATGGGATGCTGCTAAGGTAAATAAGGCTACAGATCAAAAAAGAAGCATATGGTTATTGCTCTATTTTTTTTTTTAAATGTATATGTCTCCTGGAAGAAGTAAAGAATATGAACAAAGAAAGAGAGACTGAGACATGGAAATATGAGAAAAATCTGTATAAGGATGCCTTCAGGAAATAATTGGAAGGGAGCAAGAGGAGAGAAGTAATTTAATTATAACAAGGGATTTGAAAATATTTCTGGTGAAAGAACCTGCAAATCTAGTGATACCATAAAGAATAAGTGGTTAACCTTGTCTCTAAGATGACATACAACAAAATAGGACAAAAAGAGATCACTAACAGGAAGAGGATTGAGGACTGAGAGGGCTTCAGCTATGGAGGGGACCGTGCCAAGCACTAGTTCTTACTGCTAGACCAGCCTGAAAGTCTGCAAAGAACACCAAGCTCCTTACTTTCCTTGAGATACCAGGGTCTTACCAGATCCTGGCATGCCTGTTGACATCATGATTTTCCTGCATCAGATATAGCCTTGCCGATCTGGTCCAAAGTGTGCAGAGATGACTAGTGTGGTGGTAGAGGCAGGATGGTCTGCCCCTGGCGCGGCAGTCATGTTGATATGTGGAAATTGAGTTGCCCCACCAGGGCAGCAAGTTGCAATAAAAGGATTAGTTAAATACCATTTTCTTTCTACTAGAAGAAACATGTTTACTGTCAAGGCCAAACTTCTTTTGCTGCTGATATTTACACCGGCAGTGAGAATCAATCTTCTCCACTGAGTGACTAATGCAGCGGCTGTCCCTCTGTCCCTCTCCTGTTGAGGGTATAGGAGTGTGAGTGGGCAAGCACAGCAGGGGACTTGAATGGTCCCTCTTAAATGTGACCTAAGGTTTTCAGAGGCCTGTCCTTGTGCTGAGGGGTGTGGGGAGCTCTGGCCAGGCCAGGGATGTTGATGGTGATGATTTCAATGAGAAGTGTGCGTGCTCCAGGCTGGTTCTATGGGGCTGTTGTTCTGTCTTTTGAGGGCCTGGGAGGGGTCTTCTATGGGACACAAAATTCCAACAGTTTCCTCCTCTTGGTGTGTTATTCACGGATGTGCTCTGCTTTTTCCAGGCTGGCAGGCTCTGCTATGCAGAGGACAGAATAGATCTTGATGAACAAGGATTGCAGCAGGGAAAGAAAATCATGTTCTCTGCCTGTGGATGACTTTTTGTAGAGTTAATGGTCTTGCAGAAGCTACCGCTGGCAGGCAGAAAGCAGAACTTTAGTTTGGGTCCCTTAAGATGTGATGAGTGGGTAGTAGGGAAAGCAACCACAGAAATGGCAGGCAGCAAAGTAAATGAAGAGCCATGCTGGGACTTTGCTCTCGCAGTTTATGGAAAATAGAGGGGAATTACATACAGTCAGTAACCATAAAAAGATGTGAAATAGATGGGGACTGAACACAGATAAGGAGGCTTAAAAACATTAAAACCAATTTTAGTTGAGTAACTTGACCATACTACATTTTAGATTACTCAGCTGATAACTAATAAGAAGCAGGGAAACAGATATTGAAAGTATAAAAGCTCTGCCTAAAGATGAAAGGAAGCAGAAGCAGAGACACATGAATAAAAGTGGGATTAATAGGGGCTAAATTAGGAACAGTAGAGCATGCTCCCAAAATGAGTCAGGAAAAAGAATTGGTAGAGGATGAGACAGTAACAGTGAGAGTGAGAAGACAGGAACAATAATTTAGTAGCTTGGTGCCAAAAAGCAGTTTGAAGATATGAACTGGATTAGAATTAGCAGTGTTATATTTGATGAAGCCTTGTTCAGTAAGTAAAGCTTCTAATTCAAACTTCCTATAGCATTCACAATTTATTTTCCTGTTGTTGGATTTTTAGTAAGTATTTAGTTTGTATTTACTGCACGATTAATGTAGGGCAAGTGTCAGAAAAAGCAAGACACTATCTGTCTGGAAGTTAAAGAGATTTTTGTGTTTCTCCTTTGATTGCTGTTTGCCTTCTCTCATCAGTCTTAAAAGCCTTAACATCTGATAGGTGTATCCTTCATGGCTTGAAGGTCTGTAAGCTGCCATATATACTTGCTTTAGAGAATAGTCCTCTTTGTATGTTTGCATGTTCCTGTCAAAAGGGAAATTTCAGGCATGCCCCATGGGGGCATAATCTCTGTAGGTAAGAAAGATTTTATCACAGAAGCAACAGAAATCATGACATGTGGTGATTTTACATGCAATGTAAACCAGTAATTAAATGTAAACCAATTGAATTATTTTTTAATTTACTTGTACAGATCAAGTTGAAAGGCAAAGTTATTTCTTCCTCTACTCATTTTCTATTCCCTTTGCTCATGTAAGCAGTTCAGGATTGGAGGAGAGGAGGAGAAATAGAAAAGGGTGGGAAACTGAAACGTGATGCATATATCCAAGTTACTACTGACTGTTGAAATGCTCTTTATTCATGTTATTCATTTGGGGCATGAACTTTAAATTTCAAAGTATAATCAACATGTATTTCAGCCTTAAAATTTGCTGAGAACATGGAATGTAAAACGCAGAAGGAAGGCCATGAGCTGTAAGCACTTTTCCGTGGAAGAAACCACAAAGGAGAAAAACCAAATAGAGAACGCACAGAATGGACAAGCAATAACCCTGATCCAGAGTATTGCAGGCATCTTCCCCATTCACTTCCCTGTCAAATGATAGGGGAAAGAAAAACTTACGTGAATTCTGCTGCCAATGTTCAGCTCTACCATCAGGGAAAGTGTTAGGAGCAGAACTCCAGTCAGTGAAACCACACTGAGGACAGCTGTATGTGTTACTTCACCTCCTCTTTCTCCACTCTTTGCTCAGCCAACAGGAGAATTTTCAAGATGCTATGAATTGAGTGCCCGGCAGCAAGCAGGGCACTTACTGTGCTGCGAAACGGAGCTTCAGAAAGGGAAGTTTCCGACAGCAGACATGACCAAAAAGAAAGCTAAGAGATAAAATCCAGGAAAGATGATTGCATATTTCTAGAGTTGCATATGAAACAGGTAGTACATCTATCTAACTATGGGATGCATTCAATGGATCCTGTTTTAGGGGCTGATTAATGAAGCCCATAACGTTGGAAGGAGTATTATGGATCTCTTGTCACTGTAGTGCTGTGTATTGTGTTGTATTGGCTTTCTGTAAGTGGCAATAAAAATAGGAAAAAAATACCCTCTGTAAAGGAAGGAGATGTCTTGACTAATCCTCACTGCTTTTGAAATGGTATTTGGCAAGCCTAGATAGTCAGAAGCATACATAAATAGTCTCTCAGAAAAACAAGCTTCTGGGCTTGGATGAAATTTTTAAAGTGCTTCCATAAGTTATATAAGAGTTCATAATTTCTATTTCTTAAAGTTACTTTACTGGTTAACTTAAAGTTACTTTACTGGTAGATTTTCAGCACTTCTTTGGTTGAGAAACAACAGATAGTATTGTTGTGGTTTAAGCTTAAGAAGAAATGTTTTTGTTAAGATGTCTGGGCTCAACTGACCCCAAGAGGAAGAAAACGTGCTATGATATAATGAATTTACTGCTTTTAAATGCTACTGTCTGAATTCTCTAGGCCAGAAGCAGGGTATTTTATGTGTGGAACAGTACTTTTATTTATATTAATAATTATTTTATAGAAATATAATTTTGTTCAACCAGAACTACTTCAAATTCTATCTGAAATAAAAAAAAAAATAAATGGAAAGCCTGGGAGCCTTCTAAATAGCAAAACCTAAAAGGAAAGATTGTATTCCTCTATCCATCTTTTACTCAGTGATTAGCTCAGACACCTGGGGTATGGACGGACTGCCTGAGGGGATCTGCAGTTACATTAGAGTGCAGCAGTTGGTGGTTTCAGCAATTTCCCCTGGTTAAATAAGCTAAAATCGGTGCTTTAAGTGCATCTGTTGAAGAGCCAGGAGTATATTTTGGAGCTGAGCAGTAGTAAGGAGTCCAAGGTATAGGTTAAAAGGTACATGCAGGCACTCTGAAATCTGTGCTTAGTGGAGACTAGGAAACAGCTGTCCCATTCCTCATTTGGAGTCTTCTGGTCAGGGGCAGTGGCACCAGCCTGGTGGATCCTGTGCCCTTAGAGCTGAGCCTGATTTCATTTACGGATCACTCTTGGTGAAATGAAACAGTTTCTTGTTATTATTGTCTGGGTTTGTCAAGGAAATAACTTAGATTTACAGTTTGAGAACTGAACTGAGGTGTGTATAACTTCTGTGGTGCAGGCTAGTGCTTGTTGACGCTGCCGTTGAATCAATTCAATCGCCGAATCCCACAGCTGAGTGCTATGTCTCTGGCTCCAAGCTGGATTTTGGTGTTTGCTGGTGAGTCATCCCTTGCAGCCCTGCACTGCCAGGATCAACATCCAGCTGTCCATCCTTGACTGTAAATGGACTTTAAAGTTCATTCACCCACACCTTCTGGGACAGAGCTGGTTTATGCAGGGTTAACTTGAATGTGATTATACTCACTTTTGAGGTGAATTCTTGTAATGCAGGAATGACTTGAAGGTTTTGCTTTTCTTTAAAAAAAAATGGGGGTTGCATTTTTATATAGGTTTAGGTTCAAAGCTAGGTACTGTCATAATTATAAAAAAAAGCCTACTTAGTCCTAGTCATTCTTTTGGTAACTGATTCACAATATATTTTATCAGTACACTTATGCCTGATTACTATCTAGAATAACAAAATAATATTAACATTGCTTCATGTTTTGTAGCTAGGTTAAGGTTTTATGGTATTATAGAAAGAATGTAAACAAAGTCCTGCCTTACAGTTGTAGCTTTTCTGTTTAGGTGTGCGAGGAACCTTGGGAAAATTGGTATTGGCACAGATATCTTAATTTAGAGGTATAAAGCCTGCAAGGCATGAAAATAGATACATTTTTGCTCTGTGATTAATTCCGGTCCCAAACCTGTGGATTTTCCCATTAAAACTCCATAAATAACTGATCCAAGTAATATATAAAATTGAGTAAGTTCATTTCTCTATGATGGCATTGATTTTAGCTGCTTTTTGACATTAACAAGCTGTATGAATTAAAACCAAAGGGCCTTGCAATCGATTTTTTCCACTTTCTTGCCAAATTTTTGTGTGTTTTTTAAGTGACATAAAATTATAATTTGCTTGCAAAATATACAAAAAACTATATGTGATTTGAGAAGAAATGTAAAAAAAATAATAAAAATCTCTGTTTTGGAGCAATAATACATAACATGATTAAAAGCCATGGACATTAAAGGAAAGATTTTCACAGACATTTTCCAGGCTTTTGTGTTAATAATCAATCTGTGCAGAAATGCAAAGGGTAAATTGATTCTTTCCTCAACATGCACAAAGTGGGGAATGAATATTAAAGTGCATGGTGTCACCTGAGTAACTCTGTTCTCAGGTGTCATGTACACTTCCTTGTCAATAAGGAGATGTGACACACAATGCAACATTTAAATGGTGCTATGCAACCTTAAACAGCACCAGAACTGCATTTCCTGTTCCTCATTATATTTTAATTAAATATTGACGGACAGTTTGTTTACATCAGGATTTTATTCTGTTAAAAGTAATGCCAATTGATGACTGTTGCTAGTGAAATAGCTGGAGCAGCAAGTTGGTGATTAGTTCAGTTTCTGTTGACCCAAGAAACATGACATAAATAAATTAATTTCTACTTATCAGTTGAACTGCTTTGCTGGGCTGGAATAGATTTAGTTTAGGTAAAGCTAGTTGAATAACACTGAAACATTTTACTGTATGTACCTCATGTACTTATGAACCTTATGTGTGTTGTAATGACTTGTATGGACTGTGCTATATAGACAGTGCATAATAGAAAAACAAAATATGCCAGCATTATGCAATGCATAGTTTTAGGTACAAGTCTGAGCCCAGGAACACTGCTTTTGATGTTCCTAATTGCTCCCCTGTCTGCTGGTTACACTGCATGTTTTAGTTTTTCTCTGACCACCAAGACGCATTCCTAACTTTCATGAGATTTGTATCTCAGTTCTTAAACTTTTTCATGAAATAGAAATTAGAAAACACCTAAAATACAACTCTACTAGCAGTTGGAACTGTCCTATATTTTTTTCTCATAACTAATTCTCATCATAATTTTGCAGGAAGTAAATCCTGGTCTCAATATATTGATTTAAGTACTAGCCCAGAGGAACTTGAAATGCATGATAAAGAGAAAAATTCAAAGCAAACCAGAAGAAACTCTAAAAACTAAAATTACTAATAGAAAAAGAAGCATTTGTCCTGGGCAGATGAAAGTAATGATATAACTGAGAGTAGTTTGTAATATAGAAAATCATTCAACTTTGTCGATGATGACATTGCAGGCATTGTTGTACATTGTTGTACAGTATTAATTGTGTGCTGGGCTAATTAAATATCTTGTTCCATGTTAAAAAATGCACAGTAAATAATGATGAAAGAAAGATGAAGTTTTGAAACATGAACCCCACTTTCTCTTTGTTGAAGAATTATTTTCTCAGCTAGCAAAGGAAACACTCCACATCAACCATAATTCTCATAATCATCAATTATGTTACTTAAGAAGCAATTGCCTGTCCTTCTTAAAATAGCTTCTAAGCTATAGAAGAACAGCTTCTAACAAGCTAAGTCACATTTACAGTTTAATCTTTGCTCTTAAGTAATGTAATCTTATTGAGCTGGCTAGATGCTGATGGATTCCTTAGAGGTCAGAGATGTGCTGTTAGTTGGCATGCCAGCATGTGCAAGCAAGAAGATTGCAAAGAACTTCTCTGATAAAAGAAGTTGCTTTGATATGTTGTGTAACAAGTGAAAGAAAAAATGAGAATGTGGGAGAGATTTTATGGGGTTCTGTTTTTTTAGTGTTTTGTTGGTGGTTGGGTTTTGGGGTTATTTTAAGCAAAGAAAGTAAAAAGAAGTTGAAAAGAAGGGTGTATTCTAGAGAATTTATTTTAAAAGAAGGGTGTATTCTAGAGAATTTGGAAGAAGGGTATTAATAAATTTGTGTTGTTATCACACAATGATATTGGATGGAAAGGAATTATGAAGATCCTATTTGAGGATCCAATCCTCAAACAAAGAAGGAAAAACTAAGGTGAGGTTGCTTTCAATAGCTTTGTCTAGCTGATATTTCAGTATCTCTAGGGATGGATATTTCACAGCATTTCTGGGCAACTGTGCCAGTGTGTCACTAACTTCACTGTTCTGGCTGCCCACTCATCTTTGTGATGTCTATCAGGCGGGCTTCAATATGTCAAAATCTTCCTTGTCCTGGGGATGCCAAAACTGGACATGGGGCTCCTGATGCAGCCTCAGGGGTGTTGACTGGAAGGGAATAATCCCTTCTCTTGCCATTTGGTTGTCCCCTTCAATCACAAGGGTGTATTGCTAACTCTGCTTTCACCTGTGAACTTTACTTTTCTGCAGAGCACTTCCTTAGCCAGCTGCTGCCCAGGCTGAGGGCTTCTCTCTCTAAGCTGCAGGACTTTTGCTTTCCCATTGGTGAATTGCTGCTGAGCTTTTAAAGGCCAATGTCAGACTAATATCCAGCCTTGAGGTGTGACAAAAGAGCAGCACCGCCCTCAAGGCTGTTGATCACTCCCTTGAGCTTAGTATCTTCCGATGGATAAATCCATTGACACATATGGTTGATGACTCATGCTTACCTGTTTGCTCAGTTATTTCTCCTGTCTTAGCCTTAGAGCTGTGTATTAAAAATGTCTCATTCTTTTAGTCTATGTGGCAAATAAAAAAACCCAAAAAAATCAAACCGACAAAAAAGCAAACCACAAGCCCCCACCATTTTGTTCTTACTGTTCTTCATAAAGCTTTGCCTGTGAAAATCTACAGTGATTTTCCTTAGGTGTCGCTTTCCTGCCCATCAGAGTAGACATGCAAGGCTTAGGAATAATAATAGTTGTTATTTAGATAACTGACTGGTTTTCCAGTGATGACAAGGCAAGCATGATGAAGTTGTGCAGGATTTTGAACTGTAAAGAGGAAAAAAAACTGAAACTTTTTATTCTGGGATTCACCCTATCCTTTTCAATGGCATCTCACCTCTGGATTCAGAATGGAGGAACAAGATGTTGGGTACACTGAGCCTCGCCTGCCACATCAGGTTTGTTCTCTTGAAGCAGCACTTGGAATAAATCTCGAGATTAATTCAGTCATGGCAGGTTTGGGTTTGGGTTTGCTTTCTTCTTTTGTCAGTGAGCTCTCAATAAATACAAAGGGCTATTTCCACCCTTTGTAATTGAAGTGCTGTGTGGGCTTATACAGAATACTGACCTTAGGGGACTGGCAGTGACTGTGCTGGCCTCTGCCAGTTTCTTTGGTTTGTTTAGGAGAGAAGGAACAAGAGCCATTTGTTTGTAAAAAAATGTACAATTTTTATTACCCAACACTGGTTTTCCCTCCCTTTCCTGGCAACCAATTTCTTCAAGCAAACTAAACTAGGTTATCCCCCACCTCTTGTTCAAACTGGTCATGCTAATATGCCTCTCTGCCTGCAGCTGGTTAGAGGATGCCCACAGGAGCCTTGCTGCTGGCAGTGGCATGGTGTGGCTGACACAAGCCTTTATGTCATGGCCAAAATGTGTCTCTGCTGCCCAGCCACCAGCAAGGGCTCACTTTGCTTTTTTGCTGCTGCACTCCTTACCCTGTGGTAACTACACCTCTCCTGCTGAAGCTGTTGGTATGTGAGCTGGTGAAATTAAATCAGATGTGGCAGCATGTGCCTCACTGTTGGTTTTTACTGCAATACCAGGTGCTCCTTCCAGGTAGTGCATGCACCTTCTGAATTCAGCCCAAAACAACCTGATTTGTAGATGTGAACTTTCTCCCAGCTTGATAGGAAGAGGTAAATTTTCAACCAACCTTCTGAAAGTCCCTTTTGAACCATGCGGCAACTGCTTCAGTATTTGTGTTGGCTACTGCACATTTGCCTGTAATTTTTATTAGTTTATTTTTTTGGTGTCACTTTTATATACTGAGCAGGAAGTCAGATGATCTGGAGGATCCCTTTGGTCAGTTGGGGTCACCCTTCCTGCCTGTGTCACCTCCCAGCCTCCCAAGCACCCCCAGCTTCCTCGCCACCGTGGCAGTGTGGGAAGCAGAAAAGGCCTTGGCTCTGAGCAAGCCCTGCTTAACAATAACAAAAACAGCTCCGTATTTTCAACCCTATGTTCAGCAAAAATACAAAACACACTCCCCTGTTAGCCACTGTGAAGAAAATTAATTCTACCCCAGCCCAAACCAGCAAACACCTTTGCTGCTCTTGCTAATGTTTTACCATTTTCAAAGTCAATGCATTGGCTTTTGTGGGGGATGCATTTATAACCTGCATTGTCACTTACCATGCATCACCTGTTTGTTCTTGCACAAACTTGTGCATTAGTAAGCTGTGCTCATTCCAGGGTCAGCTATTTCCACTTCAGGTTTTTATGCCCTTTTTTCTGAACAGCACATTTGTAACAATAATCTGTAGGACTACTAGGAGAGAAAAAGAGCACAATGTTAATTATTCTATGCTAATATGTTTAAAATCTATAATTAATTAATTTTTATAATTAACATTTAACTTATGCTTTTAGAATAATATGTAGTTTGGCCATGCTTCTCAAAATGAGTTATAAAAGATCATCCTCAAAACACCAGTGAGTATAACTGAAAATAATATGTAAATTGCCTAAAATTTCTTGGAGTAAAAATAAGAGATAACTGTGGCCAGCTGGTGTTTAAAAAGAAAAAATAGTTTAAATTAAGGGCCTCGAAAAATAAAAATAAAAGTTACTCTAAAAGCAGACCTCTTAAATTTGCTTTAGGTTTCCACAATCCCTTTCTTGAAAGGTGTTCTTGCTTCTTGTCATTTGACCTGGGAGAGGATATGTGTACTGATGCATATGTATATAACCTAAAAAAAAAAAGGAAAACAGATTAGAAATTCAGTGTTGGCCTTTCTTTTCATTGTCTTTATATTTGAGTTAGCTTAATAAAGTCATACCAAGTTGACATGCAGCATTCTGTGTTTTCAGCTTTATTGAAAAAAGCTCCACATTGAAAACTGAAGTGGACATAGCAGGCAATCTTTTCTTAAAACTACTGCTGCATTTTCAATATCAATGAAATCTTAAGATAAATAAGTTTTTATTTGAAGATCTTGCTTAGACTTAGGCAACTGAGCCTATGCACTGGCAGTATGGCTATCAGGGGCTGATGGTTGTTATTTTACTTTAGAATTAGCTCCCTTCCTTTCACTTTTTCCTCCTTCTTAGTGCTCTTCATGGCCTCACTGCCAGTTTCAAATGAGCTTTTGTCATGTGGATCTGAACTCTCACCAGAGCATCTCATACAGTAACAACCACAGCAAAACTTCAATTTGGTCTTTGGCATTCAACCTATCATTCTTTGCAAGGTAAATTTTGTTTATTTTTGAGGGCAATCTGGAGTGTTTATTCCACGTATGCCATTGCTGAGATCTGTCATTAATTTTAATTTACTGTTCAAATTGACTCTGTATTTTCATTTGCCAATGAAAGGATGCCACATTCTCTACCATATAAACATAAATACAAATTCTGTACCATGCAAATATTGTCCAGACATAGCATATTAACACTTCATTTTTTATACTTGTAAGACAAATGGAGCAAGAGACAGCTTAAGAAAAAGAAACACACTTGTTTTAATCATATTTGAACTATGGCAAGTTGACTATTTCATACTGGTATATTTTTATATCTAAAATGTAGTCATTTTGATAGGCATGTATATCAGGATTTTATATATTTTGTTCTGTCCTTAAATCTAAGGATACATAAAACAATCCTAGGTATGCTACATTTAAAAAAAATACATCTCTTCCTGTTTTCTTATTTTTATGAAGGTTTGAGCAATGCACCCCAAGGTGGTATGTGACTGTAATCTGGATTTTATAACATGTTTGTTTCATTGAAACATAATTGTCCCAGCAGGCTAAAAGTGCACACATCATATGGGATATGTGGGTAAATACGTGATTCACAATCAAATATACTCAACTGAAAACAGTCCTCAACAGGTCCCAACAAAGGGAGGTTGCATGACCTAGCTGGTTAGGTTTGTTAGAGTACAGGAAAAGGATGAGTTATCTCTTAGAAAGCAAAGTCATACTGGACAGGAATATCTCAAGGCAGTATTAGCTCTGATTTAGTATATGGGGAATAGACTGCTAGGAAAACCTAGAGGGATTTGGTGTAATGTTGTTGGAGTTTTAATCCCAGACAACAATTGAGCCCCACACAGCTGCTCCTTCACTCCCCACATCCACTCCCAGAGGGATGGGGGAGAGAGTTAGAAGGGTAGAAGTAAGAAAACCCACAGGCTGAGGTAAAGCCAGTTTCACAGGTAAGCATGCAAGCAAAGCAAGACAAAGAACTCATTCACCTCATCCCAGGGCAGGCAGGTGTTCAGGCTTTCCCTGGAAAGCATGGCTCCACCACTTATAACAGTGACTTGGGAAGAAGATGTTATTACTCCATTTACCTTCTTCTTCCTACAGCTTTATGTACTGAACAAGATTCCATAAGGGATGTAATGTCTCTTGGATCAGTTGGAGTCTGCTGTCCTGGCTGTGCCCCATCAATTCCTTGTGCACTCCCAGCCTCCTCACTGGTGGGCTGATGAGAGGAGAAAAGTCTTGGCTCTGTGTAAAAACCACCCAGCAATGATTAAAACTGAGTTATCAGACCTATTTCTGGCACAAATCCCAAACATAGCCCCACATTAGCTGTTAAGAAGAAATCAAACTGTTTTTTTTTCCCAACTAAAATCAGCACAAATGTCAATCCAGTATCAGGAAGGGGAACCTGTTCTCCACCAGCAGTCTCGACCAGAATTAGAACTACTGAGTGTTAATAATCTCTAAGTTGACAGAAAAGTAGACTTTTTTTTTTTTAACTAGGGAAAAAAACCTATCAAAAGTGTTTCAGCGTACAAATGGATGCAAAATATTGCATTTAGTAGCTAATAAAAATTTCCTGTAATTGGCTAGTTGCTTGTTGAGGGACAAAATCCTATTATTATTAGGAAGTTAAATCTTGGCATGTATTCTCAAGGCCTTACTTAAATAAATAAGACATTGCTTATGTAGCATTTAAGTATCTAATACTGGAAAAGTACTTCAAGCAAGTTGCCATCACCCTAAAAAACATGGGCAATAAGACATCTGATGGCAATGAGATGCAAATACAACCAGACTGTCAACAGAGACCAGTCTCCTTCCTCTACATCTTCCCATTTTTCATAAAAAAGTAGAAAATGTATTGAGCTAAACATCATTAAAAGCTCAGAGAATAATCATCTAGAAGTTTTCTTCTAAAAGAAGAGGGTCATCAGAAAAACATGGAGAAACTTTGTGAAAGCCACCTTTTAGAGCTGTTCTAATAATTCTGTTTTAACTTCTGGAGGCTTACTGAATTAGTCCATCATTGTCTCAAAATAGGACTGCTCTGTCAGGTTCATTTTATAGGCTGATGATCAGTAAAGAAGTATTTAATTCACAGTTCTCAATAAGATCTCTGTTTTTTGTAAAATATTTTATCTTTGTTTTGTAGGTGAGATAATTAAAGCATGAAGGACGAGAGGGAGTTTTGCAGTAAATCAGCGGCGGAGTTAAAAAGCGGAGGATGAAGTTTTCTTGGTTTTCAAAATAATGTCTTGGTTAATGTGCTGTGAATTAATTTTGACTGAAACTGTGTCCCATGCAAAATTTCTATGAAGTATAAAGTGAAAGGGTTTTATAATACCCCAGAATTTCCTCCTGATCCCCCTTCAAATTGTCACACCTTTTCTCTGTGGGAATTGTTGTCCTGATGAGATTTTTCAAATCCCTTTCTTTTATTTCACTTGTGGAGCAAAAGTAATGCAATTTTAATTATGAGACCAGTTCTGCACTTTGATTTCAAATTCAGAGTATCACGTGCTTCTAGATATAATCCTGTTGGATTCCTGTAGATTTACAAAGCTAAGTTGTTTGCAGTAGATTTGACTACTCCTTCACAGTAATTCCACTTTACAGTTTCCCTCAAACTGCTGTAAGGATTTATTAAGCCAGTGTTCACATTACTTTATGTTTCACTGTTCAACATTAAATTTTGGTCCATTGGTTTGTCTAATTCTTGTTTTTTGAAAAGAATTTTAATATTCTAGAAAACCGTAATGCAACCAGGCTGTTTGATTATGCTCTGTGAAAAGAATACTTAGGCATGTTTGAGCTCAATGACCGATGTTTTTCATCAGGTGACACTGCACTTAAATCCCTATCAGTGAATAGCTACTCCTTATTAATCCACTGCATGCTGCTCTTCATTTTACAGATTTCTGTTGTATCCCTTTTATCATTCCTTCTCTTCTCTGCAGCGTCTAATTGTGTTACTTTGTAGTTTTTTAATACATAGAGGTGTTGTCATTTTTTTTTTGTAGTAATAATGTACTTGTTGAATGCAGATGAGCAGATAATTCTGGATTTGAGCGCATTACTGATATATACTGAGGCACAAGGGTCTCTGTTTTGTGCTCTACATATTTCCTAATGTTTTGTTGTCTTTCTGGTCCCCAGTGAGCATTTTGCCATTTGTTTCCACAGAGCTATCTGCAGGGAATGTAAGACATCCTCCTTGAGAGCAGCAAGCTCCTTTGTTAGTGTGTGTGCAGGCAGGCTTGCCCATCACATCCATTCACTGACACTGAAATTCAGCTTCTATTGCCCAGTTGTGCATCATCATCAGATCCTTGTGCAACAGCTGGCAAACTCATGAATGCTTAGAGCACCAAGGGAATGTTAGATGTAAATAAACTAACTACTTGCTTAAATGCAAAGTTTATACACACAGTAATGTGTGTCTGGTTTCCCGTGGAACTTTCTGGATGTGGACAGAGTTTTTCTTTAGCTCCTGCTGCTACTGAACAAGACATTAATTTTTATTTACTTCTGCTCTACTGTAAGTACAGCTTTCATGAACTTCTCTGTCCATCAGAGAGAGCCTTGAGGGTATGACGGGAGAAACTTTGATAGCTGTAGTTTATGTGCTGGCCAGGAGGCAGGATATTTTGTAGCTCCTGAGGAGCTTTGGGAAGTGTAAGATCAATGTGCAAATTGCTGTAGTCAGGGCTGTGCACCTCGCTGGCTCCCACCTGCCTTCATAACAGAGCTGGTTTCAGTCAAGCACTGAAATTGAAGGTGAAATGCATTGTGATAACGAGGGAAAGAAGAAAAATGGTGCATGAAGTACGTTTCTGTAAGCTGAAGGGTAAGGTGCCCATCGTTGCTTTGGGGGCACTGATGATCAGATAATGCCAAACAAGTGTCATGTCTCACAAACTCTCTTCACTAAGACTGTACATTGACCATATCATTGACTAGACTGATGACAGATTGTAGGGAACAGGAGTAAAAGATGCTTTCAAGATCATCCTGTGCTTTATCACGGCTCTTGAAGGTTGTGCATGCAGAGTTTTTGCAGCGGCTGTTGTTTGGGAATCCTTTTACGGGCCTAGACTTAGGTGTTTTGGGCAATTTTAGGTGGCTTCTGATCTCCTACTTAGCTCCAGCTGCTAGACCACAAGGTCTCCTGGAGGGCCTGTGTTATTTTCCCTCCCTCCGTTCTGAAACAGTGATTCCTTCACAACAATGTGAATGACTGTGGAGACTGAATGGTTATAGCCAATTCAGTTGCACAGAATACTTCCACAGAAAAAGAGCTTGATGACGATTCCACAGTAACAGCCAAACACAGTTCGGGGATCACCTTTAATGCTGGGAAACACTTGTATATTAAAGGGGCTATTTCATTTATATGAAACAGAATATATTTGGTAAGAATTATGAGATTTCGTTACTATGATCGCTTTTCTCAAAAGACATCTTAAGACATTTTACTAGGGTAATTTTCCTCCCCTGAGCTCCCTAAATCTTCAGCTCCAGTGAACAGTTTTTCCTGTTTAATATGAAGAAGGAAAATAATCCCCTTATTCTGGGCAGGAACTGACTGGAAATTCATTCATTCACTGGAAATTAATGTATAATTCTTCTGAATTTTCATAGTGACTGTTCTCCAGCATTATACCACATTTTTCTGCAACAGCTGTGACAGAAGGATCCCTTGAGATTTGTTTCCATCTTTGCGTAAGTTCATTACAAAAGTAGCTTTGAAGACTGCAATGTCTTGTTGTTCAGAAAAGTGGGGAAAAGGCTCCATTTATGATCGTGGTGACTCCATTTCCAGTCACAGAAGAAAAATCTTCATTTCCACATATAAGATTTCAAAGGGCAGAGTTGGTCTGTGGTTTTTTTTTTTGTTTGTTTGTTTGGGGTTGTTTGTTTGTTTGTTTGTTGGTGTTTTTTTTTACTTTTCACAAATTTTAGAAAGGTTATAGCTCTGATTATTATATTTCAGTATTTGGTCAGAAGATTCGCTTCTAAACTTTTTAGCTAAACCAGACACAAAACAAATTCTGTGCCGCAATTTATGGGATGCAGCTCCATTGCTTGCTATTAATAAACAAGAAAGATATTGCTAGAAAAAGATATTGTGACTGAAGTTACCTTCACAGTCTCTCTTCAGGTGTGACAGGGTATGTTTTGCAAACACAAAAGCTGTCACACAACCATCTTTTTTATGTGTATGTTTGCTTGCTTGCTTTACTCAGTCTCTGCACAGCACAAATCAAGTAATGTTTCTATAAAATCAAGTAACAAAAAGAACCTGGGTTATATCTGCTCAAATCCCCAAGATAGCTTGCAAGAAGTGGGGAAAGGAGGGATTGCAAAAAGAAAACAGTGACAATGCTCTGTGACAGAGACTGGTTGTAGGGGGAATAGCTGGGCCCCATTTAAGTTTATTCCTCGTCCAAGTTTTTCTGCAGATCTCCTGTACAGAGCATTAGTTCACATTTCAAGAAAATTGAGGATTTTAGTAAATGGTTTTCAGCTTCTTGAAAGGTAAGTTTCAAATCAGACCTTCTTCCCTCACCCTGGGAGCCCAGAGAATTAGGCATGTACTACCAGATATATTCTACAGAAAAGAAAGCTGGAGTACTGAGAGATTTGAATTCCCAGCAAATCAGTCACAAAGTTAAAATTAGAGCCTGTTATTCCAAACCTGTTTGTTCAATTTATGACAAGTTTTAAGACTGGCATTAAGAACAGAGAATAACAACAGTTACTCCAGTGCCTTCATTTACTCTTGTTGGTCTTTGAAAATATAATTATAGGATGTTCATTTGTTCTGGCCTTTAACTCTGAAGCTGCTCACCACAGAAACAGAAGAAAAGAAATGGTTTTACCACTGTCTCAGTTCTGACAGGTGTCTTTCTTTATAGCAGTAACTTATTATCAGAAGCACAGCTGAAGTAGGGAGCCATTCTGAAGTAAGAGTGGCAACCATCATAACTTTCTGTCAGCAATGAAGTTAATGACTATGTTCTTATGTTCTCCTTTCATAGCCCATGGAGAGAGCATTATGTACAATTAATTGCCTTTGCAACTAACAACAAAATAGGACAGGGAAAATATGATAATGGAATCACATAAAATTCTGTTTTGAAAACCTCTGACCTGTTTCCTGAAAGGATTTTTTTCCCCAAAATATTTAGAAATTGCTACTGAGAAGAATTATAAGACAGGTTCAAATACTTAGAAATAAAATTTGGAAAAAATGATAGCTTTTGATCCCTCCAATCAGCTAATGACTTCTCTGCATATATTCTATGAAAAACATTGTAAGTAATAATATTTGGTAAATAATGTAATAAACTTATTTTATATCAAGATTATTTTGGAAAGAAAACTTAGGTTGGCAAGTCAAAGAAGAGTATTTTACTTTAGTCTTCACCTGTAGACCAAGCTTAAATATAAGCATTAAGCTGTATAGTATATAAAATAAATTAATGAAAAAAAAAATTCTGAGATTCTATCTTAGAGGTCTTTCCCAACTGAATGCTTCTTTTTTTACCTCACTCAGCCTGTTTGAGGAGCAGAAGATAAACATTCTTAAGCAGAGAGAGGGCAGTTTTCAAAATTGGATGATATACCCACTGTCTAAGTGGAACATCATACTTAAAAATTGTGCTCTCACTGCAGAGGAGCCATCTACCACCAGCCTCTGAACTGCTGCCTGGATTAAGACTTTTTATTCTTAAAGTGTGCCCAGGTCAAAAGCCTTAGAGATATTCTGAGCTGGATCATTAACAGCTCAGTCACTAGAAAAAGGAAATTTAATTTTACCTCAAAGTGCTGACAGGTTGGGTTCTTCAAATCATAACTCTGAAAAATGTTGCTGCATAATCTCTTCCGAGTGCCATTGCATCAAAGACAATGCATGGAGTTACAAATCCTTTCTTACACCTTCTGGAAGTATATTCCCTTCTTCCTTGATATTTTTTGCTTTGACTTTTGTACTTTTGAGGCACTACTTCCTTGTCAAACTCTTTACAGCTGTGTTATGTTGGAGTTTGGTGTGTGCCATTTATCTCGGAAGAGGAGAATAATGTATTGTTCCTAAATTCCTTCTCCTTGGAGGAAAGGCTTTCTGTTGGCAGTAAGAAAATGGACCAGACTCCTTCAAACTGGACATGTCAGAGTGAAGGCAAATCTTCTAGGACTGTGGCAGGCCATTCCAATCTGTACATTTATTCTCCCCATTTTCTACAAAGCAAAATAGGACGTGATTTCAGAACAAAGGGAACCTGGAAAGAGTAGAAAGCTTGTAGCCCCTGGAGCCCTCAAGCCACCATCCTGTGTGACGCTCTTTGACAGGTCCAATGTTCTAAATTGCCAGTGCCATGAAGTTGGTCTTTATTCATCCCTGGATAGAAGGGTTTAGGACAGCCTTCTCCTGTTGTCAGAAAAGTGGCCAGAGCACAGTGTCAGGCTTAAGAGGTTTATAACTGGACCTCACACAAAAAGTTATAACTGTACCAGCAGTACCAGGGTATATAACAGAGGAGGGAGTGGGTTGTGGGCCTCAAGAAGGTCTGCACTAGGAATGGTTTTGCTTCATGGTGGGCTAATGTACTTATGCTGTTTCTGCCTTTCCATCTCTATGTGGTCCTTGGGATTTTCCCATAGATCCTGGAATTAGACAGCACATCTGCAGAGTGTTATTTTACTCCTGTAGATAGTTGGTTCTTCCTTTTTTGATCCCATTTTGTTGTTGTTTGGTTTTTGTGGGGGGTTTTTTATACATGTTGCTATTCCTTTCTTTTTTTAAAAAAGCTGATGAACACCAGCTTTACTTCTCAGCTATCTGAGTTTAGACAGCTATGCTTGAAATTTTCAAATATGACATGAAATGTTGATCTCAAATCTAGATGACAAGTGTAAAAAAACTTCTATTTGTGTCATGGACCAGGTACAGATGCTGCCCAACTATCTATGAATGCATAGTAGTAAATATAGGATATGAATGCATAATTTTGCATGTTGTGAAGTTTTTCTGATGCTGGCCTTATGAACATCGAGGCTCACCTTCACAGAATGCAGTGAGAAATAAACTGGCTCAACAGTATTTATTGTATTTGCTCCTTGGGAAAGAGCTTGGTGTTGGGAGACACTTAGACCAAAAAATTCTATGAAAATTTTTTCAGAAAGGAGATTCCTGTTTGGAGCTCTATTGACTCCTTTTATTAACAATTTGGAGAATTTGGTATTGGCGTAGTCTGGGGATTCAAGTAAGCTGTTCAATCAAGGGCGAGAGTTTGGCCTCCAGCTGCAGAATGGCTTAGTCTAGTCTTTAAAAACCCCCAAAATAATAACAAAAAACCCATTCCAATTGCAAGTGACTAGTATTCTAAATCACCATCTGATGCTTGCTCCAGTTTTGTGGCTGTTTCCATAAAAAGACAGCAGTGTCAAAAAGCTGGCATTTTCAATGAAATTTGAAGAGAACCCAGTATTTTTCAGACTTGAGTGTTAATATTAAATTATATTAGTTGATAGTTTCAGTCAACTACCATATCTTGAACTATTCCATTTTGAACTGCAAACAAGTATATTTTGCTGGGGCAATCTAAATATTTTAGTGATTATATCCCTTGTCGCATATCAACTACTGGAAGATCATTAGATATTTTGTGTCCTGTTGCTTTGGGAGCGGTTAATGACACTGAACTGTGAAGTCCCAAGCATTCTCTGGGCATCAGTTGAATGTTCTCACTTTCTCAGTAAGGAAATCCTGGTGCTTTGTCAGTACTTCTATCACAGTACATTTTTTTCTTTTTTTTGTGGTGAAAAATATATTCTAAATTTTTCTTACTTTAAGACAACATTTCACTTGTGTATTTCCCTGGTGAACATCTGGTCTGTAGTCTTGTGCTCTTGTTCTCTCATTCTTCCAAGTGTTGACAAATCAGCTTTGGCACCACTTCCGTAAGTAGCTAAATCCTACATGCAGGTGACTCCCTTAGCTTCAATGTACGTATTTCCTTAGTCAAAACTAAATATTTTCTGAGGCCTCTGTAGGTTTTTGTTTATTTGGTGTGTTTTCTTTGTAAAGGTTGTAAAAGGAGCAGTTGAAGTCATTCACCACCAAACCATGTTAAATAAGAACTGTGAGTTTGGGCTTTCAAAAATAAATGCCTTTTCCTCCTAATTTTTATAGATGTGTTTTGAAAAATCTTCATTACAATATAGAAGTACTTAGTAACAACATATAATCATATAATTCTATTGCTTCCTATTAAAGAATTTAAAGCTGTTGACAATTGTTAATCTTATATTCTTTGGGTTATAAAAGCAATTGTGTTCTCATGGAAACAGTGAATTATTCTTGTTTCTTGGGACCGACTACAGAAAAATAATAAATGCCAAATAAAACCCAGATATTTTTCAGTATTTTAATTTAGGAAAAAAAATACTGCTCTTATTAAAATGTCTAGCAAGGGTTTTTTCCTGTGGGTCCTAGTTCTAGAGCTGTGTGCTTGAAGTCAGTTCTTGAAGGCTGCATGCAGTTCAGCTCCCTCTCTCTCCAAAGAACACTCTGGCTGTGTATCCATGAGGGAGGGCTTTCCCTTGTGCATTGTTTCCCACTTCACATCAGGGATGCTTCTGCCCTTCTGCCATGATCTCCTTTGTGCACTGCACAATCTGCCTACCCAGCTTTTTTGGCAATCTGCTCTCTGCTTTGCCCTAAGGCAGCTCTGGTCTGAAAGTGCTGTGCTGGGATCTATATAATCAGCACTTTATGAATTGGAGCAGCTTCTGCCCACCTTGGCAAGATTACCAGAAAGTCTTGCAGACAGCCCCAGCTATTTGCTAGTGTGCAAGGCCTGAGTCCCAACTTTAGCTGTTCAAGGCTCTGTTGGAGGGGATTATAATTCAAAATTTGGGGTGTGAACATTATTCATGTTTAGTTTTAATCACATTTACACTGCTCTTTTCATAACTCATCTAGATTAATTGCAGTGAGGTCAGTCAGCAGCAGGGAATATGTTCTGAACGAGGTAAAACTTCACACCTTCCTGCCTGGAAAAGGGCAGAGTATCACAGAGAGCCATAAAATCAGGACTGCCATGGAAAATGGGAGTGTGAAATAATTTAATCACTGATTCTCAAAATACAGGGACTCAAGTCAGTCAATGGAACTATTTGATTTAAAAATAAATTAAGTACTTTTTCACACAATGTACCGTTATGTTGTGAATTCTTTCCCAGTGTAATCTTGAGAGGGTTAAAAGCATAAGTGGGTTTCTAAAGCAATTCTGTGAATTCATAAAGAATAACTCAATTGGTGGCTAGAAGAAAATCTGTTCTGGATGCAGACTCAGAAAGTACATGTCTGGCTACTGTGTAGATATGCATGGATTGTTTTTTATAGCAACCTCTAGACATTTTCAGCTGGCCACTTTCAGAGGAGAGGATCCAGGCTCAGCAGACCAGTGCCTCACAGTTGTAGTTTTTCTTGTGCTTCCTGAGTCCCCTTCTGCTCTGGTCTCTGACAACACAGTCCCTAAATGTACGTGTGTGTGTGTGTGTCTCTGCTTGCTGCTGGAAGGGACCCAGATGAACACCCCAGAGAAGGGAGTGTGATGTAGGGCTAGACCTACCTGTCAGGTTTCAAGAGGTGTAGTAAAACACAACCTGGGTGACAATCCAGCTTTTCAGGCTTTTAAAATGAACCTTCAGAGAGTGGTTATGTCGAGTTGTTAAGTGAGATGGGTGATGTGGGAGATGGCACTTGATTTGACCCTCAAATGGAGGTTTTGTTTATATGTTGGTAACCATGCACATTGCTGCCCTATGCTAGACTGGGAAATCATGATGTACTTTCTCTTGCAAATGGAACTGTACAAAGCAATGTAGTTGCTACAGGCTTCACCTCTGTTAGACATGACTATGACTAGTGTGAACGGCGGTGTCTCTATTTATGGCCAGAGATCACCGACCGCACATTA
>VRYO01001463.1:71427252-71454859 GCA_009812075.1 Sialia sialis | reverse complement strand
TCCCACAGACTAGTGCATGGCTGGATAAATAAATTTTCTGTGTATAATGTATATTCTAACTGCTTTTATCCTTCTAAATGTTTGTGGAATAAAGCTTGGAGAAAGAAAATGTAAGCGATAATAGCAAAGCAGAGGGCTACACTGGGAGACGTGGACCCAGAATTGTTTGCTTTAAGGCTTCTGGGGAGGAACTGTGATTGCTCTCAAACATTAACATAATCAAGAAAAAATCATTACTCACCACAGCTTTGTCTCATGTCTCCCAGCTTGCACTACTAGGGTTAAAAATTGGTAATGCTGAGTGACTTACCAAGAGCAGTTATCATTTCTATATTCAAAGCATATGTATTCAAAACTAATGTATTCAAAACACAAATCACTTTGATTTCAAAGTGTGCGTAGATGCCCTTGAAATTTCACTAGCACATTCATTAGGAAAAATGAGGCCATGATGCAATGGAAAGTGAAGGTCTCTTCAAGGGAGTTTATTTTCTTTACTGTGCATTATTTCTTTCATATTTTATAATTTTTTAAGTGTCTAGAATTATGCTGTGTACATTATGGAACAAAATACCAGCTCTGTGAGGTTATTTGTCTGTTAATAGGAAAGACTTAAAAGAGATTTTAGGTGAGCCAGGGATGCCAGAGTTCATCAGTGTGTACTGAAAAACTCTGCTTGTGCTAAGGTAATCCCAGAACTCTCTCAGATAGCTGCCTCTGAAGCAGTGACACATTCAGCTGATGGGAGCCATCAGAGTCGATGTCAGCCAGAGGTGCCTTGGTTGGACTGGAACACTGGGCAGAGCAATGTCTATCCTGGTGTAATTTCTGAGCTTTCCAATTGCCCAGAAAGGCTCCATCCTTGTATGTGCCAGTGCCCAGCCCCTACCTCAGAGCTTACTGGTGGCAGGAGCTCTCCAGTAAGGTACTGGTTTACAGCACCTAACCAGGAAGCGGGGGGCATGGACTCTGCTCTTCTCCTTATCATGAGCACATTCCCCTCAGGGCTTGCCCTGGATGTTAGGCTGCCACCAGAACTGAATGCAAACAGTTTCCACTTCTCCTGACAAGCTGGGCCACTGGAGAAAGAAGAAATTAAAAAACTCCTCTAACTATACCAGAAGGCATGGGGTGACATAGTGCAGTATTTCAGGGAGTTAATTGAACAATGTGGACTTTTGGTCTCCAACCACCATTTACAAGATCCTCACTTTTCTATCTCTGGACTCTTTATGTATTTTGTTTTAAAATAGTCACTGGATAAAATCCTTTCAAAGTTCTTTAAACATTTGCCTTTCATGTAAGCATGAAAGAAAAACTTGTGAATATATGTAGAAATAATTAGGGTTATTCTCTGTAATGGCCCAGTGAAGTACATAGTCCCACTGTCAAAAACAAAGCTTACTGCAAAGAAATACGTTTCTAATTAATTTTCTTTTAAATTAATCCTTAAATAGCTGTTAAGTTGTAGTGTGTCTATAGACCTTACAAGAGACAGAGGAGACATATTTCTTTTGATACAAAGTCTGCAGTCCCCAGTTTGTTCTGTGTGTGTCCTTGCTCAACAATGAATACAGAGACCATATTAGTTTGAGAGTGATGGCAGAAATACGCAGAAAATCTGCTGTCGCAATGCACATATTTCTAGCTATGGCTAGGGCAATAAAGTAGTGCCAGGGCTCCATGAAATAAAGATAAATGCATGCCTTTGCTTATGGTTCCAGGAAAACTGGAGTTTATCTTCATTCTGGCCTCAGCCTTTCCAGTTGTTGGCCACCTGGGGGTAAAACCACATGACTGGGTCTGATACTGCATATACTTATATATTTGTGTAAGAACATGTTATGCATATATAAAGATGTGCTACATCTAGTCTAGTCTATCACTAGTTGTATGGAATATTTATTTATCTTTTCCAGAGAAAATAAGAGTGCAATTCAAACAGACGAAATGAAGCTTTAAAGTTTTTTGCTTTAATAACAGGGGCTTGGACATTTGTTGGCTGAATAGTTCTAAACCAGAATGGAAGGTGAATTTACAGAGATAAGATCTGAGACATCAAAAGACACACTTGTAAGCAATAGAGGATACTGTAAAAGGGAAAATTACACTGCATTCAGAAAGATCAGGCACCTTTGAGAGAAAGAAAAAGTGAATACTATGGAAGACAATGAACTAAAAATATTAGAAGAAAATTAAAGGGAAAGGTGTACGTACTAAAGGCAACAAAGAAAATACTTATTGAACATCTTTTACTTTCTTTCCCTTTAACACTATTTAAGCAAATAAAAGGAGTTCAATACCAAAGCTGAGATAGGTTTCACACTGTCCTTTTTGTAAAAGGAGATGGGAGTGAATATAAGTTTGAAGACCAAAGAAAATCATGGCACTAAGAGAGGCTAATACAGAAGAGAACATATATAAAATTGAATAATAATAAAAGGGTTGTTTTTTTTTCTTTGATATTTGAGAAGAGTATCTAGGATTTTTAAACAGTCTGTATAACTAGCAGTAAAAGCAGTAGTGAGCCTCAGTAACTGAGCTTCTCAATTTCCTTGTTTTGAAAAGCCATTAGAAGCAAACCAGTTCCCTGAGTCACTACTTCTGTACATTATGAATCTCTACAGAAATACATGCAAGGCCTACAGAGGTCTGCTTGTTCATCAAGTGGGGACAAAAAAAGAGTTTCATGGTTCAGGTTATGGTATCAAAGAAAGACTGCACATATCAGTTCTCCCTGACAGAGCAGTGGCTTTATGGGCCCTCTGTGTTCCTGTGTCGCCTTGTCAACAGAAGTTTGAAGCACAGGGGATGGACATGTTTTTCAGAAGGTTCTCATGAGAATAGAAATGGTGAAAAGCTGAACTGGCACTATTCACTGTTTAAAGACTTCCTGTTGAGTTGTTCTTGAGTTAAAGCTTAATTTCAAGTATGCTAACTTAGATATGGGGTAGAAAATTTAGAAAAGAAAGCAACTGATTATTGGGAAAGCAGACAGATCACAGGAGAGCAAGGAGAAGGAAGCTGTCACATGCTTCTTTAGGGAGGTGTTGCAACTGAAGGATGAATGCAAAACACAGAGTAGCCTTGAATAATTATTCATCACGATAATTATTCACACAAGAAAACAACAAGTTTTTATTCCTTTACTTTTCCTTCCTTTAAAAAGGAATTTTCATTTATTTGAAAAGTCTTTTTTTTTCTTTTTTTTTTTTTCTTTTTTTATTCTTTTCTGCTTTTTTTTTTTTTCCCTTTTTTTTCCCTTGTTTTTTAACTGAGGTCCATGCTGTGAGATCTGGAGGCAGTGCTTATTAAATGAAATGGGACTATCTGACTGGATATAAGGTTGGTTTGTGTTTTGTTTTCTTTTGTGGGGATTGCCAGATACTGGAACAGGTAGTGCAGAGGGGCTGTGGAGTTTGTGACCCTGGAGGTTTTGAAAAGTCTGAGATGCTGATGTGAGTTCAATGTTAGCTTTGATTTGTGGAGGAAGCTGGACGTCATGAGGTTTCTTCCAACCTCAATTATTCTGTGAGTCTGTTTATTACATCTCTGCTCTCTTTATCATGCAGGAAGAAAGTAGGATGTGGGACCTCGTAGCTGTGTCCACACTTTATCTTGCATATGGAACTTTACATGTTTTCAAAAACAAACAAACAAAAAGAAGGAAAAAAAAAGACATCTATTTTCCCCTAAGTTGTGATTATCCTTGGTTCTTATGTGTGAAATAAATGCAGCATTACAGAGTATTTATTGCTTAGGGTTGATTTAGCCTCATCCTAAATGCACTGCAGATCTCAGAAATTTTTCTTTGGAGAGCTTCTCTGTAAAGGCCTCTTACAGCAGCCTAGGAAAATCAAAGGATAACAATTGATCAGCACATTTGTGGCAGTGCTGGTTACATATCTGGCTGACAATGCCACTGCTGGTGAGAGCTGTCTCATCTGCCCACTTACTCTGCTTGCAGGAGATAGCAACAATGCTATGCTGTGGAACAGAACCTGGCAGGCAAAAATGCAATTGAAAAGGTGTTAGAGGGTGATAATAGGATAGATTATCTTACCAACGCTATCTGATTATGTAGAATATCACAAATATACTGACTGATTGAAGAGGATACTCTGGTAGTGCATATCCTTGATGAGCATTGCCTGATGGCATGTCTGTGGAGCAACAAGTAGAAGAAAATATTAAAATTTCCTGAAAAAAACGCAGAACCCTTAGAAAAGAGATTAATGGAAAATAATGTATGTGTTCCTTGCTGTGTCATTTGTAAGAATTTAAGTTGGATAAGGAGTCAGAGACTGTCACACGTGAAATGTCTCAGCTGCTAAAACCCAAAGCTGATCTTTCTAAAAAGCTGAGTAATTCCCTAAGTGAATTTCAGAATTTCAGAATTTCAGAATGTGGGTTGGTGAAATCACACACTCTTTGGCATTAGCTTCCAGTGCATAAAAACTGCTGTTCTTTATGGCGCATTCACATATATGAATAACTGAAATAAGAAAGAGGGTTAAGTGTAGGGTTTTGTAAATTTTATTGCAAACAAAGCACCTAGGCTCTTTTGCTGACAAATGCTTTGCATCAGGAGTCCTGCAGAATTGTATGATGGGTTTTGTCAATGACTGGTCCAGAAATACTCCTGTATCTTTCCTGGGACAGTTTCAAAAGTTTTTCTCCCCCTTTTCATTAGTTCTCTGAAAAGGTATCTCCAGAGTTTGAAGTTGCTCTTTTCCTCACCTTTACATCCCTTAGTAAAGTCACCACTTTGTATTTACTGTTGTTAGTGAAATAATTGCTGTATTTTTCAGTTGAAACTTAGAGGGTATCTTACAAAAAATCCCATTTTTCTGGTACAATATATTTTGATGAAAAATAATTTCAACTTTAATTTTTATGTCTTTCTTTAAAGCTTCCAGCATTGACTGGTTACTCGTGTATATATCATGCTTGGCTCAGTAGGAAAAATAACTATAGCAAAAACCTATGCTCCGTCATAATAGAAAGGTTGGCCGTATACCAGTCAAATTTCAGATGAAAATGTTTAAATTTCTTTTTGAAAATAGGAGTTTGATTATTGGTCAGAGTGCGAAAGCAAGAGTGGCAGGCTCAAACAGCAGTTGTCTTATCAAGGAAAAGAGTAAGTCACCCTCAGTCTTACTAGAGCTACAGTTATTTCTTCCTCCCTAGGTCAAATATTGCTAGTAAATCCAGGATCATTGGACAGCTGTGAAAAACTACATGCACTGTGTAGAAGACCTTTTACAGTAGTGCTTTCAATTTGATAGGGCTGAAATTACTTAGAGATGAGAGAATAGAGGGAATGATTATCAAAAAGGATATCTGCAAGCAGTTCAGCATTTCTCATCATCCTTTTTTTCTCTTTTCTAGGAAATACAGTTGTAGCAACAGATATTGATCTAGCCCTTGACATAACTTCTAGTTTGCTGCTAGACTGAATGTTGTGGGTTTCTTAATATGCAGTGGTGTTTATCTTTCCACAATAAGGTTCAGTTTCATTTGGCAAAAGGTAGCACTTCAACTAGACTGAACTTTGGGATGTGTCAAAATGTAAAGCCTGAGGGGTCTTTTGCCTGTTTATGTTGCTTTTGCAAACATGTACAATGCCAGCTGTGCAAAATGTCCCTTCTGCCTCAGGCTGGACAGGAAACTGCACCCTGTGTTCCTACGCTTGGTTATGCTAATCCACATTTGTGATTGCCAAGTGTGATTACTGCAACATGTTGCGCTGAAAAATCAAACTTCTAGCCAAGTCGATAGATCCAAAGGGAGAAATGGAAGTTTACAGAGAGGTCCCTGGTATTATTGAAATACTAACTAGGAGTGCTAGGTCGAACAAGAGACATCTATCCCATAGCAACCTCCCGGCTTTTGCATGAGCAATCTTTCACAAATCTTAAGAACCCACTAGAACCAAAATTAAACCAAAACCCTCTATTTCTGTTAAATAGATTTGCTATATCACAAATTAACAGAGAATTCTTAGGTGTTTTCATGCTCTGTAAAACTCAGCAAGGAAATGTGGCCTTCTCTGCAGCTACTTTGCAGTTCTGTTACTCATGGAAGCCTGTAAATATTCTCTCTATATTGATAAAGGTGACTGGAATTCTGCAGAGCTAAGCTGTGTTTCTTGGTTGGTGGACCCAGCAGCTGAAAAATGTAGGTGAAACCAGAGGAACTAATATATTTTCACTCCCTTACATTTCATACATGGTGTGTTTTCTTTTTGACTCACCCTGGCAGACTGTTGAAGCCCCCAGCCCTTCTTGTGTTCCATGACAGCCATGTCCATCTCACAGCACTATCTTTAGAGCTGTGACTTGCTACATGCAATATTTTTAGCTATCTTAAGTTTTCTTTAATAAGAGAATATATCCTGGACTCTCTTGTTATTGTTGGTGAATAGATTACAGTAATTTCATGATTATAAGCTGCACCTTTTTCATTGAAGAATCCAGCCTACCCCAGTAGTGCGGCTAATCATCGGGTGCGGCTTATTTATGGAAAAATACCCGTGAAATGCCAACCCGGAAGTGAGAGCTGGCCGAGGAGGGCGCCTGGGGCTGCCTTTAAAGGCTTCGCTGGTCTATGAAAACTGTTTGCAACTTAAGCACCTGACTGCAAACCCTGCACTGGTGCGATTCTGTTAGTAACTCGTTACTTTGTTGCACATGGATCCATGCTTAAAAAAAAAAAAAAAAAAAAAAAAGGTGCAGCTTATATTCAGGTGCAGCCTATTTGTGGACAAATCCCATGCTCTACCCAGCTACCCAGATGTGCAGCTTATAATCAGGTGCGGAGTACAGTTGTGAATTACTGTAATTATTTTTACATGCATCTATTACAGAATCTTCTTTCTCTAAAAGATTTTGAGTGAAAGGGCATGCAAATAATCTTCCCAGTGTGCAATAAAATTCCATGAAAGAACACTGACAAACAGTTGAAATGCTCTCTAGACCATCTGAAATTTTGCATGTCACCATTGTGCTTGTGACCTTTGCTCTTTTTTCTTTCATGTTTTGTGAATGACTCATATTTTTCTTGTTGCTGCCAAAAACTCAGTTCTCAGTGCCAGTTCCTAAGCTATCATCCAGTTTCAACTTACTTTTGCTCATATATAAAATAGGCTTGAACTACCGAATATCCCTGTTTAATTTCTCACCTTAGGAAGTGGGTTAAAAATAGCTAACAGGTCTCATGCAGCTACTAAGGAAGCAGGTTGGGTCTTTGAGACTGTAATCTTTTTAAATTGCTACATTTTCCTATTTTAACCTCTACTTACTCTCTGCTTGTCTTTGTCTCCTGTTCCCTCCAGAATACTTTAACTCTTCAATTCTTTTCAAGTATTCACTTTCCTTCACAATCAGCTATGGAAAGGGAGCATACATAGACACTGACAAGATATATTTGCTTGTGACACATCATATAAAATACGCAGTCCACTTTTTAATAGCCTATTTTTGTGAAGGTAGTGTCTCAGGAACAACTGGTGAAAAATGGCCCTGGCTACCTGAGAACCAGAATTGTATTGTGTAATAATTGGGCAGTCATTTCTCCCGGAAATTATTAATTTTGTCTGCATATATAGAAACATAAGGATTTTTAACCTAAGTGTCTTTCACTTGAAATATCTTAGAATCTGAACAAAAATAGAAGGGCAAATAAGTAAAAACAAATATGACAAACAAGTGTGAATAAATTTATAGGGTTAAAACATCAAAATACAGTACATTTTCAGTTTGATTCCTGTCCAGCTATTTTTTTTTTTGTTTTCTTTGGTAGACAACATGAAAGATAATCACTTGGTATTTCTGCCTGGTAAAATTAAGGAGTAATACTTATCAAAGAATTGCTACAGAAGTATGTTTCAAGAAAAGTTTATTTCCACTAGTACTGCAACATAAACTGAATTCCAGTGTTACTCCCTTTTGTCTAGGGGCTGTCCTTCAGATATTGCCTATTTTTTCTTTTTTTCCCCCCTCTGAATACTAATGGAAGATATCTGGAAATGTGTATTTTGTTTAATCAAAGTTATACCAATAGCTACTATCACGCCTTTTGAACATTCAGTTGAAAGTCTTGTGCCATGTCTATACTTTACATGTACACACAGTTCCAGATTCCTGCATTATGTGACTGATGTCTGGGGTTTGGTACCTTAAGGAGTTACATACAGAAGGAAGACAGAACAGGAACACCAAGACGCAAATTATTTACAGGTTTTTCTTGCTTAAGGGTTTTGTTTTGGTTTGTGGGGTTTTTTTCAGCTTAATAAAACCACTGTTTAACTGCTTTATGTAATATTTCTTCTTAAAAAACATTTGAGTTTTAGATGTTCTTGTTTTCTTGACTTGAGCCACAAGAGCCACAAGATCTCTTATTTTTCATATTCAAGTAAAACCATGCAAAATGAATACACATCCTGAAGCTGTATGTGAATGTCAATGCTACAGAATGCCAGAAGTCTGTTGGCAATTTGTGTGAAAATGTCCCAGCTGTGAGCTTGCTGGCTCAGGTGCTTCCAGCTGTGCTGCTGCTGTGGCATGAAGTGCAGTCCAAGCTGCAAGCTCTCCAAATCTATGCAAATACTTAACCCAAAGCTGCACCATGCCCTGGTACTGTGTCTGCATGGCTAACACCCAATGCAGACAGTGCAGAGCTGGTTTTCCAGTTTCTACATTAGCTGTAGTCATACTTTTTATTACTGTGTAGGCATATTACTGTAAGGCTTTGTACCGTACATGTAGACAGTACAAGCTAAAACAGGGAACATCAATTATTGTTCATTATATCTGTTGGTTTGGGTTTGCTTTTACTTGTGTTTCAGACATATAATTCCATATAAAATAGAATGCTGTGGCAGGTTGTCTCTGTTTTACGAGGTTAAAGTTAAAAATAGTCTTGATGAGATAACTGAAAGGAGATCCTTGTAACATGAAAAAGGAAGGAAATAATATGTTAAGATCTATTTATTTACTGAAATTGTTGAGTCTTGATACCACTTTCATTCTCTCTCCACTAGTGGTGAAGGATCAGATCATCACTGTGGGAAAGGATGAACTATTTCTGTAACATAACAAAAACAAAAATCTAGGAAAGATTGAGATGATTCAGTAACTCTGCATTCCTGCTAAACCTTACTTGGGGGAGATGACTGTCGTTTACTGAGTTCTGTGGAGCACTGATTTTCAAATGGCACTGATAAAATAACCAATTTCTGTTTTGTCAAAACTTTTGCTGTCTTTAGATGTGCTTAATAGTGGTTTTTTTTTTGTTTGTTTGTTTGTTTGTTTTTTTTCTCTTCGGCCTTCAGTATAGAGATTACTGGGAATGCAGGTAAAATGAAAGACTCCTTCCATTTCTGTTCACCTGCATCTTTCTTTTAGGAAGGAAAATATGGCCATCTCAATTGTTATGCTTTTTTTTTTGTTACCCCCGATAAAATCCAGTAAGCAGCCTGTGCTTATTCATTTTCTGCAAAAGAAATAAGTTTTCTTGATTGATCCCTTTATCTGGCTGTGAGGCACAACATAAAATATTTCAGTTAACATCTACCTACCAATTGCAATTTAGATCTGGAATGTTCATTACATTTTAGAAATGCATTATTCACCAGCTCATCTTAAAATAATACTGCAGATGCTGTGTTACCAAGCACTCTTTTTTGTAAAATTTTCGTGGTTCTTTTTCTCCACATTTGACATGTCCTCAGTGAACAACCTTTCTATGGTGTTTCTTCCTATGCCATCTTTCCTGTTCCTTTTCTAGTCCCGTGTAGATATCCTGTACAGATAACTACATTCTGTAGACTTTGTATGGGATTTTGTAAAAATCCCATTTTACAAGTTGGATCTTGTAAAAAATAAATACTTTAGATGTGCTAAAGGTACTTGGTATTTCTGTAGCTGGGCAAAATAATATGCAATGTGTATGAGGTGGCTTATACTAATGATTTCTCATGCTCTTACTCTCCTTACTTGTCTCCCTTGGTGCTCTCTGGTGCCTTCTGTTATGGCTTAATAAAATCAGGTTGTCTAGGTGCTATGTTACTTACAGCTCCCTAATATAGTCTACTTTTGGTTTTATACAATTTTTTTTCATTGCATGTTATTTCAGTTCTTGCTCCCTAACTTTTCATAATGCCTTCCTGTGAACTTTCTTTGTGTCCTCCACTACTTCAGATTTTAGTAAAACAGTTGTTGTCATTACATAATTGTTGATAAGAGACTATTTTTTAATCCAGCACAGACATTTCTTTTGACCAATTGAAGGCTGTTCCCCTGAAAAATATTCTGCAGTGAGAAGACTCCAGCTGCCTCTTTTCTAATTCTGAAATTGAGATAGTGTCTTTGCCCATGAATTAAAACCAACATTTCAGAACAAACTGTTTATGTTTGGTCAGAAGATGTTTATCAGGATTGTCTATGTGTCTACTTTTCCACATAGTTAAAACAGAGACTGCATTGCCTCTAAGAACTGACCTCAGGAAAATCTTAGTAGGAAGAAAAAGTCAAAATAATATTAATGCATGGCAACTCCATTTAGATGGTAAATAAATGTACTCATGGATTCCTCTTTGCCTTAGTCTGGCAGCAGAAGAAAGGGACAAATGAGAGAGAGAAGCAGTACCTCACACATTCCAGGCTCTATAGGTAGCTGGGCATGACAGCAAGAGGCGATTTCATACGAAGCTGTTCTCATGCCAACCATTTATTTTGCCTTCCTCGATGTGTTCCTCTCTGCTCATCCGTCTGAGAAAATTTAAAATCCAAATTCCTGTTTCAGAATTGTTGAGGACCACACCAGGGATTGGTGCCAGCAAATAGCATGAATATGGAGCAGAATACAGCCCAAGACCAGTAATGTCCACTTGGATACACCTGAAGCCAACAGCTGAAGATGAGTTATTAGCAGCCCACTGGAGACTAAGGACACAATCATTTTAATCCAGGAAAAAAAAGGGGAGTGACAAAGCTGAGGTTGAAAAAGCAGCATATCCTTCCTGCTAAAGGTTTCTGGGAATAATTAAGACTTTTCTCAGGGCCAGGACCTGGTTTTGAAAACAGTCTTAATGAAGCTGCCTAACAAAAGAAATGAGGAGCCATATCTAAATACAAATAGAAATGACATGAAAATAGCTCCTGAAGTCTCATAACTCACATAGCTGGAATTCTGTAAAGAGATTTCCCTGGCATGACAATGGAGATCTTATTAACATGTCTCACCATCTGAATTCTGCTGAATAAGTATTGATGCACACCAGGATAATGACATGAGAGGGACACCTGCCTGAGGCTTCTCCAGAGCAACCTTTGCTATGTTTAAGGAGTATTACAGCCAGGAGTGTTTCTTACGTGGAGGATGGGGAGGAGGAGCCATTTTTTGAGACCATTGGAGTTTCTCTTGGTGTCTCTGGGGCTCTTTGATTCTTCTTGTTCATTCAAGACAAGATGAATGTAATGACAGATGTCATCTCCCTGTATTTTTACTCTTGTGACCACTCTACTAGCCATCAGTCACTGCTGTTTGCCCTCTGTTCTTTGCATTTCCATTTGACTGTCTACTTTGCTTATTCCCATATTTTGGCCTTGGGTCAGCTCCTTTTTTCTTTCTGTACAGATACCTTCCATGCCTGTGTTGAAAAATGGCATTGATGCTGTCATGAGATATTTTCTTTCTGCAGACTTCAACCTGTCCTCTTTGAAAAAAATGAAATGTTGGCTCATCATGAGTCCCCAGTGACCTTCTCTGGGCTCCCCAGATATCCTGTCTTTTTGCACAGTGATGATTCAGAATAAAACCCCTCCTCATGCAATTTATTGATACATTTTTTCTTACAAAGTTCAGATGGAAAGACTACTCAGGATATGATAGGTCATTTTCTTAAAGACTTTCTAATACTCCACATAATTCAACTTCAGTGCATTGCCATCACACTAGGTTACTTTCTCCATCACAATAATTATGTTCTTCCTATTTGCTTCCTTCAAACTGACAGAAGGTTTTTCAAGTCTCTGAACTTGAAAATGAGGCCAATATTTCCAATGCAGTGCTGCCTGTTCTTTTAAAAATATCTCTATAAGTGACTTCATCCCAATGAACAAATGGAATTTCTTGTAAACCATGGCGCAGTCACAGCACATGCATGCCTTCATCATATGTGGTCTGATTTTTAAACCACAGAATCACACTAAAGCATCCTTAAAGAAACGTGGTTCAATGTTTTCACTCATTAATTTTGACAGTCTGCTCTAGATAGTTGGATTCTAAAAGTCAAATCTCTCAGTTGTGTTTCTTTGACGTTTATAGTCAAAGTTATCTTCTCTAAATAGAGAAGAATTTTAGCAATATTTTTGGCAGCCAAGGAAAATGAGACTGGAGAGAGACTGAAGAGTAGCATGGAGCTGTCACTGGGAGGAGGTGACTGGGTCTTCTGATCTGTGGCTACTCTTCAGGGGAGCTCTGTGTGTTCTGAACATCTGTTTCAGCATTGATTTCTATTAAGTATTTTTTTTCTCTCTCTCTCTTGAGTATTTTTACTTCTCCATTAAGCATACTAACAAAGCTCCCAGTTACATAGTGAGAGGAAAGTTGAATCCTAAATTAAATAATTAAGTTATTAAATTAGGTTTGATATTGTTCAGGATATTGTCATGAGAACTTCAGTTGAAAGATCTTTTTCCTCTCCAGGAAGATATATTTGCACCTTTCACTATTATCTCCAGTGTAATTTAATTATCTATTTAATACTTACATAAGAAATATGGCTCTTCAGACAATTGGTCATTCACATCTGTGAACACCTGTGAAATGGACTCGTGAATGTCAACCTGCACAAATTATGTGCTGCTGGTAGTGAGACACATCATCATTTAGTTTGATGTAGCAAATTAGAAACCCAAAGTAGGTAAAAATGACAAAGACTAACTATTTATAGTTATATATATATATAGTTATGAACCAAAAAATAATAAACCCACAAAAACCCTCACACCTCAACAATGCAGAGAATGCAGAACTGCAACTGCAGAATTTGAAAATATTAAAAGGGACGTACTTTGAATGTGCCTCAAATTTTCGTGACTGAGAGAATGTAGATGCATAAAAAAGCCATTGCATTTATGTCTCAGTACATTAATTATCAGAAGTGGCTATATATCTATTCTTCATTATATTTGAATACACGCACATTTGTATGCTAACAGTGCTAATAAGATTTCTAAGACCTAACAGTGTTGTGCTGAGTGTTCAAAGAGCCCAATCCAATAGGTCATTAGAAAACATACTTGGATCATCAAGTAAAATGCTGAGAAGGAGATGATGGAGAAATTATCCTCTGTTTTAAATAAGGTGGCATTATTTGGAGACATCATTTGCTGTGTTGGAAACTCTGGTTCCTTTACCTCTTCATCCTCTGTAGAGGTTTAAAGCCATGTGTCCCATAAATGCTCTAATTACTGAGTTCTAGTGATTACTGAGTTCTAGTGTCCTAGCTGGGCTTTGCAAGGAGCCGTGGTTCCTTCAGTCACTATTTCCTCCTCCCGTGCTTTATAGGAAATTGTTAGGCACTTTGCTCTTGAAAAAAAATAAAGACTCTTCAGTAAAAGTAGATGCTTTCTTATTTTAAGGAATTAGATACCAAAGACTCTGAAAGAGGGCATGCTAAGTCATATGCTTCATGTTTGCTAATTTCACTGTCTCGCACACGCTGCCTTCTGTGGAACTTTTTGCTGTTCAGTCCCCTTTCTGCTTCAGCTTCCACCAGACAGAAGATACCTGGGTCCCCAATAGCATAAAGCTTAGTATGAATTCAGTTTTCTGTCTAAACTTCAGTCTTCATCGTTGAGCAGCTACTGCTCATGACAATTATTCTCTTTTTAGAAGGGACATCTATGAAAGTTCTTCTATTTTGAAAATGCCTACCCCTTCTGACCTCTTGAATCAATTTTAAATATGCCCGCTGTATGTCATACTTGACTGTTTAAGAGAGACACATTGAAGGCTTTGCAATAGCATTTAGAAAGCCCTCAGGCTCACCAACACTTGCATCTGAAAACACACAGCGGTTTTTAGGTCCTGCGGTATAAACTGCCATGATACCTCACTGGTATAGAACAGTCCCTGGCAGTATAGACTACAGCATTCAAACTGAAGAAGATTAGATCATTCTGTCTGACAAGAGTTTGGGCAATTGTAAGCAACCCCAACAGTGCTATTCACTAGTGGCAGACATCTGATTTGTGTCAAAATACTGCTAAAATAAAAGTGTCAGAAATGAACACTGAAATGAATATTTAAGGCACTGTAAATGTGAATTCTGATAAATTTCTTCCTGATAGATCATTCAGGTACAGCTTTTAATTGCTCTTTGCAATTAAGTTCATTTTGACCTTAAGTCATATTTTCTGCTCCTTTAATATGCCCCTTTTTACATTTTCTTTCTAAAAATTAGCGTCTGTGGTGTGACTGTTGGTCCTTCTCTTAATGTAGTTCATATGTAGAGTCTTTACATAATTTCAATTGTCTGAGTTTTTCAGGTGCTGTCCTAATTCAGCAGACAAAGAAATAGGGTATTTTCTCAGTTTCTTCCAACTCCAGTTTCACTGAGACGATGAGGATAGAAAGCAGCAAGATTTTCCTGGTGTGAAAGAATGTTCATTAAATTATAATACATTTCTAAGTTGTATTACCACTTTCAGTAGCACTGCATGAATCAAAGGCTTAAAGTTTTATGCATTTGGAGACTATGATTATGGTTCTGTCCTAGAATGCCATAAAAATCTAAACATACTATTCAGTGGCTAATGCATACATGACTGCATGGATTTAATGTGAACTGGTCTTAAAGACATGCAGGGATTTTATTTATTTTTCTGTACAAGAATCTGGGTAGATATCTAGGTGAAATTGATCATAGTATTCAAGAGAAACATAATTTGCTATAGAGCATTAAGGGAAAGTGACTTGTTTTGTGCTCCATATCCAGTGAAAATCTTTTACATGAGACCCCAAAAGGCACAAAGAAGAATAAAACACCAAGACTTGCTTTGCTTAACTGAAGCAGGAAACATCATTAACATCCTTTAATTCTCTTTGAGGTAATTGTATTTCTGCATATAAGAAAACATAAGTGAACAGTTAGTTACCCAAATCAAGAAACCTGAATTAGGAAAATTAGAAGTTCAACCTAGCATATCAAAAATACTGGAACAAATAATATTTACTACAGGAAGAAGCAGCATAAAGCAGGAATTGAGTAAATTTTAGGGGGTTAGGCCCTGGAGCACTGCATGCTCACGAAACGGACTCAATCGCTGGTAACCCCAATTGAATTATGTTTTGACTTGAAGTGTTTGATTAAGGAGTTAAACCTGACTAACATTTCAAATATTTGAGTTGTGATTACCCTACCCTAGATAGGTTCACAGATCTCAACTGTGGCAATAAGCAATCTCCTATTGTTTAGGCCATATTTATCATAGATCGGTAGAATTTCATGACAGAAGGGAGCACGGGATCACTCTGACTGCTGTCCTGTATACCCTGTTACCCAGATCTGTGAGTCTGTGTTGCATATGGTATATATGTTTTTGCAATAAATCCACTCCCCTGGTCTCACTTTCTGCACAAGGATCAGGGGTGCTTCTTGTGGAACAGTTTTGTCAGACTTATTGCAATCAAGTGCTGGAGCACTTTTTGCAATGCTGTCCCCATGAGCCTATGCTGTGCACCTCATTCTGTTTCATTACCTACTGTCTCCCTTGATCTGAATAATCCATGTCTGAGGAGATTTACACTTGACTAGTATATAGTTTTACAAAGAGGACACATTAGGCAGAAGCTGTGTGCAATTTCTATTTTCAAATTTTCTGATATCAGATTCTGAACATTAGTATACCTTTTTTGCTTTCCTTTTAGTGTCAGAGCTTCATTGGTATTCCCTAATTTTTCCATAACAAAGACAGTTGTACTGCATGCAAGTTGCCTTCCATTTCTCACCTGTGATGAAGTGACAGTTTGAATTATTTAAGATCCTTTTTTCCCAAACTACAGACTGATTTTGTGGCTCTTGATCAGCTTCATTTCTCAAAGCTCTTTTAAAAACACAAATATTGACAGCGGCAGTGTAATCTGAATTAGTTTACTGCTAGTTTCACTAAAGTCACAGTCAGGTGTTAATTTCAGCTTGCTACTGCTGATCACAGCTTTCCTCTCTATCTGTCCTTTTGGCATAGCGTGACACTGGGAGTTACTGCTGGGCCTTTTGTGCTCTCTGTTTCTCGTCAGCCAGATGACTTAATGTGAAAATGCATCTTGCTAGAGTGGCCCGTTCTGATGCGTGGCTGTTTGCTCTGTGTGATGGACCCCTCTTGATGTTGTGTTCCCTTACCTGACAAGAGCAGCTTTCCCAGCCAGCACCACAAGCCGCCTCTCATCCATTCAACACTCCCTACACTGTACTGATCTGATTAGGTGAAGTATGGGCAAAGAGACCTCGCATGTGCTAGCAACCATGCCCTCACCTACCTGTCCTCTACCACACTAACATATCTGTTGTTGTTCTTCATTTTGCTGGTTTTAGTTTCCTCTGAATTTATTACAGCAGTCCAGCTCCTCGGTGAAACTGTATTAATGTGAAGCAAGGTAATTTTGAATCTTTTCCTGTCAATTGTCTTAAGGAAGGAAAGTTCCCTACTATTCTATGAGATTTCTGTACATCTCTGTCTCTTGTTAGGTATTTCTCAGCTAGCTTTTTCTTCTTTTTTCTGATAAAGTATGCATAGAATTATACTGTATAGCACTTGCTGTTTGATTAGCATGTCACAGGACACTAAATAAAATGCCTTGCAGAGTTCTGTGTTTATGAGCTCTCCACTTCTCAAACTGTTATCTTCTAAAAGTACAAAATGAGACCTGGGAAGGACTATATTCCATTTTAAAAGACCATACCTCTTATTTTTCAAGACTCAACAGTGTCCTCTCCTTTCTTGCTCTGGCATCAATGTCATATTCAATGGCCCATTGAAGTGTAACTCATTCTGGTTTTTTGAGCTTAACTATGCAAAAGGCAAATTTATTTTTCCTCTGTATACTGAGGAATGATGGATTTGCCCTTTTGTATTAATATTTCTGATAATTTTTTTTATTTTGCTTGGAAATGAATAAAAGCAACACAGAGATAGGAGATGGTATAAGGAGTGTAACTCCTGCCAAGAAGCTTGAACTCCTTTTGTACATGTAACTTGAGAATTGCTGCAGCTGATTTGCTGTGGTTGAGCAGTGTAGCAAGTGCCATAATGCTTCAGAAATATCCTGTGCTCATTTCTGCTGTTTGATGTGCAAACAGGCAGCTTTTAGGAGAATCAGTGCAGATACTATTTTCAGGTGCATGAGAGGGCAGTGTTTGTCTCATCCTGCCATGAAATATTGTTGATGTAAAATCAATGTAGCTTGCCATTGAGCAGTCCCATAACAATTATTGGCTTCATAACATCTTTTGCTCTGCAGTGTCTGAGACATATGTCCCATTACAGGCAAGTGGCCATTTCCATATGCAGATAAGTATCTAATCAGAGCAAAAGGTACCCTCCTCAAAGCAGACAAGTAGCTTGTTCCCACAGAAAGGCTGGCAGGAAACAGCTTCACAATCTGCAGCTGTTGAGAGTATCAGCAGTGGAATGTTCAAATGACAAAAGGGCACATGGTGATTTTTACCTCAGTAAGATCCTCTGTAGTTCCTACTACATGTTTTTTTATCATGTGATCTATGCCACCTTTGGATATTGCATGAAAAGCTGGGTGAGTACATGGCTGACTTTTTGTCTATTTTTCTAGTCAGGAGAAGCTGAATAAATTTGAATGTAGTCAAGAATCTTTAAAACCCCCTCTGTGAAGGACAATTCTGCACCAATACCTCTGCTAAGGATCTTTGTCAGCTAGCTCTTAATCAATAGTGTGTGCATAAAGTGGAATTTGGCCTTTATAAAAACATATTAATTTGCATTTGAAGTAAGTGCAATACATCAAGCTTCTTATGCCACATTTTCCCACTTGGATCATGGCGTTGTACTTTGTAGTGAAAGGAGATAATGTTCTTTTGAACACTGGTTTGGAAGGCGCCCCTGTGTTTGAGCTTCAGATTAATATCCAATCTGTCCTGTTAAAAAGTATGGGAGTTGAAAAGCAACTGTGGCAAGATCGGCAACAGGACTGAGACAGAGATATGTCTCATTATCCCAGCACAGCAAAAAAATCCCTTCTCCAGCATTGCTGAGCCAGAAAGGAAAGTGGTGAATCTGGCTATTAACACCTGCCTGGACTGCATGAGCTCCTTTAAAGTGAAGAACTTGCCTCAGAGGAACTTGCTCCCCAGGAGTGAGATGGTGATGAAATGCACTGAAGCTCTTTGGTAAATTCTTTTTGTATAAGGTCTCATTTACACAACAGACAGAATTTGTAGCTGATTGAGGGTCAGCTGTGCTGGCAAGCCATGCTGGATGCTGCCTGGCTGCATCTGCAGGTACAGCCAATCTCCCACCAGTGCTGCATCAGAACAGACACCTGGGACTTGTTACTGAAAGGTGACAAACAGATGCTGACCATGATTTGGGCCTTCCACTCTCCATCTAGTACACACTGTTGTTGGTGTAAGTTGCTAGCCATGTGTTACACTTTTTTGAGCTTTGTTAAGAAGGAAAATAATTTTTTAATGAATTTATCAGGCCTGGTTCCACTGTGCATGAACAGGTGAAAGGACAAAAATGTTTACATGCAGGAATAAATGTGTTTTCCCTTGGTAAAGAAAAGGCACGAAGCCTGTTCCACTGTCTGTGTAGGAATGAAATGAGCAATAAATTTACAACACAAAGAAACCAGTCCTATGATCTTGAAGAAGAACTCAGCAGTTTAATGTGAGTTGATTTTGTGATATTTACATCAATAAAACATGAATCTTACTAATTTTGCAAACTTATGAAAAAATCCCTTTCCCTGTATAAGGCAATTATAGAGTATGGATTGAGGCTTGAGAGTCCTCTGTTGTCTGGGCACATGGTTGCTGTTGCTTGCTCTGGCAAGAGAGATGGAGGTGGTCCAAGGACTGAGATATATGTTCTGGATCATTGAGAGAAGTTTGGCCATAACTAAATAACATGCTTGACTTCCTTACTTACAGAAAAATAAGAAATGTTGCTCCTCCGGGAACAACTCCCTCCACTCATTCAAATGTGGCTTTGTTAGAGATAATGGTTTTATGGCCTGAGCATTAAATTGGGCAGCACAACAGTATCTACTGCTCACTCCTGATTCACAGGCACATAGAAATGGTGGAGTGGGACAAATAATGTGGAGCATGTGCTCTGGGCATACAAGGCATGGATTTTTAGTTGGATAATTAGGCATTAGGAGGTTAAACGTATTTATTGGGTATATCACAGGTTTTGTGACTGCACCTTCCTTTTCCAATGTGGTGTAATTCTGATGTAAATAGTTAAAATTGTCCAAAGCAACCTGTCCAGTTCTACATCATTTGTGCAACCTACACCACCAATAGAGGAGTGACCAAAACTTTTGTGGGTGATAGTGACAAGAGGCTGAGAGAGAAGAGCCTCTCTTACATGCATCATTATTTGGAAGAGGATGACTATCCACTAAGATTGGGCTTGGATTTGTGTCACAGGCTCAACTTTTCCTTTCTTAGGAATTATTCCTTTCTTAGACGCTGATTCTTCTACCACGTAGCTTATGATGGTGTTTGATTGTCCTTTCTGTGTAATTTGAAATATAAATTTTGTAAGTAGGGTAGGTATAATCACTAGAAAGTGCATTCTCTGTGCTGCTATGATGCACCAGATCATTTGTGTATTATGGTTATCTTCCAAAACTACTAGTTGTCATGGTTTAGGAATAGTGATCCTCAATTCCATGCTCTCACTGGAACTCTCCCAAAACAGATGCCACTTACATGCTCACTGCCCCTTCCTCTCCCCTTTCCTGCCCTGGGGATGGAGCTAAGAATTGGAGGCACTAAATTAAAAATGATGGGTTAATACAAGAACAATGTACTGGAAACAGCAATGGGATAAGAAAACGGTATAAGACCAGAAAAAATTATTCACACAGAAAATAAAACAGTACTGGACCAATTTGCCCACCATGCTTTTTCCCCCAGCAAGAAACAAGAGAGAGAATCCCTTACTCCTGGCAAGTGACCTGAGAAAGTACTGAATAACATTAGTCTGGCTGTGTTCCCCTCCTGGCTACTGTAAAAAACTAAACCTGTCTGGGACAGTAGTGAAATCTGAGCTCATCAGAAATATAATTCAATTCTCCTTTATCTTATCTGTGCAATGTTCCCTAGGATATACATGCCTGAAATCAGACTCTTTGCAAACTTTCTATATAATTCTGAAAAATTACAAGAAAATATCTTTGATCTATTTAATGAAGGCACTTCAGATATTTCATTTGAAACAACAAACATTTGTCATATTGAAATAATCCAACAAATAAAAAACAAAAACCAACCCAAACCAAAGCCCAGCAATCTGTACAGAGTCAATATGAGAAGAAAAATTGGCTCAAGGAGCTGAGCTGTCAGTGTTGAGCTCAGTGATACAGTAAAAGTATCTACTCAAACCTCCTGCTCTCTGAACAGATGCTATTTACTTTGCAGAAGGGCCTTTTACAACCTTTGTTTTTAAGTCTCAGACTCTTTGGTTCTTCAGTAAGAGCTCATCTGTTTAGAAACCACTCTAGCTATACTGATGCCTTCAAACAGTACTGCTGCTTAGCCCAAATGTATGATCAGTAATTCTTTCAGCCTTTCATCCAGACAGGTCACAAAAGAATGACAGCAGTTCCAGATCTCCCTCATACTGCCCCTAGATGTCTGCTCATCTGTCATTCATTCTGCAACCTGTCTTGTCCAAGCCAACAGACACTAATTCCTTGTAAAATCTGCCAATTTTAATTCTGATTTTTAATTTTTTTTTTTTTTTTTATATTTCCCAGTATATTTGGCATCACAGTGATTTCAAAAGTTGGATTCAAAACATGAGGGACTCATGCCTCTCCCAGAGAGGCAAAGCTTCTGTTTATATTGTTTTAAGAAAAAACACTCAGCTGCTTCATCTGTCAATCATTCTCTTCCAGGAGAAAATACAGGCACTAACAACAAAATGAGATTGCTCTCTGAAAGCGAAAAGTAAAAACTTGAAGCTTTTTTATCTCTTCCTATGATCTTCCATGATCTGTCTCCTGCTGTCAGTAAGGATACGGCTCTAAAAGCAGGGAATTGGACGAGGTTTTTTGTGCTAAACTTCCACAGCTGACATAGAGAAAGTATAGAGGCATAAAAAGAAAAAGGAAAAAGAAAACAGAAGAAAGGAAGCTCATATATGCCTATATTTCCTGTTTGAGAACAGAACTCAAAGTACCATTTAGGTAGCAACACCACAGAGGATTGTTCCCCAACCAGCTCAGTTTCTAAGGGTACTCTAGTCCCTACCTTTAATACAGCTTCTTTATTCCCAAATATAACAATTGCAACGCTGAAACAGCATCTACATTATCATCATTCTAAAAATGACTACAGTAATTTATTGCTGGTGTAAATTATTTCCTCTTCAGTACTGTCCATAGTAAATATACTGCTGAGTTCATCAAAGTGTAGAAGCAAACTTTCTTCCCATTTATCTGCAGTGTACTGCTAATTAAAATGGCCTAATACTCCTGTGGCCTCAAGTTTTGAGTATTCTCAGAGAAGTTTTAAGGGAAGAGATGATGAACACCCACTAAGCAAAGAAGACACAGATCTTGAATCATGAGGACATGCCTTGCATATTGTCCCAAGAGCCCTTAATCTTTATCATCATGACATGAGTACACACTGTTCTGCTCCTACATTGCTCCCAATTGATCTCAAAGCTTTGCAAGGGGTGCCATCCATAGCTGGTGCTACCCTGAAGACTGAAAAATCAATGATCAGAGAAAAAGAGCCATCAATTACCAACCCATTTAGGTCCTGGAGCCAAGTTAGTGGTGTTTTTTAGAGAAGACATCTTACAGTCATTTTAAAATGACACCAGGTACTATCATTCTAGATGCTAAGAAAACTAAACAGCTTTCTGTAATTACAGCTGTTCCCAGGGACAAATAACTCCAAAGGCCAGACTAAAATAAGTAAACTACCCCTCTATTTCAGTCCAACTGTGCCTAGCAAACTAGCATTATGTAAATACTGCTTACTCACAGAACAAAAGCATCTGCCTTTGTGAACAGATTTCAGTCTCAGGCTAAATAATGCAAGGCTTCATTTTCTGAAGGGTATTTACATTTCCATGAGTAATACTGGAAGTTTAGTCCTTACAATTACTTATTTTTCCATATAATTTGCCATAATGATTGTAATGATAAAGGGCTCTTCAAAAATTCTGAAGAGAACTCAGTGCAGTTTTTCTCCTTTGAAGGCAGAAGTCTTTTAAGCAGCTTAACATATAGAATGCAATTCCTAAGAACAATATCTGCCAAATGTATCTTGGTCTTTTGGTGGAGGCCCTTCAAATATCAGAGACAGACAATTACAGAATACCAACACGCTTGCAGTGAAAACCAACTGGTTAAGTTTTAATAAAACCGTTTTTCTTTCAAAAAGCTGCCATCATTTACAAATGCAACTGATTTGTGAGATAACCAAGATAGCCCAAGGTGATACGTGGAAGAACAGCAACAGTTTTTTCCAAGAGTGTCTTCAAATTTCATCTTGAACTTTGTTTTAGGTTTGAGATAGAGTAATCTTTTGCCAGACCCTAGAATTCATCTCTTTTGAGCATCCTCATCAATTAACAGATTATTTTTGTGACTTTTTCCATCATTTTCATGGATGTCTTTCGTGAATAGCATGTGAAAAAATATAACCTTGCTTTATTGGATACCTGATTGGTAGGTAATGTATTTTGTAAATCAAGGGGAAAAGTCTACCTGTGACAACTAATTTTCCCAAAATAGGAATAGAAATATTTATTTCTGTCTTTGGTTTGAGGAAAAACAGACTGCCTCAGTCTCAAGATAGTTTCCTTCTTTCTCTTTTTATAATGCTGAAAGGACACTTTTAGCTCCCTTCCAGATGCATGCTTCCATACTGTGAGCCCTTTCTTTTCTGTAAAATATCTATGATTCACAGCAAAGTAATAGTCAGACTCTCCTCAGTGCTAAGGATGTTTACAGAAAGTGTTCATCAACTACTTGTGCATATGGAGTTAAAGCAGTTAAGCCTGTTCAATTACCTATTCAAAGCCACAGATTTCTGGGCAACACTTGAACTTCAGTTTTGCTACAAACAGCTGAATCAGATGAGAAACTGAAGCAAATTGTTGCTCACTGGAGTTCATATGGACTACAAATAGCAATTGCATACCTTCCAGAGGAGAGATTTCCAGTCCATCTGGACGGTCATCTGTAACCTCAAGATAAATCTGTCACAGACAGATTTCAGACTGTTTCAGACTGCTACACCACATGTCAGCTTGCACTCATGCAATGCCTGAAGCCAGACTTCACCCTTCCTCCTCTGCAGAGCTGGCAGAGGTTGGTATATCAAGCTGTGGAATGTCAAACAGCTATACATGTCTCCTGTCTTGGCTTAAACTGACAGTGTTCATAAAGATGCATCTTTCTCACAAAATCTCTGTTGCTGGCTTACATAAATGGCTGCTCACTGGGACCATTGAATGATCTCTGCTACATGATCCCTACTACGTCTCCAGGTGGAGACAATACATGAGCATTGAAGGCAAGGAAATCAGTGCAAGACATTCCATATTCTTTTAAAGATTTCCATAGACCAGATGTTCCTAGGAAATACATCACTAGGTCATTGTATGCACAAGTATGAAAGAGCCCATTAGGTTTTTTTTCCTAAAACAATGGCTGGCAACTATTTATTTTGTTTTCCTTTCAGGAAACAATCTCTTGTCAGTTTATGGTCTCTTTCATGATTTGTCCTTGGATCAATGTCCCAACAGTAAGTCCAGTTAAAGACCTAACCACTATCAAAAATACATCAAGTGTTTTGTTTTGTTTCATTTTGTTTTGATTTGTTTCTGAAGAAAGATTCTGATCTCAGAATGCTTGCAAATACAAGGAATAAGGCATTATGCATAGTTTCCTCTGATCCCTTACCAAGGTATAAGAAAAAGGAGAAGGAAGGAATTTGTCTGTGTTTATCCAAATAGCTTTTGAATGGCTGGGACAGTTGTACCTTGCAATTTATCCCAGCCTCTATAAAAAAAGTGAGGAATATTTTCTATGTTGCTTAAGATGAAATAGGCATAACCCTAAACCTTCACTACCTGAGAAAGCCTAATCAGTGCAATGTGCATCAGGCCATGGCACTGAGTACTTAATCAGGAATTAGCTATCAGAAGAAACAGTCCCAAGGCTTTTATCTCCCTCCTTACAACTGGATTCTTTTTTAATGCTCTACCAGTAAATTTTCTGGAGATGTGTATTTATTTAAGTTATGACACTTGCTGGAAAACCTATGCTTCCTAACTGCAGCTTATTTTTACTGTAGTTTTTTTCCTAATTACTAGTATTCCTCTTTGGGATGCAGAATGTCCAATATATGTTTGCTTTGAGGAAATACCGTCCTTAGAGAAATAGGCTTCAGGGTTACATCACCATATGAAGTTATGTCACCAAACATAAGAGGATCTACAAGTGAATAGAAGTAAGTATTACAGTCTGAGGAATAATAAAAAAAGCATAGGTAGTGGAAGTTATATGAGACTGGGAACAGAAAAGCTGGATTTCATTACAGGGATCAGGAGTAAAATACAGAGGGATGATGCAAAACCTGAACCTGCAATATGTGCCCACTAGATCCAGGCTACTGCAGTTCCTCCAAAAGAAAGCTCATAGAGGGCATGGACAAATGGGAGTACTAAGATAAAAAAACCCCCCAAACTGTGTATATAGATATAGGCTTCTATTCAGTAGCACAGGCTTCTTTAATCATGTCTTATACAAGTACATCACACTCACAGGTGTGATGCAATGAAAGTTGTGGAAGTATATTTAGGCTCTTAAGTTTTGGAAATCGTAATGAAATGAAAAATGAGTTAAAATATTAATAAATTCAAGGGTTAAGGAAATAGAAGCATCTGATTCAAGGCTGATCAGCTGAACTGCCTAGAAAGCCTGAGTGATTGGAAACATAATTGGTAACTTATGTACTATCTCTGTTCAATATTAGAAGATGATCTTTCCAGGAAAAAGAGAGAAACACACTTCACTAAAAAGGCCTTCACTTTTATTTGCAGATTGATGGTGTAAAACCTACTGAGGATATGCAGAACAGGAAACATCTGGTTCTGTCCTTCTGACACATTTTGTGAAGTCTGCCAACATCATTTATACATAATTATGCTAGTTTTAGCAGGACTACTGCCTTTGCAGCTCTAATGAGAACAAATATGTTGCAATGTTGGCAGATGTTTGTGCTGTTGTAAACTTTCTGAACTGCAATGTTAGTGCAAGATCCTAGCTTAGGAATTTATTTTCTGGGTTACATAATTCAATTTCTGTGTGATACAATATAAGAACTAATTTTGTCATCATTATTTCTCTTAGGACCCCCAAGCTCAGATCAGGTGTTCACTACATAATAGAGCATATTATCCATTCAAAATAAAGGTTAAAATTTGAAGACAAACCAGCGTTCCAGGAGATTAGGGGACAATGTCAATTAAATGTACTTGTCTTTGACACAATAACAGATTAATAATTATCAGTTGTTTTTGGGGAGGATTATTAGGCACTAAAGCAAAGATATGTTCATGAAAGGATGAGAGAAGTGTAAAGCCTAAAAATATGTATATTTATGGGGAGCTCCATATAGGCTTTTTGAACAAATAAGCTGATGGGGCAATATGTGGACTAATTAAAGCTTGAACCTCATTCCTGGAAAAGAAATGAAAAAATATTCATTTGAATAATTTTTGAATAATTTATAAATGAAAAATTAATTCATAAAACAAATGTAGATGTCAGTTTCTTTAAAAAAGACTCTTTTTTTGTTTGTTGTGATGGCCACTGTTGACCTTGCAAAGAGCTGCATGAGCAAATCAAACTGGTGGGTTTTGAAGACAGTCTTGGCAGCAGTGTATAAATAGATGTGCCCAGGACAAAAACGCCTTTTCTGGGACCAAGATGTTATAGTAAGTGAGCTGTAAAGTAACTGTGACCTTAATGAGAACTTTAACAGTGTGAGCGGATAAAAAAGGCCAAGTTTTAGAGATGGCTCTTCAGGCATAGCAAAGAGTCTAAATTAAACCTGGCAAGTTATGGGTGTTTGAAACTCATAGGACAGGAGGAGTCCTTTCAGACTCTGGAGAAGAGGCAAGCTTGAAGAAGAGAGACAGCACTCTGTTTTAGCTGTGCTGAGCTTGAGATGACAGCCAAGGGCATATCAGCAAGGCATGCCATGATCTTGCCCTATGAAGGTAATATTTTGGGGGAGAGAAGTCTAGAATGAAGCAGTATCTGAGATATTCAAGTAAAGATGATAATGGAGTTTGTAGATGAGACGAAACCAGGGGGATATCAGAAAGAAAGGAGCAAGAGCTATTGGAAGTGCAGAAAATGTGACCTATGAGGAGATGAAGGAATAAAGATATTTTTTCCTTAAAAAGAATGTTTTTTTACTGTCCATATAAGCATTAAGGGTAATTGGAAAATGGAGAAAATAAACTGCTCTCCATCACAGTTGGGAAAAGAACATGTCAGTTTAAGGTAAACGAGCACAAAACACCCTTTGCAATAATATGGGTAGAAATCCTTGGAAACTGTGATATCTCCTTAGCTGGATGCTTTTAGAAACAGATGCATATCTGCCAAGAAAAGCAGGTACCAAAGCTAGCTACAGCTGAATTTACCAAGGTAAGATGGTTCTAACGGTTTCTTACAGTCTCTTCTGTGTTTGTCAAAATTGAAGGTCTGTGAAAAGTCCAAGAATGGGACACCTTTCATGTATTCTCTGCCTTTTGAAATGTTCATATGCATCCAGTATTATACGTGTGTGTGTGGTTTTGAAAGGCTAGGAGATACTTATGAACTTCTGCAGTCATTACCAATAAATATGAGTTTTGCCATCAGTAGCAGAAGGTCACAGGCTTGGTGGGCACATGGCATCCTGGGGGCTTGGAACATTTCTGGCTCTGCCTCAGTGGGAGCTGGTTTTAGCTGTAGTAGAAATTACATAGTTGGCACATGCCTTATGCTTGCCTACAATGGCTTCACTTTAGGAATGCCCAGGCTGAGGGTGTAGCCACTTAGATTTCTGTGTATGTTTTCTGATTTTCATTATTATCATCATTGTTACTATTATAAATTTTAGCAATATTTTTGCTGGATGATTTAGATAACAGTTAGGCTCATCGTAAATGGCTAGTTGCATGTATGTGTGTTGGGGGTTAGTGGGGGTGGATCTGCTCTTTCCCTTGGTAAAACGTTGAGAATTTTTACCATTATCACGTTAAAGAGCTAGCAGGGCAGCGCTGGAGTTGTTAATTGCTCAAGACAAAGG
>VRYO01001463.1:71399720-71426252 GCA_009812075.1 Sialia sialis | reverse complement strand
TTTTTCATAGCTAATGTTCTTGTTTGTCTTGTAGATACATCAATAAAATATACATCATTAAAAAATTCCTAAACCCATACTTTTCTGCCTGAAAGCCCCTTAATTTCCAATTTATAGTAAACTGGGAGGGAGGGGATTTTCACTCTCCACTTTAGGAAAAGCTTCTGCCTTTTTCTGGCAACACCTGTCCCCTAAACCAAGACAATGTGATATATTCTTTCTTGCCTGTAAGCATAATCTTTCCATATAAGAATCTGATGCCTTCTTCTGAATTCAGAATTGCTCAATTTATTCAATGCATTATTGTTTTAAGTTTGAGCAGATACCTTCTGGATACAATGGACAGATTTATTGCCATATTTCTAAGATAGGATATAAAAAATCTTTGAACATTGAAGAACTGGGATCTGGACATGAGTGGGTATTTTCTGTGGCACTCTTATTTATTCACAAAAATCTTTGTAGCCTAAAATAGTGGTGTTAGAAGCCTGCTACATCATGACTGATGTATAAATTGTTTGAGCGTTCACGGTATGAAGAGCGACAATTCTGCTACTACAGAGGTCACAGTGAATTAAACTGATAAAGGAAACAACTTCTATTAAAAGCCCAGGCTTGTCCTCTGGCTACTTGTTAAGCATAGAATTTGACTCCCAATTAATTACCTGTACAGATTTTTTTCTTAAATCTCTGAATAATGGGGAAGGAAATGCAGAAGCTGTGAACCCACTGTGTCTATTGGAAACAGTCACATATTCATATTCATTAACTGAATCCCTGAAAATAGAAATTATCAGAAGATAATCCAGTGCCTTGAAGGGATATTATTCCTGCTTTTCTTTTTGTTTGCATCAATATTCTGTTTCTTCAAATTTTTACAACTTTTTGTGTTTCTCCTTTTGTTTGTAAAGATTTATGCCAAATTTTTTCAACGTGTTCGAAAGCCAGAGAGGTTTGTTACACAAAAAATTGAATTAAGCTTTTCCACAAAAAACAGTTATTTCTTCATCTATTTTTTTCATCATGACATCTTCAATCAGTTTTCCTTATTTACCTCAGATAGTACAGAGGAGATTTTGGAAATTGCAATTTTATATAAATAACTTACATTATTTTCTTTGTTAAAATGAAGAAAAAAATGGGGAAGTGCCAACTTGTTATCTATGAGATAAGGGTGTCTGAAATTTTAATATTTAGCAGACATTGATCAAAAGCATTATATTATGTGTTCCTTACTTGTTTTAAAATGTGGCCTGTTATTAGCTGTAACCAGAAGCTGAAATGAGCTCCAAGATGTGAGCTGGTCTAGCACTGTGCTTTCACACTTAACTTGTTTTCACTGGTACAGTTCTGTCATTGTATTACTTGCAGCTCCTCAGTAACCTCAGTAGAGCTCTAGAAATAACCAGATTCACTGTCTATTGTTGAAAACACTTGAATGCAAGTTGCACTTCTGTGTTGTATTTCTTTGTCAAAACATCAAACTCAAAAAGGTCTTGCCAGTATTCATCATCAGGTCTTAAACTTATGGCTCAAAGTGGTCATTCAAACTGAATTGGCAATAGTCTCTTCCATTCTGATGCTGCTGATCAAAAAAATAATCCAAGCTGTAGAAAATGGTTTGAAAAATAAAACTTCCTGTATAAAAGTGGTAATCATGACAAGTTTTATATGTTTTTTTCCCCAATTCTACCAAAGATTAGTGGAATGCTTTTTTAATTTGTAGGTACAGCAATTTGTTGCATTTTTCTCAAGTACTCATAATACTAATTTTATCTTTTCTGTTTAATACAATCTGATAAAAATTCATCTGTTATTCCTTATGTACTGCAAGAGGTACTTAAGCACATGCAGATGATGCAAAGTTATTTTGGGTAGCAAAGATGAAGAGCAACTACAAACTCTGGAGAAGGATCTCAGAATGTGGAGTGAATGGATGATAAGAGAGGAGGTGAAATTCCATGTATACAAACATAATGGGACACAGAATAGGAAGCAACTCCACAAGAGTGATGGATTCTGAACTTGCTGTTGTCACTCAGGAACAAGATACTGGAATTGCAATAGCTACTTTTGTGAAAACGTCAGCTCAACTTTCAGTGGTGGTCAAATAAGTACCGAATGTTAGGAATTAGTAGAAAATGATGGAGAGCAACCAAGATAATATTGTATTGCTTCTGTCTGAGGTTTAGTACTATGCAAATCCATAGCATGCCTAAGCCTCAAAGGCTGCTTACACTTTTGATTCCTCCTGTTTCAAGACAGACAGAAAATTGAGAATCAGATAAGTATACAGTAATTTCACACTCATAAGCTGCACCTGGTTATAAGCCGCACTTTTGGGTAGCTGGGAAGACCATGGAATTTGTCCATAAATAAGCCGCACTGGGTGATAAGCCGCACTTTTTCCCCCCCAAAAAGCGAGGATCCATGTGCAACAAAGTAACGAGTTAGTAACAGAATCGAGTGATCACAGGGCTTGCTGTCAAAATGCTCAATTTTCAAACAGTTTTAACAGACTGGTGAGGGCCTGTAAAGGCAGCCCCAGGCACCCTCCCCATGCTGTGGGCCCCAGCACTCTCGCCCCCGGCGCTGACTGCTGTGGCTCCTTGCCTGCTTGGCGGCGACGGCGGTGGTTCCCTGTGCCATGCGAAAACCCCGAGCCACCTCACCGTGTGAAAGTGCCAAGCCTCTCCACCCACCCAGCAGCGGCTCCACAGCAGCTTCCTCTCTGGCTGGCTCGCACTTCCGGGTTGGCATTTCACTGGAATTTGTCCATAAATAAGCCGCACCTGGTGATAAGCCGCACTTCCGGGATCGGCTCTGTTCTTCAGTGAAGTAGGTCATTTCAGTGTGAAATTACGCTATGTAGTCTGGAAAGGGTAAATAGGTAATGACCAATCACTTTGCCTTATGGTACAATGAAGGGGGATACTAGTGGGAAGCTGTTCAAAACAAAAGGGAGCGCACCCTTGCAAATCACACCTCAGCTGTGGCTTTCCTAAGCCTAGGAGGCTGTAGATGCATGAGTGATGGAATTAATTTCAGAAACACAGATCTATGAAGGACTGTATAAATGTAATGAAATCTTGCATTACTGGATGTCTGAAAGCCATTAATCACTGATTGGCAGCTATATGTTTGCCTTGCTTAACTCCTTCTTAAGGATCTCATATGTGTGACCATCAGAGACATGTTAATTAGACCAGATGAACCATTGCCCTATTCCATCTCTTACACTAAAGAATTCAAGTGCTCTGAATATCAGAATGTTGTTTGGCAAATGGTGGGTAGACTTCAGACATAGTACTAAGGAAACATTTTATCATTCAGTTGATACAATCAAGGGCAACATAATTTTGCCTTTTCCTTTTTCCCTTACTCTTTGTTGTGTTTGGATTTTTAAAAAAATCTTTCTGCTTTTCCTCATCTTCTTGCTTTTAATCTCTGCTTCTCTTTAAATTATTTTTCCTGTGTACCAAACAATCCTCCAGCCCTAAAGAAAAACAGGGCTATAAAAAGTAAGCACCCACACTAGTGAATAAACTCTGTGAAGCATTTCCAGCTTTCCTTCTTTGTTCTTGGTTCTCTACTGTGGAGCTGAGCTCAGAGTCTGCATTCTCCCAGCTATCAGACGAAATTAGGAGATGCCATAGGGTGAGATTTGAAGAGAATTATGATTCTTTTAAAATGTTGTTCTCTCTTATTACTATCTACTGGAGAACTTGCAGTTTGTTGGATGCACCAGTTGTTTAGAGATCAGGTTAAAAAGTGATTCCAGAGAAACAGCACTGTCTGAACTCCTGGTCCAGCATCGATGGGATGTTGGTGGAGTCAGCCTTGTTGTGCTGGATCTGTTGTGCTTTCACTGTTTTCATTGTTAAGATAGCAATAACAAACATTGGGAGGGATAAAAGCTTTTCTGCTTCCATCCAGACAGTGGTGCAAGCCTCTTGTTTTTTTCCAAGATGAAGCTTTTCTAATCAGGTCACCTTGAATTGAACTAATATAAACAGGTGGGGCATTGACGAATTTTCTGAAGTGCTGTACTGCTTTCTTTTAAGTGGGTGGAATTGAAGTTGTCCTATGACAAGCTCTATTGAAAATCCAGTACTTTTTGCTATGCTCTTACTAATCTTTTTAGAAAGTGCTTTAAGTGATACATACATAGCACAACATTTCCCCTTCCCCTTTATTCTAAAATAATCAAAAGAACTTTGGTAAAAGACAGGGAATGTGTTTGAAATGAGATATGAGATTTTAGTCCTCTGCCTTGGAATAGCAATTCATTGGCAAGTTAAAACATTCTCTTTAAGCTCCTGATAACCCAAACTAGTTTGAGCCCCCAAGCCATCAGTCTTTCTTCATCTACCCTTCCCTCCTTGAGGCCATTGCTGCTGGTTTCATAACAAGCAGGGTCTGGTATCATCAAACCCAGCTGCGCACATGCTGAGTGATTGCTGTGACATAACAAATTACATTTTCCACAGGCTTTAATAAAATGCATTTTCATTTATAATGTTACCAGAAAAAAAAACCCTCAAAACAATCAGCAAGACTTGTTCTTCAGCACTTCCAGTTACAAAGAAGGGAGTTATAAGAAAAAAAAAGAAAATGAATACCAAGGAAAGATGTATATTTGTTGTGCAATTAATTTCTGAGAAATCAAATATACCCTGAAGGATATTTTAATCAGATATAGTTAGACACTCCATTGCTAGATCTTGGCAGTGTTAAGGTATTCTCAGACCTCTAAAGCTGTTTATAATAGCTGAGCATCTTCAGCCTTTTTTCCCATCAGATTTGTAGAGTTTATCTGTAGTAGTCTCGACAGAAAATCACAGTGTGCAACTTTCTATCAAACAGAAGAACTGTCATTGATTTTTTTCTTGCTATAACATTAATGCCATTGGTAGATCCAAATGAAACCAGAGTCCTATTGTGCTAACCACTGAGTAAATACACAGAATTATAAACTCATCTGTGGTTTCCTCAGGTATGGTATTTGTGATGACAACACATTATCAGCAGTAAGTGGTATTGCTATGCTCTTAAATAGATAAAAACCCCCAGTACTCTTGATGTTGAACAGTTAGGCAGCATAGGATATATGTTAGTTATCTGCAATTTTGGATGAGGGGTCTGAATCTGAGAACTGAAAGGAATGCTATAATTTAAAATGAAAAGACTCAATTTTGGTTTTCTTTCATGATCTCAAGTAACAAATCCAAGGAGTATTTTGGCACACTCTAAGTTCTTCCCTGCTGATTTTTCAGTTGTATTTGCAATACAGCATACGCATTTGAATTTTGTTTTGTGTGATTCTTCATAGGGAGTTCCAAGCAGAATGTAATTGATTCAGGTTTAAAGGAAACTTTTCATGCTGTCACATTTAAGATATGCAGCATACTGCAAGATGCCACTAAATACAGCAGGAACTTTGAGCTTTATTTATTTATACTGTCTATTAGTTTTCCTTTAATTGCAAATCCCACTGGCGTGCAAGAAAATTGCAGGCACTTCATTTCCTTAAAAGACTCTTGGTTGTATCAACTCAGAAATGCTACAAGCCATTCTTGCTCCCACTCAAGTTAGAAAACAACAAACTTTCCTGAGTATTTTCTTTTGAATAAAACTTCAAAATGCTTACAGGTGTTCGTACCACACCTAGTGAAGAACAATTCTGTTTAATCAGTCAAGTGGGAGGCTTTGCCTGATAATCTGCTGTAAGGAATATCTAGGGTATTCCTGATGGCAGCTCCATGACCCTGGGAACATCAACAACATCAACCATTAAATGTTGAGTAGAACTGTTTGGAAATTAATTTCCTCAAACATTGTGAAATAAAATTATAAAATGGCAGTATTCTGTCAATTCATATTGCTTTTGATCCCAGTAGCTGAGTAAAAGCATTTATAACCATACAGAATTTTTCCAGTTCATACAATTTTTCCCTCAAATAATAGAATGTGTCTCCAGTTCCCTCCCTAAAACAAAAGAAGTAGCAACATGAATAATCTAGAAAACTTTAGACAAACTGGGATCCTTTACTGAACAACCTGAACAAGTAAAAGGCAATAAAATCAATTATACCATATGTCTAGGGGAGCTGGTTGTGCTTATTTTCTCCAAAGAAGCCAGAGAACATGGTGGAAGCAGCAAGATCATGAGGGATGGAGGAACAGAGTTCACACCCCTTCCAGGGTATGGAAAGCAGGAGGAGCTGAGGGTGTCACCATTCAGAATAGGAGACAGCCTAGGGAAAACAGTCTCCACTTATCTTTCCATAGAGCTTCTTGCTTTCATGTGCAGCTGCTGTGACATTGCATATGCTTTTGTCTCATGGAGCAATTACTGCGTAAAACTCTACCAGAAGCTGATGCTAATGAATATGTGTCAGATTCACTTGTTTTGGTTTGGGGTTTTTTTGGTTTGTTTTTATCTTGGTTGTTACGTCATTTATCATGCTATAAACAGAAACTGCCAATTGTCTGCCATGTTGAGTGACTGCTTGCTATTGTCCTATGCATACACACTTTGGAATGAATGTGTCTCTTCCTTTGTGCCTGTTATCCACTTTTACTCAAAATGGACACCTTTGGGGAGATTTTCTCACAGAAAAGTCATTAATTTAGTTTAGTTTTAGAATTAGTTTTTATCTTCTGGTCCAAGTTGCTGTATCTTTGGAACATAATACATAGCCTTTCCATTTTTGTGGAAAGTCGAGGATGTTGGCAGGCATGGAGGCTTTGGGTTCCAGTTGGATGAATGTTATTTTTTTCTTATGATAAATCAAGTACTTTTTTCCAGTTTTCAACTGTGTCCAATTATCAATGCCTTCATTTTAATAGTACAAGGAAGTGATCATTACAATAAAGAAGACGGCATTACCCATATAGCTCCTGTGTATTTCTTCCTTTACTCACTCTTGTCTTTTTAATTAGAATCTCTATCCCCCGCTGACAAACCCGATTGAAATCTGACATTTTTATGCAAACTATTTCATTAGCAGTTTTGTCGTGCTACAGCTATTTTTAAAATTTTAGCCTTTGAATTCTCTGTAAACATATGGCTGATGGAAGTACAAACAGCGAACGGCCTTATTTTGTTTATGTATCAGCATCAGTGCACTCACCAATCCCCCCGCCAGCTCTCAGCTTCTGTTCTGGATTGAGAATGCTCACAAGAGACAAGAGGCACTTCAAGGTGCGTAGACATTAGCCCTTGGTCTCCTTTTCTTATCTTCTGGTATTATTTAAAGCATGACAGTAGACTTACAAGGCTAGCATGGATTTTGGTTTCCTTCCTCTCAACTTGTGTCTTTAATGGACCCTCAAGTCTAAGTAGTAAAACCACTTAGTAATTGAATTGAAGCTTGGCCTAAGTGCAAAAACCAGTAGCTTTTTCTCTTCCATAGCATATCTGCCCATCTCTCCTCCTGCTTGAGTGTTCTGCAATGAGTCTTATTATGAAACTTCACGTTTCAAAAGTCAAATTCTGGCTTCCTAGATTCAGGCTAGGTGCTCCCTTCTGAAGAAAAACCTCTTGGAAGTTTTCAGTGTGTCCAACCAAATAACTATTATGCAATATTTTTAACAAAGCAGTTTTTATTATGCAAAATATAAAGAAATAAATAATAATATTTTGAACATGATACTTCTGATTTAAATGATTTCAATAACTACAATGTTTTCAGGCTATGGAAAGGAATAAGAGGAATAACTGAGCTTATACTATACAGAATACTAATTTGCTGAAGGCAGTAAGTCAAGCACTCAAATGTTAGGTAGTAATAGTGAGTGAATTGACCCTAGCTAGCACCCAAGCACTCTGTCATTCCCCTCCTCAGGTGGGCAGGGGAGAAGATATAACAAAGGGCTCATGGGTTGAGATAAGGACGGGGAGAGATCACTCACTCATTGCTGTCACAGGTGAAACACAGGTGGCACAACTTTGGGAAATTACCTGAACTCCTTATTTCTTATTAAATATTGTTGCCAAGCAAAATAAGAGTAGGGTAACAAGAAGTAAAATAAACCCCAAACATGCCTTCCACCCACCACTCTGTCTTTCCTGGGCTTAGTTTCACTCCCAATTTTATACCACAGCCCCAGCAGCAAAGGAAGATGGGGAAAGGGGGTGACATACAGCTCATGACATGTTGTTTATCCTGCCACTTGCTCCTCAGGGAGAGGAGTCCTTCCCCTGCTCCAGCATGGGGTGACAGCAAGTCCTCCATGGATTTATCAAACATGAGTTCTTCCCACAGGCTGAAATTCTTCACAAACTGCTCCAGTGTGAGTTCCTTCCATGCAATGCAGCCCTGCAGGAACAGGCTGCTCCAGTGTGACCCCTGTAGGGTCACAAGTCCTATCAAAAAAACTTCCACTGTGGGCCTCTTTCTCCACGGACCCACAGGTCCTGCTGTGAGCCTGCTCCAGCATGGGCTTCCCATGGGGTCACAGCCTCCTTCGGACATCCCCCTGCTCTGGGATGGGGCCCTCCAGAGCCTGCAGGTAGATCTCTGCTCCCCTGTGGACATCCACTGGCTGCAGGGGAATCTCATCTCCAGTACCTAGAGTGCCTCGTCCCTCTGCTTTCTCACCTTGGCATCTGCAGGGATGTTGCTCTCACATATTCTCACTGCTCTCTTCTCTGGCCACAATTATTTTTGTGCAATAACTTTTTTTTTTTCTTAAATATTTCATCCCAGAGGCGCTACCACTATCATTGCTGGGCTCAGCCCTGGCCAGAGGTGTGTCTATCTTAGAGCCAGCTGGCATTGGCTCTGTTGGACATGAGGGAAGCTTCTAGTAGCTTCTTAGAGAAGTTACACCTGTAGTCTCTCCACTGTCAGAATCTTGCCACGAAAACCCAATACAAATGAATTTAATATTACCAAGTGATCCTATTTCCATTTTCCTGAAGTGCTACTACTTCCAATATTTGTTCATTATGGAATATAACCTTGCTTATATCCTGAACTGACAATGTCACAATGCAGGCTGATTTATACATATAAGAATGAAATAAACAACTCACAGTAGAAAATAGCTGCACACGTTTAAACATCTGCCTGCAATAAATTGATGTGCTTTACTTTTCCAGCAAAGCTCACAGCTGTTTGGGAAATGGTGGGATCTCTTTAATTTGGGGATTACTATGGGACCAAGCTCAAAATGAAGGCTTAAAGTTTGACAGCAGAGAGCTCAGCTCAAAACAGTTTCTTAACAGATTTTTGGTAGTGCTTGAAGGCAACTTTTGAAACACATTAAACAAAATGACACTTGCTAAATTTTCAAATGATGCCAAGATGCACAAAAACTTTGTAGAACAGCGGGCTGGGCTTCCTTCCAAGTTAAAAAATACATAGGTACCTCCTTATGCTCTCATTGCTCTAGTCTGGCCTGAGTTAAACTAGCAACAAAACAGAAGACCAGACTGTGAGGAGTGTAAGATCATCAAAGTAACTAAATACAGTAGGGTTTGCAGAGTGTGTGTTTGTGTATGTGTTTGCTGGTTACTTGTTTTTATTTCTCAGTAACAAACACTCACTAGTCTTTAATTTATTTTCTCTTTTGTCTTTGCCTATCGCTGCTTCTATAGCCACTTTCAAGTTTGAAGCATTTTGCTCTTTAACAATTCCAGATAACAAAGACTGGGTCTAAACAATGCCGTCTAGTTCTTTCCTAACAGGCAACTGAAAACAGCATAGGAGCAACTGAGGAAAATATCACTTGAACTGGACTTGTAACTTTCATTGCTGCTATCAAATGATCTGACAGGAAGAGCGTGGCTGGAAAAATGCTTACAATATGTCACGAAGCTTGTTAAGATTCTGACTCTCTTCCTTCCTACAAAACCTCTCTTGACAAGTACATCTATCTTATGTGTTCCCTGTCAGTCTTAGAGAGTGAAAAGGCAGAGAGCAAGCGAGATCTTGGTCACATAAATAAGCTGTCTGTGCCTAAATAAGGGGGTAAAGACAGTCAAACTCTTTATAAGAAAATCCATTGCTGATTAGTCTTTTTTTTTTTTTTGTCAATGTCTATTTAATTTACATGAATTTTTAGTGGATTTAAGATATGCTCAAAGCAAAACAATAAGGTTCATACAGGGATCTGCACTAATTTAGGTAAATCACTTCTAAAAAGTGACTTAGATCTTGGCCTACTTCGAGAATTTACTATTAAATTAAATAAAATATCACAGACAATTCCACCCACTTGGTAAGCTTGTTATAGAAGTGCTAAATCAGTGCCACAGAAATGTTGTCTGAGTTATGAGGACTTCACAGCTGGTTAGAATTCCTTTTAGAACTTGCGAAGGTCTATTTCCATGAAAGCAGAAGTTATGCCAAATACCCTCTCTATCCACTCATTCCCAAAAAGACCAGCACAAAACGGAACTCTAGATGAGCTCTATATCCGGTGTTTTAGACCTTGGCAGTGATTTTATCTATTTATTTATTTATTTATTTATTTATTTATATGTGTGCGTGTTTGTGTGTGTGTGCATGCTCTCTACCCAAATTCTACTTGTATTGCTGGGTGATATAATAACACAGGAATTTAATATTAATGATTAGGGACAAGGAGACAGAGAGAAGCAACTAATGGATTGCCAATATATACCCTGGCTTAGTTTGAAGAGGTGTCTTGGGGCTAATATCAAGAAAACCCAAAAACTTAGTCTATATAAGAAAGCTGTGTAAGGCAGCAGAATACATTACCATCCAAAGTAGAGGGAAAAAACAAATATTTTTAGTATATATTAATTTTAAAAACGGTGAACATTTATTCAGATTTAATAGCCCTTATGTCTCAGTTTTGTAATTTTACATTATTTCAGTCTAAATTCTGATCTACGTAAGATACCAGATGTATTAATATTTCCTATTATTTCTACTCCTCAAGCTTTATGGCTGGATTTCTCCAAGGCACTCTTCATTCTCACTCCTATCTTCCTCTTCATTTTAAAAGTATCAGTTCAGGGAATTGGCTGAAAGATAAAAAAACAGACACATAAAAATTCTTTGACTGACACTATTCATTGTAAATTAATATTTTTTTTTCCTGGAGGAAATAAGAAGGTGAATCAGGAAATGGATGGCATTTTCAGATCACATGAATCAGTACCCAAAAATTCATCATTTTCACCAAATATCTAACTACTTTTAGAGACTGAAATTAGATGGCCCTTATTTAGAACTCATATAATAACTTCCTTATCAGAGACTTTAATGGAAAGAAGGCAGCAATTGCTAAAAATCAGGTCACAGATTTATAAATGTAAGCGCACATTTATTTGTATAGCTGTGTTGAAAATATGCATTCATAAAAATAAACCATTTTGCTTTATAAAGAGCCTTAATAATACAAATGCCATGAGAAATATTACTTTATTATCTTTTGATCATTAATGGTAAATATAAAGTCATCAGAAAAATGTATAGTTTTCAAAAGCCAAGTTTTAGACTCTCACTTAGCTTTTCCTAATTCACAGATATTATGGAGACCAGTCAGTTTAACATTTAAAACAGCCTGTGAGACAGTAACTTCATGGAAAACAACAAGGCTTGTAACTATTGACATTTATTTCCCTATCATTTGAATGAAGAATTGCAATGGTGTCTTTTGCTAGGACAGTTAAAGGGATGCTCAGTCTGACCTTGCTCTGTGTCTGCTACTGGGAATACCCAGCTACAGCCTTTCCTGGCCTGTTTTTTAACAGCCTACTTCCCTACGGAGCCCATCTGAGGATGAGGATGGCAAACTTAAATCCTCCAAACTTAAATCTGCTTTCCTGGGATGAAGATGTCATTCCTATTGTTACACATAACAATATCACAAATCCCTAGTATTTAAGTATGGCAGTCTGGTGATGATCCAACCTTGCCAAATGATGTAGCTCAAGGCAGGAGGGAATGCTAAGGGCTTGCTCAACAAGCAAGGCAGCAAGGCAAATACGTTCCTGAATCTCAGTGGGAAAGAAGAAAGAAACAGTAATGTAGATCTGAGGATTAGGTATTTCAATAATTTTGTGTTAGTCAGGTAAATTCAAAACATCAGACTGCACAAACTCTCTGCTCCTGAGCATTGATTCAGGAAAGGGTGCTTGTTTGTATACACAATTCTCCTGCCTGGTCTGCTCTGGAAAGGCTCCGGTCACCAGTAGGGTTTCTCCTCAGTAATAAATGATGTGGTTAGAAAACACAAAAGTAGGCAATTAACTGTGAGACTTCAAAGTTTTCCTCTGCCTGTTTCTCATGAATAAAACAAAAATGACTAATGTTTTTAATGGTTTGGAAAAAGCAACATGCAGTGGTAATAAAGACTTTGAACTCTGTGATCATGAAGCAATGATGGAAGCATAACTCAAGGTTCAGTTTTACTGAAGTTAACTTCTTCCTTCTCTATGTGTTTTTTTTTCTTTTTAACTCTACTTAAACTTTCAATTTACTGTATCTGACTTGGTTTTTCTAAATGTTGAAAGAGATGCTCACTATTCAAGATGCTTTTGATGAGTAGTGTGAAGACAGGCCTTCCCTTACACTGTGACTTTCCCACCTAAACAGATGGAAATCCACCCCCTTCCCTGCTTTCTAACACTCCTTATATCCTGCCACCACAGGAGCAAGCTGAAATCTGGCTTCCCACCAAACTGGCCAAAAGCCTGAAGGTGCTGTGCAGCCTTTTCTCTTCCAACTGCAGTACCTTTGCTGCTTCCACATGCTGCCATCCCTTAATATGCTGAGCTCTATTTTGTTGGAAGGAGAGATCAAAAATTACTAACAGTGAGAAATATAATGTCAGGAAAATATGAGGCAGAGGAGGAGGACGAGCGCAATACTGGAAAAAAAGGTGGACTTCTGAGGGGTTTCTTTTTTCCTCCCTCCTTAAATCAGATAGTTTGGCTGCTTTCTCCCTTGTCCTTATCATAATGCTCCTAGATTATATTAGAATATCCTTATTTCTTTTGGATATAGTAACACTAGGATTAGCCTAGGATTGAGACACCATTGTGCAACTTGTTAAGAAACAAAAAGCCTGCAGTGCCTACTTGCAAGGGTACATCTGGGGATTGCATCACCTAAAATTGCTGGGCTCACTCACTCATCTGGTTTAACTCTATAATTTAGACATAGCACAGAGTTACACGTAACTTTAAAAATGTTACATTTTGTACCTTTATTTCAAACATAGTTAACTTCACAGGCAGTTTTAGACATCTTTGCCCTTGAAATTTTTAAAACAAAATTAAACTAAATTAAGCACTGACATCATGATCTTTTTCCATGAAACTGGTTCAGAACTATAAAGCCCATGACTTGAATGCTCTGTGGGTGATATACAGCCAATATGAATCCAGTGGAATTGTTCTTAGAATGTACTGTATGTCATTAACACAGAATGATATAAATGTGGTGAGTTTTGTGGCTTTATTTTTAACTTATATGCCTATTGTTTCATAGCCAAACTGCAGAGGAATTTTCAGAGTCTAAAATGTACATCACTCAAGGTGCTAGAATTTTGATAGGTTTTTTGCTGACAGTTAGTTTTGGATACAAGCTGCTAACTTCTCACAGATAAAGTAGGTATGTTTTATTTTTTTTATACAGCAATTGGAAAAACAAATACATCTTCTGTTTAAAAAGAAAGTGTGAATGTATTGTAATAGGTGGAGGCACATAAAAAGGTAGGACTTGTTGATCTGAAGTTAACAGTGTAGACATGTGAATCATCTTTTATCTGCACTTTGACAACAACTTTTAGATGTAAAATTAATGCTTTTATTTTCTCTACAAGTATTTTGGTATTTTCTGGACCGGAGGGAAATCACATGAGAACATGAGAAAGTGACCCCAGGCATTACAGTAATTACAGTAGTGGCTTCTCAAAACTCTATTGTTATAAATAAAGAAACATCCTTGACTGCCAGGGTTACATGACTTTACGGGGGGAGAAAAAAAAAGTTTGGCATTTAGGTTATTTTTTTTTTTAAATACCAACAAGTAATCAGAAAGAATGTCCCAAATTCCAGGACTTCATTTTAATTATAATTTCAAACTTTTGGTAACATTTCTACTTGAACAAGTTTATTTTACATTGTAGCAAAAGTAAAAGTCTCCTTGCTCTGGAAATTTAAGGCAATTTGGATTTGCAACATTTGTCTCGCTGATAAGTTTTGATGCTAGTTGTTTTAATTAGCCAATTTTTATAGGATTAATCATGGATGAATTCCATGGGTTTGTTTGTTTTAATAAACTCTTACTGCTTTTAGTCTTCTAAATAGAGGTCTTGCTGCGAACAACAAAAGTCAGTTTCTGCTGCAGTTTGCAGCAGAAATGCGCAAATGCTGTAATAAAAGAAAAAAAGCCAACTCTGATGGAATTAATTGCAATGCACACATGAACAAAAATAACCTCCTGGTTCAATACAGGTGAGCTGGCAAAACACAAAGGCATGCGCCGAAAACCTGGTGAGCGCGAAAATGCGAACGCACGTACCTGGGGAGATGCCTGCGCGCCCCGGCTGCAGCCCCGCAGTGCCACGTCTCACTGTCCCACGCACACCCCGGCACTTTACAGGGGATTCTCCCAGGGCCTGCGAGTGAACTTTTGGGGCTGACACGTCGATCGTGCCATGGGGGGAGGGAGGGGACTGGAGGGGGCGGAGAGGGACTCGCCGGAGGCTCTTACGTGGCGGCAGAAATGTCAGCACCACGCTCCCCCGCCGATGCGGGGCTCTTGTTGCCTACGCGGTTCCTCGCCGGACCCCGGGGGCTCGGGGCTGGGACACTGGGGGGCTGCCTGGCCGGTTGTGGCACGGCGGGACGGGGGTGCGGAGGGCGAAGCTTGGGAACTCCCGGGGCAGTCGCTGGCGCCCAGCTCTCGTTCGCCTCCTCTATGTGCCGCTCCCCGGTTTTGGTACATCGCCCGGTCCCGGAGCCCCGGGCAGCGGCCGGGAGCCCCTGCGGACCCGGTACCGGCGGCGCTGCCCGTGTCCCACCGCCTCCCCTCCCTCCTGCTGCCGCTGGCTGCGGCTTGCCAGGATTTGTTGTGCTTGGTTGTATTGGCGCTGAGGCTCCCCGGCTCAGATCTGATGGTAGAGAAGAGCCTCAGGTCATGGTTTTGTGAGCTGCGGTGATTAAGGAATAAAAGGAAATAAAAAACCCAAACCCCAAGGACAAATATCTCAACCAGTTGCAACTTCCCAGCTGGCCCGGACGGGGGAGCGCGGGGGAGGGCAGGGAGTAATGCGAGATCGCCCCAGCCCGGGGCAGCGCCGGCTGCGGGACGAGCCGAGCCGCGCACCGCACCGCACCGCACCGGCGGGGCCGGGCGGCCGTGCTGCTCCGCCCCCGCGGCGGGGCGCTGGGTCCGGCCGCCGGGCGAGGCGCGCAGCTGCCGCGCCGCAAACTTGGTGCGGGCGAGCGAGCGAGCGAGCGGAGCGGCTCGGCGGGGCCATGGCGGCGTGAGGCGGGGAGCGGGCACCAGCGCGGCGGCAGAGCCTCCGCCTGCCCGCCTGCCTGCCCGCGGCGAGCAGCCCAAGGCGCCTCCAGGTAACCCCTGCGCGCCCCTCTCCCCGACTCGCCGGGCTGGAGCTGCAGCGCTTTCGCGGAGCCGCGGGCATTGCGCGGTCCCGGCCGCCCTGTCCGTGACCCGCACCGCCTCGCTGGGCTCCGCCAGCTGGGCTCCGCTGGCTGCCCCCCGGTGTCCGCCGGGCGCCCCGGGAGCTGTGAGGCCGGGCGGGCTGGGGTCCGGGCGGGAGCGGCGCAGGGAGCCGGCAGGGGGAGCCGGCAGCGAGGCGGAGCGCCGCTGCCGCCGGGCCCCGGTGCCGGGCAGCGCTGCCGGCGCTCCGAGCCCGTCTCGGGCATTGCCCGGCCCCACCCCCGAAAGTCCACCGAGCCTTTCAGTGCGGGCGGCCCCGCTCCCTGAAGACGGTGCTATTTGCTCCGGACCAGAAAGAACAGGCGGACAGGGAGCCGCATCTCCAGAGGGGCTGCAACCCGGACCGCGGGTGCTCCGCGCAGCGGGACCCCCCCGCCGCTCTTGCCCGCGGGGTCGCGCCTGTGGGGCGCGTTCTCGCCCAGGAAAAGTGAGGTGCGTTGCTGTCGCTGAGCCCCGGCTGAATGGCTCCTGAACGTTTCGGGGGTTTTTGTCACACTTCAGCAAGTGAAGTTTGCTCAGGCTCATCTTCTGGTGAGAGTAGAAGCGGCGTGAAAAGCACCGGCAGTTGTCTAAGAAACGTGGGTTTTCAGAGGGATGTTCGCGTAGTGTGATTTGAAAGCCCAATGTGCTTTTATTCTCGTTGTTTTATTTGACTGGACTGTCTTGGGTCTGTGGCGTGACTCTATTTCGGCACTTTCTGAAATGGGGAGTTAGAGTTTAGCATTCCGCAACGATGCAGATGGAAACACCTCAGTCAGTTGCATACATCTATCGTTCCGTGAGGATTGCTGACCAGATAAATGACAACTATTAGGATTTGTTGTATCATTCCAGATGCTGATCGTGCATTGTAGATTGACACAACGATAATCTGCCCAGGATTATTCCTGGGGGGCAGCTGGCGTGGGGGGAACTATCAGTGCATCTGCTCCTTCAGCAGACTGGACTTGGCAGGAGAGGTTTGTGTATGCAGGCACGCGCAGCCTTGTGAAGATGGTTAGAATTTGAAAGATTATAGTTGTGAAAAACATCCTAAAACTAAAACACGTTGTTAAAGTTATAGCTTGTTCCAGGAGCCCTAAGGTGGTGCATCTGAAGGTCTTACTTTCTGAAAACTGACTAACCACTCTTGGTTTAAATTCTGGTGTGAAAATGTGATCAGGATGTGATGCTACCCCAGCTAAAGTGTTGTAAAGTAGAAATTTTTTTTCATTGTGAGAATTGCACTCATATCTTATTTCTAGGAGTTTGGGCATCTCCTGGATGTTATATAAGGCTGTGTCGGTTGAGTAAAGTTTGACTTAGAAATGTTGAACTTGCTGATATCATACATATAACACATAGTCAATCAAAAGTGCTTGCTGCCTTGAAAGGCTGAGGTATGGCCTTGGGTACTTTGCTTAGTATAGTGAAAGATGTTGGTAGATTTCTAGATTTTGTGCAGTGTTCCCACCTTCCTCTCCAGCAGGTACCAATAATACAACTTCATTACATTTACTAATGAATTAATCTCATTTTCTGATTTTAATGCTGAACAGCTGTGAGGAGTCCTGCTGAGAGCCTAAGGTTTTGCTCTGGAGTGTGGTGGTTTACTTCTCTGTTCGAGAGGTTGTTTTGAACTAAGTAGTGTAAACACTGGCTTCTGCATCGTACTACTTATTCCTTGGGATGTTGTAACAGATTTGTTTTGGTTGACAAAGCTGAAGGCATTAATATCTGAAGTGTCTCATTTCTTTTAATCTTTAACTAGTCCTGTTTTCATAAAATACTTACAGGTAGTAGAGTGCCAGTGCACTTTGTAATGATAAACATAGTTGTAGCAGGTTTGTTGTACTCATTTCCTGCTGGGCAGAGATGCAGAGGGTGGTAACTGTGTATTGCTGCTGTTATCAAAAGAAAGAGTTGTGTGGTCGTTTGTTTTTCACTGTATTTTCCCCCAGCTACTTAGGGAAACCACATGGATTCTGACTTCTGTTGATATAGTCTTGTACAAATACAGGATTTTCAATGAATGAAGTTCATTACTTTTCAGGGAGTAACTGCACACTACAATCTGTGAACTGCAGAAATACAATATAATTCTCCTGCTAATTCTGGTTTTGGTGTTAGAGGTTGCATGCAGGAATTCAGCCAAGGGAGCAGCTGAGCTCCTGGGGTGAGCAGCAGCAGAGAGACTCGTTTCTGCCCTCTGGTCTGCAGCAGCTTTATCAGCAGTGTTGGCTGGGTCTGATTTCTGTGCTGTGGGACACGTAAGTGGATTGCTGATACTACTATCAGTTGATAGTAGGTGTGTACTACCAGCACTATCTGTTGACAGTGGGAGGAGGGTGTGTGAAATCTGATACTGTGCTACTTCATGTAAAGCAGTATCTAGCAATTGGTTGGTATTTTGTGATGAGGGACTTCTGAATAGCAGTGAAATACGATTTAGCTTTTGGTTTAACATCTGGTTTATAAAATTTTGATGTGCTCTTGATGTTTGGTAATATATGTTCTGAAGTTACTATGGCTCCTGAGAAGAATTGCTATTGCTATGGCCATAATTATAGGAAGCAGCACTGAGGAGCTTCTCCTTTTCCGTAACATCATTTTATGGAAATGTTTAATGGGCCTTCTTGTCAATGCAGAGTTCTCCAAATTATCGTTAATCAGTCTGTTTCTCTTTATTATAATTTTTTATCCTGCCTGGGATGTGTATGCATTCTGATTTGGAAACAGTGTTAAGTTGCAGCCTATACGTTCATTCTCCCCAATGCATTTTGTAAAGCTGTAGCTGCTTCAAAGGAACGAGTTCTTGGGTTTTTTGTTTTGTTATTTTGTTCTGTGTTTGTCAAACACTATAAACATTTTTCAAACGGACCCTTTTGAGGTATGTTTGCCAACTACTGGCGGTAGGCGGTAGGCTGGATTTAATTTCCAGGCTGCAGCATTGCAGCTGTGACCCATGAAAGGCAGGTGGCACTCTGCTATCTGCAGTTCTTACAGTCACCTGGGGGATGCCACAGCCCGAGCTGCACACTTCAGGTATGCTTTGCTCTTAAATCTCGTGTAGCTAAAACGGCAGATTGTTTAAAAGAAAAAAAGGTTCCGGCTTTTATTTTAGTTTTCCTGATAAATGCGTCCTATGGTTTATTTAAGAAATTTGCCAGTTTACATCTAACTATAGCACATTTGCTTAACCTTTGCCAAGAAGGTAGCAAATGTAAATCAAGTTAATGATCCCCAGACTGCAGTCTAATTAGTGTCCTCTTGATTTTGTTGCGAGAATGTATATTCCAAAGTTCAGAAGCACGTGACTCTTTTGTCACTTAGTGGATTTGTTCATGCATCTGTTCTCACATTTGCGTTTTCCCTGGGGAACTTTGCTGCAATCCAGTTGTCTGCTGTGTATGATCAACTCTTTATCTCCATACATAAATATATATTAATAAAATTAATCTCTGTTTGGGGAGATTGATTTTGGAAGAAATTTTCTACTATCCCAGTATATATTAGACAACTCACAAAAAGCTGATATTTGTCAGGATACTAGCAGAAAACGAGTTGATACATAGTCTGCACTGAGGCCTTTGCTGTAAAACTCATAAGTTTAACTGAACTGTTGAAACTTATCTTTTAAAATAATATCTTTTCTTTGCCAACAGTGACTTGCTCAGAAAGTTTAAATGCTGTGTAGCATGTTAACTGTGCTGTCATTTCCAGACTTATCTCCAATTAGCTTATCTGTGATATCAAATTTTTTGCATGATACCCAGATAATACAGTTTTTCATTCCTTTTCCATTTTTTCTTTTTAAAATCAGAATATATCCCTGAGTTCCAGTATACCTTAGAATTGTTGGATCTTAATTTCTGACAGAACTGGACATGGTTACCAACCTCAGTAATGGAGATTAGTTTCATTTAGGGGATGTTGATGGAGCAGCTTTGAATCCTTGGCATATAATATTCTGATTGTTTAATCCCTTGCTAGATGAATAGCAACATGCATTCATTTTGCAGTATTTATTTGGTTTAGGAGAAGCTCAGAGAAATGATAACTTTGAAAATACTGAAATGCAGCTGTGCATTGTATTGATTTTCCCACTTCCTCTCCTCACCTCTCTCCAAATTTCAAAATTGAGCTGCTGTCTTTGGTGCTGTTGTCTTCTGAATTGCTAGTCTAGTTGGAAACCCAGAGTGGTATTGAAATATGCTTTCTTGTACAACTTGGCTTTAACTGAGAATTAAGAATGCTTAATAAAAAGTTAACTATAAGGCCTCTGTAGCTAGGGAGAGAATATTTTAGTAATCTTGGGCCCTGTTGTTCTGACCCTCAGCAATCTTATTGCTGAATTGGTTGTTTCTGTTACTGGTGACCTCTACAGACAAAGGCATGAGAATAAGTATTTGTTTGTAGTTTTAAAAGTTATTAGGCAGTTGTTCTTCACTGTATTTTCTTCAGCATACAGTCTCTTCAAAAATTTGTTGTCTTTTTCTTTCACTACATGTTTTTTCACTGTGTCATTTCAGTGACCTGCTTTCACTGGGAGCCTACTAACATTTGCATTGGCAAACCCCCCTAGTTATGAAGGGCACCCTGGGAGCATGGCTGAAATGACCTTGTTGTGGGAGAAAATGTGTGGGATGATACCATTTGTGTTGACCTTGTGCGATAGTGAAATCGGAGGGAAATCACTGAGTATTTGAGGAAAAACTCCTGGCCTTGCCAATTATAGGAAGATAGGTTGTGTGTATTGCTTTGGGACTCTCAATGTCTGGCAGAGTTTCAGAGTTTCTTTACTAAGTCAGTCAAAGGTGAAGACTGAAAAGAAATTATTCACAGTCATTGGGTTGTTATGTTACTTGAGTTCAGTTGCTGGTGGTCTCTCCTGTTGATTGTCTCACTTGCTTTCTTATTCTGAACTTGCAATAGGGATATATGGTTGTTTTATTAGTTTTTTGTCATCCAAACTGTGTGTGTGCAGTCCAAATTTTAGCTGCTTCTTGTGTTCCAGTGCATGCTTTTCCTTGTTGCTTTTTAAACCTAAGAAATGATATTGAAATATTTAGGAGACAGTATATACACAAAATTGTTATTAGTGTCAGATGTTACGTTACCCAGTGCTGCAAACCAGGACTCTTAGCTCAGCCAAAAGATTGAATTTCAGCTTTGGACAGTTTTCTAATAGTGCTCTTCAAGGTGTATCAGCTTGGGCTAGACCAAGAGCCTGATGACTCCTATGATCCTCATCAGTAGCTGTGATGCTGAAGTTGCTAAGGATGATGTTGGTACTGTTGTTGTTGTCTGCTGTCCTCGTTTTCTGACCCTGTAAATCTGTGTCCTGGGTCTCACTTGGTAAAATACTTCAGAAAAACCCAACCAACCCAAGAACCTCCTTATTTCCTGTCCACTGTTAACAACTTCTCTTTGTGACCTGAACACCATGTGTGCTGAGACTCCTGAAGGCAGGCAGGTAGAGATGGAGGATGCTGTGCTATCAGAGAGTCAGAGTGTGCTGTTATATTTTGTTGTCCTCCTTGGAAATTCTGGGTCTGTGTCAGCCCATTGCCTACTGGGTCCTTTTAGTTGTGCCAGTGTAGCCATTCAGTTGGACTCACAGTGTAAATGGTGTTAGGGAACTGATCATCTTAAAACTTTGCCTTTGAAGTACCCATGGTTACCAATCCCAGGCCCATAGGCTCTGGTCTCAATGCAACTGCAGGTGTGCAATGACTATAGTGTGTGGATTGTGTGTGCAGAATAAAATTCTGGTTGGTCCTTCAAATAACAATGGAATGTGGAGGATTTTGTCTTGGTCTTTTAGAGTATATCCAGACAGCTTTTCATTATGTCAGCTTTATAACAGGCAGCAAGCTCTCTTGTGGAGGCTGCAGATGGGCTGAGGCACAGCTGTATGCCTGTCTTCAGCAGCCTAAACTCACCTCCTGAGGAGTGAGGTACCTGAGAGGCAGCGCCTCTTTGCTCTGCCCTTGGGTGTGCTGGAAGTGGGGAAATTCATGGTAATAACCTGTTAAATACTGAAGCTCAGTCTTCCAGAGCTTGTCTGCCAGACCTTATTCTACTGAAAAATGATAATGGATTCTGATACATGCTGTTGGAATTGATAGTAGAAAGCTGCAAAACCCTTCTACATTTATGGGCCAGGAGCATGAGTTCATGAATACAGTTCGAGAGATGCAGGAGGTGAAGTTGGTGTTTGTGGGAAGAAAGACTTCTCTTAATGTATACGGGCAGAAGTCTGAAAATGCTGCTACCCTGGGCTCTGGAGTCTTGTCTAACTGATGTAATTCTGTTGTAAGTCTTGGTCAGAGTTTACAGACTTTCTTGAATTGTCCAAGAAAAACTGGAAAATCCAGCAACTATCTTCTATTGCTTTCCTAAGTGCATAGTATCAGATTCTACCTAAGCAGATTCTACCTTAGTTAAATCTTTAATATAGAAGGCAACTCAGTGAAGTGTGGGCATCATTCTTTAATGGTGGTTACAAAAAAAAAAAAAAAAGTGTAACTATCAACAACAGCAGAAAAGAGAGCTGGGCTCTAGAGCCCAATTGCTGTTCTTTTTGCCATTGTTACCTATTGTTTTAAATTGAATTAATGGCCTGGGTGGAGGAACTGGGTTTTTTCCCTCTGGTATTCTTTCTTTAAGTGAGTTTTCAAGTAACTTTGATTAGAAAATTCCATTTTTGCTCACTTATCTATAACTGTCAGGGGAGATAGTTTTGCAAATTTATTTAATCTGAAGGCCAACGAGATCAGTATCGAATTTTGAAGGAATATGATCTTGAACTTGAGGTAAACACTTGATTCTCATATTGAACTTGAGTCTTTATATTTTCCTCTCAAACCCATAATCATAAAGTGCTCTTAAAATAACTTGTGCAAACATGTTATTTTTCTTAGAGCGCCCCTATGAACTCATTGCTGGCAATGGATATCTGCCTCTTGGGAAAGGGAACATATTGGTCTTTTTATAGTATGACTGTTGACAAAGCTTGTCCTTCAGCTTCACTTGTAGAGCTGCTGTGTTTTAATTTTTCTTTTTACTAGAAGGCTAAAAAAAGAAATAATTTGCTATGGAGGCATATCACTAATATTTTAATAAGAAGAAATATTAGGCTTGTTTAACTGGAACTATAGGGAGATCCATTTGTTTGTGAGGAACAATTCATGCACTTAACTTACCTTTCAGATTTACTGTGAATTCTGTATAAGCCAGACCTGATGCATATTTGCATGTGTTTGTTTATTTTTGGGATTGGATGGAATTGGCTTTGTCTGCTAAGATCACTCCCAGTGCATTCCACTGTAGCTCAGCATGGGAAGTGAAGTATGCAAGTCAACATGGAGAATCACTGAAATGGTAAGATACTGCTCATACTTTTGGCCTATCTTCATACTTGCAGTCCTATAGAAAAGATGTTTTAGACTCTGTAGTTTGTATTTAAATATCATCTCTGAACTGTTTTCTTTAAACCTGTCTCACTCAAAATTCTACTTCAGTGAGTCCTGAAAGATTTACTGCTAACTCTTGCCAAGTTTCTAATGTTTCCAGACCTGTTGGAATGAGTCCAGAGGACAGCAGAGCTGGAGCACCTCTCCTGTAAGTACTGACTAGGAGAGTTGAACTGTTCAGCCTGGAGAAGAGAAGGCTCTAGGGAGACCTTGTGGCACCTCACAATACCTAAAAGGGGCCTACAGAAAAGCTGAGGAGGGACTCTTCACAGGGGCAGGTAGTGACTGGACAAGGGGGAATGGCCTTAAGCTGAAGGAGAGCAGATCTAGATTAGATATTAGGAAGAAATTCTCTAAGCGAGGGCAGTGAGGTTCTGGAATAGATTGCCCAGAGAGGTTGTGAACACCCAGTCCCTGGAGCTGTTCAAGACCAATCTGGATGAGGCTCTGACTAACTTGGGCTAGTGGAAGGTTCTCTAGCCATGGCAGGGGGTTTGGGACTAGATGATACACCTGGAAGGAGGTTGTAGACAGGTATAGGTTGGCCTTTTGTCCCTGGTAACTTGTGACAGGACAAGAGGAAATGGCCTCAAGATTGACCAGGGGAAGTTCAGGTCACACATCAGGAAGAATTTCTTCACTGAAAGGATGGTTAAGCATTGGAATGGGCCGTCCAGGGAAGTGGTGGAATCACAGTTTCTGAAAGTGTTCAAGATGCAACTGGATGTGGCACTTAGTGCTGTGGTTTTGTAGACAAGGGGGTGTTCCATCAAAGGCTGGAGTTCATCTTAACGATTCTATGATCTCTAAGGTCACTCCAAACCTAATCGTTGCATGATTTAATGAATATGGTGTCTTATGCATTGTGGCATGAAACAAGCTGGAGACACAGGCTAATTGCCTTCCTCTGGCATTTCTGTTACAGGCAGATGCCTGTAACCTGTAGGTGACATGTTCAGTTCGCTCAAGGTTCTGACCCATGAAAGGAAAATGAAGTATAATACATCTCTGTATTGAAACTACAGTGTTGATAGATATTTTAGTAATGTGTGACAAATGTATATGAATTAAATTAATGCTCTACTAGACAGAGCTCTTTTTGAGCGATCATAGAAATTTCTGGGTGGGGCTCAGTGACCAAAACTATTCTAGCTAGATAACTGGTTCATTGTAGTGTTCCCCCCTTACTGTAAAACTTATCTATAATTCAAAAGATTTGTATTAATAGTGAAATGTATTTGTGACACTTGTAATTTCCTAAAGAACTCTTTGCAAATAGAATTTATAAATTCTTCCTGGTTTACTCTGTGAATGGTCAAAATCACCTTACAGTTTTTACACACATTTGTAGGGGTCCTTGCTTGGGGGTAGGCCTTTTTTCCCCCCTCTCTACATGAATGCATTCACCATGTTTTTACAGTCTGTTCCAGGTTGTCAAGCAGTGGCACTGGCTAGATAATAGATAATCTCTTCATTTGTATAGTCAAATTGCTGCTGTAGTATCCCACAAAGTAATAGTGGAGGGCCCTTCTGCTGAGAAGAACCTACCAGCTTTAGTCCAGTGGTTAGTGCACAAGATCGTTCTGAAGACAAAGTGAATTGAAACAGAGATAAGGACACTGTTCTGATAGTTGATAGTTCTATTTTGAGCTCTGAAGAGCTCATCTCTTTGAAGAACAAAGACATATTGGTATCAAATATTGATTGTGTAATATCCAAAATTCATAATCTTCTTAACTTTATTCTGGCAAGCTGGACTGCAGGGATAAATGCAGCAACCTTTGCTGGAGAGTGAAAAAAGTTAATAACAGAAATGTCATTTGAATTAATGTTTCATAATAAGTGGGATCTTTTAAAGGCAGATGTGATAAGGTGATTTAACTGGATTCAGAAAATACAATTTAATCAGAAGAATTTTTGTAAATTGTGAAGCTATGTTAATTTAGATGAACCAGAAACATGGACCAGCTAATTGGACTACATTAATGTACACAGACACTTGAGGTTTTAATACACTTTTCTGAAAGCTGATGAACACTGTAAGCACAAATGTATCTTCATAGTTTGCCTCTGATTTGATGGTATGGCTTGCCATGCACTCTTACTAAAGGCTGTGATAAGGTCTCTCTGTTCTGTAAAATTTAAGCGCAGTTGTTACATTTTAATTTCTAAATTCTTCAGGTTCTGCTGCCTCAAACTGCAGCTGTAGTTCTGAAAGTGGCATCAATAGGTCCTAGTATGGTATTTCAGATAATGTGCAGTAATATGTTGCTATTGTAGGGCTCTTAATTAAAGGTTATGTTGCTTAATGTTAATGAAGAGGACTGGAATATTGAGGGTTGACATTTAGTCCTACTTCATAAAAAAAAAAATTGAAATAAAAGTTCTACACTGTTTGTTATCCATATTTTAGATTAGCAATGCTAATAAAATGAGCTCTTATGCTCTGTTGAGTTCCTTTTTGCTGTGTGCACATTTTAAGGCAAAGCCAAATCAGAATATCCCTTGCTTTACTGTTTAGTGATTTGGATCAGTTCTGCTAGACCTGTCCTGTGCAGGACAATACCTAAGGTTTAGGGCAGGCTGGGGTACCTCCTGCATTCTGCTTCTGGGTTAAGTGTGTGTGAATGTATTAATGAACAAATGATTCTCTAGCAGTGCTGGTGTAGTTATCTGATCCCTCTCTGCTTAATTCATCAACCATAAGAGCCTGTTGTGAATTTTGCAGCTAGGTGGAATTACTTTTCTCTGCTTTCACTCTGCAGGGAGCCAGCCAAGATGGTGTCCCAGCAGGGGAAATTGTGTCTGTGAGCAAGCTGAAGGTTGCCATCAGCAGCTTGCCAAATGTCCTGTTAGTGCTATCACATCTAAGACATGCAGGTCACCTTTCCTGCATTCCTCTCACCCAGGCTGAGTGTATTGCTGTCACTGAACTCTGAGCAAGCAGAGGGTTTGGGCTGGCAGGACCCTGCTGTACTCATAGAGCTGTCAGTTTTTTTCCCTGCTGTGTCCTGAAGCTCAGGACAGAGAAGGGCAGCTGCTGTTGTGTAGGTGGGTGGGAGCAAAGATAATGATGTAGATGGTGGGCAAGAAGGGAGAAACAGCTGGTATAAATAACAGGTGGGATAGGATGTTTTGGGTGAGTGGAAATAGAAAGCTTCAGAGGAAACCAGAGCCTGTGTGCCATAGGAGAACAATGTGGTGGGAGCTAGTCGATGGGCAATGGCAAAGTTGTGAAAGCCTTTCTCCCTGCTGCACAGTACTACACACCTGGCACCCTACTGGGGGCACAGTGTTACCCTCAGCCTCACCTTGACTGCTACAGCATCAGACTCCTTTTGGACTAGATCAAAAACCAAGGTTCCAGCTAGCCATTTCCATTGCTGCTGCACTGCTTTTCT
>VRYO01001463.1:71363327-71385034 GCA_009812075.1 Sialia sialis | reverse complement strand
TCCCATCCTCTCTTGTGCTTGCTCCAAAGTTGATTTTGGTTTTTTCCTCTGTCTTCTAAGTTGGTAATCAAAAAGTACAATCATATCTTGTGCTCTTGCCTAAGTTACTTCGGCATATAGCTTTGTTGAAATCAAGCATTGAGAACAAAATTTTATTCTGCTGTTTTTGTAGAGAATTTTGGAGCTGAAAATTAAACTCTATAAGAGCATGGGGAAGAGTAGAATGTGTGAACAATACTAAGCCTGGATATTTAAAAAAAAATTCCCAAACTCCTACATTAACTAATTACTAACCAATATGAACCACATATAGATGTAGATTTGGTATTTTGTGACAGCCTGCTTATAGTGTTCTGAACCCTTTGCTTGTTATCTGGCTTAGGTAAGGCAGCAAAAGTTACTTGCAGTCTTGCAACATGGCATGGAAGTGGCCAGACTTCAACAGGTTTTATGTATCTCTGCTGAATTCCACGCTGCAATGTTATTTTCAAAACAGTAGGATTGTATTGATACATGAGTCAGCTTCTGGTAAAGCAAGGGCCAGAAAGAAACATTTTTTCTGGAAATAGCACTTGTAAAGGACTGATTGAGGAGTAAGGTACTAGTTAGGACTTTCCAAGAATAATGAGTTAGTAAGAGTTGTCTTTTAAAAAGATGAGATCAACTGTGTGAGATACATTTACACTATAGCTCTGAAGGGTGTATATGTTCCTAAACCATTACTGACTATTTTATGCTTTTCATCCTCAGATGTGAATTTTAAGTACAAATATCTGTATTTAATACTCAACACTAAAAGTAAAGTGTGTGTTTGGTCAATAAATTAAGGAATTATGAAAGGAATTTTGGATGGTCTGAGTTCACTGGTCATATAAAGATATCATGATCAATTTTATATGAAAAAAAATGATCTTTTTGTCTACCAGAGGAAAAAGAGTAAATTCTAATCAAAACTACAATGGGATAGTAATAATTATAAATTGAAAAGACTTACTTTGCTATGGGTCAATTACACCACATTAAAAAAAAGAATACAACTTTTCTAGGTGTATCAATATAATATAGCACTGGGTTTGTCACCAGTGTTCACGTCATATTTACTGACACCAGTTTTGCCTGGGAATTACTCAATAACCACATAATCAGAGATGATCCTGAGCTGGAAGAGACCCAGAGGCATTCTCAAATCCAACTCCTAATAATAATGGTATCCAGGTTTTTTTTTAAATTTATTTGTATAGACTTTTTTTTTTTTTGGTGGTACTGTTGTTGACAAAAGAATCACAGAGATTATTCAACAGGGAACAGTAAAATTGTTCTGGAACCTAAGTACTCTGCAGAGTGGTCTGCACTTGTGATGCAAAGTGCTGTGCAGATCAGCCCAGCGTTGCAGCCACCATGGGTTGTGTAGCAAAGGAGCTGGGAGCCCTTTTCCAGTAGCAGCTAGAGTCCTGGCTCTTGGGTTTGTGCATGGAGAAGTCAGTGGGAGTTTACTGGCACAGAAACCTCTTTCTGACAACACTTTAAGCACTTTTTTCAGTAATGTAAATTGTGTGTGAGCTGTAGAACAAGATCAACTGTGGTATGAAAATGAAAAGAGAGATTAACATTTTCTGGTTTGCTGAAGAACAGGTGGTGGAAATGACACACTTAGCTGTTTTGTGCTATTCAGAATTGGGCTGTTATCATCTGGTTTGCATTAGGAACTGTGAATGAAACTGGTAAAAGAAGTGAATAGAAGAAACTAACATCAAAGCTAACTACTTTCCCGTATCTTAAGGTAGAAATGAAAAACTGACTGTTTTTTTTTTTTTTTTTTATGCTTGCAAGCTTAATTACAACTTGACTTCTGTCCTTATAGAAAACAGATTTTCGGCATTGGGATACTTTGGATTGTGGAAGATAGGCTTCCAGAATAAAAACTGCATGCTCAGGCATTTAATTTTTTTAAAAAGAATATGCAGCAATAATTTCTTAGCTTCAAGACTTTAGCATAAAAATAGATAAAACAAAGAGTTGAAAAAATATTTTCTGCCCTGGCCAATAGGTTATTGTCTGCTCTAGATATTTAGCTGTATACAAACAAAGATAAGACTTCCCCCTTTGCACCCCCCAAAAAACTTTGAAGGGTGCTGTTCTTTGTTTCTGAGTGGTCTAGAAAAAGAGTATTGCTCTGCTTCAAGCCTTGGCTGTCATCTCTTTTAGCATGTGTGAAGATATTCTCCAGCTTCCAGGAACAGACCTGTGAAATCAGAGAGATGAAGACTGTTTTCAACAAATGTAGTCCTGGTATTGGTTTGTGTAATTATTAAGTTACATTCTGAGTATAAGTTTTTTGCGAAGTGCAGAACATAATTTGTTGCTAAACAAATTGTAAGCTAATGTAGGCTCTTTTCTTTTTGCAACAAGTCATCTATGATGCTCTTATTTATTTATTTTTATATCAAATACCATCTGTGTTCTTCATTATAATATTGTTGTTTTAGCAATTAGTGGTACATTGCTAGAGCTGTACCACATATGTTAATAGTTTCTTTACTAGATGGCATTGATCTTTTGTTCCATGCTGTTAGTTCTGAAATCTGGAACTCTGTTTCTTACCTCTAAATTACTGATCCTTGAGCCATGAAATATGTTTCAGGTTGTTTTGATACTAGGTAGATTAAGCTTAGAATATTTTAAACCCCACAATGCTGTGCGTGTTGATTTATTTATTATTTAAATACAACACAACTTACCTGAGGTAATGCAATTTTTTCAAATGCAGAAGACATTTGCAGTATCTCCTGCACTGTCTTCCTGCAAGTTACTGCTTCTTGGATAATTACTGTGGATTCATTCATTGCAATCCTTATGCAAGTAACTTCTGGATGAATTGATGTATTTTGTAGTCAGGGTCCTTTGTTTGCTGGATCTACCTGAGGGAGAGGGTATTTGGCATTGTGAACAGGAGGGTGTCTCATGAATTTTCCACCAATGGCTTCCTCTGACCAAGGAAGAAGTGATACTGAATACAGAGAGGGATTTAGCATCATCTCAGTTTTACTCTGATTTGTATAAAGTCAGTATGAGCTAATTCTATTAGTGTTATTCATTTCTCTCGCAAATGAATCTGGACTGGTCAGAAAAATAAAGATGACTGCAGGAAAGTATCTGATTTCCTCATTCCCACTTCTGTAGTACTGAAGATGATGGCCAGTTAAGGGCACTTCCAGAACATGGAAATTCCGTTTCCATGTTGTTTGATTCGGCTGCATTGAGTGCATCCTGGTATTAAACAACTAAACAAAACAGCTTTATATGATCAGACACATAGAAGTGCGACTTCTTTCTTGATGTCCTGTCATACCACTTGTTACCATGTTCTGAATGTGCCCACACAACACCTAAAGGCAGAAGGAAGCTTGTTCTGTTTGTGGATCATGCTGGCTGTCAGGGAGCCAGCTCCAATCTGAAGGCAGTGCAAACTTTTCAGTTCAATGCGGTGTCAGACTTTAGTTAACACAATGCTGCTGTGTCTACAAGTCTTATTTTTGTCTCCTGGGTTTGTTGGGCAGCTTGGAGCTCCTGAGGTGTGACCTTTTCTGCAGTACATGACATAACTGTACTCTTTATCACATATGCCTTTTTTTTCTTGGCGAGCGATGAATTGAGATTCTACTTAGAAACTTTAAGGCTCTTCACTTTTTCTGTTCTACCCACATGCCCAGACCTATTTGCTGATTGAAACTTTAAACAACAGCTAATGGTTTTGAATTCTTTTGTGTTCAGTTGTTCTGTTACTGCAGCACTTGAAGAATGTGGTATGGAAGAAAACCAAAATAAAGAATTTGCAATTTAGAAAATTTTGAGCTAACTTTAAAATTGGAAAATCTAACCCAGAGATTTTATATTTATGTTGTGACTATTTAATTCACATTCCACCTTCTGAGTTAGGCACCTAGAAAACAAATGAGGTGCCTGTGGAAAGTTATGTATGTGGCTTGCTAATCATAGTGGAGGGAAGGGGTAATACTGCTCCTAAACTTGACTGGAAGCCTCAACTCCATTGTTCTCTCCTGTATAACCTGCAGTGTTACTAAAGTGAGAACCTACCTGTAGATGGACTCTCCCTCCTCCAGCCTCTCCAGCTATAAATAAGTGTGTAATAAAAGCACAGGATTGAATATGAGAGATGTTAGAATAGGACAGCATCAACAACAGTCTAGCGAGTGAAACAGAAACTCAAGCAGCTTCCAGCACTGGCTGATGAGCTTGTGCACATAATGCAACCAAGAATCAAGTCTAAGCATCAAGTGACAGACTAATAGTGACTGAGAAACAGGGAGTGGAAGCAGGAATTTGAAGTATCTGTGGTTAACTTAAGCTCTGCAAGGGCCATCATTCAAATATGATTTTCTGTTCTACATGAACATTTTGGGTCTGTGGATTGGCCGCACTCTTTCCATGTTTATCAGAAAGGACCACTAGTTGCAGGCACTGAGTTGGTGGCAAGCCATCTAATTCTTTCGACCCTTCAGCTGGAATGCCAAAAGAAGCCAAAGTCACATTTTGCTTACTTTTTTTTATTACCCTTCTCTAAAGCACTCTTGATATTTTTTGAGACTACAAATGAATTCATGTTTATCATCAACACTAACTTTATGCTAGTTTCAGAAGCTTGGAAGTGATCTTTATCAGAAACTGGAGGCTGATCCTTCTGAAAGAAAGTGTGATGAAGTCACGAGGGTACAGGCATTAATCAGATCTGATTGCTGTCAAGCAGTTTCTGTGTTCCCTGGATAATCAGAAACCCTGGCTGCTGCTTTGTCTTTTAGTAAGGCTATCTATACTTTTACGACTAGAGAACTTTTTTCTTTTCTCAAGGTTCGTCTGGGTAGCTCTGGTAATTTCTACACATCTGTTAGCTGGGGCTGAAAATCATTCATTAATTGGCAATGTTCTCTGTAGCAAGGAAATATGATCCCAGTTGTAAGATTAAAGTATGATCTGGTCCTATTTAGCACCAGACCTCTATTTCAATATTTGTAGTAATTTGTTGAAGGGCTTGGCCCGGACACTTATTAAAATGCATTTGCTCCAAACCTTGTAACAGTTTCTTTTTTAAAATGTGCAAGGCTGTGATTTACAGCCCCTGCTCTCCAGCTCGGTGACACTGTCACGACCTATGGCTACTTCAGGACGTGAGTGGGTTGGCAGGTGTGATAGCAGTGCCTGGACTGTGTCTTTTGATTCCACAACAGTTTCTTGACAATCAAAGATGGTGTTGACCATGAATTTCACTATCAAAAAGGGTTTTTTTTGTGTGTGTGTTGGTTCAATTTAACACTTTTAACTTTGGATTCTGAAAGGTGTGTTCTTGTTGTTACTTATTTCAAGGAAATCTACTTGAGATGAGAGGTTGCTAAGAAGCCTTTCTTTTAATTGGTTACCTAATTTTAGTTTCCCTTTTGTTGGCATGTTTGGAGGAATAGAGTTGATGTGTGTGCATGATCAGCCTCTTGCTTTGTCTTTGGTTCCTGTGTGCATAAGAACTCGGGGGAGTTACAAATTTGGTGGTTTCTTCTGCCTAGTTGAAAGGGCTGATGTTAACCGTGATAGTTACATATATAACCTCTGTCCGCTCTCCACATCAAGGAAGACGATAAGGATTTTGGTTCTTTGGCTTCAACTGGGGCTGGATTAGAGGACATGAAAATTGAAGATTACCTCTTTCTTCACTATTGTTTTTTCTCTCACTTATCTTTGTGTTTGTTTCAAAACCTATGTATGTAGAAATCCCAAGACAAATTCTTCAGTCATCTTGACTTTGTGGCAATTTCATGGCTGAAATGTAAAAGTTTTAAATTCAAACTTCTTTAATATTTCTTGTAGGTGAAGGAGTTATTAATCATACCTTTCAGAATTTGATATTTGGTTTTGTAGCTTAATTGTTATGAGTGTTGCCATCTCTTTGAGAATTTACTATGTCTTTTTTTTTGGAGATTATGGAATGCATTTTAAGGTTGGGGAAGGGGAAGCCACAGGGGAGTACATTTCATTTTTTCTGCCACCAAGTCAGAGGACCTCATTTCCCAGGCACAGGGCTCTATTACCGTTCTTCATCTCTCATTTTTAATAATGGCACGGCTACCACCTCAGTTTGAATTGGAAGACTTCAGCAGAAATTGGCAGGTACAGGAGGGATGCTCCTTCCTGTCTGTCTGCCGAGGGCTTGTCCTCACATGTACCTCTGGGATACTGTTTGCCAGGTTTGATGCTGGATTGGAAAGGGCCTTGCTGCTGCGTCCTGGATGTGCTCTGTCTGTCTGTGGCATTTCAGATTTGTATTTGCTTTCCAAAGCACCCAGTCACTGGCAGATTTAGATCAAAAATCAATCTCAATTCCTGAATTCAAGACATGTTGCTTACATTTATGCAGCCTTTAGTCTCCTTTATAACTTTATAAGAAGCCTAAAAATGTAGAAATTTCCTTAGATGATGATGATGGTATTATTATATTACTATTGTTATTAGTTGTTGGTGGTGTGTTGTACTAAATTTTAAGCACTGCAAAGAGTAAAGGACAATATAAATGTGACAGGAAATGCATGGGGTATAATCAGACAAAATATGTGCAGTTGATGATTATATGACTGATAAATGAAAACAAAGAAAAATGTGAAAAGAAAGAGTAGGTAAATAAGGATAGTTATATAAAACACTGACAGGAACTTAACTTATCAGGATGGAAAATCATATGTAGCTTTAGAGAATGTTGCAAGGAGGTTTTTGGAGTATCTGCAGAAAGAACATGAGAACGTATTCTGTGCCAGAGGAATGTTTTCCTGGTGCCAGGTAATTTTTTCTGTTGTCCTGATTTTTTTTTTTTCAGTCCTTCTAATCTAAATGAGATTTAAAAGGCCACAAAACCCTCTTGACAACATTGTCTTCAAGATGCTTTTTTTTCTGACTCTGTTATTGACATCCCTATCTTATTTTGGTTCTGAAACCCTGATGTTGTCTCGTCATGTCATTGAATGAAACAATGTAGTTAGGCTTACTGTAATATTTAGGATCAAGGGAGGCATTTAAAAGAGGCCAGTTTTCCAGTGTTAAAGGTGACTCTTATATTTGTGAAACTATTATTTTCCCTCACTTCTCTGTGTCTGTTTCTCTGCAATAAAGTGTATAAATCCTATCTTTATTGCATCCTTTTTTCTTCCTTTTTAATTCAGTGTGTTCCCTGCGTACATCAGGAAAAAGACGCCGTGTGTTTGTATGAAAAGAGTGTGATAATGGATCATTATCAGTGATGAAATCTGTCATTCAAGCCACCCTTACATGAGTTATTGGAGGATACTAAGAAACTAATTTGCTGCTCTGTGAATCAGCTTTGGGATAGACCAGAGCACTGCCACTGAATTTCAGGACTGTTTGCTAAGGGGACACAGGCGTGCAGGTTGGAAGTCATTATAGAGTCATAAGTGATAGAGCTAGAAGGAACCTTTAAAGATCATCTAGTCCAGTCCCACTGCTGTGGACAGGAGCATTTTCCACTAGACCAGGTTGCTCGAACCCATCCAGCCTGACCTTGATAACTTCCAATGATGGAGCACTCAGGACTTTTCTGGGCAACCTGTTCAGTGTTTCACTGCCCTCATGACAGATTTGTTCCTTATGTCCAGTCTAAATCTTTGGATTTAAAACCATCAACTTCTGCCCTGTCACTGGAGATCTTGGTAAGAAGTCTCTCTCTCTGTCTCTATTTCAGCCCTCTTAATATATTGAAAGGCCAAATTTTTGGTTTACAGTGCAACTTCTGTATGGAATTTGCTGCCTGGGTTACTGATTACTGTTTTGTTTTTTGCCAACACAGCCCTGTAAATATATTATAGCTCTACTGTTTCTTCAGCTTGTCCCCACTTTTGTATTGTTTCTGCTCCCCTAAACATCCTGTCCTGCCTCTGCAGGCTTTATGTGCATGTCTGCTCTGTGCTGTTCAGTCCTGACCTGGCCTCCTGAAGCCTTGCTGTCCTGTCTCCTCATTGTCTTTCCTTCCCTTCTGTTCCAGCTAATCTAAATTCATTACCCTTCATAATCTGTTTTTTATTCTTTTTTTTTTCCCCTTCAGTAATGCAATGTCCTTAAGTTGTTTTTTCATGGGCCAAAGTTTGCATTTTGTTTCTGTTTAACTTCTGGTTTCTTGTCAAAATTGTTTTCCTTCTCCTCCACTTCCTTTTATCTCAGCGCTAAGGGACTAGCAGATCTCATTGCATTGTTCCCTCCCTCTTGTGCTTTTTTTCCTGAGCCTTATGAGGCTGTGATGGTCTCTTTAACCAGCCAAAAGAATCTGATTTTCAAATGAACCCATCTTGTGAGGATATGTACTTCTCTGCTTATGGCTTTTTTTTTTTTCTTCAAGAGATGCTGCCTTAACTGAACCATTTTGGTCCCCCTACATAGCTTCCTTTCCCTCTTTTCTTCCTTTTTCCCCAAGCAGCTTCTTTCTCTCCTTGGGTGCCTCGGGAGAGTCGCTGTTAATGCAGGAAAACCCCTGCCTCCCATTCTCAGTCCTTTCTTGTTTTCATCCTCAGTGCAGCTGGATCTGGGGCTAACTTCACCAGTTCCTGCCTGAGGGAGTGTGCTCTGCAACGTCCACATGTCAGCGAGCTGGCCAACTGTTGCTGCTGAAAGATGTGATTTATAATAGATATATTTGTCTCAGAACATTTGACTTCGGCCTGAAGAGAGAGCTAAGTGGAGAAAGGATAGACCTTAGCTGAAATACAATGTGCAGCTGTTCTCCAAACATACTGTATTTATGACCCAGGATAATTCAGCTAAAACGATCTGGAAACCTTCAGAGATAAAATGCGTCATTTAATGGTTATACTTTTTACTTTCTGAAGCAGTAGTAAGCTTGCGCTCTTTCACTTTTTGATAGGTGAACCAGCTGGAGCTTGGAAGGGCTGGTTGTAAGAACAAAAGATCTCAGTTAATTTGGACAGGCTATATTAGCTCCAAGAGCTGGGCCGTACACCTGGTGGATGACAACTTTTCCAAAGGAGCCAGAGTAAAAAACTCTTCATTCCACCCTGTCGAGTAATAGTGTTGTACTGACAGGGGAAAAGAAATCAACATGATAGATACTGCTCAAGATCACTCTGGACATTTTTGTTTTCACCAGCATATGATGAGGGATCAGCCCATAGTGCAAGAACTGGAATGTGGCCAGGACCATGGAGATGCCTAGACAAGTTACTTATGTGCAGGACGCTTGGCCTGAGCCTGATGTTGCTGTTTTTTTTTTTTCTTCCATAACCTCTGTGGAGTAGAACTGACATGCTTCTTAATAATAGTGCACTGTAATAGTGGCATGTAAAGAAGGTAAATAACATTTGTTCTCCCATCCCTTAAAACACATATTCAATACAAAATGCCGAAATATGTGACTAATAAATGGTGCAGAGTTTCTGTGAAGAATGCCAATAGGTTTTCTGTGTTCTCATTTCCACTTGAAAGTTAATTTCTAGAACTCCAAACAGAAAGCACTGTACATGGCAGTAATTTTCTGTGTGCTTACTAGAAAACTGCAGTATAATATCTGTTTATAGCCTCTCTGTCAGCTTCAATCAAAGGTGCTGAATTTTAACACTTTGACTAATACGGAAGATTATGATCTCTGGCCTGCGCTCCAGAACAGAGGGAAATTGAAATGACGGACTTGTAAAAATATTGTGTCAGTCAATATTTGTCTTTACACAAACGTACTGAGGTTGGAAAGTGTTGTAGGTGTTCAGCTCTAGGTGGTGTCTAGTAACTATGTGGTAGTAGATTTTGCTTTTTCTTCTCCAGCTTAGCTTAAGATGCTGGCTAACAAGATAAGTGTTCTTGCTGCTACTAGAAGGACAGTCCTAGCTCTGGCTGTGTGCTGGGTCCTGTCTGTTGAACGTGACCTGATACACCTCAAAATGAGAACAGTTTTCTGTTGCTCAGAGGAGTGAAATGAGTTGCAAAGCATCCTAGTGAAGTCCAAGGAGTGGAAGGGTGAAGGTGGAGAGGATCCATCTGCTACACTACAGCAGTACACTTTTTGCTTAGCTCAACCTCCTTGGTTGACATGGCAAATTTAGGTGGAATTCAGAGCAGCAGTAGGAAGATGCTTGGTGTCCCATCCTTCCCCTGTTGCCAGAGGCAATGGTGTCTCAGAAAATAGTCTCGAGTAGCCTTCATAAAGCACAGTGTGAGCAAGACCCTGCATTTGCCATGACCTTGGATCAGGCAGGGACTGAACTGTTCAGCTCCAAGTTCCCTGAGCTGTTCAGTCTGCACTTGCCATAGGAGGCTGTATTTCAAGTGAATGAAAACAGAACCTGATTGTGTGAAGTGTCAGACAGCCCTGATGGTTGGCAAGGCCATCCCTCCAGCTCCAGTGGCTCTGCTGGTACACAGCTCTGTCAGGAAGGAGTTATTAGGCACTAGGGGAGTGGAGGGAGAAGTGAGGAGAGGAAAGGGTAGAGTGAAACATGGCAGGAGAGGAAGTAAAAACAAATGGTGAAAAAGAGAAATTAAGTAGAAAAAACCCTTGCATGAGTTTTGTGTTGCCTTATGATTTTGTTAGAACAATGTAGTAAAAAATATTTTAAGAAAAAGTAATTATTCAATTCCCAAGACTCTGGTGTGATTGCCCTGCACTGCAGTGCTTGACTGATTCTCCTTTATATTTCACTGAAAATGTTTTGAATGGTCAGCTGTAGGTTTGGTTTTGGTGTGAGGTGGTAGGGAGAGTCACACTGTCTGTGTGACAGCTGGCAAGAGCACCTTTGCTGTCAATCCTCCAACCTGGCCTTAGGAAGGAGACAACACAAGAGTTACACCTGACCTTTTTAATTTGCTTTTGTTCTGTGGGCCACCATGGGAGCTGGACACTTGGGAGGTGTTTTCTTTCTCCTTCTTGCATTGGTTTGTTCATCCACTGGCTGTAGCAGAGATCAAGGAGGAGGGTGCCCATTTTTAAACGTAGACTAGGATGTGAGGTGAGAGGATTTGTGACCTGAACAAAGATTTGGGGTCTAGCAGTTGGCTTTGGGGAGGCATTTTTCATGGAAGTCTTCTGAGAGGGCTTGCATCTAGATTACTGTTCTAGTCCCTGGCTGCTTAGCTGAAGCAAACCTAACTGCAATTTTAATTTGCATTTTTAATCACAGACCTTGAGTCGCAGACACTGGATTCCTCACCAATAAAACTAAACAAAAACATGCTCTTTATCTACTAATAGATGTTCACACTATGAGGCCAGGCTAGAAACAGAATGAAGTGAAACAACCCAAAATGATATGGTATACTTAGGGACATTATGTTTTTATTTTAGATTAAAGTTTTAGCCTCTGTATATTTCTTGTTCACTAATTTCCAGTGGCTTGATGCCCTCCTCATTTCAAGGGTATGTGGCTGTAGTTACAGGTGGTGAAACTTAGATTGGGGAACAGCCTGTGGAAGAAGGGCTGGTGGCAGAGGAGGTCCATTTCTGTGTGAAATGCCAATCCCAAGTGGATCCACAGGGACTGGCAGTTTTACAGGCCGAACTGGGTGCTATGTGATCACTTTGCCAGACAGCAAGAGTCTTGCCAAGTTAGTGTGTGTTTATACCAGCATTCTAGTTTTCACTTAGTTATTTATAATTTGACTGGATTGCTATAATTATTACTCACTCTTAGGCCAATAGCTATTGCACCAGATGGCAAAAGTGATCATGCTATGACTCTGCTTTGCCTTGTTTAAGAGTTCTGAGCATCTAACTGTGCCTGCAGGAAAATGTAATCCACTTACTACTGAGCATTTCTGAAGGTTTGACTGCTTTATCAAGGTATTTTGATAAGAATAATGTTCAAAAAAATCTTATTAGATTTTTTAAATCTACGGCTGCTATGCCATATGAAAACTTGCAGTGCAGCTAAGCTTGATCTCTAGATGCATTATGGAAACTGTTTTGAGTGGACGCTCACTCACACAGGATCTGGCCTTAATTTCATTAACATATGAAAACAGAAGAAATTTTGTTCCTAGTGTGGAAATGGATGAATTGCGAAAAAGTTAATTTGATTCCAGTGCCTGGGAATATTTGCTGGTACTGTTTAATCAGCTTGTGCAGATACAGTGTTGGCGACTTCTATTAGATCACATACAACTAGATAAAAATATTGGAACCAATGATAATTGTGTTTCAATGGCAATAAAATTGCAAGTGGCACTGATGGTGCTTTCATGTAATAATGTACAAATGTGTGTTAATTAACTGTGCATTAATTAATTTGGGCTCATGCCAACCTATAGCTGTCTGAATTTAGGTCCATTTTTAATAGATTGGTGTGTGCAACAGGTTGGTTTGGAGTGTGCCTATGTGGCATTTGTGCTCTGCAAAATCTTCTAATGGAAATGGGTTCAAGGTGTGACTGAATTCTCTGTCAAAGGTTAGAGGTGTTTTCAAACAAAACCAGGCTGTATCCCATAGTTAGATCCCCATAACACTAAATAACCAGCCAGTGAGTATACACCAGGTATTTAGACAAGCTAAATCCTCTGGATTAATCTATTTGTATGGAAATTAAAGTTCATTTTATTTTTATTCTTTGTTGAAGTAATGAAAATTCATGATCAAATTTAATTGTATTAACTTTATTGCGGTAGGAGGAACTTTGTGGACAATATGTTATTTAGAGCTATCCCATTATGAGCTGCAGGAAGGCTGGTCTGGATTATAAATTTGTACATGGTGACTCTGCCAGGCTTTCCTTTAACCTGGCAAGAATAATGTGAAGAAGCTTTGGGTGCCAGCATTTTATGGGAACAGAGCTCACTGTAGGTTTTGGAGGGAGATGCTGGAGATGCCCCCTTAGGAGAAGGGTTGATGTAAAAGGAAGGACGGGACAAAGGAGAATACTTCTATACAGCAGTAAGAGGAGATGTCAGAAGAGAGGTGTAGTCTCTTGCTGTATATAGACAAGCACAACTTTTGCCAAACTGTCCATGCCCTGTGCTATCTGTATGTGTTGTTTTTTGTTGAAAAACCAGGGAGAAGAAATTACAGTCCTCTCAGTTGTACTCTGAGACCGTGAATCCCTTTTCAGATTTGTTTTCAGAGCTGCTTTGAAGCAGTTTCCAAAACGGTATTTAAAGATAGAAATGATTAAGATTTCTATTAAAAAAGTATAATAAATTTCTCTGCTTAATTGAATAAAATTCAAGCAGGTATGCATTTGAGCCAGTAGAATATTATATTGAATTTTTATATGTGTGCTGAGTCTGTCTGAAGGGCAGACATGGGAACAGAATACTGTCACTCAGCTCTGCCTTCAGGGACTACAGTTGCTCATTTCAGAGCTGTCTCCAGGCCACCATTGCAATCAATATTTATTGTAATCACAAATGAAATGAGCAAGTCTTAAAGTGGTGAGTGCATTTAATAAAGTGTTATAATAACATAGCAATGAATTGAAGATCAATCTAAACTTTTTAAACTGATACTCAATTGATTTAGTGATTTGCATTTGGCTTAGTACTGTGTGACTGTTGACAATAATTTATTTAAAAAATTGCATTGCAATTTCCTCTTAATTGCACATGGTATGCTTCAGGATGGCGGCGAAGATATTAAAATATGAGTAACAGATGTGATATTGCTAATGGAGCATCACATCCTGTATATTTCCCTCATCCTGTTAGTTATTTATCTTTTAGGAAGAGAAAATCCACTTCTTCCTAAGAAGATCTAAGTATCTGCTTTGTTTTTTGTTTTTTTTTTTTAGAGGGCTGAGCTAGTAATCTTTTCTCATAAATCAGTAAGTGGAGAACAGCCAAGTATAGCTTATGTACCATAACATTATTATTACTGTAGGGTTATCAAGTCTCAATTTGGCCTTCAGAATTTTAGATGTGCACCATTGTTTGGGAGCTGAGCTAAAGATGCCTGGAGAGAATAAAAAATTCTGCATTCATGTCTGTGAGCTCTCTAAGAACTCCTTTATAGCTGTATTCTGCCAGATGTGTTCTGTTCCAGATGTGGCTAGGTAAAGTTGCTCTTGTCCTAGGGTAACTCTAGGGAAATTCTGTTTCCAAGGGCACTGATCGTATATTGACCAGCTTTGACAGTGGTGCAGATCTGGGTATTCTGTGTCCTGTTGCTGCTGACACTCTTGCTCTTCCTTTTTAGCACAGGCACTGACTCACTTTTGTGTCATGAGATGATGCAGCACCTGAAGGAAGCCAGAATTCTTAGATTTTTTTTTTTAAGCAGATACAGTTTTGGTGATCTAGTGGTGGGAAAGTACTAACCATGCTTCCAGGCACTTCTCTTACAGGCTCTTACCCTTTCCCTCCAGAGGCCATGTCTTGGTTGAAGACTTGAAAGAAATTCTTATTTTAACTCATTGATAATTCAACTTTAGATTTCTTCTAAGATAAATTGCACGCCTTTGCCTAAAAGTATTAAAAACTTGAGATTTTTGAAGGTTCCCCCCTCTATTATTTAACAAAAATGAGAAAAAACTCAACCCCCAGCTTGCCTCCCAACCAAGCATTAGTAATTATTGATTATTACCTGTAACTATTGTCTGTGCATTTATTTCTTTGCTTAAATTTCAGAAAGCTTGAAAGAAAATTATTTAATAAAACTTTGACATGAGAGAAAATGATTTTGCTGAAAGCAAAGGAACTTTTAGCTATTCTGGCTTTGGTTTCCTGTTAGTTTTCTCTTTAGATCTATTGAGAAGTAAAATGCTCTCTTAAACACAGAGCTAGTCTTGTTGTGATGAAGTAATGTCCTTTAAAGCCTTTTTTATATTCTAATATAAGGGTTGTCTTTTTTACCTCTGCTGATACTTAAAACTGTAGCCCAGTGTCTTCAGCTGGTGAGAACCTGGTGTTCCTATTTTGTGAAAAGTAATCTCAGTTCTGTTGCAGATCATCTTCATGGTCCATGTAACTTCTTGCTAAGAACACATATTTTGAATACTTTTAATAGTTTCAGTTAGCTATTCCTATGTGTTTCCATGGAGACAAAATGGAGATTTTGAAGTAGTATTTTTCCTTAAGAAATGCTGCAAAGTTTTGTGCTTTCTTTTGTTAATAATTCTGATTAATTCCTGTTAATTTCTATGACATCATATGAGTTTTCTGATTTATCCCCTCCCAAGTTGTACCATTCAAATTATCATAACACAACCAATTTCTTTAACATTCCTTAATGGTCTAATAGGACCACATGATGTATATTGCATGAAGTAAAGGTAGGCCAGCAGGTTCTAGAAAAATGGCTTCATGCAATAGATGTCCAGAAAACCTTCACTAAAAAGATAGTTGCTACTCCTGCAAATGAAAAATAACAAGGTGCTATTTTTCCATTGCAGTGATCATCCTTATAATCTTATGTGAGCTGAGTAGGAACACTCTGTGCTGAGATGAATATCCTGTCTTAGAATAGTCTTAATGTAATCACAAATTTATTATTGGAGAATCCTCCCCACCTGCTGTAGATTGAATTAGTGTGATAGTTGCCAGTGTTGAGCAGATACATAGGAATGATATGAGATACTTCCACTCATGGAATTTAAGTTTTAGGGCAGCTCAGGTTTGGTGCCTGGGTATCCATGCTGCTGATGTCATTTGTTGATGGGATGCATCAAAAATGATACAACAGATTGATGTTTAGTATCACCTTTATCTACCTGCATGACCTCTGTGTAGCATGGGAGTGATTTAGTTGTGCAGAAAGATTGAAAAATGTGCTGTGTTACCAATAGATTTTTGCTAGGAGCAGCTTTAGAGCATAAAAATGGAACCTAAACTGGCTTTATCTGATTTGTGTTACACCTTTGCTGTATGGATACACAGTGTAATACAGAGTATAACATCCCAGGTGAGACTGTGGAGTCTACATCCTTGGAGTTACTCAGAAGCTGCTTGGACACTGTCATGACCCAGCTTAATCAGGGTTTTGGACCAGATGACCTCTAGAGGTCCCTGCCAACCTCAGCCTTTCTGTGTTTCTGTAGTGTCTTTGTCACTGTAAGGGAGTAAAATCGCTATATTGGTAAGGTACTCCTAATGTCAACCTGACCTATAATCAGTTTGTGTAGGTTTGCTATATTGTACTTTTTTTTTTTTTTTCTGTATGGCATTGCAGTAACTGCTTTTTCCCTTTGAGAATTTAGACACAACATGAGGGTGTTGTATAGTAAGTTGCATTTTGGTTGTCTGTGCATTCACTTGTATGAAATTGAACAGACCTTTGTGTTCTGACATCTGGAATTTTTGTGACCACCAAAATCCAAGAGAGTTTAAAAACCAAAAATATAAAAGTGCCTATAGGTAATTTTTTTTTATTCTGTGTTGTACTTGTGGTGATGAAAGAAGTATTTCTGGAAATTGTTTTTGGAAGGCGTGTGGCAAGTGGAATCCATTACTGTGAAAACCAGTAGCATTTGCATATAGCTTATTACAGCATTCCAAAACCAAGATTGCTAGCTTCTGATAAAATAAAATAATAGAAATATCTGTTTGTCACTTTCCATTCTGACAAATGGAGAAATTTGAATTCATTTAAGTGAAGCGCTTCTCAACCTTACCCTCCTGCATCGATAAACTTCAGTAGTTGAGCCTTGCTGAAATGAAAGTTTGTAGTGTTCTTAAAGTCCTAAGTAAAGTTGTTCCTAAATTGATCAGCTTTTTTTGGAAATGAACAATGAAAGTACAGATGTACAGGTAGTAGTTAGATGAGACCTTAAAACAGAGTTTATTCTAGGAGCAAACTGTCCTTGACAGTCCAGCTGCTTTTCTCATAACTTCTGCAGACTGTTCTGGGTGTGGACAGTGAACAAGTTGTGAGTCTTTGATGTTTGTGGCTGGGTGTAATGCTGTCTGGAGCAGTAATGAGAGGGGCTACAGTTCTACTCAGATCCTGACCCCTCTTTAGCCTGCCACATCTGCAAGTTGTACCGACTGGTAAACAACTCCAGGGTACATGGCAAAGATGTTAAAAGGAGGGACCTGGGCAGTTTTTCCTTGCCCATCACTTTATTATTGAAGTTTTGTGCTGCATAAAACATTAGTGTGTGCTGTTTTCTGGAGCGTTGTGTTCAGTGAAACCTCATGTATGATAAGCACAGACCTTGCTGCTGAGCAAGGCGCTTGTGTAGCTGTTCAAAAACAGCCTGTGCAGTACACACAGAGACAGGAGAAAAGCACATTTTGTCTTAGCACATCAGGAATTGCTTTGTCTAGCTGACTTAAAGGAAAACACTTTTCTGCTGACAGCATTCAGCTCAAGTTACTTTGGGTTTCTGAGTTTCATAGACAATTTGTGGGTTTTTTGAAAGTTGTCTGAGGTGAAACTGGACCGAGTTGCATCATGGACTTCAGAGCTAATGTGAATAGCACTTGTTGCATTTTCGTATACACAAAATAAGACACTTAAATTAACTGTTAACACCTGATCTGGGATAAGTCTTGGTTACAGAACCACCCAGTCATTTCACTCTCTCAAGAACCAGTACTGGTTGTCTTCTGCTAGAGTGTTTTTCTTTGTACTTGCATAACTATTTATTTTTTGTGTTTTTATCATACAAAACCCCAAAATTTAAACAATCATTCTGTAACTAGATAGTCAAAATAGGACTGTATTTAGACATTTTCAAATATAAGTCTTTGACACTTTTTTTTTTGCAAAAAAACAAAAGTGATTTTTGAGGGAAAATACGGTAAAAAAAAATTCAACTCCCCAAATATATTTATATAAAACCCATTTTCATTGACTCATTTGCAGTGCCAGGTGTCAAAAATGGGCATTTAGCACAAAAATAATCTGATTTTGTGGTCTTCAAAGAAAAAGCTATTTGTAATTGTGAAATATTAAAAAAAACCTAGTAGTGCTTGGGAATATGCATGTGACAATATAATAGAGTATTGTTGTAAAATTTTGTTGATGCAATGAATGGGTAAATGCTGGATTAAATAATGGCTGATGTTGGATCTGGCATATCAAGAAGTGTGTACTTGAACTAGAAGGATTGTGAGGGTTTACTTCTCTTTGTTCTTCATAGAGAAGACATTTTATCCCACCAAATGTGCAAAATATCCTCAAGTGAGAATTATGTCATTTTACATTCAAAGTAGCAACTTGTACATTCTTCCTGAATTTATAGGGCTAAAAAGTAGAAAAGTTTGGGATCAGGATCTTCATGAAGCTTTTTAATGAAACAGGACAGGATCAGTAATTTGGAAATTACCAAAATGACTCTCCTAGTATAAAGGCTTGGAGTTTTCTTCTGCACGCATATTTATTACTCACTGTTAAACATTAACTTAAAAGTCTGCCTGTGCTTTCAAAGTGTGTCTTGAAGGTTTGTGCATGAAGGAATACAAACATGGGTTTTCCAAAATGAAAAATAATTAAGATAAATGCTCAGAGAGGAGCCAAGTATTTGACTTTGGCTTCAGTTGTATTACTACTGTCTCAGGACCTGTGGCATTGTTCCTTTGTGTCATAAATTATTCTGCCTAATGTGTTTAATTTTTATAGAATCATAGAATATTCTGATTTTGAAAGGACCCATTAATCATAATATTTGAGAACCAGTGTTTAAGCACACATTAATTAAATGAAAACAGTTGTAAAGATGGTCCTTAGTAATAGTTTAAGTAACAGTTCATTAATAGAGAGTTGTGCTGAGTTGCCAAATTCAACTTCTCCAGGTACTGGGTTGTGGGTAGGACCATGCTGTACTGGGGAAGTGTGACTGACATGCACACACATATTCCCAGGCTGATTTTCCCATATCTATTTCAGGGATTGATGGGTTGGGAGCATTGGTGACTTGAGCTTCACCCCTAGTTTAGATTTGCTGGGACGTGATCAGATTCATGCCTGTCCTGCTATTGATACCCATGCGAACCAACATCAAACTTGATTGGTATGTTTGCAGCATAGATAAACTCTGTAAAGAAAGTTTGATGAAATGCTGCCCTAACCAAATTGACCAAGGCTTTCCACTGCAAATAATTTGCAGCAGCAAGTGAGAAAAAAGGAGCATTTTTTTTTCTGATCTATTTACAAGTTCCACAACAACCACAGAACAGTGTGGGCATTTCCTTGTGTAAACAAGCCATACCCTCTGTTTGAAGAGGATAAGTGTGCAGTCTTTTGCTATTTAAGTGAGACTTTGGCCGTAGAATGTTGCAGATAAGGAGCTATGTTTACCATCTAACAGATTTTCCTTGTGAATTTTGAGCCACAGCTCAGTTTATGGGTATTTAGGGAGTAAGGAATAACCGCATTTGGTTTATAATTCAAACTGAAATTATTTCTTTGCTCCTTGTTACTTGTGTATGTTCATGTAAAGAGATTGGAAAAGTGGTGTTGATAGGAGCTTGGAGTAACTTTACCTGGAGTCATAGGCGTTAAATGTACAATTTTGATTAGAAGAACTGAGTCACTGGTTAAAGGAGCTCACATTAAAAAAACCCTCAAACAAACAAACAAAAAAACACCAAAAAAACCCAAAAATATTAAGGAGGTTCTCTTATAGAATGAGGTTAAACATTTGTATTTCTAGCTGATGACATTTTTGGGTCTAGACTACTATTCTGTTTCATAGAACATGAACAGTTATTATCTTCCCGATGCACAAAATATCTGTGTGCCCACTCTGTGGTACATGGGAAAATTATTTGGCCAGGAACTTGTTGTTTGGCCAATACTTACCTGTACGAAATGGAGCATCTTGCAACATTACTCATTTTGAGGAAATTTGGTGAGAAAAGTAGGAAAATATTTCAAAAATTTTGTATTTAAAGTCATGTGGAATTTCCTGTATGAAAAAAATCTACTGTAGTCTTGGCACACACAGATGTGAATATTTCAAGTTTTTGTTTCTGTTCTGCTTAAAGTGCACTTCCCAACTGCCAAAATACTTTTTGCTTTCCAGTTTGCTTTAAGGCCATGAGTGTTCTTTTAATCACAAGCTGGCTGCTCACAGCATTCTTTAAAACAGTTGCTCAGCTGCTTCCTAACTCAGGATCAATAGCTTCATAGATAACTAAACTAACCATCTCTTAAAAATAGATGCCATCTTCTATCTCCCTTGTACCCCCAACCTCCCACTTATCCTATTTGACAGTCTCTGCTTATGCTAGTTTGCCAAGCTGAATTTTAATACTCCAGTGCCAGAATGCTTGGCCTGAGCCAGTGAGGGATCCTGTGCAGACAGCTGCACTACAGGCATTGTAACTTCATAGCTTGAAATGCAGTGACTTATTTATTTATCCTAAATATAACTAACAGCAATAAAAATGCATTTTTAAGAAAATTACACTTAATTATCTGCCTAACTGATGCTGTTACGAACAGTTTCTAGGAAATACTGTTTCAGAATTTCTGATTTAGTTTTTTTACTTTAAAAGTAAAGTTAGCATACACTAAAGGTTTTTGAACCTTTACACACAACATTGAACTTGTGATTTTGATTAAAACATAACTAGATGGCTGCCACAAATATATAACCTTGAACAGATAAACTGACCTGAAATTTAAAGTTCTTGTTATGAAACATGATGCTATTCTGCAACAAAAGACATTAAGCTGGTGTAATAAACAAAGTCTGCATTTATCGTTCTTACTGAGTTGGGTTATCAGCTTTCCTGGAATAAATCATACTTTCTCTATTGAAATTTTCAATTGGAAGACAAAGCAAGTATATTCCTTAGGGTAATTCCTGTGTTCTTAGAATTTTTACTTTGCAAAATTTAACATTGTCAACTCACAAAGAAATATTGAAATCTAGACGTTGTCTGTTAAAGATTGAGAGATGTTAATAATGGGGATTAGAAAAAATCTCTAAAGAGGTTGTGTATAAAGTTTGGATCATAGACTTTTTGGTCATGTTTTCTAAGAGTATGGATATTAAACTTTTTAATCTGTGAAATGTTAGAAAACACCTTTTGCAAGATCGTAGGAAGTTTGAGATGCAAAAGGGAGTGATGTAAATAAAAGATTGGGGGAAAAGAAAACATTTCTCTGCTTCAGTTTCAAAACACTGTACTTTCAGTCAGTGACTGCTGATCAGTGCCATTTTACTTTTGTATGACTTGCTGTGATGCCTAAGATTTCTTGGGAGGAAAATATTGTATAAGAGTGAGATTATTCTTAAAAGGCATTTATGGACAGCAATTCCACGCGTATAAGGCGCACCCTTTTGAATAAAATTTTGGTCCGAACCCACAAGTGCGCCTTATAGGCGGCGCGCCTTATATATGGATGGGGTTCAGAAATTTGCCAACCCGGAAGTGTGAGCTGCGAGCCAAACCACACGGAGCCGCGGGGCTCAGCTGAGAAGGGGTTGGGGGAGGGGCACGGCTCGCACGTGGCTGCGGGGCTCTGCAGGGCTCGGCACGTGTCCTGATTTGGAGGACAGGTGTCTGCTAAGAAAGGCAGAAGCCTCTCTTTGAAATGGAGAATGTAAACCCCCTCCCTCCAAATTATTATAATTTTGAAATAAAGGGACTCTCAGGCAAAGATATGGGAATTAGGAATAACAGTTCTTTACTAGGAAAATTAAGATAGAAATACAGTACTACAAAGAAACGAACCCCAAACACTTACAAAGTGTCTTGGGTTAAATTACAGGATGTGATCAAAGTATCTATTCTATCACTATCTGTTGTGACCAGGTGGG
>VRYO01001463.1:71326101-71352828 GCA_009812075.1 Sialia sialis | reverse complement strand
GAAATTACTGTAACAACAGGAATATTATTTCTGTGACCTGTTAAATGTTTGCTAGGTTTCAGGCCTTTGTTGGCATTTCAGGGCTGTGGAATTGCAGGTGTGTTGTGCTCCTGCTCTGAGTTTACTGAGATGAATCTGTTCATTGTTTTCATACTCTGTGCTCAGAACTCACACCTTGTATTTTTTTAAAATCCTTATTAGAGAACAGAAATTCCGTGTGTAGAATATGCATGGGTCTCTTGTTCTGAGATGCTATAAACTACTATGCTTATTACTATTACTTTCAAAAAGTACCAAGTCCTTTTATATATTTGAAATTTGAAGCATTTCCTGCCTTTTCTTGCACAGGGGATTAATTAAAAAACTCAGAAAACCAACCAAAGCTCACAATTGTTAGTTGTCTGAAGTAATACCAAATTTTTAACTAAGGCTTGATTGAATACTTAATGAAAAAAGAAGATTGATTTTTGTAAAAAATGAGGTGTTCAATTATTTGTGGAATCATTTCTTTTGTGAAAGCTGTTTCCCTCTGCGCATAGAAGTAAAAGTCTAGAAGTTTGGGTGTTTTTAGTTGCAGAGACCAAGAAGTCCCCTGTTCATGGTAATTGCTGAGATGTTTCCCCTCAGAAAACTGGGATGTGTGGGTAGTTGATTAGATATGGATGTGATATAAGCATATCTTCTTGAAAATTCTGGTTTAGGTGGCAATGCACTAATACTTAATGTTTACTTAAAAAGAACAGAAAAATCTGCCCTAAACCTATTGAGGCCCCAAAATGCTACAGAGAAATGAGATATTGACAGTTGAAATGAACTTAATGCCTCATTTCCTGAACCAGAAGTAGGAATCTTAATGGATTAAAATAATATGAAATAGTTTTGTGGTCTAATTTTAGTTTACTCTGAAAAAAAATTGTGGGAAAGAATATATCTTTGGGGTTTTTGTTGTGGGTTTCTTTTTCCTTTCTCTTATTTTTCTGTCTTTTAGTTTACTCTTGTATTTCAGGTCTATATATAGGATCTACATTGACTTAGCATTTGTTGATTTCTTTCAAAAGCAAGTTTGACATGTTAGTCTGTTTAATGAAGGTGAAATTTTCTTTTGAAAATAATAGTTATAAAGATTGTTTTTCAAATTGTGAAGCATTACTTCTGGCATGACTAATATTAAAAGTAAATATGCATCACCTGTTTTTTTGTATGAAATCCCAGTTTAAATGTCAGAAGATTGAATTATAAGAACACAGTTTCATTATGAGTTGTGGAAGTGATGCCATCTTTTATATTTCTCTTTCATCCATTTGCTAAAGCCACTTTAGTTATCAGACAGAAGCAGATTGTTAGATATGTAATGGCTAATTTTGTTTTTTTGTCTGAATAAACAGAGCTAATCTGAATCTCTAGATTTATCTGATATTACATCTGAAAGATATAAAAGAAAATTGAGCATTCAGCTTGTAACCCTCCAGCTGAGGATGCATTCTGGAGAGTATGGCTTGGTGAAAAAGAGACTCAAAACAGGGATTTTGAAATGGACAGTATTTTAAGGAATTTAGAATTTATAGTAGAGAATTAAGCATTTATATGGACCATGAGAAATGCACTTATTCCCTGTGGAAGCACCAAAACTGAAGCACTCAAAACACTGACCCCCCTTCCGCCCTTGACTTTAGACTGCCAGGATGGTAATGGTTTGTCACAGTGAGGTTTCTGAATAAAATAAAGCTGTTAATAAATGACATGCATGGTAATTCAGTATAGTGTTCTAGTTAAACATTTGCATCTTTCTGCCACTCTCATAGATTAGAGGGGACTGTTGAACATTAGTGGTAACAAGATGCACCTCACATGCGTGCTAATGCATTATAACTTTTTATAGGTGCAATTTGTACCTGTCTCTCAGTGGATTGGGAAAGTGGTGCATGAGGAACAGATCGTTAAGCATCAGTAGCCAAGCTTTGCTAATTAGCACAACTTCAGTGCCAGCTCTCTTTGTCCACAGAGAATGGAAATTATTCTTATTTTCTCCCTCAATCTTTTGGGCTTCTTAAGCAATGTATCCCTTCAACTGGGAGGTAGAGACTTCAGATTTGTAATTTTCAATTCTCATGATTAATTGATGAACATGCATGGTTTATTCAAAAGCAGGGATGCTGCCAAAAATGATCTAATTGGTTAAATAAATAACCCTAAGCTTTTATTACTCAATGTGTTTTTTACTGAATTATTAATGTTATATCAGCCTCCAAATCAGTAAGAGTTAATGACTGATTTGCCTGAGGCGATTAATATTTTTCCAATCAGCAGTAAACTTCTATGATGACTTCTTTTGATTACTTGTATCTCACTGTATTTGTTCACTTGGTAAAATGGTGTTGATGGTAAGAAAAGACTGAAAAATAGCATCCGAATTTCAGCTTGCTTTAGTTGTTTTTCTTTTGTGCCTGATGAAATACATAATTCTGTTAATAAAATAGATTATGAAGTATGTTTTGGGATAGGGGAAGCAAGAGAGAGGAAATATTTTTTGAGAACCATTTGTTGTAAGTGGGATTCAAGGAAAGAGAAGCATAATGCATTTATTTAGCACCTTTGTTGTGAAAAAGGAGGAGGAATTTGAGCATGATATGATTTTTTAGCGGTAAGTAATATTCCCATATATGGACAGACATGTGCATCAAGAAGTGATGCAATGTAATATGGAATGGTTTTGAGCAAGTGCCCAGAAAAAAAAAAAGATTGAATAGGTTCTGACCTGTGCAAGGAACTAAAGGTTGAAAATTAAGTTTGAATCCTATTTCTTTGTATCTGTTTAGTTCTGGGAAAGACAGAAAAACATCCCTTACTGCTTCTAACCGGAATAAGATAGGTAATCATCTAGTTAACTATATCACATGGCTGTTATGAATGCATATGAAATTGTGAGTGTATTTCTGAAACCTAATTAAATAAAAATTCTTTTAAATCCAGAAAAACATTTAATGTTACTGAATAATAGTGGAAGATATTACTGTGTGTGTATCCAAGCTAGTGTTGCTTAGACCTTTTTGTTTCAAATATTAGCTTTTGTCCATCATATCAACTGTAAGTCAGGTGGCTGAGAATTGCACCTTTTTTCTTACCAGATATTAATTAATTTTTTTTTTCATTTGAAACTTTTCCAAGTGGGTTACACTGCAGCAAATAACTGAGCCTTTTCCTTTTCCTCAAACCTTTATTTGAGAGTAGGGATTTATGTGTAGCCACTAAGGAGATGGATAAATAGAGTAAGAGGAGGGAATAAGGCCATGTAGTCTTCATGATGGAGCGGAACAGACTGTGTGTGGGGAAGACATCTGAGTTTTAGGAAATCACAATATGGAATTCGGGGAACTCTTGTTTGTTAATTCCTGCGATGCGAGAACAGGGAGAAAATTGAAACGCAATGATGTCCAGTTAGCAGTGAACTCCTGGCACTTGCTACTGCATGAGGCTAATGGTGGCTCATGGAAACTGATAGTGACAGATGAGATCAGAAAGGGAGTCTGTCTAATTCACAGGTAACAGCTCTGTAAGGAGTTATTAGAAATATTGCCTTCCAGCATCTCTAGTTCTAGAGCTTCAGAAACTGGCAAAGCTGTGTTCCTGAGACTCATCTCTAACTACTCTTGGAGATGCAGCCCTGGACTAGACACACCTTTGGCCTGACCCTGTGGAGCATTTGCCAGCTACTTAGGGGTGGCAGTATTGATGTGTAGAACCCATTTCTGCAAAGAGAATTTGGAATTCCCTCAACTGCTGGCTGTTGGAATTTTGTATGCCACTGTAGCTTCTAACCTGAATTTGGGATTGTCTTTGAGAGGAAAGCATGTAACAGTGCTTCAGCATTCTGGCAGTCTTTTAGCTTCCAATGGAGCTTCTTGGCATCCTTGAAAAAGTGGATATACCATAGAGCAGCTTTGAGGACATGGAGTCAGAAAATACCCGAAGGCTGGGAGGGGGAAAGTCACTTTGTCACCTTTGTACTTTTCCATTCTCGTCTTTTGTATGTGTATGTGATAATACTGTTGCCATAAAAGGGTACTGGAGTCTGAATAAATACTTTGAGATTAAAGTAGAAGCAGTGAATTAGATTAGAGTTCCTATGGCAATTTTTGTGCATTGACATTTTTCATGCAGTCCCTATAAAAGATTATTTTTTTTTCCTATTTCTTGTTGCTAGGTGAAAGATCCACAGAGAAAAAAAAAGATGGTGCCTGCCCTCACAAATTGTTATACTTAGGAAGCCATAGTTTGGTGTGTGGAGGGAAAACTGGGACTGGTCTCTAATTTATTTATTTTTTTTTTTTTACCAATGACCTAAATTTATTTATAATAAGAACAGCTAAGTAATATTTTTAGACATAAGTACTTTGAACTCCTTACTGTTTTAAACTCTGTTTCAGTATTAAGCTGGTATAAGAAGTCCATTGTTTACATTAAGAATCAGGTTTGGTTTTGTCACAGAGGTCTAGTCAAATTATAAAATAAACAGCATTTTATTCAGTGCAATGAAGGGAGTTGTTTTCTTGGCTTTTATGAGGATAGTTACCTTTTGCACCAACTTTTATGAAGTTCACATGCATACGCCAATCTAATCAGAAATGTTCCACATTAGAAAAATATTGCAATTGTATTTATGGTTTTGTGATGTAATTTTGTCTCTGGAAGAAAGTGAAAAATGCATGTACAGAGAAATAAAGGTTGAACATGCTGTACTTTTATTTTTTTTTTTAATACTAGTAGTTAATTGCTAAATGTGTTCTTTTGTTTGCTACCTGGCTTTTGCTTATTTTTTTTATAGTGCAAATGTACAGTTTCTTGTATTATGGAGTCTTAAAGCCTTCTTGTAGAGAACCTCAGTGAATGGAAGTAATGTTTCTATAAAATAAGGGAGTTGGATTTTGAGTTAGAAGACCACTGTCATCATAGGAGTTAATTTGCTGGGTGATCTGCCTGTGGCTTTGGAAAGGAGCCACTTAGAATGCAGAATTCCACAAGTGTTTTGAACTCTTGCAACAGGTATTATTGCAATGATTTTAAGATTTTGGCTATTTCAAGAATACATCTACCTGAAAAAGTAGTTTCTAGGTTGTTGTAATCAGGAATTTGAGTTTTCCGCAGTTCTGCTCAAAGATGTTTTTTCATCCTGACATTAAAGGTAAGAAAATTTCGAACAAAAATGCAGTGATATGCCCATGTCTGCAAACTCTTTTTTTAATAGTCTCACATAACTGTACATGTGTAGAAATACTTCTGAACCCCCCACAGAACAGACATCATGAGGAGTTGAATTGTGCCTCAAACCTGTGGAGAGAGAGGAGTATGTACCAATATTTACATTGTTGTGCTTTTACATCAAGGTTATTGTCTGAAGGGACATATCTCTCCTGTGGAACAACAAAATGTTCAGCATCTGTGCTAAGTTCTGGCCAGTTGGCACCTAGAATAGGAAAAAACCAACAAAACAAAAACCAAACCAAAACAAAAAACCCCAAACTTCGTTGCAACTTGCTTCTGTTAAAAGAGACAGTGGGACCTTTCTTGAAATAATGAGAATTAACTAATTGACATGATGGATTAGTCATACCAGCAATACCACTGAGACTTATGAATCTGAAAGCCTTGAATGCAAACGATGGAAAATGGCATGCTGCCTGTCCATATTTGCCCTGTAAACATCATTATCTGTCATCTTTGTATATGGCTCTGCAGCTGATAAGGATTTAAATCTCCGTTTGTCTAATGTTTGGCCTCAAATTTTTGGGCATAATCCTAATAAACATATTTATTATCAGACAAAAATTTGGCTATGTATTTTATTATATTAATCTATATTTTTACTTCATGGTTTTTATTATTAAACCATTAAACACATAGCATAATTTTTTTCCCCATATAGTAATATCACCAGAAGCTTCTAATATTGTTAGCCACGTGTTTGTGCAGGAAGAGAAGGTTCATAAAGCCAGTACAGTAATTTCACACTCATAAGCCGTACCTGGTTATAAGCTGCACTTCCGGGTAGCTGGGAAGACCACGGAATTTGTCCATAAATAAGCTGCACCGGGTGATAGGCCTCATATTTTTTTTAAAATAGTGGGGATCCATGTGCAGCAAAGTAATGAGTTAGTAACAGAATCACAGATCGTGGGGTTTGCTGTCAGGTGCTCAATTTGCAAACAGTTTTCACAGACCGGCGAATCCTTTAAACGCAGCCCCAGGTGCCCTCCCCGTGCTATGGGCCCCAGCACTCCTGTCCCCAGGGCTGGCTGCCACGGCTCCCCGCGCCGCTCAAAAGCGGCGGCTTGGTGGGCTGGCCGTGTGACACCAGCAAAAAGCGCTGGCAAAAAGCGGCGGCAAAGTGGCAGCCCCGGCTGGCTCACACTTCCAGGTTGGCATTTTGCCAGAATTTGTCCATAAATAAGCCATACCTGGTGATTAGCCGCACTTCTGGGATTGGCTCGATTCTTCAGTGAAATAGGTGCGGCTTATCAGTGTAAAATTACTGTAATTTATTCTGCAGTGAATTTTGTCCAGTACTTTAAAATGAGTTTTTTATAGCTACATCAAAATTCTAGTAACAGCTAGAATAGCTGGTCACTTCCCCCATTTCTGTGAAGGCCTTTGGCAAGTTAGAGTCAGAACTTAAAGTGCGGATTTCCTTTCTATGAGGAGTGACTTGCCACAGAGCCATTGAGTCCCTCACACAGTTGATTTTCAGCTGCACTTGATCAGCTGACACGTGCCCTGCTGGCTGCTCCTGTGAGACAGTCCTGGTAGGACACTTCAGTGTGTTTTGCTATAGGATTTTTTTTTTTTTCTGACAAAATGGGAACAAGGCATTTATATCCCTTGCTCACCTCCCTCCTCTCAGTATCTGACAAATCACATTTATGCTATTGACCTACATTTTAAAGAGCAGTCTTTCAATACTTGAAGGCTGATTGTTTTCATGCATATGAAATCGAGGTAATGTGAAAATCTGCCTCATGTACCTCGTTTGAATGAGTTTATGTGAGGGTAGGCACTTTTTCACTCATTGTTTTACCGACTATATCAAAGGATATGCCACAGAAAGCTTTTAATGTTTCATTCTCACTTAGTAGGAAATAATGAAGGAAATTTGTACCAGCTGTAGTTGCTGTCTAAATCAATGGCCTCTCTGCTTACCTGAAAAATTTGCTTTTCTTCCTTTCCTCTGCAGGTGTCCTTGCAGCTTGTGCTGCTGAGGACCCCACAAGAGAGACCATATCTGGTATATACAGACACAACAGTGTCCATGCAAAGAACTTGTGTTTTTCTCTGGCATTTTAACAAAAGCAAGCCGTATCTCACTTTTAATCTTTCCCTCTGATTTCTTCTTGTTAGTTTTGGACTTCTTTGTTTTTTCTGTACATGGATGTGCCCCCTTCCGATTCTGAGTACTGCTGACTAAATTGCAAGCTGGGTATACTGAATGCGAAACAAATCTATTAACTTAGTTCAGTGATGTGCAAATGCTTTTGCTGTTATTCTGCTGGACACAAGCTATCTGTAAGTATAACCATTTGGAGTGTATTTTCTAGTGCTTTGGACTCTGGAGAACTTGATTGGATTGGCTCTGATGCCAAGTCAGCAAAGGTTTTATTTTTGAGAATGTTTGGATTTTTGCTGGAACTATCAAGACCTCTAAAAACTTTCGTGTTTAAGAAGACTGAGATATGTGAAAAGAGAAACTTGGCAATTAGGGGTAGCTGCCAGTTCAGAGCTAAAATCTGATTTGAAACTTCAAAAACTGCTTGGATTAAGTGATTTTAAAATACTACTTAAAACAAAAACAAAAGAAAAAGACAGAAAAACCCTAACAAGTGATGGTGTTTGCTTAGACTTCCAAAACCAGTGTGGTTTCTGAGTTCTACTCTGGTCAAAACTGGATGAGGTATTTAGTCAGAACTGCTATTTCAGTATACTGGCAGTAGTTCAGGTTTTGGCATGTGCTCTGCTGTCTCTGCTTGAACTGTGGCCCTACCAGGAATTGCATCTCAGCATGGATCACATCAAACTTTGTGCCTTCCTGTGAATTGCTGGTCTGGCTATTCTAAATATAAAATTGAAACCTGTATTTGTAACTTCCCTAATTCATTTTAGGTAGGTGAAAGTTGTTTTGAGTAAATCCATTTAATGGTATTTTTTTCCTCTTTTGAAATATTTTCTCCCTGTGATGTAATATTTGCATTCTTTTTTTGATGAGTAACTGCTTCCTAAATTCAAAAAGTGAAAAGAAGAACATGTATATTTAGTAACTGGCTGTTGAACTTTTTTTTTTTTTTAATTCTCATCATGGTTTTAAGTATTGGCACATAGTGACCAATACATAATTTTTTTTTAAAGAACAAAAGTGTTTGGGGATGGTGATTTTTAACCTTGTTATTTTATGAACAAGCAAACAAGCATTGTTAGGGACTTATTTTGGATACTCTGACACCAGCTTCAGGAGCAAAAATGCAGCTGAGTGTGTTTAGGCCTAGTACAGGGTGTTAGTACATCCTGAATGCTTTGGCACTTTCCCAAATTTATCAGCTGGAAATTATGAGACAAATGAAAATGGTTCATTACTACTCTGTGATAATTGCTTCTCCCATCCCTCCTTATTGGATTTCCAGCTTCAAAAGAATGTGGTTGATGGTCTGTGCATGCATCTTTGGGTTGTTCTTGTTTCTTCCTCAATCACATTGGTTATGCTACTTCTATCTATATTTTACTGAAACATCTGCTTGAAAGAGAGATGTTTGCTCTGATATAGAGGGGATAAGATTGTAGAGTCCAATTGTAGGGACTTGTGGGTTGTTTATTTTTGGCTAATTATGCAGTGGTTTCATGGCAGTAAACCAGTTGACTCAAGAGGAATAATGCTGTAAATCTGATTATCACAAAAACATGGAGTTTATGAAAGAATTTTGGAAGATAAGAAATGATGGAACCAGTATAATCTCTTGTCTTTTGATTTCGATCCTGGCTTTTCATTGAGAAGTCGGAAGTTGTAAATGTTATGTTTACAGTGAGTTTTTGAACAGCTTGAACTGACTGGAGTTTATTTTCTTATATAAAAGAGCTTGCCCCCTTCTAGACTAAAAGGAGGCAGAAAGCACTGTATGAGTGCTTAAAAGAGAATCAACCTGTCCCTTGTGTGCATGGCTTGTGTGTAGGCTTGGTGTGTAAAATGGTTGCACTGCAGGGATGCCAGGAGACGTGAACGCAAGGTGAGCCGCCTTTGTCTAGAGTCTGCTGTGATGTTTTAGAAGTTCAAGGTGTTGGAGGAGCAGGGGATGCAAGATCACAGAAATCTTATGACTGAGGAATTAGAACTTACACAAAAAGTGAAGCCTTTTAGATTCCTAAAGTATCTGTGGTCTTTTCAATATATGAAGCTGGAGAAAAATTAAACAGGGAATGGTTTTATGAGCTTCAGTCTCAATCAAAAATAATTTAAAAAAGAACAGAATTAAAAAAAAAAGACATATAAGATATGGGGAAAAAACTATGAAATAACCAGGATAGTCAAATTGGAATAATTTGTGTGTGAGTCTAGAATAAGTCTAGATAATATTGATGCAAAACTCAGTAATGTCATTGCACATGCATCATAGGTCAATGTCAGTTGTAAATAAATGTTAGTTCCCAAAGCACTCTTGAGAAGGTTTAACCTGAAGTTAAATTTGGGTTCTGAGAGATGAAATTTCTGTGGTCATAACAAATGCCAAATCCTTCTTGTTAATTTTTGTTAATTTGAAGAACTAGAACACTCCTGCCCCTGCCCCACCGCCCCCCCCCTTCCAATTAACCCCTAAAAAAGAAAATATACTTTGGTTATTATCATTTGGGAAGCCAAGATATAAATGTCAGTGAGCTGCTATATCCATATTTCTGGAAATGGAAATGATAGGGTGTGATTTGCTATATGAGGAAAAACTGATCTTGTCTTTCCCACAAAGCCCTGTATGTGGGCTTAGGAGGTTGCCCTTTTGCAGAGCTAGTTCTTTTCCTGCTATGACTCACACCAGAGGACTACAGTTTTCTAAAAACTGGTGCTATATTGATGTGCTGTGGTATTGCAGACTGAAGTGTGTGCTCTGAAGATGATCAGATTATTTCACAGCTCTTTGCATTTCTCAAGTCTCCTATTACTGTTAGAAGAACTGGAATTGCTGTTCATTTTGACTGGCAGGTAGTTGTATTAACAGGCTGATACTGTTACAGGTATTTAATGAGGAATATATTAATTTTTGATAACACTATAGTCAATGCTTTGCATTTTATCAGCATGAAGTAAATGTTTAGTGCTAAATGTGAAGTGAGCAATAATGAAGCCTTGTATTTTAAAATAACTTCTCTGTTCTGTGGGTACTCTTTCAATTGCATGGTGATAATAAATGCTAAACAACATTTACTTTTTTACCCCCATTATCAGTTCCTTTACACATATTTAAAAAAAAACACCTACATGTAAATAATTAAGAATACACTCTACTTGCCCTGAGTTAGCTATGGAATGCTCTTTTAGAAATTATTAGATGCTGATCTAGTTCTATGAAATCAAATACTGTAGGTATGTAGTTACTTATGGTGAGACAGATTTTTTAAAATGGAATTAGAAATAAGTTTAGTTTTCATATTACATGCATCTCAGCAAATCTGTGTTTTCTGTAATTATATAAATTGTTAGGTGTTACTCATTTTTGGCTGTGTGCCTCATACAAGCATGCCTGTTCTTGTTTTTTATAATGCAAGCCAAGATGGGCAGTTTAGCAGGCAATCTCTAAGCTGACAGAATGCCAGCTTTATAGAGAAAAACACTTCAGATGCATAAGTGATGAGAAGAACACTTTTTATTGAAGCTGGGTAAGTTCAATGCATAGAAAACGCAAGTTAGAGATAACTGAGTAATATCTGCTTTGTAACCTTTAAAGCAGCCATCACACTGAAGACTGTGTTACTGTACAGAGAAACAGCCCTGATGTGGCATTGTTTTCACCTGGTGTGCACTTAGAGTTGTAAGCCATCTGTGACTTTTCATGGTAGATGATTGCACTGTCTTAAAAGATACAGAAGGAATTTGTGCAGCTCTATCTCAGCTTAAAAGTGCAAACATGGTAAGTCATAAAGTTGCTGTATTTTAAAATATAAATAATTACATTGAAACTGGAAATATTGTGAGCTGTATTCTCCTACATGCTCTTCTAATAAATATGTAGCATTTATATTTCTTTGGTTGCTTAATCGCAGAGAAAATAATTTATTTTCATAAGTTAAGATGGTTTGTTTTATTTTAATGGTTTTAGTTGGTGGTTTTTTGTGTACATTTTGTATATTCATGTTTATAATATAAAACGCGTATACAGTAAGTGAGTAGACATGGTTTTATGTATGAAAAAAGTACTATAGAAACACATAAGATGAATGCTAGTGAAGATAAGAGGTGATCTGTTTAGACTTTTACATTGCTTACTTGGTTCTTGAGGAGAAAGATAAAGGAAATATACAAATCCTTTGTTTCTCCTTTAGCCAAAAAAAAAAAGAAAAATATATATCATTGTATACAGAGATATCAGATCATATTTTTATGTAAAAAATTATTTCCTGGAGGCAGTCTTATAAATCTCAAAGCCTTGTGGTATTGTTGTGTTTCTTTGCTATAAGGTACTTAGAGAGGTTGTGTTCTGTGGCTTTCTTGGCCTGTCCTGTTGGATGTGCCTGGCCTTGCTCCATTGTTAAGGCTGGGGACCCGAGTGTCCAGCGCAGTTGTCATCTGTCCAGTCTTGCTTGATGCCATTCCTTCCACAGCAGCCAGGTCTCAGCCTCTCTGTCCTTTCTTTTTAACTCCTCTCTTGAGGGTGATCCTCTGTGACCCACCCAGACACATAATTTATTAGTTTATAAACTGTAAAAGTTAAATGTCTGTGTTTTATAGGAGGTCATCCTCTCTGAAGTATTGTTATTTCTGAATTACAGCTGGTCATTTCTAATTGCACCGGCCTATTGTACTGATCAGTGTGACTCCAGTTCCACAGCTCTTTTCCCAATATAAATCAGCTACATTAAATAGGATGTGTTACTGAGCTTCTTGAAATCAGTAAAGTGACTGAAATGCTTAGCGCTGAATACAGAGTAGCTTTTATTTCTGATGTTCTTGTGATGTTTTAGAATGCTTTTGGTTGAGATAGGGGTGAGTGCTTAATTAGTACTCTAATGAGTACTTAATTAGTATGAAACTACTTCATCTTCATTGTTGTTGAGACTTTCTTTAATCTAGTGGTGTAACAGCAGAATAAATAGGAAATAATAAGTCTTGTTTCTCGCTTAAGGGGATTTTGCATTTAAATTGAAAAAATAATTATATTCTTTACATGAATCTCTCACTTGTTGTTTTTTCTCTTTTAAGGATTTGGACTAATTTACTAGGAATTTTAGTGTAGAAAGGTAGGGCCTGGCAAGTGTGTAAAGCATGATACTTCTTTTCATTCTGATAATTCTGTTGTTGTGTTTTCTTGCCATGTGCAACTTAAGTTTTATTTAGATGATACATCTTTTCATCCACAATCCAAGCATGTATTTATGATGTTCTGCTTTCATGAAAAGTGAACCTTTACATCTTATACAACTGTATCTCTTTAAAGATCGTATCTTTGAACATAAACAAATCAAATAGATTGCCAGGATTTCCTGGGTGCCACACAGATGATAGTAACTGAAGTCAGTCTGCTGTTTTCCTGTGATTTCCTCTCTGACATATATTGATTACGTTGGGTCACTTACATTTATTGGATTTCTCACCTCACACTCAATTGCATTGACATATGTCCATGGAAACGATTTATTTTCTGCATGGGCATGCTAACTATAAATATTGTATGCATATTTTTATGAAGGTTATTTAATTATTTAGTATTTTATTTTGAAAAGGTATTTATGGTAGGAGTTGGTCTCTGACTGTCATGTTTCTGCCCTCAAGCAGAGAAAAAAAGGGAGATGTTAATAATGAAGAGCTGTAATGAGAATTGCTCTGTTAACCATAGAGGAAGCTTGGAACACGGCAAAATGTTTCCACCTTAAAACAAAACAATGGATGATGAATTGAAGGGAGTACCCAGGAACATTGAAACAAATCTGTCTTGTGTTGTAAACAACTTTGCTCTTGCAAGTTTGTTTTAAGGCATCAGCAAAGTAGAGTAGGGAGGGATAGAACAGGAGAAGGGATTTGCAGATGCTGATGTGCAGCTTCTCTGAAGAGAGATGGAGTGGGAGGAAGGCCTGGTGATAAATTATCAGCAGTGGCTGGTTGAAAAGGCAGGTTGGAGGTAAAATTTACAATAAGTTTGGAAAAAGATGTGCTAGGAAAATGCTTGTTTATAGTCATGTACCTGAATGTGTAAGAATAGGCCTCGACTGCTGCAGTAATTTCACTTTGAATTTCACCTCTCAAAAGTATTTGGCATGGATATCAAGGATCAGGCTTTAGGAAATATGTGTACATTAGATGAAAGGGCTTCAGCTGCTTTGAGTATTTCAGCAGGAGAGAATTGCCTGCATGCAATGTTGCTGACCCTGATGTCTGTGGTGACTGTAATCTGCAAAAGCCTCCAGCACATCAAAATATCAAGTGGCTTTGGCAACTGCCCTATTTGTGAAAAGCACGTTCCACTTTTTTCGCACCTGCTGTGTAAAGGTAGTGGAGATGACGGGGTGGGGGTGTGCTTTAGAGAAGAGGCTGCTGAGGTAAGAAGTTACAGTTGCATTCTAAAAGAGGACCATTCCTTACCCCTTGAAAAACCCCAAAATAACAAAATATTTTGAAATTTAAAGAATTCTAGTGCAGTTGACAATTATGTCTTCAGCAATTACAGTTCTCTGGGAATTTGTTTTATTTCTTAGGGAATTGTTCCATGAGGTAATATGATAATTCACAAAATTAAACTTTTAATTGTTTTCAGTGTGGATTCAGCTATAAGCTTTTGCGATTTAGGAGTATTCATTTATGCACCTTTTTCTCACTTTGCTTTTCAAAGTATTTTCTACTGTTATATGCAAGAAACAAACAAACAAAAAAAAATTGTGTAAGCAAGAAATTCTGTTTATATAATCTGCATGGAGAAAATTATAAAGCTTTTTAAACTAGTGGGGTTTTTTCCAAGTAAAAAATTATTGAGTTGTAAGCCTGTTTTTGTTATTACAGCTGGGTCAGTTTAAGCTTGTTTCTGACCTTAGGTTCCCTTCTTCCCTCTAACCTTTTTGAGGCCTCAGAGCTCACTCAGTTCATGGGAAGTCTGGCAGAGAGAAGGCCACTGGCAGTGTTTGGACAAGCACTCTGGGTATTTCTAGGTACCAAACTTTCACAAATTGATCTTTATATGCCTAGGAGGAGACAGACTCCAGTAATTTTTACTAAATGTTTTACTCCCCCCACTACCTTCTTATAGGTTTACCTTTTTAAGAGGAAGAAAGTTGTGAAGTTGTGTTTTGCAAGTACCCTTCTGCTGGTCCTGCTTCATCTGGTGAAGTGCTGGGCTATTGATGACTGTGACCAGTGCTTAGAAAAAAATTTAAACCCTTAAGCAGTTGCTATTTCCAGCCGTTTTGCAGGAGAGTATAAATTTTTCAAAATCCATTTTGAAAAGCTTGTGCTCATGTTGGGAAAAGAGCAGCTTCTTTTGCAGCTTCTGCGAAGAGCCTGCAACTGATTTAAAACAAAGGTTCATGAAATCCAACAAGGTCTATTCTGAATAGGCTGAGTGAAAATAAAGCATTTCAGGCACATTAGAGGTGAAGATTCTGTCCCATCATCATGTATTTACTAGCTGAGGGAGTTGCAGCTAGTGATCAGGCCTTCTGTAAAAGAGAGTGCAAAGGAGTCATTGCTGGTGTTTTCCTTTGTGTTCAGGGTGGCATTTTTGCACTGCATTTGCAGTCTAAGGACTACTAGCTAGAAAAATAACAGATCAAACACAGAGCATGCAGCGGTCCTTGTCATTAGGCTGGTCCTTGTCATTAGGCCATTGGTATTTTTATGGGCTTGGTGCCACCAGTATTTTTGTAATCAGATTTCAGTCAATTGTGATTTGTGACTGCTACTTTGCAAATGAAGTACAGTAATTTCATAATTATAAGCCACACCTTTTTCATTGAAGAATCCAGCCTACGCCAGTAGTGCGGCTAATCATCAGGTGCGGCTTATTTATGGACGATTTCCGGTGAAATGCCAGACTGGAAGTGCGAGCTGGCCGGGGAGAGAGCTGCTGTGGAGCCGCGGCCCGGTGCGCAGGGGGCAGGTGGGGAGCGGGCTTCGCAGGGCAGCGGAGCCGCAAGCGGGATGGGTGAGTGGGGCTGTGGGGGAGTGCTGCTGTGCAGTGCCGTGGGGCCGCCGTGCCGCGGCTCAGGGCCGCTGCTGCAGCCGAGCAGGCGGGGAACCGGAGCTGGTTTTGCGTGGCGAGGAGGTGGTGGGCGGCTGGCTTCGAGCACACAGTGAGGGGGCAAGCTGCCAGCTGCACGCGGCGCGGGGAGCCGCTGCCGCTGCTGAGCAGGCGAGGAGCCACGGCAGCCAGCGCCAGGGGCAGGAGTGCCGGGGCCCACGGCATGGGGAGGGCACCTGGGGCTGCGTTTAAAGGCTTCACCGGTCTGTGAAAACTGTTTGCAAATTGAGCAACTTGACAGCAAACCCTGTGCTGGCGCGATTCTGTTACTAACTCGTTACTTTGTTGCACATGGATCCTCACTTAAAAAAGAAAATGCGGCTTATATTCGTGTGCGGGTTATATATGGACAAATCCTGTGGTCTTCCTGGCTACCCGTATGTGTGGTTTAAAATCAGGTGCAGCTTATAATTGTAAAATTACTGTACTTTAAACATCTTGATGGTGATGTAATTAATCGTTTATTTTTCTTACAGGCTTAATTTTGGGGTTTTCTTTGGAGGAGGGTTTTTTGTTTGTTTGTTTTGTTCTGTGGCCTCTTTTTGCAGTATTTCCTTCTTGCAATTAAGAGAAATTGTTCTCTGTTCTGGTTAGCACCTTGAACATGGACCTATTTGTTTGGTTATTGTTGCTGTTGTCCCTCCATTCTTATCTTCAGTTTCCAGATTGTTCTGAATCATGGCTGTGACTTCCATATTTTTCCACTTTTCTCCAAAAGTTTGTTCTTTATTAATGGCAGTTTAAATGTAGGATTTGTATTGTTCAGTCCTTCACAAGGAAGGGACTTGAATTTCCACGCTAGAGGAACAGAAGGCAATTGTCCTGTGGAGCGACTTTGTTCCTTAACTCTAAATGCATCTCAGATTCTGAATTTCAGTATCCTGGTAGCATCCTAGACAAGGATGATTTAGTGTCTCTGGAGATACCTTCTATGTTAGAAGCCAAAAAGACACTGCAGTGTGTGCATGCCTGGATATTAGAAGACTGGGGTTCTGTAAAATATTGTCTTGGGACTTCTGCTATTGCAGCATTTTATTTTTAAATGAAAAATACTTCTTGTTCTGAGTTCTCAACTAAGCTATATGTGATGCTCATGACTAGGGATGAAAGAGTTAATGCAATTTTCTAGCAGCTGATTTTCCATTGCTGTTTTATGATAAAATATTTAAAGATTTGTAGTTGTTTGGATTTCCATCATAAGAGATTCTATTATTGTTCTGAATTATATAGACGTACATGTGTATATGTGTGTTAGAATACTTGAATTTTAAGGGTGATGGGCAATGAAGTTGGAAATAGTAGCAACAAATTTCTTCTTCTGTTTAAGTGCAAATTACCTATTCAAGCACACACAATAAAGTACAATTAAATGGTTGTCTCTTGTGTTTAGGATTGGTGGTGATGGTTTTACTTTTGATTTCTTTTCCTTACCTACCCCTTAGCATTAAAATTTATGTTCTAGGAAAGGCAAAAACAGTGCAACAAAAAAGGATGCTGTCATCTATAGAAATAATTGTAAATATTGTCTCCTTTTGTAGGTGAGTGTTACCAGGTTTTCTTAGGACTTTAATGAGAGTTTAGTGAAAATAAATGTTTTAGTTAAAATAAATGCTGGATGGGATTAAGGAATGATTTTCATCAAGTTTTAGATTTATATTGTATTTTAAACATATTTCTCCTTTTGGTTCAGTTTAATAATACATGATAAAGACATTCTTAGAGCTGTTTTGCAGGATTAAGTTAAGGGGTTTCTTTTAATGAAAAGCAATGAGGAAACTCAAAGCTTGTCATCTGCAGGATGAGGTATGAGCATTGTAACGTGGATTTTTGTTTAAGTGTGTATTCTTTCAAAACTCTTTCAAAATATGTCAGAGTATGTATTAAAAAGAATTTCAGAAGAGTTGCAGTGCTGTTTGAAGTCTAATTTGACCAATCTTGCTATTCAGAAAAGTGTTTGAGAGCTCCATGAGACTTTACTTGTTTTTGTTGCGTTTTGAAATGAGACACTAACAGGATAATCCAAGATAAGTAATGAAGAATTACATTGTAAAGTTAGATAAGTAAAAGAGGGCAATGAAACTCTGAAAAACCTTGAAGTGTGGGCCATTTGCTACTTTTACCATATGTCTGAAGTTCTAGTAGACCAATACCTGCAGATTATATCAAAACAGGACCAATGCAATGCGGCAGTGTGTCTTTGAGCAGGACTGTTAGTTCTTTTGTGGGAGTGGAAGGACGTCCAATATTCAGCAAATATAAAGAATTTGGCATCTTGGTCAGTTTTCTTGAGGAAACAAGAGTTTAGCCATATCTTCATGTAAGTCTGTCTTGTGTAAGTCTGGAACCCATTTTGAGGGGTAGAAAAGCAATTTAAATGATGTAACTTGTCAGAACTAAGCAAGCAGTGAAATCCGTCCAGAGGTGCTTTTATGAGACAGTTCTCCCTTCTTTATTTCTCAAGTTTCATTTGTTTCAAAAGACCTTATTGCATTTTGTGATATATGAATGGGATCATTTTGTGATATAATTGATTTAAAAATAGTACTGTCTGGGAAGAAAGGCAGAAGAGATGAATGCTCTTCTGCTGTAGGATGGAAATATCGGAAAAGATGGATCCATTAAAAATTTAGTTCCCTCACTAGCTCTGCCAGTATTTTAAGGGTGAGCTTCATCCTGCGCTGGTAGCATTTCTTATGAGATTGACTACTTCTCATTTGTCCCTTTGGAATATTTGCAGGTATTCAAAGGCTGAAATTGGAATTGAATCACGTGCAGACCTGTTTATTTGGTGTTTTGTGGAGACCAGTGGGAATGCTTACAATAATCTGAATGAAATTTTTACCACGGTTACTAGTCTTCAACTCTCCCCGTTCCTTTGCCATCAAGGGGACATCTCTAGTAACCTTAACCAATCGTTTTTCCCTAAGGAGGTGGATCACACATCACAAGTAGTGTCTGTAAAAATGAATTGAAGGAAAGTAAAAGCTGCTCTCTGTGGTTATGCTGTTGCAAATAAAGGTGATTCTTCTGAGGCAATTTTTTTAGAGTGCATTGTAAAAAAGGGATGGTAAACTTATTCTTCTGACTTTTTCCATCTGTTTCTTCCTTTGCCTCTCTGATACACAAGGGCAAGTAAAATATCAAAATATGCTTAATGGAAAACAGGCTAATGCAGAATGGAAGAAAATACCTGAAGAACTTGTGTTGCTGTACAGTATATTATTGATTTTTCATCCCAAAGATGCCTTGAAAATGAGCTTTCCTAATTTTGCCATACTCTGTCAAAAGACTTTGACATTTCTAAAGGTGTTAGTGAATAGGGTATACAGAAGACATTGTAATAACTGTGACTTTCTTCTTGAGCTTCCCCTTATTATTTTAGCTTTTATTTAGAAAACTGATTTTATATTGCAAACTGCAAGCCAAGCTCAGAATCCGAAAAAAGCACAACCGATATTTTAAATCATGTTGATTCTCTGTTAAAAATTTAGGTAAATTCTACTGTATCTAAAAAAAAAATAAGTAAAAAAGTAAAAGGAAACCATACTGCACATAGACCACCCATCCATAACTATTGTTTGTAGTGACTTTTCTGACTTATGGATGTTTCAAGATATGTAGAAATGGGACATTGTCAGGAAATTGTAGAGAGCACTGCCTCCTGTAGCGATTTTAAGCATGTAAGAATGTCTGAACAAGAGCAAGATTCTTGGTGCTGAGTTTATTAATCTCCCACTTGTTGACTTGTCTTATCCTTTCCATTTCAGTATTAATTTTGATTTCCTTCAATTACTGAATCATGATTTCCCCCTCTTCTCTGCCTTAATTCCCACCTCTCAAGCAGGCTGTGCTTTTGCATTTACAGACTATGCAGTACTTTCCCACTAATGCTCTATATGAAAATGATATGTTTTCTTGACTACCTGATAAAAAAAGTAGATGATCCTTATACTTTGTAAAAAAGGAAGGCAGCCTATATACCTAAAACCAGTGTATCAAGAAGTGTTTGTTGGAGTCTTTAATTCTTAGTTTTTCCTGAGCTGCCCTTCAGTGCATAGGAGGACAAGGAATGACTGAGCTGCAGGAGGGTAGGTCCTGCTTTGTGTTTTGTGCCTATAAGCTGCATTCAAACAGTAGTATATCGCCAGCCTGCCGTAACAAGATGTGCAAAATAAAGTAAGAACAGAGTGCACGTCTTTTCTTTTCCATGATGTTTGGTCTCTGCCTTAAGAACTGCCCTGCACCCAACCACTTTCCCCAACCACTTTGACTGTCTGATTGTCTGTTTGCTCCACAAATTTTGAGATTTTTGCTATCAAGTACAAGGCCCATAGGTGTTCTGGGGAGCAGCATGTTCCAACAAGGAAATAGAAAAACTTTTCCCATTTTTCCTGGTATTTCCCAATAGTAGCTCACGAAGTAGTGTGGAAGATGTATTTCTGGGTAGAGAAAATGTTCTTCGAAAGCTGCATCTGAAATGTGACTTTAAGAGGATTTTTGAGGAATGGGGAGGGACTGTAACATAGGTTAAAATTGTATAAAGAAGAATGCTCTTCTGAATTCAGAGCCTAGTTTTGGGGAACTGGGGAGGTGTATTTGGTCTCTCAAAGACCAGCTTCTCCAGATGTAACACAATTAAGACTATTACTTGAATCTTGCTAGAGGGAATATCTGAAGATGTCTCTTTGCATAGAAATGTATGGACACAAACAAAAGCAAAAGGCATCTTTTAGCTTTATTTTGGTTGGCAGTGGAGGGAAACAATAAACTGGTTTTAGTTTTGTTTTGACCACCAAGAAAGCAGAGGGTCTATAAGGAATTAATAGAAGTGACATAATTGCATAATTTAAAGTTGATTAAGACATAGCAGAGCAAAGAAGCTTCTATCAAGTATCTGCTGAGTGCCCTTCTAGGACTTTCAGTAAGCCAAGGTTGCGTATTGGAAAATAAATGTGCCTTTTTCATTAAATCCTTCTTCCTATGGCTAAGAGTAAGAAGAAATTTAAGTTAGAATTCTGTTAAACTGGAGCCTTCACTATGGCTCATAATTTTTGAGGAAGAGAACCGGAGGGGCCTCCTGGATGTGCAAAATGTTGTGCACTTCTGGGCCAGCAGTGACTGTGTGGTATCGCAGTGGCAGAATGTCTCCCACGTGCTCACATGCTTTTGTTCAGTTTTGTCTCATCTGGGATGATGGTAAAATAATACAATTTTTTTCAAAATGTGTGTTTTTTAAAATCCTATTACTTTAATGTTGAACTGTTTAAATTCTGTTTTAAGGCTGTGTTTATATGGGAAAATTTAGTATACCTTTCTGTGTGGTCTAATTTTCATTTGTGATCTCTGTGTATCAGTACTGCCTCCAGCATGAAGTAATGTGAGAGCCAAATGATTTTGTTTTGAAGAAATTCAGACCTTGGGGTAGAAAGTGAGAGAATAAGTTGTGTGGTGGGTAAAAGCCCTGAAAGCTGCAGCATGGGCACCAGCTATATATATTTAGTCTGTGGTAGAGTTTGAAGCTTACCTTAGACAAAGTGTGATTATCTCATAAGTTTATCTGCAGTGCAGCTTCTCTTTGCTTTGTTGCATTGTTTCAACTTATCTTACCTTTGAAAGATGATGAGAACTTTGGAATATGGCAGGTTTTCCAACACGACTGCTTGTATTTCTGAAGGGAGTACCAGTCTTAAAATCAGGATTTCCATATGAAGTTTGGGTGTGTCTTTGATGTTTTTTCTGCTTGTTTGTACTATTTATTTCCTGCAGTTGTTCTAGGAAAATTTTAGTGGTTTGCCGTGATGCAGATGTTCTAAATAAAATACCTCTTTCTTTGTATATAATTACAAGAGATCAGAAAAAATGGAATCGTACAAATCCTAGCAGATAAATTTAAACAGGACATGCGTCCTACTATACTGTCCTTTGTTTCACAATTCAAATTCTTAGAAATTGCTAATGGTGTTTCTAATAGGAGTTTCCTGTTAATTAGTAAATTTAGTGCAGTTGTGTATGTATTACTGATTCCTACTGTTAAGTTATGAATTAACATCAAAATGGTAAGTGTTGCTTGGTGAATTGCCAAAGATAATGAGAGCCAATATCTGATACTGAAGTTAATACTGCATTTTAATAAATGTGCCGCGGGACAACGTGCCTCAGGGCAACAATGTGCCTGTGCCTCTTCATATTTTCCTGCATAAGTTCTCCCAAAGCTTGAGTACTAAAACTCCAGATCAACCCCAGCACCAGCTACCAAAATGTCCTGCTCTCTTTTGCAGGAGATATTCTTTCTCAGCTGCCTGAGGTGAATGTGGAATCCTGTACTTCAAGCTCTACTTAGTGTAGATGTAATAAGTTAATTGAAAAGAAATATAGATTCTGTGGATTGGAGATAGAGGAGGAAGGAGAGCTGTGAAAGGAAGTTCGCTGTGGGCACTGTGCAGGGCACTTCTGTGTTCTGTTGCCTACTGTTTGAAGCCTAGTGCACACCAGAGCATAGAAGGCATTTGTTTTCAATGATAGCTTATGATGAACTAGGCATTGCAATCAAAGTCTTGACAGGGATCCTACTTGAATATTAAAACTCTTTTTCCTTAATCTTGTTAGTACTGAACACAAGAAAAAAAAATCTGTTGAGGAGCTTGGAAATTATTGTGTATGTCCTCCCTGGGATGGTGCCCAGGACTGAAGTGTTTACCTCTCTCTGTTTGCTTAGCCTGAGGAACTTGTGATTGTTTCAGCACCATGAGCAGCCGGGAGATGGGAGTTTTCCCAGGGAGATGGGAGTTTTTGTGCATGTTGGGTGGCAAAGGGAGGGATAGGCTGCTAGAAAATGCCAAAGTATTGCATGCTTTCATTGCTGATGGGGAAAACATTTGGCCCTGGGTAAGAGTTTTTCAGACAAGGCTTGGAATATGTCCACATCACAACAACAGTATTTCTGCTATCTCTACACTCACCTAGAAAAATGAACCCTAAACTCCGCAGCATTCAACTTCATGCTGAAGACTCTTGCTGGGGGAAGCAGGGAGCATCTATCACTTTGGGATTTATGGCACCAGATGGACTGTGCTGTGTATTCTGGCTCCAGTGATGGATATGTTAAGTTTTGTCTTTCTCTCATGCATGCTGAGATGGAAGAAGGAAAAGCATCCATCACTGAAGGAGAACAATCAAAGCCAGAAAAAAAATGACACAGAATATGAAAGCATCATAGACAAAGAAACCGTTGTTGCTTCTCTCTCTCTTGTATCATCAGTGATTTCAGTACATTATGCTGGGAACCTAAACTGTATAAATTTTTTTTTGATGAGTTGTACCAGCCAATGTACATACTCCCCTCCCACCCCAACCCCCTTTCCCATAAGGTTTAAGAAGTCTCCCCCCATTTGGAAAAGCAAGTCAATTTTTTTTTCCTGATACATAACAAGTAAAATTTATAGACTTACCTAGGATTTAATATGATTTCCTGTATTTAAAATGGAATGGATATGATTTCTTTAAATAATTTTGGAACATTTTAGACTAACAAAATGGATAAGCCAGCTTTTGGAATAAACCAATGTGTAAAAACTGGCAGAGTTTTTAAACACTCTACATTGTAATTGCATTTTGTTGGGGTATTATTACTTCAGCTGCACAATTATGGGAGCCTGCTCATATTAGCAGACACTTTTCCAATAACCTCAGGCTATATGCACTGAGTTGGATTTTCCTCTTCAGACTTTCATCTTGGATTCTCCCAGACTACATACCCTTGCTTTTTTTTTCTTTTTGAGTAGCAGTGCTTGCTGTAAGCAATAGTGAATGTAATACTTTCTGCATTGTTGGGCAGTAAACATTATCAGCAGCTGCAATATTCAGGATTAGCCTTTTTGTTATTATTTGGCATCTGCAGTACCTACATGAATCTGTTCAGTCCTGTTTCTCCAGAAGGCAGCTGGGCTCTCTGAGAGAACACAACCATAAAGGTTTCCTGTAATTGTCATTATCCTCAGGAGTTCAGTCTTAATTGGAACTGTGGTATTTCCAATTCAGATCACTGAGATATATAAAAATTTCCATTTTATTTAAAGAACATGGATTATATTAAAAGATGTCTTCATATTTTATAATGGTGAAATGGGGTCAGATAAAGGTTCATAATGATATACCACAAATCAGTTCCTGAGTGAGAACTGTAATCCAGGTCTCATAACCCCAAGCTTCATCCTTGGTCCTCTAGCAAGCAGATGTCTCTGAATTAATTATGCTACAGAAACTGTATCAGCTGGTATCCTGCAGTACAACAAATGTATTTCAGAATAGTAAATAAAATCTAGGTCTTCCCTGGGGCTTGTGAACTTTTTCTTTCTCTAGGAGGTGTCTGTCATCTAAGTTTCATTTGAATTTTTTAAAACTGAAATGAAAAGATTCACTGGCTTTTGCCAAAGGTTAGAGAAAACAGTGTTTTTATGGTTACATATTTAAAGATGCATTTGCCAAGGACTGATCTTCCATGATGTTCATAGTTTTGGTTTTACCTTTCTTAGCTTACTTTCTGCCTTTGGAAAATAAAGGATCCACGTACTGGTTAATGAAAGAAAGGAAGCAACTGTTTAATGCAGACTAAATAACAGGGTATTTAGTTTTGTTTTTTTTCCCCAAATTTTCACAGATTTTGGAAAACTTGATGATCAATGAAATTTAAGATATATATGCTAGCATCAGCTACCAGTACATCACTTAAATCACAGAATCACTTAAGTCGTGAAATTACTTGGAAGAATTCCAGAAAAGGGATGACATTTTATTCCAAGAATAGTTGTGCTCCTCTCAGGATGGGTGGAGTGATGTTGAGTCTATTTATCTTATGGGTGAATATGGTAGAAGAGATAGAAGCATATTGGGGAATAAAGGAGATTACTTAAGAAGACCATTGCATGGTATCCTTTTGCAATGTTAAAATGCATATGCACACAAACACGCACACAAAACCAAACCAAAATGAACAAAAAAACCCCAAGCTAAATGTAATACATATATTGAGTTTCATCTTAAAGACACCCAACAATGCTAGAAACATTTATTTTTATCTGAGTCTTGTAGATATACACTCAGAAACAATTCTCATGTATGTATGCTAGAGTGTTCAGTAATTTTTTTCTTTGACTTGCATTATGAAGTTGATTTCTGTGTTCATGACACTCTTGGCCTTTTGTGTCCTCACTACTAACACCATTTGGCTGAAAGGTTCTAAAAGGTGTTATTCTTCTCAGTATCCTGGAACTGGAAAAGTGTGCCTGGATCATCAAACCAGTGAAATTGAGGCTCAGAAAACCATGTAAAAGTTTGGAGACATGTAGGCAGCAAATACCAGCAAATACTCTGGCAACAGAGTAGTATTAGATTTCAGTAAAAGACCAGAGAAGTGCAAGGATAAATGGTGTCATGCTCAAGAATAAAGATTTTCAGAAGTTTTTCTGTCAAACTCAAGGAGATCAGAGTTGTATCAGAAGTGATTTATTTTAAATAAAATTACTCATTTGTGTTATTTGCAGAAAGTTGGATAAAGGCCATGTTTCCCTGCTCTTTGAAGTCTTCATGAAAAACATGACTTCAGTGGGAGCAAGACCACAATAATTTCTCTTTTATTACTGTTTTTCTGCATCTCTACCATTTTGAACAAGGTAATACTGTTTCTTCTGTCAGCAGTCTTAATAATGTATTATACTTTTAAAAAGACTATTTTGGGATCATGGTTTGAGCTTTGCTGCTGCTCTTGCATTGTAGATCTGTGGTGATTAGTTAAAAGGCTAAATGAACACTAACATGCTCTTTCACTTTGACCTCAATGGAGTTAAAGCAAGTAGCAGGGCAAGCTCAGTGGCTTTGAATGACTTATTATTAGTCAAAACCCTGCAAAACCAGCTAAATGTTATGTCATTCTGTTTTGTAATTTTCATCCAGAGAATTCTGGCTGACTGGTGACCTCACATATTCTGGTCTTTGCTTTCCTGCTAGCAATATGTTTCCTGTCCTGGCACTCCAGTCTCTGCATTTCTTCTGTTTTGGCTTGAAGGAGTCTGTTCTGATTATTTCGACTTTACCATGCATGTAGAGTCAGCCTGACAAACTCAGAATGAGTCAGATCTACTGCTTGTGGGGTTTTTATGCACCCAAGTGTGTATGCACACTTGTGCACAGTTGTTCATGCCTGGGAGCCTGTGCTCAGCAAGGCAAGAATGAAGCTGGAACTGAAGAGAGTCCTGGTATTGCTCCTGTTTTGATTGGATGTAATTTCTGTTAAACCAGAAGACACGTGTCAAGACCTGGAAGTTTCCCAACCCTGCACGTGAAGCAGGAGTGGGTGTTGCACTCTGTACATTGAGCTGCTCTGCAGGTGTCTGTCTGGGAATCATTTGTATGGACTGGTCCTGTGGTCTCAAGCAGTGGTGGCTGGGACATGTTCAAGGATGTTATTGATTTTTTTCTTTGTTCTGCTTTCCCCCCTAAAAATCCCTACATTTATTTTACTTTGGTTTTATTCTGCCCAATATTGTGATTTGGAAAGCATGTAAACAAAATGCAGATTTATAAGAATGCGGTTCATATTTCTTTCATGTTTCTAATGCCTAGATTCTGCTCAATAACTGCCATCTACGTGTGTTCTTTAGTCAAGAAAATAAGCTGGATTTAATGAGATTTTTTTTCCATATGCAAGGGTCTCTTCGGCATGAAGAGAGAAAGATAAGTAGTAATATTTGCTAATGTAGATCAAAAAGAGAAATGATAGTATTTGTAAAAGGAACACAAGGTAGTGGATTGCAGTAGTAACCATTCATCCTTGATTGATTCCTGAGAGCAGGATATATTGGCATGATGCAGGCATGTTTTGGAGGAGGGGAAGATGGAGAATATTTTTATCTTTTTATTCTTACATTCATTTTCCTCTTCCTTTCTCAGTTTTGATACATTTTCTTTTTTAGCAAGATTTTCTCTCTTGCCAGATATCAACAAAAGCAAAGAATGTGTTCAATAGTGTTTTAAGCAGCACATGAAGTTTACTCATTTTTGTTCAGTTCTCCTATGCATAGATGGCGAGAACACTGAAGTGTGGAAAAGCCCCAGCAGCCTTGTGTCCCTTACACTTCTACTGTAGCTCCACTGGCATCATCCACAGCCACTTGGAGCAGCTTCCTTAGGTTGTCAACTTTGTGGGGTAAAAGCCAAGGCTAGATGGTGAAATTACAGTAACTTCATGATTATAAGCCGCACCTGAATA
>VRYO01001463.1:71263082-71325101 GCA_009812075.1 Sialia sialis | reverse complement strand
GAAATTACTGTATGTGGAACTGGCATGTTCTTATCTCACTCAGTGTTCTTTTTTGTCTTGTAAAGTGAGCAGGAGTTGTTATTGGGTGTCCTGTGAAGATCCTGGGTGCCTGGGCAAACTCCCTGCTGACTGGGTGAGGTGAGGCTGTGTTGTGGCACACTGCCTGAGCACAGCTGTGCAGCTACAGCACAGGACTGGGAGGCCTCAGCATGCAGACAAGGCACGGTGTCTAGACATGCTGTGATTGTTTCTTTGCTCAGTTCAGTGTGTAGCCAAAGATCTTTTCAGGTGTAGTAGACAGATGTGAGCACAATGCCTGCACCCATAACAGCAAAGGTGGTGATTGCATGTGTGCTCTCCACAGTGCCCCTACCAGATTCAATCACACTGCTTGGTCATACAGATGAAGTGACTTTAGTGCCATATCCTGTCAGCAGCAGGAATCAGCACTCTCATATGTTTAGCTTTAAATCTTGTGATGATTTCTTGAAACCTTCCACTAGTTTACACCTATGTCTATTTTTATCCATTTGCAGAAGACCCCTCATTGCCCCATTCTTTTAAATGTATGGCCTTCTGGGAAAAAAAATGTACCATGGCTGCTGAATTCCCCTCTTGTGTACCTGTGTTTATCATTGAGAGTAGGTACAAACAGCTGTCTGGAAAGTGAGTTTGTCTGTTGTTTTTCCTGACCATTTTCATGGAAGTTTTTGTGTTAGACTGAAACTTCATCCGTTCCAGAAGTCATTTTGAAAAGAAAGAGTGGGAGACAGAGACATCAAGCAGAGCCACTCTAACCTTTTTGCTTTAGCAACTGATGCTAAACCAAAGCAAAAGTAAACTAAAGCATGATTGCATACCTTCCAGTGAAATAATTGTTGCAGTTAGACTTCTAATTTTGGTGGCTTTATTTACAGTTTCTGTAAGACTGGTTTGGTGTGGGCTGTGTAGACTGAGTTAACCTAATTATAGCTTAAATTAGTGAATATTCAGGGTAGTTTCTGGTGTTATTCTACCCACAGAATGTACTGTACTGTGCTTGATGAGTGCTGCCACAGTCATTGGAGCAGCAGAGTTGCCATATGAAGAAGTGTAAGGGAAGCAGGATGTGAATCTGTAGAAGTCTAGCTTTTATGTCTTAGATTTTGTGTGTGTGCATGTTTTCCTTAAATCGGTAAGATGGATTTGTACTCTGCTTTCCAGTTTTGTTTGGATAATTATTAAGATTAGAATAAAAGTGAACTTGCTCAAGCTTTTATTTTGATTGAATAAAATCTGCTATGTTTATGGTGAAATAAGAATCATGAAGTAAGTGGTGGGGGGACAGTGGTCAGGTTCAAGTGCTTATAGAAAACACTGGTAGTATTAGGCTTGTTTAGAAAAATTGAGGCATACAGCCTTCTTTGTAATGTTTCACAGTCTAATAATTCAGCTGCTCATTCTGGTGTAGTGAATGCATACATAAATCACTTGCACACTGCATCTTGGAGATGGGTTGCTTGTAGTTGTCTGTAGAACTTACTGCATGGTAACAGTTATAATTAATTACTTGACAGACTGAATGTCTCAGAGTAGTTTGTCATCAACATGCACTGGTGACGGGTAGTTTGAGTGCTGAGGTGTTTGAGTATTCTCTGGTACACAGTAATATAAAAAGCAGAATTTGGTCCTCTTCCAAGTTTTAAATTTGTCCTTGCCTTTCTGAAAAGTGGGAGGCAAAGAAAAGGTGATGCAATGTCTTGTTGAAAATATAAGCTTCTCCTACCACCTTGGACTATGAAATGGAAAGTGACTTTCTATCCTTTAACTTCAGTTGATCCCTATGCCTTGGAAAGCACCTTCTAAATCTGCTTTTGGCAACTTCTACAGCAGAGTTTGACATCACTGATTTCACAGAGGGGTGTGCATATGATGTATATGATATGATATGATATAAATAATATGATATGAATTCTTAATTTAGGAGAAAATATGTAAATTATATTTTTAAATACTTGATGATAGGGAGAATGAGATTCTTGTGAAGTTTTTGTGTGGTAAACATAAATCTGAATCTTTGTTGGCCAACCTGGAGAGTTCTTCTTGTTCATATGATGTTTCCAAACATTTCTATGGTTATGCATTTGGCAGATTTCCTGATACTTTCATAGGTCAAGAAATCACTGGAAAAAAATCACAATCACTTCCAGTCATCTAGTACAGTCATTTCATATAAGTGAGTAAACAGAGTGGAACAATGACCCCTTTTTTTGCCTCATGTCTCTGTTTAGGTTCAAGGATGAACTGTTGATTGCTGGTGTATTTGTTCTGTTCTGTAGACATTCTCAATCTAGGAAATGAATGCTTAAATTGGACAGAGTTCTACTGTTTTTTTCTTGTGAAATGCCTTTTTCTTGAGGTGTTGAGAGCAGGAAACTGCAACATGATTCCCATCTACTCTTCAAGTAGAGATAGCACTTGATTGATTAGCAGTACTTTCTTTGTTTCAATAAATAAAAAAGCAAGATAATTTTTAAAATATTTATATTTGTCATTCCTGAAAGATAGGTTAATGTCTTGAAATGTGCTTAATGACGCATCTCTTTCTTGAAAATGCCGTTTGTATTGTTTGGAGGTATTAGAGAGTAACTACATTTTTCTCTTGTACTTTATGTTTTGTGGAAGGTTGGAAGAACACTGAAGTTTTACCCATCTGAATTCTGTCAAGGATTTTACTAAGGGACAGATTTAAGTCTATGTATTAGGCATGTGTAATTTTAGTGGTGTTAAGGCACCAAAGCGAAATTTTTTAGTAAGGATTTTGCTCAAATTAATGACTTATGGATTTTGATAATTCTGCAGCAAATATTCCTCTTCTGATTCTCATCCCAAGCTGCCAGGTATTTTAAAGAATGATTTTTTGCTAGCTCTTTCCATTTGGTTCATGTTCACACTGTGTAGTTAAAGTGCCTTACATTTCTAATTTATTGACTTGAGAGACATGTTTTATGTCTGCAATAAAAGTCTGAGAATTGCTGATGAACTGTCTCCTCAGTACCTATTACATCTCTTATGTGTTTCTTTAACTCCTAGGAGCCTCCAAGGTAGACCCAGGATCTCGCTTTGGCTCTGCACAAACGCTGAACAGAGGCAGTACATGATTGCACAGGGATGGTGACTGAAAGGTGGGTAAGAGATTGTATTTTGTTCAGTCAGTAGATGATGATGTCATGGAGAGATTGTAGGACAATGTCTGGAAAAAAGACTTGTGTTGTGACTTTGTAGACCATTACAGTTGTTCTGTCTTTCTCTTTTTCTTAAGCTAAGAAAATTTAACAAATAGAAATGGGAGGAATGAAAGAAAAACTTGCAATTCTTTTCTTTCCTCTCTTAAATTATGCTCAACTTCAAAAAGGGAAATTGTAAAAATGGAGATGTTTGTTTAAAGTGACACTGAAAGGGTAGCTGTGAGAGCAGCATGTTTGTAGGTGACTATTTCAGGATGTTTTTGGAGTCTCCACACAAATGCTTCCCATCAGTCTAAAAAGATCTTAGGAAAAGAAAGCCTGTGTAGCTAAATGACCAGGTAGAGGAGACAATTAAAAGCAAGATGACATCTTAAAAAAAGCTGTGTCTGTGTTCAAAGAAGGAAATAGGACCAAAACATTTCCCTATCTGGCTAAACAGAAAGTTAATAAATGCTTTTTTCAACTGCCCCAAGGGCAGGAGGCCAGCTGGAGACTCTGTGCGGCCTGTGTATAGTGACACTATGACAGGAATGATCTGAGATAAAGCCATGGCAGAAAACTGAGTAATTCTTGTGTGTTTGTGCTCACCACTGAAAAGGGTGGGGTGGTTCCTGTTTTGGAAACCTTCTTATGGGCATTTTAGGAGATTGCCTTTCTGGAACAAATTTCACATTCTGAATTTAACAGGTCCAGATGTAGTTTACCCAGCTGTTTTAGCAATGGTAGAGTGAAGTTGACCAGCTACTGTGGCATACAGCCCCTTGCTTTTAAGTGTCTCAAGTTGAGTACTTGAAGATGTCTAATTTCATACCATATTTCAGAAAGCATTCATCAGGACTGAGGGTGTTTTGTTTAAACTGAGTGGATTAATTAAAAAATTAGATTAGTATCTCTGTTTTAGAAAGAACATTACAGTGTAATGATTGATTTCTGTGAATAAAAGCCTGATTAAGAGGATATTTAAGACCTGGCGAACTGGTTAATATTAGCCTTCAGCTACCTGAAGGGTGTTTACCAAGATGATGGAGCCAATGCACCTAGTTGAGGCAAACCAATAGCAGCAGGTTAATTTACACAGATTGCAAATTGAAATGTTCTGATTGGACATTGTAGGTAAATCTTTTTCTGTAAGAGTGTAGTGCCCTGAATAAAGCATGAGTGGGGGTGGCACCTCTCCCAGTGGAGCTTTCAAGTCTTAGTTGGACAGAGCTCTGGCTGACCTGATCTTCTGTGGCTGTTAATGGCTAGCCAGCCTGTCGGACTGGAAGACTCCCAGAGATCTTATCTAGCTGGCATTTTTGTGTAGTCAAATCACATAAGCGGCCTGTGATCTTTGAAGGAGACAACTGGCATGTGGGTGAAATACAAAACTGGATGTATTGTTCTACTTAAATTCTGAAAACTTATAATGTATTCAAAGTACTCTGGAAAATTTTTAAAAGGAATTAACAGGCACAAGTTAAGGAGGAGGGCTGCCAACTGTGTAAATAATTGTTTAAATGTTAGGGGGAAAATCTTAAGGAGAAAAGTGTGTTGGAAATTACCAGTGGATTTCCATAGTGCCAGGGGGTATTTTCTTGTTCATAAGTGACTTGGGACAAAAGTGTGGTGACGGAGTTTGTTTCTGAAACTAAGTTTTTCAGGACAAAAGAAGGTAAACAAGAAGGGGGAGACTGAAACAAATGCAAAGAAACCAAGTGGCCGTTACTATGATGGAAGAAATTCAGGATCGGTAATGTTAAAATATTTTGAGTTAGCTTGAGGTCTTGGAACTACAAACAGCAATTTATTGAAAAAATCAGCTCTATACTTTAGTAGCAGTCAGGAAGCAAATTTATATCAGGAATTTTTCTGAAAAGAGAGAAATCAAAATATTAGACCACTTTCTAAATCTGGCAAGTGTTTGTGTCTTAAAGGTGGTGTGCTGTCCTGGTCTGCTCATCTCAGAACAAGTGGAGTAGAACAGGAAAAGTTTCAGAGAAGGGCAGCAAAAATGGAGAAGAGCACCAGGATGCAGAAGGCATCCATGGAGCAGCATCCATACAAAAACAAATAACTAGATGAGAGTTTCAGACTGGAAAAGAGAGAATGGCCAGATGCTAATGCTGCGAGGTGTGTGAATGGGAAATGAGTACTCAGTGCCACCCAATTTTGTATTAAAGAGAGATGAGGTGAAACAGTCAAGGAAATAGTTTTCAACTTAGGAAGTGTTTTGGTTTGGTTTGGTTTTTTTGGCATAGTGTGTAAGTCAGTTCTGAAATTCCTTGCCACAGCATGCTATGTGTACTGCATGGGTATAAAGAGCTTCGGAACAAATTTGGAAAAGGGAGTGAAAAAAACCCAAAAAGCCAGAAGAAAAAAAAATAGGAGTTGATAACCATACTAGACCTGATAACGCCAAGGTCGCCGGTTCGATCCCCGTACGGACCACCAAAAAGTATTTGTCCAAGTTTAGGACAAAATTGGGGGAAAACCTCCAAAGGCGCCCCCCCCCAGAGAACAAACCCCCCACAACTCCTCCCCCCTACCTCGCTTGGAAAGAATTTTTCCTCAGAGGGAAAAGTGGAAGAAACCGATTTATTAATGAACACAGGAAAACACTTCCCAGCACCAAGAAAACAATTCACCAAAGTGAGCGAGGATCGATGAGCTCAAACAGCCGCCGCTGGGAAGGGTGAAGAGCCTCCCTTGCGGGCTCCAACAGCCCTGCAGGTCTCGTCCAGAGCTGGCACAGATCCTGGAGATGAAAGGAAGAAGAGAGGGGAAGGGAAAAAAAACCAAAACCAGCAGCAGCAAGGCAGCAGCCAGGCAGCCAGCAGCAAGCCAGCAGCAGCAGCAAGGCACAAGCCAGGGGGGAGCTGCCCAACAGCTCCCTGCAGACAGAGAGGTGGGGGTGGGGAAGCAGGGAGAAGGGGTAGACACAACATCAACCCGGGACACCTGGGTAAGAGTTTAAAATTATGGAAAATATGAAGTGTTTTGGGGAGAGTGGAAGAGAATTTTTGTATGCGGTTGCTCTAAACATCTGCTCTTAGCTGCTTCTGAAGACAGAGTAGTAGGTCGGGGTGGATGTTTTGTCTGAGTTTGTCATTTCAGTTGGGCTAAACAGCCAGCCTGACCCACTGTGGTGGTTCTTCAATGCTGTTTTATAAACAGTAAGGTTGCAGGGTGCAGTCCCAGAAGAGAACTCTGTTACTAACACTATTTTAAAAAATGCTAAGCTGTTATGTAATTTGAGGTCTCCCACTGAGCTTGGAGTCTTTACTCTCATTGTAAGATAAATGCTTTTAATCTTATTTTGGCACTTGATAAATTACAATTAAATTTGTTTTAATATGTTCAAGCTGTTTCTTTGAGAGTTCAATTCTTAGTTCAAAAATCTCAGTTTTCTGTTTACCCTGTTCCCTGTACAGTATGTAGTGCCTGTCAGGGAGTGAGTAATTACCAGAACACCTTTTGTCAGTCTGTGAGTTCTAGTGACACCCATTTTGGTGTAGAGACAGTAGACTTCAAGGGGCAAGATGAAATGGCAAAGCCTAAAGGAAGTACAAAGAGAATGATAAAATACTAATAAATATAGAGATACTTTTGTGCTTGCAAATTAGCTTCAGAAACAAAGTGTTGGAGTTATATTATCATGATCAAAGGGGAAAGGCTAAAAGTGACAGCGTTTCATAATGATAGCAGTTTAAATGGCTGGGACAGATAAGGTTACTGGAAGGAAGATGGTCATGGGAGAAGATTAGAGGAAAATAGGTAAATTGATCGTAAGGAACTGAATGAAAAGATGTAAACAAGATTGAGAAACTACTGAATAAAGTTCTGAAGAATTAACATAATTTTAGGAGCTTATAGAGGAGCAAGTACTGGAAATGTGTCCAAATAGTGTGTATGTTTTTCCATCAGTGGTTTATGGATTTGAGATGGATAGATCCATGCAAGCATTAAAGAGTATTCTGATTTCCTCTGGGAAGTTTTCCAAGTGGACTTAAAATCAAAAAAACTCTGAAGGGGATTTTTTTCCACTAGATCAGAGAGGTTAGTTGCTCTTGCAAAAATGAATTTTGTTAAAATAGAGGCAAAAATGAATCTAAAGATGTTTAAATGAAGACTGAGAATTTCTGAGTAACATGGCCAAGACTTGCAAAGACAAAAATGATATGAAAATTTCAAGTAGGATGTGCAGTCTTAAGGAAGGAGTATTTTTCTTGCAGGAAGAAGAGGGTGTGGTTTTAGATAAATATATGGGAATTGCAGAATTAAAGCAGTTACAAGGGAAAGAAGAATAATAATAATTTTATAACATAAGTCATTACCAATTTAAAGTAATGCTTGCCATTTCTCCACCCACCCAAGTCTTTGACCTGTCCATTTATGAAGAAACCTTCCTCCTGGGCTTCTGACTCTTCTGGTGTCTTCCTTGTGGCACTGTGTGTCTTGTGATGAGGGTTTCCCTTTGTGCAGGAGGACCTGTGGAATTTTAACAAATGAAACATAACAATGAATGCTTATTGTGGTAGTTACTCTTTCTTACAAGGATCCTGCATTGCTTCAAAGCAATTGCTTCAATAGCAATTTCAGAGTTGGAGGAGCTTCATTCTCTTTCAGAAACTTTGTGCCTGGTATGTAATATAACTGCAGATCACTGAGCTGCTAACAGCTTTGTACTGAAGTGATGAATTGTGCTGTGCTTGAATCTGCATATGAGGTGAAGAAGGATCAGGGTGGGATGGATGAGGCCATTGTGCCTAATGGAAGGCTCCTTGTTTCTTGCTGCAAAGAATGACACTCTTCCCATTAAAGCCATTTAAATCTCTGAGATTAATGGCATCTAGAAGCAGAGTTTTAACACCTGGTGTGAAACTAAATAGTCCTTGATTTATAATTTTAATCTCTCTCATGTTTTTCTTATGCTTAAAATTCTGGTTAGGAGTAAGGTTCAGCTTCTTATCCCCACTGGCACAAATGCCCTCCTTCAGGTCACACTCCTTGCAATAGAGATGCTACCTGTAATTATTCCAGATATCTCTGATTTGTCTAAAGTCTCATGGGATGCTTTCTCTTGTCGAGATGATTAAAAATGTCAGAACAATTTGTAGAAAAGGGCACTGTTTTGAGACCTTTTGAGCTGACTGCTGATCCAAGTTTGGTACATTTACATATATAGATGAATATATATATATATATGTATTTATTTATTTATTTATTTATTTTTCCTCACATGACAGAGATTTTAACACTTGCAGTGTGTGCATTAAAATATATATAATCTGCTTGCTCTGGAAGTCCTTTTGGCAACACCACTGAAGCAGTTTGAATTATTTTTCACTCGGATTCAGATTGTATCTTTATAAAATGTGGTGAAATCCAGTGTTGGAACACATGCAAGATTGACAGCCCTGGAAATTGAAATCCCTGTTAATCCATGTACTAGCTAGGACAGCCTAGCTGGAGCAGACTCTCTATCTTGGCAGCACAGCTCATGGTTAACCTGATGAGATGACCTCTGTTTCAGTTATTTATTGTTTACAGAGCACTGAAGGTTTGCAAAGATTTTTCACAGTGAGAGCAATGTGTTTCAATTTCTGTTTTCAACATCTTTCTATATGATGTGTTTATTACAGTATAAATACAGCTCTGTGTCTTCTAAAAAAGCAGAGCTATGAACTCTGCCCTGAATTTCTCCTGTAAAAGAGACTGTGTATGGTTGTATTACTCGTTGTAGAAATTGGTAGGAATCTAGTGAAAGAAACAGAATGCATCCTAGTGACAGTAGCAATTAATGATTTCTGCTAGATCGCTCTGCAACTGTCCCATCATCATCATGGTGAAAGTGGCATGTAACAGGAGAAAGAGCTGGCCATGTATAAAAGGATGGGGGAATTTGTTCCTGTATCCAAAGTGTGTGCCTCAGAGAGCCCCATCTTCACTCTGGGGTGAAGCATGCTGAGGTAGAGCAGAGCAACCACATCATGCTAGGAAGTTGGTTAATACTCTTTGGCATTAAATGTCTGTCTTCTCAAGTTACACATTTCAAGAAATTGCCCATTTTTTACTTGGCTAGATGGATACAATATATGCAAGTTTCCTTGTTTGGTGTGGTTTTGGTGTGGGGCTTTTTTGGGTGTCCAATCTCTTTTCTTTTTGCCCCTCTCTAGATCAAATTCTGCACAAAGTAGAAAGGCATTTCATCCTCAGCATTTTCCTTCTAGGCTCTTTATTTTGAATTCCAGCCATAGATTCTGTAGACCATTCTCATACCTGTGAATACTTGTTTTTATTTGCACCACTGCTGCATAAATTGACACTTTTCTGCTTTGACTTTTCAACACCACTCACACAGCCAAAAGGAAGATATTTTTTGTAAAATTTTATTTTGTTGCACTTGTGTTTTACCTTGTGTCATTAATAGATACCATTTCCAAAGATTCTTTTTTTGTTTGTTTAGTTTTTTGTTCATTTGTTTGGTTTTTTCTTCAATGGCCATTTTCCTTGGAATTCCTTTTAGAGCATTGATCTTGGGCTGTTGTCCTGGAAGGAGATTTAACACGTCTTTCTGTAGCAATATGCAGATGATATCAATGCAGAGACTTAGTAAATAAAGAAGAAAGAATGTAAGGGCAAAAGGCTTACAGAAGAAGAGAAGAGATAGAGACTCAGATTTTGATATTGTAAGAGCATTTTTAGTAGCACTGTTAGGTGGAGAAAAGAAATAAAAGCAAATGCAGGAAAGGAAAGGTAGTGTCTTAGCATTTTATTTGTGTTTAAATGAATACCCTTTTCTGCTGATGACAGCATGTTTTGTTTACCTCAAAAAGGAGAGGAACTGAGGTGTACAGAGTGTGGAAGGCTGAGGGTGGATGGACATAGAGGAGCACAAAAAGGGGTGCAGGCCCTACTGTATGAATTTTGGGGTGTGTATATATAATGTATGTTTTTGGTAGTCTCAGGCAGCACTAAGGACCTTGGAGACTGCACATCATCCTGCCCTGGCATAAAATGAAGGGATAGTCTTTAAGCAACTGTGGGGGTTCAAGAAAAATTGGACACAAACTAACCAGACACAGAAAGCTGAATCTATGCCTTTACCATTAGAAAAAACTAAGCAAAGATATAATCATCCTATGTGTTTCTGTTTAGGAGCTGAATATGACCTTGACACATTTTGTCTCTGAAGTGCAGATTCCTCAAAAAGAGCAGTCAGAGCTATGTTTCAGTGTATACAATCTGTGTATACATACTGTATGCTTATAAGATTCCAAAGTGATAAATGAGAAATGATGGCTATGAAGCTACCAAAGGGATTTTGGATATGATGGAGACATCAGTGACACTTCACGTAATTTAGTCTTTGACTGATGAAAGCTGTCAGCCACTGAGAAACCACTGGGATTGATGTCACTAAAGAAATTGAATTTTCACAACATTGTTAGTTTGTGAAATAACTTTATAGAACGGATTTTTTTCCTGAAAGCTTGTAAATGGAAATCATTAAAAAGAAAATTGTCATTAAGAATTAGATAAACTGTGGAAATCAAAGTAATCTAAATAAAATAAGAGGATATTTCAGACTGGGGAAAAATAGAGTATATTTTATTATTTTTGAGACACAAATACACAGAACAACACAGTATATGCTCTGAAGCAAATCCACAAGAGGCTTTCCTTTATTGAAAGAAGTATGTCAAGAGCCATTCATTCATTCATTCATTCCTCATTTAACTTTAGGCTATTTGACATCTCCTTATTTGTTGTTTGACAGCTTCATTGAAGGCATTACACCAGATAGTATATGATCTCTGGTTTGTTGTGACAAGGTTCAGGCATGTGCAGGGATGTTCTTCACCTTTGTACATGACTACATGGGATCTTGAGCATAAGCATTGTAGTAATAAAGAATTCGGCCTGGGTTTTTTTTGAAAACTCTGATGGTTTGGATATTTTAGCTGTAGAATGGTCTTTGAAAATCTTTGTGCCTTCCATTGTTTTTAATTTTACCTGGTTTAATTTAGGAAGGGATTTATTAACTTGGTATTTCATAGAAGCTTTAAAATATCTGTATCCTTTTTTAGTGAGTGGTTTAGTGAGTAACTAAAAATGTGGATGAACTTTCAGAAGGATGTAACAGAAATAAAATGTTTTCCTTCTGGCTTCTTATTCCAGGATTCTGATAGCTTTGTTAGGGTTCCCTGTGTTCCTGATGAACATGCTCAGAAGACAGAAATGATACAGTGGGGAGCTGTCTGATTTTTCTGTTGCAGTTCTAATTAAATCAGAAATCTCTATGCAATATCTGATATGGAAGAGTGACATTTGGATTGGTGGAACCCCCTTTGCTCATAGTCATGGGAGTTAGTCTTGGGATTAGAGGAAACATTAAGCAGTGCTTTCACGTGTGTGTTTAATCTTTGTAAGTGTGTGATAAAAATCTTGTTGGTGTATAAATAATATAAATCATCATCTTTGCAGTGATAGTGTTAAAGGGCAACAAAATGAAGTAGCAGCCTACTTGCCTTGCCCCTCCTGCAATCTGCTCTGGTGGGAGGTGTCTCTGCCTATGGGACAGCATGACCAGAGTTGGACCTAGATGATCCAAGCTAGGACGTAGAACCAAAACCATTCTGTCATTATCTGATACTAGTTGTATATTGTCTGTACTCATTTGTACAATTAGTGTAGACTGAACTGTTGGATGGTTCAGGCTGCCTATCCCATTGGATTCCCTATTGCTCATCCAAGAGCTGGTGAAGGAATCCAGAAGCTTGGTGAGATGTGTGTGTGTTTTGAATGCTTACCTTGATAGAAAAGCTACATATAAATGAAAAGGTGGGGAACAGAAGTGTTCTGTGGCAGTGATGTGGGATGGGAGCTCTGAGCTGCCTTACCTCTCTTTGTCCTTCATACCAGTCTGCTAAACCTTGTCTTCACTTAAGCTGTTGCTGTGAAGGAAGAATGTATTGGTTATTGATGGAAGGAAACCAATCGAAAGCTGGTGATTAGATGGGAGTTGAGAGGTGTTGGTAGTCTAAAATGTATTTGTAGATGGGGCCACGGGTCAGAGTGGGTTTGCCACAAAAGCTGTGCTCTCCTCCACTCTATTTTGGTTGTCTCAGCTGTGACCACCCTGCATTTGCTGAGAACTGTTTATTTAATACCCAGTGCCCTTTAAAACTGTACCAAAGAACTTCAGGACTGAACCCACTGCAAGAAGATGAAGTTGCCTTTATTATCTAGCTTAAGCAGGCTGTCACAATAGTCTGTGACATTTCATGACACTTTGGAGCTTTAATATAATCTTTATTTTGGAGATTTGCCTAGTATTATTGTACAGAATACCCACTAACAGTTTTGTTTTAACACTACAATTTTGTCCTTTAGATTGGTGATTCACATGTAAAATGTATTATATTAAATTTCTATGAAAGCTAAATACCAGGTACTATGGATTACTTTTATACAGTAGTGCACTAAACGACATGCAACTGTTTTGACTTGAATATATATATATTTTTTAAAAACACAGCAATTTGAAGTTGCTGTATCACTATCTTCCTTCTGGTTTCTTTTTCCATTAATGTACAAATTTTGGCAAGTTTCTTAGTACCGTTTACAAATATAAAGAAGTATGTCCAGATGGCTACAGCAATAATCTGTGATGCAATGATCTTCTTTTTTAATTATTCAACACATGTGACTCCAATCTGTGTTGCCTTTTCCCAATTTATGTAGAATCCAATAGCTAAGCTTGCATTACTTTCTTATTGCCTCTTTTTTACCTGCTTCAATTAACTTTGCCTTTGCTTGAAACTACTTTTATACATCTTCAAGATTTGACAAAAATATTTCATCCTACTCTAACCTTAATCTTCTGTATCCTCCATTCAATAATACAATGTCTCTCTTCCATGCTAGTTTTTTCTATGGTTATCTCAGTGCATTTTCATCTGCTGCTCTGTTGCACTGACTTCCTTCCAGTCCTGAACTTGTGCTTTTAGTTTAATCAGGCTTTGTTCATGTTGCTAAACCTTTTTTTTAGTTTTTTGGACAGCTTTCAAAACACAAGCTTTTGTAATTTAAGAGTATTTTATATATAGTGAAGTTTCAGCACATTGTTAATGCAAATTAAGTCACAGCTTTACTTGTAGTTGTGACCCTGATCCCACGTGGATTCCGAAATGTCATCGGTGAAATTTCAGAATTCACTTTTTCTGTGACTGAAATCTTGCAGTATGAGACCAGACCTTTGCAGAAAATGGAAATATGGCTGTGCTTGGTCAGAGGGGCATCCAGCCCAGCGTCTGGTCTTAGTGAGGAGCAGACACCACATGGCTCAGGGAAGAAGGTAACACTGCAGCAAGCAGCTAGTGGGATTTTTCCAGATTATTGCTGCAGTTTCAGGCTCAGGAAGTTCCTGGATTTCACACTGAAAAAATGGAAGTTTCTAGACATTTTACTGCTATCAATGGGTACATTTTCTAAACCTCTTCGTAACCCAATTTTGAAACTCTGTAACTTTTATAAAATGAACAGGGCCCTGTTACACAGACTCCGTTCTGTACTGTTATTACTCTCATCACTTGAAACTGTATTTCCACTACAGAGCAGCTTGTATTCTATGTTGCTGATGGTGTTGACAGTCTGTTGGGCCCTAAGAAAATGTGTTTGGTTAGCCAGTAATAGTACCAACTGGAAAAGGAGCAGGCAAGTGTTGTGTAGAGAGGAGAGAAGATGAAATGCAGGGCTATGTTGTTATATATGTTGTGAAATAAAAACTTTGCTGGCTTTGTAGTTTGTCTGAGGTTTCTTTTTATTGCCTCAAAATAAACAAAAAATAAAAAAAATTTCCTTTTATTACTTCATTTCTGATGGCCAGTCTAAGGATCAGAGTTCAGTGGATGTCCCAAGCACTGCGTGGGGAAAGGCTCTCTCAATGACTGGGACAAGGCACTAGATATGAGTGGACAAAAACTTTAAGTAGGAATCTGTTTTTTTTGGCAAGATATCAAAAAGGCTTTGGAGCTAATGGAGAGCTAAGATAAGAAAGGGATTTTTAAAAGTGCTGAGATTTTATTGGAACTTGGGCTTCGTCTGTGCTGATTTGATTTTATTCCTACCCCTGAGTTGCCTGTGGTTCTCTTCTGTGATCCTGCTGGGTTGGCCTGTGCTTGCTTAGGGAGCTGAGCTCCTAGAGCACTGGCTCTACACCCCACTGATGCGACAGAGAAGCCCACAGAGTTCCAAGGTGTTATTACAAATTCCTGGCTTCACTCGGGTCAGTGCTCTTGAAGCAGAGCTTCCTTTGCTGAAATCACAAATATCAGCGCTATGAGAAGTGCTGGAGAACTAGCTTTGATGACAGATCCTTGTTTTATGAGTTTGTCACCCTTAGCTACAGATATTAGCTGTCTTTTGGCAGAATGTCACTATGAATTCAAGGACTGATTTTTGACTGTGTTAGTCAATGACAGCTGATGGCTGTCTGCCTCATGCAGAACTTAAAATTCATGCCACTGTAGAAATGAATGACGGTATTAAAAAAAAGTTGAAGGAACTCAGTAATCAGTTTTCTAATTGAAGCTGACTCTCACTTTATGTAAATACAAATTAGAATATGCTGCTCTGCAGCATAGTAAACAGTCTGCATAGTGATGAGACTAGATGGTGTATGACTGGCTTATTTCACTGAAGAAGATCTGTAGCCTCCAGTCTCATCTTGAAGTTCAGTGAGGTGATCTTTGAGATATCGCTGTAATCCAATTGTGTATCTGACTGGTATGCAAATTGTTTTGGAGTTGTACTGAGTAAAGAATGTATTTTGAAGTAATTATACTATAAAGAGGTACAGGTTTGGTGCGTTTGACAGGAAATGGCATGTGCTACAGGATGCTTGGGGGATTTTTTTGATTTGTTTTGTTTTTTATTTTTTAAAGAGCCCTCTTGATGCCTGCTTCTGGCCTGCATCCCTTTTTCCTTCTGAGCTCCAGGACTTGCTACTGCTGGTGAATTGAGGGCCTATACATTGCCTAGAACTTAACTAAATTTTTTGGTAAGTGTGGTGACAGAGTCTTTTTTATGTATTCCATTCTTTAAAAATCTTCCTCCCAACTTTTTTTATATGAGTTTGGGGAGTTTCTCTTCAACAAGTCAAGAAAAATTACAGAAAGAGGCCCTGAGCTACATTGTAGGGGTATTCATGATACCCTCTTTGCTGATTTGTCTACATGCTTACTAGTGATACACAGCAGTGTGGCCTTTTTTTGGTGAAGAGGAAATAACAGTTCTCCCTGTTTTCTTACCACTTGCAGCAGCAAGCAAATGTTCTCTTCTTTTAAGAAATCGTAAAAAAGGTACCACTAGCAATTCAGTGGACAAACTACATATTTCTCATAATATGACCAAAGATGAAATAATTATTACTATTTTAAAGTGTGAGCAATAGCAATATGGGATAACATCTTTCTTTGTACTCATAATTAATTCTGTTATAATGAACCCATAGAATGTACAGTTTGCTTCATTAGTTAAATACTTTTTTCCTAGGTATATCCTAGTGAGCATTTTTTTTTTCCCAAATCATTACTGTTTTGCAAAGATGTGGAGCAAATTGCCCAGGGAAAGTGGAATGAGTCCCCTGCATCAAATTACAAATTGCATGTTTAGCATCTGCAAGAGTAAACATTGGTGTGCTTGTAAAGAAACCCCAGACCTGCTCATCAATGCCTGTACCCAGAACCAGTCCTGAAATTGGCATCTTTTAAACATGCCAAACCCTGTGTTTGTACACTTATATTGACATGAGCTCACTTCATCTTTCACTAAAAGTGTCATTTTAAACTGTTAGTTATAGAATCAGCAAAGGTAATTATCTGAAAACATCTTTGCTTTGGAACAGCTGCAGCTAGTGTGGCAGCTTTTGCATAAAGTGGCTTATTTTGATTGAACAAAGGAAAATATAGTTTTTAATTCAGAGGTAAATTGTGCTTCCAACATGTGTACTTTAACTGGTCTAGAAACATTGACATCCTGATTATTTGACTTTATATATAAGACTTCAGTGCCTGGAGGGAATAGTCTCCAAATGAATCTGCTTGGACCTAGCAGTAGCAGTTACCTGCCTTTCATGCTTAGCTGTGCACACGTTTTCTCTTTAGCAATAGGTGGTTTTTTTCGGTTCAGCTAAAACAGAAAATCTTGAATTCCTGTTTTTTTCTCCATCAAATACTGTTATTGGAGAAACCAAAGGCTACATCTGTAAATTATAATATACCTTTGCCTAATGGGCCTCATTCATCTTTATATTTCTTCTAGGCAAGCTGGATCAAAACAGAGGGAATGAGGGATAGAGTAAGTGCACAAGACCCTTTACATGCAGAAATAAAATAATATATTGAAACAAATTACATCTTATAATGCTGCTTATTCTGCTTTCTTTTTAATTTTGCATCTTTGGGTAGTTTTGCAAACTTGTAAATTCCAATTTTTTTAAAGAATGAATAAAGGTCTCTGCTAGAAAAGTTATGCAAATAGCAGGTCAATGTGCAGTCTCCCCAAATATTTAGCTATAGCTAAAGTGTTGGTCAGTGTCACTATTTGGATATATGTTTTGAAGAGTTTTGGCCTGATCATTGTTGTCATTTTGAGAGAGATTTACATATGGAAATTATACAGAAATCAAGGAAAGCAGCTTAATCTTTTCATGTTCAGGGTTGTCTTGTCATATTGCTTCAGGCTAGCTCTCATTCTTGGCACGAAAGCTGCACTTTCAGTAAGAAGGGGTGATTTCAGGAAAGATTGCTTTGTCTGCTTCAAGCCTTCTGGCTTGTTGCAGTGTTTCAGGTTTGTGTAGCGTGCTTGCACACGCTCACTCCTACAGCTGCTGCCTTGGGCAGCAGTGGAGCTTGTGCAGCGCCCCTTACTCAGGGGTGTGCAGATGGGATCAGTCTAGCCTGTGCAAGTTCTGTGCAAAAACATTCAGTTTTGAAGTCTTTTCTAGGGTGTCTGTTCATTGCTTCGTGCTGTGGGTATATGTTTAATGTGTGTGTCTCTTCGGAGGGGGTTTAATTGCACTTCTTGTGGGCGTTGGGGATATAAGGGTGTTTTGGTTCTTGAAGGAAGAGTTGTTTGGTTGATTTTCCCTGTTTTGTTTGTGGATCTTTAAAACAATACATTTTTTATTTTGCACTCTAGCAGTGTAGCAGGTGCAGTCTCCAGACTCCTTTCTCCTTGCATACAGTAGTTTAGTGAAATGGATAGAAACTTAAAAAACTTGTGATGAGGTTTCTGTCTACGGATTTACTGTTCTTTTGTCAATTACAGCCTCTGAAGACTCTCCTCTGAGTTGTTGCAAGTAAGGTTCTCCTCACAGTTCCCTACAATAATATATTTAAATTAATGCATCCAAGATCATTAATAGACTTAAATTAATAAAATGGTGCAATATATATAAACAGCTAGAGCTTGATGTACAGAGAAATTTAGCCTTACTGTTTTTTTTTTCTGAGATATGTGGTCAGAAGAGTATTGACACCTTTCTTCGTTTCTCCTTTCTACTTGTCTTTGGATATTCTAAATGAGAGAGTGCCTCAGCTTTTGCCATGTGAGATGCATGCAGTAAGAGGAAGAGTTCAACTAGTAAGGAAAAAAGTCCTTGGCCCCCAAATTCTTCCACAGCATGACTAGAACATGCAAAGAACTGTGTCAGAGACCACCTATGGCATGTTAAGTAGTCTGTCATGAAAGAGGATGCTGTTTGGATTGAGAGGCCAAGGTAAGGTGGTGGTGTGAAGGAATCTTTGTTTCTGCTACTGAGTTCTGTTCACAGGGGACAGGTGGGAGCTGTCCTCTTGATACTTGCAAGGTACAAGACATGAGATTTCTTAACATTTACATCTTAGTCCTAACTAACACCTCTATTAGTCCCATGAAATCAAGCATCTATTTTGTAATGGAAACCAAGGCATCCATACCATGTGTGTATTTAATATTTGGATGAGGCGTAGCGGTTCTTTTCTTTATTTCTGGAGAAACAGGATTATCTTTTTGCTGTGTTTGTTGAGTAGAGCTGCTTTTATTTGAAACTTGGCTGTGATACAGAAGCCTAGCTACATAAAGACCATGGGCTTCATTTACAGCCAGAGAAACAGAGAATGCTGTGATTTCAGTACAAATGTTTTATTTTATTCTTCTTTAATTCCTTTCCATTATGTTCACACATTTATAAGTATCTCTGAGTGTTTTAAAATTAAAAGAAATAAAATTTTGAGTTTTGTTTGGGATTTTTTTTCTTTGTTTTATTCTTTTTTCAACATGAAAGTACCATATTCCTAGGTCTTGGGATGCTTGCTGCTATAATGTGTTCAAGAAAAACATTTTTTGAGATCTTCATGAAGGTATCAGACCTTCATTTTGCTTCTAAAATGCACAAATGTAATATTAAAGAAATATGAATTAGAAGAAGCTGTTAGCATGATCTGTAAGTCTGGGACAGAAACACTACAACTCGCATAAACTACTTGAATTAGTGTAAGAAGAGTGCATCATACACTTAAATATCAATCTTGCAGAAAATGGACTATTAAACATTGGAACAAGTGCTTTATGCACTACATGCATTAGTATCCAGAACTTCTTGTGAACAGATGTTGAGAGCCATAATCGAATTGTAGGCTAGATTCACATTGGTACATGACATCGTAAGACACTACTTAGGAAGGTAAGAATATGGATATGACTACCCTAAGCTTCTCCCCCTTTTTTCAGTAACTCAAGAAAATTCAGCAAAGAATCTAAAATTGACTATTCAGTTTACTGCTTGGGTGTATTATGATCATATTATCTCTGATCTATTTATTTTTGTTTGAATTAGTGAGGATTAGAAGTGTCCGCATCTAAGCTGAATGACAACTAAAGGCAGCAAAATAAAGTGGTAAGAGAAGAGCAGTTAGTCTTATGAAGGCTGGTGCCTGGTAAAATTAGGGACCAGTGTTTACTATCCATTCTGCCCTCTGAGTGTAGCTTTTAGAACACACTGCTGTTATTGTGGAGTGTCTTTTCATTAATAGCCCTTTGTTTTATGCATTTAGGATGTTTATTTTATGCAAATAGAAAGTTTCCACCTTATTAAACAGCACACTAAAATTCAGTGAGATCAAACATATTAGAAATCAAAATTGCTGATTTTCTTTTCTTGAATTTCTCCATTAATTAGCAGAGGGACATTTCTGCCTTTATGGAGCTGTCTTAAGTCTCTGGTCTTCTCCCATGAAAGGCAATGATGTCTCATATCTACGTGTTTTCAGCACATAAGCCTGTGTGCACCATTAAACCTGCTAGTGGTCAAAGTTTCTTTTGGGTTGTATGATTAGGTTGTTACTGCTTGGCACGTTTTTAGTGATGAAACTAAAGGAGCTGGGTTGGATCTGAAATTATATTGACACCGTTCATATTCTATTACTGATTATTGGATGTTTTAAAAAATCAGGGAGTTGGACTTCAAATTTTTCTGGTTCTGAATGAAAAACCATTACACTGTTGATTGGTATCTAAAATTTGCTAGACTCATTTGACTCTGTGATTCACAGCCTTGTCATCAGTCAGGAAATGGATGAGACTAAGCCAGTGGCAGAACCAGTGACCCACACTGCTGTAAAGCAAAAGTGTGTGCCAGAGTGTTGAGGTGAATCTTGTCCTAGCCCTTTCTGCGCTGTTCCCTGCAAACTCTACAGGTAGGCAAAAAAATACCTGCTCTGGGACTGTTGCTCTCCTAAAGTAGTCATTCACATAAGGGAGCAATTCCTTTTCTACCTTGTACTTGCAAGAAGTCAAAGCACTTTGTCTCTGAGGAAAGCAGGGCAAGAAGCAGTGGATCCATGTGAACAGAGAGTATAGATTTAAATATGTTTGCTGTATCTAAGAGAACAAAAAAAAAAAAAAAAAAAAAGTTGGAGAATATTCTTTTCCCCACCTGTTACAAAATAAAAGAGAGGGGGTAATGAGTATCAGCTTTTTCATCCTGCTGGGTGACAGATCAATTTTCCTAAATTGGGCAACTGATGATAGTTTTGTGAGGTAATTAGAGGAGCAGCTGACAGCATACTTTTGAGTAGTTGAATGCTACACAGAAAGAAAGCAATGTTGTTTTGTTTTAAATTTCAAGAATTGTCTAATTTTTTTCTGTGGTTTCCTCTTGTGCTTAAATAGATTTATTTGAATTCTTCAGGTGCTTTTCCCACATGAGTGCAAGAGGAGTAGACAGTTAAAAGAAGTGACTGCTGTAGAGGACAGCATGACCACCATGAAAGGAAGCTGCTTCCTCACACTGCTCTTGGCAGGACTTGGGATGCCAGGAATACTGGAGTCAACAACAACAGAAGACACCCACTGCCACAGAGCTGAACACCCAATTATTACATACAAAGGTAAGATGTAAATGCCAAAAATATTTTCCAGAAGTATGCTAAATATTGTGTGATCACTTAATGGAAACTTCTGCTTTTAATGTAAAATGGCATGGGAAAAAAGGTAAATTCAGTGCTGCTATATAAAAATCTGGGCTGTATTCTGTGCAAAATAAATACAACTAGGCTTTCAGATTTTGTTCTGCATTTGAATCTGAATGTGTTGCTTAAAGGTGAGTTACTCATTTTCCTTTGTGATTAAAACCAGGCTGTACTGTTGCATGGAGTTATTCCTTTCCAAGTGTACAATTCTACACGTGTGCACATAATTTCATGAAGTTGCTCCTGTTCCCTTCCTTCACCCCAGCTAGGCCTCTCTGGGTGGCAGCCTCACCCTCAAGCTTATCAGCTGCTTTTTTGAATTTGGTGTTATCTGCAAACTTTAGAGACTGCGTTCTATTGCCTCCTCTTCTTGATTAAGGTGTTAAATAGGATGGGTCCCAGGGTCAACCACTTACTGCAGGCTCAGGTGGAATAAAGGGTATTAAACATTTACTCTCCAAATGGCAGTTCTTGAACCCCCTCTGCTAAACAACTGATGCCTTTGATATTTTTGTGGTGGCATTGAGTCCCTCAGCATCATCCATTTCCCTGCCACCAGGTCATCTGCCCAAGTCAGCAGCAGACTGATGTTTTCCCTGTTTGGCCTTTCATTCCTGTCCAACCTTCCATTCCTATTGGAGCAGTAGAAGCTGTTCCTGTTGCCCTTGACATTCCATGCCAATTGTAACTCCCACTGAACTTTGTTTAACCTGATGTAATCCCTGCATGCCTGTATGGTCTTTCCAAATTCTTCCTTGCCCCTGCTTGCACCTGACACAGCCCTTTTAGCATTGGAGCTGCACCATGAGTTCCTTTCTTCACCAGGACAGCTCTTCATACATATGGTTATCATCTTGAGTATGGGAGTGGAACTCTGAGAACAGTTGGAACAAAGCAAAGAATACTTGGAGGATGTTTTCTGTAAAAACCTGAGGCAGTTAATAACTTATCTGACTTTTTCTGTTTATTTGAATTGAGATTTTTCCATTAGTGTCTCAACTTAGAATGAGTTCCAAATAGTTTCTAGTTATGAGGATGTAGGGATTAAGATGTATCATATTACACACTGAATTCCTCCTGTTTCTCTCAGACAGCACATGTGTAAGTTTTTTATTCCAATGAATTAGAATTTATTGAATTTTAATTGAAAAAAGATTTGTTTCCATTCTTTCCATAAACTTAGAGAAAATAATGCTGTGTTTTTTACAGAAAGTATTTTGTTCTGGTGCTTTAACAGTTTAATAATAGTGATGGTACCGGCTGTCCTTTAATACACTGGAGAATGAACCCTGCACCTCAGTACAGCAAACCACCAGTGTATTGTGAGGGACCTTTATCACTCACTTAGAGTATGAGTTATTCTGAAGAAATACCTGGTTTCCTTTGCGTTCATATTGTGTATAATTTAATTTCTATCAGAACACGCATACACAATATTCTAAATTAAAGTAATTATAGTAGCATGGTAAAAATTGTCTGGCCCTTAGCTTCTTGATTTCTTGATTAAGAGATCATTGCATGTACTTTTTGGTTTTATACATGCAACTATAAAAGAAAATAATTGAGACTCATTAGCAGTGCTATGTTCTAGGAGTTGAAATGTGTTGTTTAATGAATCAAATTCAGCCAATATTTAGGACCATTTCTTGAATTTAGACTGATCCTGCCTCCTAGACCTCTCATTCTCTGTCATATTTAATTTCTAGTGATGGCCTTCTAGTTATAAGTCACTATGCCAAGGCTTTTTGGGGATAGAGGCTGTATTTTTCCAGTTGCATCTTTTGGTACAGGAAAAGATAGTGTCACAGTTAGAGTTTACAAAAAAAAATATTTTTACTGTAAATATATGTGGGAAATTTAATTATATAGAAACATTTATGGTCAGATCTTTAATATGAGACCTAGTAAGATTTTGAATGCTGGACTCCTTTATGGTAAAAAATACCATTAATTAGTACATATCCATGGCATGCCTTAGCCTTTATGAACTCATATGTCTTGAAAAATATTCTGGCAAGCTGTAGTTCGTACTTCACACAATAATCTGTTGAGAGTCCTTAATAACTGTTAGAAAGTACATGTAGAACATTTGCGATGTAGTATACAGCATATGATAGCTGAGTAACCTAGTTGGTGTGGGCACAAAGCATTTGATTTGTAGTTGCAGGACTGCCAGTTATGGAAAACAGAAGTTTTGAGACCCCAGGAAAAATGCCTGAGAAGTTTTTTTTTTGAATCTGTATGTTAGGAATGGATTAATTGGGATATCAGAATATAAGAAGAGAGATGTGTGTGAGAAGCCACTCTCTGAATGGGTCTTGCAAAAGGATTTGGCAGGTTTCAAGCAGCCACCTTACTGATACCAATATTTTTCTTGTGACAATTGCTGGCTCCATGAATGCCTATAGGAAAATGCTCTCTGTTTCTATTGATGTCGTTAGTGCTACTAGACCAAGTTGAGTTGAGAAATCAATTTGTAACAGTTAAAATCCCTTTGAGTGCTGCATTAATGCCCTAGTCTGTAAAGTCATCTTGTAACAGTATTAGATCCACCAGAGCTAAATACTGTGTGGGATGCTGAACATCAGCCGAGGCTGAATGCTATTGAGTTGTAGGTGCTTTAAAGCTTGTAAACTCAGTACTAACTTTACAGAGATATCAACACTTTTATTTTATTTTTAACTGATTAATGCCCTTTCTTTTGTAGTTTCTGGTATGCCAAAGTAGAAATGTACTTATTTGATTTGTCTTCCTTTGAGAGGTGTGGTAGATGAAGTATAAACTATTAAATAAAACTAATGGAGTGAAAATCTGGTGTAGCGTATGGATGAACAGCTACAAAAAAAAAAACTAATAAAAAGACAAAATAGTTCCCAGGAGTTGTCACAGTGAAATATGGAAGGGGAGTATATCTCCTGAAAGAGCTTGCTTTCTTTCCCACTGCTCATCAAAAATTGCTCACTTAGGTGATGATTCTGTGAAGCTACTTTGTGTAGAGATGCATATACTATTTCTAACACTGATTTTTCCAGCTAAATAGTTTTAGTTGAAGACTGTGATGTATCTTCTGATAGCAAATGGCAAGAATTTCACCCACCAGTTGAGAAATTTTGCTCAACTGCTTTGTTATCTGGTGGAAGAGGAAAAAGAAGGTGCAATAGCAGGAGATGCACACACTTTGAAAGGATTATTGACATGATCTCAAAGATTTCATTTTATGTCTCTCATACACAGTATCAATAACCACGTTGTAATTTATATGCATAATTAGTATTAGGACTGCATAATGCACCTTTTTGCTCTGCCAGAATTTATGAATAAGAAAGTCTGCTATAGATCAGAAAATGTTGACAGCTCTAAAATATCTTATCATAGAGCTTCCTTATAGTAGAATAAGGTGCTTTGTGTCTTCCTCGGAAACTAAAAATTCCCTTTTCTCATTATTTAAAGTTCTTAGGAATTATTACTGGAAACAGATTTGTGTAAAATAGACCTCTAAGTATTGGAGGGATTGACAGGATCAGCCCAGGAGTGTGCAGTTCAGTGTTTCATGTGGTAAAACTGACTGATGGTGCATGGTCCCTCTTTGAAGTTCCTTTCTCTCTCTCTCCCTAAGGAGGAGTCTGCATCTAGACGTGTAAAAATGCACTAATCTGTTGAAATGCAAGCTTATTAAAAAAAGTTAAAAAAAAAAAAATAAAATCCATCTGCATGTGCTAAGAATTCATCAGCTACACCAATAAATCCCAATGGTTGGAATCAAGGGCTTATAAATCAAGTGTAACTTAGAGCTTGGTAAAAGGGAAGAAGGTGCAGATCATGGAATGGATACACAGAGGCTCAGTGTGAGATCCTTGATCTTTACACACATTTCCAAATGTTTAAAGTGTAAAAAAATGAAAATTATGCTGGAAGTAGCTTAAGAGTTAAGACAGAAAAAGGGCTTAAATAAGCCACTCATTAAAGATAGTTACAAATTTTATTTTTATTAAGTTAATTTTATTTAGATATACTTCTTTTTGCATGCAGATAAGAAGTGTTAGCTCTGTAAGTGTATTAGGGTTATTGATAGTCACCTTCTTGGAAAAAAGTGTTCTCTTGTAAATCTCTAGTAAAGGATTTATAGTATAGTGTGTAACCTGAACATTTAGGAAAGTCTGTAAAAAAACATATTTGCTCTATGATAAACAATGGCACTTTATAACGGTTGAACTACTCTTAAGCAAAAAAAACAAACAACCAAACACAAAGCAAAACAGTTGAGTAGTGTAATGTTTACCTAAATATTTCCAGCATTTCGTAGTACACCTGCTCTACAGAACCTTTGTGGTAGCTCCCTGTGGACATGACCTTTTATTAGATTTGAGAAAAAAACCAAAAATAACAAACCAAAAATGAAAACAATCAACAAAAAGATAGAGGTAGTGAGTGGCAGCTTGTTTCCCCAGACACACATATTTGCTGACCTTTCAAAACTTAGCTGAAGATTCGTTCTGTAGACAGAGCCTATCCATGAGGTAGAACAGAAGGGGCCATGTGAGTGAGCTAGAAAAAAAATTGACCCAAACCCAGTTTCAGGTGTGAAATTTAAGTATTGACTGTCCTGCAGATTACTTGCATAACATTGAATTTCTTAGGCTTCTCTGTAAGAAAGTGCACTTTTGAATTTGACTTAATTAATATTGGGAGAACAGCGACGTCATTTGCTCTGGGGCAGGTCTCATTCTTCTAGGCTCCCATAAAATAATCAGAATTTAAAGTTGTGCTGTCTCAACAAAAACCATCAATTTTCATAATTTTAGAAGCTATATTTAGTGAAAATTTAAATACGAACTCTGCTGTAACAAAGTTATCTGTTGAATAAACATGCTCAAAAATAGCTTGTCTCAATCCATAGAAGAAATGAATTTAAACCTTTCATTTCAACTTGAGGTTAACCAGAGAAGAAAAATAGCATAGTTATTTTTTATTCCTTGGTTAGAGAATCCTAAGAAATATATTTTCTTAACCTTATTGTCTGACCACCATAGAATTCCCTTACTTGATGTTTGTCTAAGTAATATAGACTCAGTACGTTGCTCTGCTCATTTTATCCTGTGGTTTGTCTACAGAGTGCATGCACTTAACTTGTGCCAAGAGGAAATAATATGTGGGCTGAATGAAGGAGAATAAATGGCACATGAACTTGTTTTTGTTTGTACTCTTCTCTTTCTCCTAATCTTGTTGCAAGTTTTCTTTGAAACTAATAGCAGTGTACTAAGCTGTTTAGTTTTTACTGCATTTCCTTTTCTTTCCAATTTTTCTTAATACATTTTGAAGATGATCTGCCCCCATCTGCAGTGGGATTAAGGTGTATTGCTTTCAATTTCCTATCATTTCTGGGCTTTTCTTTAAATGAAGATGATTCATCAGTAAAGAAATGTTGATTGCTAGATGTTGCAACTTTGGCTTGTCTAGATGATAGACTATGAGATTGTTTGCGCTACCTTGCCAAGAACCAGCCCCTCTTAAGGAGGAAAATAATTCCTTAACCTGTTCTGTATTTTTTTCTTGGTATTGAATCAGGTTTGCTTTTACTTTTTTATAGGAGATGAAGCTTCTGATGGAGAAGAGCAAACTTCAACTCTTAACTGTTATTTAAAAAAATACCTTTGGAGACCGAAGGTTACTATCCTCCTATATTTCCCTGAATCACCCAGTGTCATTGGTCCCCATAAAAATGAGGGAATAGCAGGGACTGAATTCTCTAAGCAAAACACTTGTGTACCAACTGCTTTTTTTCCCCCTGAAAGTAATCACGTTTTAAAGCAAGCATCAATTCCCAATTATTTTGGCATCCCAGTCAAGTTCTAGACCTTCATGTAATGCTAATAATTTTTATAAATTTCGATAATATAAAATTAGCAGGGGCAATGATGGCTAGTGAGCTGTGCAGACGTGTCCTATGAGTCTTTCCATGGCTGATTTGTTCCTTGCTGCCCTAATGTGGCATTTTAGAGCATGTGAGTTGATTGTTAACAAAGCAGCAACATGAGAGAGAGGCTCCTGCTGCATTCTACTATCTGTACAAAGCGGGCAGATGCACTTAAATTCTGGATTTTTTTAGTTCTTTTTCTTTTTTTCTTCTTCTTCTTCGAAAGAGCTGTATTTTTGCCAAAAGGTTGTAAATCATCCAAACTGGGATATATTAAAGAAACAGATCAACAATCAAGAGATGGAATGCATATGCAGATGAAGTTCTGTCAATTTTTTTTGTGTGCACTTAAAGCAAGCAGGAGCACAATATTGGTCTGATTTTTTTTCTATTTAATTTTTTTTTTCCCACCAGGTAGAATTTCAGAACTTTTTATAAGAATAGACTGGAGAAAAGGGCACTCAGGTGTGACCTTATCATGCTCTACAACTGCCTGACAGGAGGCTGTAGCAAAGTGTGGATTGGTCTCTTATCCTAAGTAACAAGTGGTGGGACAAGAGGAATTAGCCTCAAGTTGTGCCAGGAAAGGCTTATATTGGATATTAGGAAACTCTTTTTCATTGAAATAATTGTTGAGCATTGAGCCAGGCTGCCGAGAGGTTGTGGAGTCACCATATCTGGATGTATTCAAGACACATGGAGGTGTGATGCCTGGGCTGTTGGTTTAGTGCTGGGTTAACACTTGGACTCAATGAACTTAGTGATATTTTCCAACCCAAACCATTATTAATTCTAAGTAACTGAGACTGCTAGTTCAGAAAAGATATCAACTATTGCAGTTACTGGCCCTCTGATCCTGAGCAACTTTTTCATATTTGGTAGTGACATTGGCAAGTGTCTGGAAAGATACTGGAAAGATTCATTCCAGCAGTCTTCCCTTCTAGATCCTGTGCAGTGTTTATGGGGACTGTATTGCTGTCACTTGATGTCACCTGCTGCCCTTACTGCCTGTCATCTTCTGCTGCCTATCACTTTGGCTAAGAGATTGGGGTAATCCTCGCCCATCCTTTGGCCTTACTTATAGCTCTAAAGTTTCAGGAATCTTAAGAGATGGGGAGAAAAAACATTATTTAAAGTTTTGGTTTTCTTCTTAATTTCTGAAATAATCTTACCAAGATACATTCTGTTTATTAGATAGATTGGATGGAAAGGGAGAACCACAGTGAGTGCTTCTTCAATATATTGGTTTTGGTTGTTTTTGTTTTGTTTGGTTTTTGTTTTTTTTTTTAAAGCTTTCTTCCCTACCTTGTCTGCTGTTGACAGGACTGTAGGACTCTGGGTAGCAGCTGATTTTGTGTAGCTGAACATGGTAGATGCTTACTTGTTACATGGCAATTTGTCATATTCAGGTTGGACTAAACCCTGACTTGTCATAAGCTTTTCTTTCCATTTCCAGTGCTCACTTCAAATTTTGTTTTGATGGGTTTATGGCTCTTTCCTACCATTTTTGAGAATTAGGACCTGACCATTTTACAACCAGTTCTACAGTAAATCTACTTAAGTAACTGTTAATAGGGACAAAACCGTGGGATTTAGCAGTGCCTTTTAGAACAAAAGTAAGTTCTACGAAGAGAAGTGTTGATTGTAGTGTTGTGATTTTTTTTTTTTTTCTTTTTTTTTCCTTGCTTGTTGCTTTCTATTTTCTGCTTTGGGGCATCTTTTTGTTTTTGTTGTGGGGGAGTGGAGGAGGTGGGGAATATATTCCTCTTTGAAGTCCTGACTCCAAACTCTTACAGAGATTGTCAGACTTTGCTCTCTATACTCTTGGTCTTTACAATATGTCTTATTTTTTTGGGTTTTGTATTTCTTCATGAAATGTCATCAGACCTATATTTTGTGAGCTACAGTTTTGGGCAAAATTGATAAGATCAAGAAATTTTATTTTACTGAAGCAATGTAAATAAAAATATTTATGTTCATATGCCAGTATAAGTAAGAATGCATCACTGCAGGATGGTCAGTTCTAGCAAAAAAGGTCTTGCTAATTGAAGCATAGATGTTTCCGACAAAAATAACAGTGCATAACTGTCTATGGGCAGTCTGCTTTCTGTTTCTGCTCCCTATAATTAATGTATTAAAATTGAGCAGATTTCTTTACAAAACTCCGTATTGAGACTAAATAATGATTTCCCATAACTCTACAACATGATTTCCTTCAGAATGAATTCTTTGGCTGGCTGCCAAAGCCAGCATGTAAATGTTAAAATGAGAAAGATTAAACCCCTCTGGAAAGAGTGCATGACTGAGGATATCAAATGTTTTTTTTGTGGTCAGTCTGTCCTTCTGTCACATTCAGGAAGATTGCAGCAGCAGTACAGGGAGCAGAGGTGGTAACTAAGGAGTAGATGCTCTCCTTGGGAAGAGCATTAGGTAGGGCTCTGTGCTGGATGAAGTGTGATGTTGGTTTTTGACTGTGCTGGTAGCACTGAAACCACTTTCATCTAGGTGGGAGTTCAGTCTTTTTTCCCTTACACTTTCTTATATTTGTATGCAATATGTGTGTTTGAACAATGAAGTATAAACAATTCCAAACCTTTGTTCAGAAAAATAAGAAATAAGTAGGCATTGCAGCAGATGTTTCTGTCTCTTCCCTGAGGGCACAGACAGTCAGAACCCAAATTCCCTTTAATTATCCCAGTAATAGACATATGAACACACATAAGAATGTAGTAATATGTAATTCTAGCTGGGGGAGCTCTGGCAGGGCAGAGAAAACAGGAATGCAGGCTAGATTTTAGACCTTGAAGGTTAGAGTGGATTGTAAAAGCAGGTGAGGGAGCTGCTGTGATTGTGTCTGCCCTGCCTGGAGAGCAGTGGGACAGGTGGCTGGCGCAGCCACTTGGTGCCTACTGAGAGAATGAGTGAGTAGCTGGGTAGAAGGAAGTAAGTTTACCATAGGCTTAAGAAAGAAGCTCAAGTTTTCATGCATTTAAAGTAAAAAAAATATACTGTAGGAAGTATGCTTCATTTTCTCTTTTCTCCATTAATAATAAATTACTTGCAGCCCTGCCTCATTAGCTCCAAAATTGTTCTGAAGCTGTAATCGCTGTTCATAAAATGAATGCACAGTAAACAGGTGGTGAACTTTCTGGAAAATATCTAGAGTCTTGGGGTTTGTTTTATTACAAATGATTTAAAGTGGAGAGGAGTGCAAGAATCTAGCAGAGCTTCTAGATAAGGCTAGATATAGATACTTATTTCTTGGCTTCTGCAGTTCTGTTTGTATGGAAAAGCAAGCTTCAGGACTGCATTAAGTTTTGCTGGTTAGTAGAAGGAAGGCAGCTGGCTTGTTTATGGGATCTAGAGACCTCCAGAATTTTGCATCTTGAAAGGGATCTGTAGTTTTGAGGTTGCTTTGTCTTTTTGTTGGCTTTTTTTCCTTTTGTTTTTCTTTCCCCCCTTCCTATAAGCAAAGATTGAGCTCTGAGCTGCAGATGGAGATCTGACATGTTTTCATGTTTCCAAAGGAGAACCAAATGTAGTGTGGTAAGACTTGAAAGAGGAATCTTTTAGTTTGTGGTTGCTGATTTAATCATTCTGGGCAACTTTGTAACTTCATCTTTTCCTTTATAGAGGACTGTATTGCATTAAATAACCCTGCCTAGACAATTTTTTTTTCCTTCGAGGGAAGAAGTGATGTGTTTTCTTATATCTTCCTGGACACTTGTTGGAAACTGTAGAGCTCCTACTGTCTAATCACTAATTTCCAAAATGTCTATATTTTTCAATGGATTATTCAGATTAAGACATATTCATAATTTCTATAAGAAATATTTTGAATTTTCAAATTTATTAAAAATAAGGGCATATAAACACATATTCTCTCATGTCCCGGTTATGATGTCCATCCAAATACTCCTAATTCTGTACACAGCCCTGGTATAAAGTTGTGTATTGCAAATGAAATGTCTTTTTCATTAAAGTGCAGTACTAAGTACTGCAACAGATCCATCTGTCCTAATCCTTTAATTTTACAGAACAGCATTAAATTGTGTTGGGTGATGCTGTCTTTTTGTTGTTGAACTAGTGCTCTTCTCCTCATATGTTGTGTTCAGCCTGCTTCTGGTGTACTCCACTTAGATTGTCAGAGCCTTCTGGTAGCACAGACCATTAGATCTATTTACATCTGTGGCCTGACATATTTATGTTTGTACCTTATCTATGAAAAAGTGGGCATGTCAGCTACATTCTAGTAACAGGCAGATCAGGAATTTCTGAGAACATTGAGCTGGGATTGTCTTTTCAATTTGTGTTTTTCGTCTCAGAAAAAAAAAAATCTCTTTCTTTGAGGTTTAAACATTAGAGACTTGCTTACTCCTTGTTTTTTACTTGGGTGAGGTTCTCAATGAAGTAGTTCATCCTTCTTGTGTATGAAAAATTACAAAAAAGCACTTTCCTGATGCCTTCTAATTAATCCTGGTGGTGTGTACATGTGCCTAGTACTTAATGCTGTTTTACTTGGGCATTCTCCTTCTCCTTCAAGTCTGGTACCAAAATGAAGTGTTGGTCCTACCTTTGAGCTAGGATGCATTAATAATTATTTTGTCTGCCCCTTCAATGCCTTCTAAAGGAGGACAGCAACAGGAGATGTAGAACCCAGACTGTTGACCCAGGGCTGTAATTGTACTGGATGTGCCTGGCTTTGCATCCCACAGCACTTCTGGATGTAAAACCTAGGCAAGGGGCACTTTTCAGAATCTCCCTGTGGGATTTTCTCCAGTCATGTGGAATAAAGCCCCACAGCATAGGCAAGGCAGTCACCTTGGAGCTACAATTGTGCAGTAAGCATAAGCAGACTGCCTAGGCAGTCAGGGTCATAAAGCTGAGGAGGTATATGGTCCTGGAAGCACATCTACCAACATACAGAAAGCATATGTCTGGAATTAAAGGAAAACCAGCCTGTAATGAGCTGGCCTTCTCTGCTTTCTTCCAAGTGCTCAGCTTCTGCCATGGGCCTTATGGAAGAGGAGCAGGGCAGATGTTTGCACTTAGATTTTGAAATTAATATAGTTTAGCATATTGTTTTTGCTGGAGTAAGCAACTCATAGAATGAATCTTTTCTTTAAGAGAAATTAAAAAGGAATTTGCTGTGTTAATTATAGTTGTTCAATGAGGTTTTGTTTTGGTTTATGATTCTTTTGTCATATCTTTGAATTTCTTTCTCAAAAGAAATGGCACTTTTAATGATTTAATGGTTAATGCATCCAACAGAAATAAACCAATTGGGAAAAGTCTGCTCAGGCCTGTTTTGCAACAGAGCTAAGCTAAGGTTAGAGTAGGAATTTGGTTCAAAGTAAGTAAAAATAAAGCATGACTTTATAGATATATAAAGAATTAGTTGCATTTGTATGGGTTTAGATACTTTGTACCAGAAATAGAACCATGACAGTTGTGGTGGAGCTTCATGGTACTGCAGCTTGAGGAGAGCTTTGTAGGAGTGCACAAAGTAGTTTGTTCAGATGCAGCATAAGTTTCTTTCCACTGTAATGAGAACCAGACAAGCCCTGATGCCTAATCCAAAAGTTTGTTTGCAGCTGTGTTTTAGGAAGCTCACCTGAGGAAAAAAACACCTGTATATGGTATCTTATATTGTCAATTACATGTTTGTAACTATGCGTGCTTTCTGCCCAGTATTTAAATTTTCAAAATTATTTAAAACATTGGAGTCATTGCACACAAATGCTGAGCAGCACATGCCTTGAGTAAGTTCTAGAAAAATAAGTTCTATTTTTGACAAACTAGGCCTCAGCCCATTTCTGGTAAGCAGGGGTGTGAACTGGGCTTGGTTACAGAAGTAATACAGCTGTTCTTTCACTGAACTTTCTTGATGCAGTCCTCCTTTTAGTTGGAACCTGTGGAGTAGTGCTGGCATGTATTTCCTTTCTTCACTTGAGCTGTGGCTCCTTTTTAAATTTCATCTGCGGTGAGCCAATGACTTACCAGCAAGGGTGTGTTTAATACATCTCTGTGGGGAGAGAATACAGTGTGAAAGAGGTAGGGAAACTGGTGATTGCAAGTGTAAGAAAATAGTATAGACAAAAGTGAATCATAAAAGATTCTGCAACAGGCTCTGTCGTGCCATTTTCTTGCCTATTTTCCCAATGTGGAGCAATGCTTATTAACCTGAAGTTGTTCTGAGTGAATTTATTATTCACAGATATATTTATAATATAATGTAATTTAAAGATAAGAACAGTCGCACTGAATCGATAACAATGACGCACAGAAATTGCTGGAGAAAATCTTGTTTATCTCAGTTCTAGTTTTAAGATGTTTAGAGTCTGTGGAGTCCCGAAGTGTCACAGCAGAGCATTTACAAGTGCTCCTAGCTGTGTCCTTCAAGTGCAAATGTTGTAGATAAATCCCCAGACAGGACATGCTGAATGAGTGAACAGGTGGATCTCCTCTTGCCAGCCCTGACACCTTGCTTAATAGATTCCCCTGGGGTTAATGGGACTATCACCAGGGCATGGGGGTGATGCAATGGAGTCAGCGTGGCACATCCCTGGGGAGACTTCTGGCATGTCTTGCTGCCTTTGAAGAGGATAGCAGTGTAACTTGAGTATCACAGGAAGAGATCTAAGGCTAAAAACATTCCACAGCTTCAGGAAGATGGAGTTATTGCATCATCCTTAGATTAGATACATTGAATTATAAAATAGCTTTAGCATGCAAAAGTATATTTTAACTTTCTTCTGATGAGATTAGTGAGTTTGTCGTACTGATGCCACCCAGAGACTTCTGTTAATATTGCAAATCTGCTAGTTTTTAAATACAGTGTTATTGTTGTTGTTATTATTATGGTGGTTGTTGTTGTTCTTATTGTGGTGGTGTTATTGTGGCATTATTATTATTGCTATTGTTGTTATTTTGCTAGCAGAGTTTCTTCGAGGTGCTGCTGTGCACATATTTAACTTTCAAAAGGGACACCATGGCATGAGGTGTCACATACATAAACACTACTGCAACTTTTAATATCTACGTTAATTTTGAAATCAGGAGGTCTTTTTTGTCTTTTGACTTTGTTTTTTGCAAAGTTGTATTATTAGTAAAGATCACTTCTGAATTTAGTTCTAAATATACCATTCTATTCCTTGTAAGTAATTTCTCAATTTATTTTAGTGTTTACTTTAGCTCTACTTTGAAGTACTGAATAATGAAACTTAGATTAGAGGGAACTTTACACTTTCACTTGCAAAGAACTGTAGAGCTCAACCCTTGGCAAGTCCTTGGACAGTGTAAACCAAACATGTCATGGCCTGTTGGGCAGATTCTAATTTTAAAGTAAAACAGAGACAGGTTTCTGGTCTTTCATTTTTTTTAATATGAGTATCTAATGTCCTTCTGCCCAGCTTTGATTGTTAACCTGCTTTGTCTTTAAACCACTTTAAGAGAATTCCTTGACCTTTCCTGGGAGCTGAGAGGACTCTGGTGTGTTTGCTTTGCTGTAGATTTATGAACCACGACAAACTTTGTTTTATATTAAATCTAAGCTAGTAACCCTCGCTCCCAAAGCCCGAAACCCCCAGGAAAACCCATAACATCCGATTCCCGGCATGTGAAAGAGAGCTGTAGCCTTCTCAGAAAGATTTTTTTTTCAACAAGTGGGGCTTTTTTGAGAATATTTTTGAGTCATGAGGCCTGCAGATTTCTACCCTATAATAGCAATGAAAAATTTTTTGTGTTTGTTGTTGCTAAGTGTAAGTATGTCTTGGATGTACCGAAAGGACACAGTGTGTGTTGACAGTGACCTGCTGTCATGAATGTGTGTATACCATGATGGCTTTCCCTGGACAGCTTTGAGTCCTAGACCGATGTCTGCAGAATGGCAAATATCCCTGCTTAGATTTAAAGGAAAAGCAAATCCAGGCGAAGGTGTGTTTCAGTGAATGTTCTCAGTATCAGGAGTAAGAAGAGGGAAGTCAATAAAGGGCTTGGTGTTTTACTGTAATTCACATGAAGTGAGGGCACAGGGAAGGGTGGGGATTGCCAGGAAGGGGTCAGGATTGGAAAGGGGAGGGACATTGCTGTTTGTCACCTGTGGCCAGCAAGCATCATGATTAGCTTACACACTGGCAGAGAAGCTTAATTGCCTTACACATTTATTTATGGTACTGTTGTAGTGCACAAAATGTACACTGTGTTCTTGTGTAAAGCTTGTCATGTTGCATCTGCATGAAAACCATTAATAAAGTTAAATTATTACTTCTTACTACTTTGCCATTATAGTTTTAATTGAAAGAAAAATAATTTATAGGCCTTTAGTAGCTAATTATGAATTTTTGCCTCTAAGGAGATAATTCATAACAAAACTAAGAAGTCTTGTTTCACCTATGGGTTTTCAGCTAGATTGCACTTGGTGAAAAGAAATTTAATTATTCTGTTAATTAGTTACATAAGCTTTTACTTTTGCAGTGTGCATGTGGTGAGATTGCCTTTTATTTTTTTTTTTTTTTTTGGTTCATTTGCCCTCACAAATTGTCATGAAGTTGTAGCTTTGTGTCATAAGTGCTTATTTCTCTGTGACATGTGCTGCCACTCTGACACACAAGAGCTACAGTTTCAGAGTGTTTTCTGAAAAAGAAGAGAACTCTAGCAGCCATTTGCTCTCCCTGACCTTATTCCCTCAAGCAAGAGCACTGCTGAATGCAACAAAGACAGGGGAAAATAATTTATATTTTGGAGGAGAATCAGATTTCAGAGAGATTTCTTAGCAAGCCCTCACTCTTGTTCTCTAGCCTGGGCTTGCTTTGCCCTGCCTGGCCCCTGCTCCCTTGCTCCAAACCTGGAAGTGGTCTCAATCACCTGCTTGCTGTACCTTGAAGCTTTTTGTGTCTTGCTGAGACAGCAGGACAAGTGGAAGAGAATTGAGTCTTTGAATCTCAGTGTTCCCTGTAGCCTTCTGGCACTGCAATAATTCTGTGTACTGAGCTATCCCTGGCCCTCCAAGCTGTGGGGAGCCACTCCTCTCTTTTTCTTTCAGAAGACCAAGGATCTCACTTGCCCTACCAATACAGAGCTGAGGTAATTCCATTCTCAGCTGCTTACGTTATCTCTGTTTCAGAGACTGATGTTTCCACAGTGGGTCTGGCTTTTTGTTTTATTCTTTTTTTTTTTTTTTTTGTTATTTTGCCAGTGAGATTCTTCATGATTGACATCTTGATTTCCTCTTCTTCATGTCCTACCTAATTTCTTAACTTTTTAGAACTTTGATTGTTTTAAATGGAATGCATGACTGAAAAGTTAAAACTGCAAAATCAAGTAAAGAAAATTTAAGAAACACCTCTTTCATGCTTGCCTGTGTGGCCTTATATATATATATTTAAATAAAAATAGATAAGTAAGTATGTATAAGGCCTGTAATGTATATGAGTGATTTTCCTCCCTCAGAATCCTGCTGGGTCCCCTGCATAGCATCTGCAATAATGGCTGATGGCAGCTGTAATCACAGTTATCTAATATGTGGCCACTTCCCCTTTCCACCCCAGTATTTGAATCCTATTTTGAGCACCCATCCAATGCAGATGGAAATCAACAGTGAATTTAGCTACCAGTACTGCAGAACATGTACCAACTGGCATTGCAAGCCTGAAATTGCCCAGATGCATACAGGCTGACATTAAAAATGCAGAAGTTACTTTTCTGACACCCAAGTGATTCTACTTCACAGTTCCATCTGTTTTTCCAAAGTGTATGATGATACAGCTTCTGCACACTGTATTTAATTGTTATCTGCAATGGCTGAACACATTTTGACACAGAATAACATTTTTCTCCAGGGCCCATTCCTTAGGAATAGATAGCCCACTTGTGCTAAAACTTTAAATTAGGAACAAATCATCCTGCACCAGGCACCAGGCATGGATTATTTCAACTGAGACATTCGCAAAAGCAAAAATATTCTCATGAGTGAAGAAGAGAACTTAGAATGAATGCTGTTAACCTGAGCTGCAGCTAATGATACCAGTATCAAAAATTGCACTTCTGCAGCACCCTCAGGGGGGCTGGTTTTGACTCTGTGTTCTAAATGGTCATGACCACGTGCTTGCCTTTGGTCTTTTAAGTGACTGTTTCACACCTGTAATCTTCAAATAGACATCCCACAGCCCATTGTGCTGTACAGACACAGCCCTCCTCACCTTTCACATAAGTGTTTTGTGACTACATTAAAAAAAAAAAGCTTCAGTCATTGTCCTGAAAATTTCAGAATTCTAGAGGATGAGGCTTTTGTACAACTGGACTTGTTTTTAGAGAGCCATTTCTACAATTTCTGTTGTTACAGCAATTTTATATAGTCTAGATGTCTATTTTTAAAAAAAGTAAATAAGTAAAAAAGAAAAGAAAAATTATGCTCTGGTCCCACAGTATTGTGTTTATTTAGCCAAACTATTAAGTGTCCGGTTAGTGATATGAATGAAAAAAAGAACGGCTAGTAATGACAATATTTTAGGATTTGATTTGCAGCTATTTATGTGTGCTTAAGTTTGGAAGTAGGAGCAAGTTTGTCTCCTGAATGCAAGTAATGCCCCTTTCTGATTTTCAGCAACACACATGCTTGTCTGCCCTGCTTAATGTACTTAATGCGTACCTAATGTAATGTGCTTAATTGGTCTGAGAAAGGAAGGTGAAAAAAAAGTGTTGAAAGAACGTCAAGAATTTTTGCTTTTTCATCCCTCGTTTCTCAACCTTTTTATTGTGAAAGCGATGAAAAACTTGTTTATTTTCCTTTTTCCCCCACTTAATCAGATCCTTTTGTAAAGAAAATTAATAACTAAATAGCAAACTAAAAAATCCAAAAAACCCTCTAGCCCTCAGCTGTTTTTGATGCATGGAAATTTCATCTAACTTTGCTTGAGCATGTGCTAGTGAATTGCAGATGTACTGTGGTGTTTTCTGCTTTACCTGAGGAGGAAAAGCAGTTTTCAGAACAAAATATGGATACTTGATTCAAGTGAGTGTCAGGTGACTGCCCCATGTATTTTACGGGCCTGTGTTATAAATTAAATGGCATGGTGGTGAGAGTCTCCTATGTTTCCTTAGAGGGCCATAAGGATAAAACTTGCACACCCACACAAAATATCTACAGATTCAATGTTGGCTACCTGATGTACTACATCTGTAACATTTAAATTAAAAATTGTATTTCTTGATTGTTTTTAGAAATTGCCCCTTGGCTACACGTGTTCAAAGCAGAAGATGCTGTGGACTTTTCACAGTTAACATTTGACCCAGGACAAAAAGAGCTTATTGCTGGAGCAAGGTGAGAAATCTTTTTTCTTTTTTTGTGTTGCACAAGACTGGATTTTGTTCTTTGGTGATAAACAATATTTAGCCAGATTCCAATATCAGTGTGCTCCTGTGTGATTCCGCTGCCCTAGATCCACTAAACTGAATGTTATGCATGAATGTTATGAATGTTATGTATGTTTATTTCTTTTATCCCTGACTGGAGTTCAAGATGGACTACCTGCCTGGTATCAAGGTTTATAATAGGTTACACTATTCTGATTTTTAGAGGACTCTCCTGGAGTGCAAAATTTTTGTGTCCATATGGTAGAACAAGCAGGTGTTATATGGCGATGTGACAAAAGTTGCCATTGCATGAAGCTTAAGATGATCCCAAATTTGGCTGTGGCTCTTTGTGTTGGGATGTCTCTAATAACTATTCACTACAATGCCAGGAGAATCTGGTAATTCATTCTTCCTGATGAAGTATCTTTTTGATATGTAGTAACTTCTCATTGAATATTTAAAGTTTTTTTTAATTGTCTTCTTGTACTAACACTTTAGTACTGAAAAACTACTAACCATGTGTAATGTGATTTCAGTAAGATCAGAACAGTGAAAAATTCCTGTTCAGTCGTGAAAATGATAATTTGTAGCCTTCCAGCATGGACTTCACTTTGCTACCCAGTCGCTGGTAGAGACAGAAAGTGGGCAATGGGGTGCGTGAAAATGTTACAAATAAACTTATGTTACTCTATACACTGGGAAGAGGAGTATTCATGTTATAATTTACTTGTCCAGCTTCCATTCACACAAGAACAGGTGTACTGGGTTTGTATGGCAAGCCTCTGGGATGCAAGGGGGCTACAGGGGTTGGTGGCTTCTCTCAGAAACATCTGGGAGTTTTCCCCATGTCTGGCAGATCCAGTGCCAGCTGGCTCCAAAATAAGTGTGCTGCAGCTCAAGGCTGAGCCCATCAGCAATGGTAATTTCTCTGTGATAACATATTTTAAGAAAGTAGAAAAGTTATTGAGCACAAATAATTATGTCCATAGAAACAAAGAGTGAAAAAAAAGTGGGAGAAGCAGCCTTGCAGTCACCAAGGTCAATAGAGAAGAAAGGGAAAGAGATGTTCCAGGTGCTGGAGCTCACATTCCCCTGCAGTAGGATGCCCAAGGGCTGCAACCCCTTGGGAAGTTCACCCTGGCCGGAATTTTGGCTCCATGGAGAGAGGAGCCCACAGTGGAATAGATTGGCTGGCAGGACTTGTGACCCTGTGGAGGACCCAGTCTCTTCCTGAGGGACTGTGCCCTGTTGAAGAGATCCGTTCTGGAGCAGTCCATGGAGAACTGCAGCCTGTGGGAAGGATCCATGCTGGAGAACTCACAGGAAGACTGTCTTCCATGGGAGGGGATCCCATGCTGGAGCAGGGGGATGACTCCTCTTCCTGAGATGGAATAATGGCAGAAGCAGCGTATGATGAACTGACCCTAACCTCCATTCCCCTGTCCTCCTGCACTGCTGGTAGGGAGTAAGTAAAGAGTCAGGAATAAAGTTAAGCCTGGGAAAGAGGGAGGAATGGGGGGGATGGTTTTTTTAAGATTTCTTTTACTTTTCTTATTCTGCTCTGATCTTGATTGGTAATAAATTTAGTTAATTTTTAAAGTTGTTTCTATTTTGCCCATGAAGGTAATCAACGAGTAATCTCTCCCTGTCCTTATCTCAAGTCAGGAACCTTTTGTTATATTATCTTTTCCTGCCCAGGAGTGATAGAGCAGATTTCATGAGAACCTGGTCTTCAACCAGGGTTAGCCCACACATCCTTGCACCTTGAGGATTCTGCTTTAGTAAGTTGGTGGTATTCTGAACTAGAAGAATGATTTTTCACAGGCAGAAGCTGTGTTCTGGCTCATCTTATGTTCCTAATTGATTTTTTCCACTTTAATGCATTTAATGAAGTCTTCCCAAATTGCTCTGTCTTAGAAATCAAACAAAATACTATTCTGATAGTTTGACACTATTGGAAATTTTTTAATCCTTTTTCCATTACTGATGGAGTCACGGCGGTGACTCTTTTTCATTTATTAAGTTCTACAGCCTCTAAAGATATTTATGATTTGTCAGATTGAGAATGGTAGCAAAGATCCCAACTAGGATCCAGACTGCATTCTGTTGGGAGTTCCCAATGTCATGCAGCTATGGGGGAACACAGATATACCCCAAAAGGTGTCTCCCAGAGTGATAGAGAAATATTTAAAGTCTCTTTGCAGAGATGGTAATTGTGCTAGTGTGTACTATTCTGTTTATATATGCTTGAACAAGGTTTACTGAAATTACAGTAATTTCACAATTATAAGCCGCACCTCCTGGTAGCCAGGTAGACCACGGGATTTCTCCACATATAAGCCGCACCTGAATATAAGCCGCACTACTGAGGTAGGCTGGATTCTTCAATGAAAAAGGTGTGGCTTATAATTGTGAAATTACTGTAGTTAGAAATGTAAGGAGAGACTGCTGAAAGGCAGATGAGAAGAGAGTTGGAATTGTAGTGCCGGATAACAAGGGCTGAGCATGTGCACAGCAATTGCCCATAAATCCATCAGCAGGTACGTCTAGAAAAGGACACAGCAGTACAAATGGAGCAGCAGTGTTGACAGAAAACCGGATAGTTTAAGTTGGCCATGAGTAATTTAGTCAAGAAACAATGAGTTTTGTCACATTTTCCTGAGGGAAACAAAACAAGAATAGAAATACTTTTGATATAGAGGTCTCTAAAAATATGCAAGGGACTTTCTTCTATAGTATTCACTATAGCAGGCAGTAATTGGGAAGTTTGTCATATATTGCTAAGATTAGCCTTGCTTGTCCAGTTTGGAAATAAAGGTGATCTTCTGGTGTCTGTGGGCATTCTGTTGTTGTGCAAAAATAGATTATTTACAATTGTATCTGTCCTCCTGTCCCTGCCCTCAGCTTCTGCGAGTTGCCTTCCACCCCTTGTGAGAAGGTTATAACTGGTTGATAATATTTTTTGTTCTGCAAAACATCCAATTCTCCTATAGATATTGAGTTGATTAAGCTGGAGTCTTGTATCCTTGTTTCAGTTTCCTTACACCATGAGCAGCAATCTGTGAATGGTACAACTCCAACACCAGTATGTGCCTTCACATTAATCATGCAATCCATGCTCCTATGAAACTGTATCTTTAAAATTTGCCCCAGGCATTGTTCTTAATATTGTATGTGACCTGGCAGATAAAAATAAATGAGTTCTATTGCAATCTAAAACCTTCTTGGGAATTCATTTGTTTTCTTAGAAAAAAGCCAACCCATATGGCAGGGCAGAATTTACTTTTATAATTAAATGGCACCAGCAAAGGATTACTCTCAGGGCATTAGCTCCTCAGTAAGCTCAAGGAAATGAGAGACACTTGTTTATCTTATTCTGATAAATTCTAATAAAATATTCATATTAAATATTTCTCTCTGTGTTACTCGGTGGACTGATTTAACATGTAATAAAATATATTGATTTCTGTATTTTGAAATGCCAGTAGGCATAAAGATTCATAGATTTCTCCAAGAACAACCTTGTCTTAGCTGTGTGAAAGTGCTTTGCCATATGTTTCTTTGGAAAGGTCAGTTGAAGGGGAGAAAACCAGATTAGAGGAAGGATACAACAGTCTGTGAATTGCCAGGCAAATTGTGCATTGCCATTTTTCTTCCTCATCTCCTGACACTGTATGTAGCAGCTCTAGTTTTGATAAATCAAAAACTACTAAAAGTGTTTCATCCATTTTGGCTAAATTAGAGTCGACAAAAAGCTTGTCAAAACCCCAATAATTTAGGGCAAATTTTTTATTTTCCTTTTTTTTGTGGCTTTTAATTTTATTATTTTTCTCAGTGGTTTTATTCAAACCATGCAAGAAGAATTATGTCTATTTTTAAAGGGAAAATGAAGTTATCCTCTTTTCCCAAGCCTCCTGTGCTTGAATTTTTGAACTGGTAGCAGCCTGGATTGAGTTAATTCCTAAAATGTGGAGTTCTTTTTTTAATTCAAGTTGGGCTAGCTCAACTATACTTTTAAATTATATAGTAAATATCAGAAATAGGTCTCAAATATATTCAACTTTCTTTTTAATTGGCTAATATATATTTAGACACATTTTGCTTTTTTTTTTTTTTAACACAGAGTATCCTAATACTGGTGGCTTTCTCCTATATGTTCTGCAAGTTAATTAAACTTGCTTTTTAGGATTATAACTTGCTTTGAGGTGGCTTATTGTCTCAATCACTCCTTATCTCACTGATGAAGGACTGCAATAGTAAGGCTTCTCCCTTAATTAGATGTGTGTTTGGGAACGTTAATTTGAACCATTACCTCCACTTGCCATAATAACAGAAAGGCAAATTAAAGGATTCATTAACAGTGGCTTAAGGATCTCTAACAAAGGAATAAATAACTGTACAGGTTTGCTTCTTGCTGTTGTCTGCTCCCAGCAGGAGAATCTTAGAGCTTCTTGTTGATAAGGTGCTCTGAGGGCTGGATAGACAGGGAGAATATACAGGCAGAGGGAATTGGTGCTCTGTTTGAACATCCGTCTGGCTCGGGGAAATCAATGTCTGTCCTTCCACTGATTGAACTGGGCAAATCTAATCTAATGTAATGTATGGTTTAATGCTAAATCTGTAAGAAATTATCATCTTACTCCAGCAAAAAAGGCAGGTCTTTTTCCCCCTACTGCTTGTGTTTCCTACCTTGCTAAAAGGTTCCTGAATATTTTTTAAAGCTTCATACCTCTCCTGTGCATGCCTGGCTCCACTCTGCAGTTTTCTGCTTCTTTGCACCGAGGCTGCTAGCAGCCTGTTTGCAGAATGACACTAGTCAATTCACTAACTCTACCAAAGTCCTTCCTTTTCTCGTGCTAATTTAATGTCTCGGCGTTTTAACTAGAGAAGCTGACATGGTGCATCATCACAGGAGCCCTGGAGTTGACTCAGAGTAAGAACAACTCTTTTATCAGGGGTAAATGGAACGTTTGTCACTGTAATAGCAGTTAATTTTCTTAATTAAAAAAAAAAAAATTAAAACATAATATCTGAGCTTTGGGTACTTTTAACTCTTTGCCTTCTTCCCCCGACTTTCTTGCACCCCAGCTCCAACAACTCAAGCAGACCTTATGCCCAAGTTGATTATTGTAGTAGGAGACCACAAAAAGTTTGAACTGTCTAAAATTTCTGGTTTTAAGCCCATCTTCATTGTTGGGGGAATTTTTGGAGGCAATGTAACAGCAACCTTTAAGTTTAATTTCAATTAATATTGAAAAGAAACAGAAGATCAACATATTGAACAATAAAATGGTAACAAGACCACATAGAATTTGCATGGCTCTTAATGTGACTGAATACTGTACAGTATATGTAATATCTGCCTAAATATAAAAACTGGGGGCATGTATTTTGACATATGTGTTGCAGCAATAAAAAAGTATTAAAGATTTGATTAGCCACAGTTATGGAATACGGGATTAGCATTTTGGTTGAGCTGATATTTCAAGATAAAGTTGGATACAACAACAGCTTATTAAATAAATAGCTCAGAAACCTCACAAAGCCATGTGGCCTAAAACATAATATTCAGAAACATCACTGACCTGCATGAATTGGTGGCAGACAAGTGTCAAATATTGTGAGGCACTGCCAGCTGGGGGGGACTTGAGTGGGGTGTGTGAGAAGTCAAGGCCAACAGAGGGAGATGTTAATGGAAGTTTGAGGTGACATGGCATGACTTCAGGAGGAAGGTCACCTCCAGAGCTGCTCGGATGCTTTTCTGCTTTTTCTGGAGAAGCCCATGGCAAGAAATATGTGGAAGTGGCATCTGGCTGAGGTTGAACATCTGTGCAGGAGTGCTGTGATCTAGGATCTCCAGCATTACTGCGGCCATATGAGGAGCCACAGGGAAGAAAAGTAAGGTTTACTACTCCAGAGGAGAAGGCATCAGAGAAGGAAATCTGATTTCACAACACCCTTGAGTGGATTAATTAAATTTTAAGTTGGATTCTATTGTAATTGACTCCCATAGTGTTTTTCTTATTCTGTTTGCCAAGCTCATTGTCCCACTGGTCAACTTATGATTACGAGAGCCTTCCCTTTGCCACTTTGAATGGTAATAAAATGTGATTAGTCTTCATTCCTCAAGAAAACCTGTAATTTTAGAAATTATTTGAAAAGAGCAATAAGAACAAAGAAAATCACTTCTCCATAATTTTTAGGATGGATCAACATAACCTACTAGTCAGAAAAAAATGATCTCTGTGCATATGCTCTTTTCACATTTTTAACATTTATCAGTAAGCCTCTCATTTCATTATTCTCATTTGCTGTGGCTTCCATTTCATGCAAAATGAAGATAATATATAACTTTTAGCCATTCTGCTTTTTGTTATTGTAATGTGACCATTTTAATAAATGGTTCAACTTGAACACTTGGATTAGGTTTCTTTTATTTCCAATGCATCATCCTTGGTTTTTTGAGATATTTTTCCTATAGATTAATGATTTAAAAAAATAAATTCTGTGCATAATAGTTCTATTTATATTAATTATTTCCTATAGTCCTTAACTTTTTTTTTTAACTTTCTTTCAACTTGCTAACTTTACTATACTGCAAAACTAGAAGTGCCTTTGACCTAAAACTTTACCATCTTAATTGTGGAATTGTGAAATTTTGCTTAATAGTTGACTCCTGCACAGTTTATATTTACATTTGCATTCTTACTATTGTTTTCTCCCTGTGAATTGAATAAAATTTTCTTCTTTCATGTGAATTAGTTTCTTGAAGAAGAGAACAGGAAGAAATCCTAGTTTATTTCCAGGAGATTTGGCAGCATCTCGGCTCATACCTTGAGTGTCTTGCGTTTGCTGCAACCCCTATTTGTTGATTCAGGCTTTCAATCGCAAATGCGTTTGGGGACTTAGGATAGGTTATGGAGATTTTCTGTGATAGCAGGATATATATTTTGCCATCTTTTTAAAGAAGACTGAATCTTGAATCCATGTTTTTCTGAACTGCGTATGCCATCTTAATGTTCTTCTAATTCATGTCTGTGTCTAATGCAAGAGTATTTATTGTTGTTTCATTTGGCTTTTATAGCCCATAGTTTCACAAAGAAAAGGGTAAAATGCTGGCTTTAGCAACCACTACTAAGATAATATACTTCTGAATCTTTATGCATTTTCAATTGTGTTTTGACTTGACCTTGTCCAGGAACATACAGATTAGTTTTATACTTTTAGCTGAACGTATTCCCTGCGATAGATTGAAATACATCGTTGTGAGGGAGGTGACTGGAGCATGCTGTTTGCGTGCTCTCGTTCAGTTCCCGCTGACACCAGAGGAAGTGTTTACCCTTGGGTTAGAGCAGGCTCTTGACTAACAGGTTTTAATTAGAACAGCTGAGCTAGAAGAGTTGTTCAGTGCTGTGAATGTAAAGCATAATGCTATCTGCCTGCTGGATCTCTGAAGGAGTAAAGGATGCTGATTTATCTCAGTGTTAGTTGTATTTTCTTCTCATTAAGGGTCCTTCTGTTTGCAGATTTATGTAACATATTTGCTTTCCACATTCATTAACCACCAAATGGAAACAAATTTACCAATTACCACCAGTGTCAAATCAGTTTAGTTTCAGCGTGCAAAGTTGTATTTGTCTTGTTTATTGCCACCATATCTGGAAAAGAGGCAGGGCTGTGGGCTAACAGGTCATATCTGTGCTTCAGAAGTGTAATTTCATTTTTCCTTCTCATTCTTTGTTGCACTCAAAGCATAAATGCACTGGAATAAAGCTGAACAGAGGTTGAAAAATGGCAGTCCAGGGCATAATTTCAATAACACTTTGAAAAAATGTTGTTACCTGTCTCATGAGGAGCATAATGGCTCTGCACATGCCATGAAAATTGGCAGTGACTTTTTCTTTGGACTGCCAGATTTATTACTACATTTCCTTTTATTATTTTTTTTTTTACTGTCATGCTCATTTCTTAAATTTTCTTTTACATCTTTTTCTCATATATGTGCTTTCTGAACAAGTTCTCACATGCTAGTGAAGCATGCTTTAGAGTGTTAACAGTTGGATTTGTAAAGCTAAATGTAGTCCTGCAAGTTTTACTGAAGTGGGCACATCTAGGCAGGAATAGCTCTGATTGCTCTCTGGGTGCTTGTTGGACACTTAGCCCAGGATTATTTATGTAGTCACAGTCAATCTGTGCTGTCCAGTTTATGTTGCTAAGGTGCTTTTACTGCCTCTTGCGCATGGCTTTTCTTGTTCAGTTTTCTTTCTGCTGCTTTATAAAGCTAAAAATATTTTAATTGGTTATTGGCAGCCACAGGAAATTGAAAAATGTACACTAATTAGCTCTGCCTCTTGATCATTCACATGAATATAGACGTTTTAGTCTCCCTAACACTTACAGGGTCAATTTTTCTAATTTCACACCGAATATATTAATGTGTGGAAGTGTTGTGATCTACTGAATAGGATAAAAATCTCATTTTCTAGGAAGAAAAAGACAAGAAAAATATTGAGTGTTTTTCTTCAGACTGGCACTGTGTTTGTGCCTTTGTTAGTTTAGAATCTTTACAGTTTGGGACAATAGCTTACTTTTTAATAGGCTGAAATGATGTCAGAATGGAAGATAATAAAAGACTTTGTTAATTTGATAATCTGTCTTAAAAAGGCCTCATTGGCATAAATTTTCAGCAGATATCTGAAGATGGAGTACACATAGCATTGAAAATCTGTATGGAGTACTGACCCAAAAACTAAACGTATGAGACCAGACTTTCTGCTCCCATATTCTGCAACAGAGATTGTATTTATTTGTAGAGTGAGATGGGGCATTTGTGTGTCATTCCTGTGAGTCTGATACCACTGAGTTAAGAAAGCAGTTTATACCTGCTGAGGATGCAGTTCAGTTTCTTTAGATGAAAAAGAAAGTTGTTTTGCAGCAGCAGTGAAGTTGGTTTTTTTGATACCAGAATGAAAGAAGTACAGTGATGAGTGATGGAAGTTTGAATGCACCGAGATGAGGAACAGTCCATGTGTTGTTTATGCTCCCTGCTAAATACTTCTGGGGAAGACATTCTGCAGAAGTGTAGGCATTTTTTGTCCTTACAAAGGGAGTGTAGAAGTGCTAGAAAGATGGTAGTGCATTGCTTCCTGGTGTTTTGGTGAAAGTCTTTCCACTTGCATGTAACTTGGTGAAGCTTTGTGTGCACATTGTTCTGCAGAGTACTGTTTTCTTTTTTTACCCACTACAAGTCTCTTCACGACTCAAACCCAAGTGTTTTAACTATTTCTTTGTGGTGATTTAGCTGTACAATAATAAATATTCTGTCTTTTATTTTACTTTCACTTGAATTCTTGCTCTTAGTAATCAACCTCCTGCATTTTTGAGTAATTCTCTTTAGCAATACTCCTGAGTATTTAGCAGTACTGGTGACATGGTTCCAGTACAGCCACAATTTAAGAAGGCCATATATGTACCAGAGCCAATAAATAAATACTCATTGCTGTTGCTGAGAGTCCATAAACAAAGATACGTAGCTATGATGGCCATGGTGGTTGTGTTTCTGAGCTAGACACAATTTGGTTTTGTTCTTCTCCCCTTCCCTGCTATCTCATTTTTAAAGAAAATAGAGATATTAACCACAGGTTGTGACCATCTGTGCCTATTGACAATACCTCATATCTCTTTGGAAAGAATTAGAATTATTATCTCAAAAAATCTGGCCTAATTTAAATTTTGATTATGTACCTATATTACATGTCTGTAATATTCCAGATAATTAATGTATATTGCAAATATTTAAAGTTAAGTTTAAATTTACTTATCTCTTTATCATCTGTGGTTTATTGTTACTCTAAATTAATTTTTTAAAAACTTATTGGTGTTGCATATTTGTTATGAATAAATTGAGATTGAATTAATTTAAATTGTTATTAAAAATCCCTTTTATTTTCACCTCTAAAACATAATCACTCTGTACTAGCATTAGAAAACCAGAATTGTTTTAAATTCTGAGAGGTATAATTTCTGTGAAGATGCAGAAGAAAAAATGAATAATGAAAAGAAGAAAAAGAGGTGTGATAAGAACTACAAAATAAAGAAAACAGTGGTGGAGGAGGAATAGGTCTTGCTTGTGGTTTGCTTGGACGCCTCCCAAGGTCTGAAGTTCAGTGGTACTGCTGTAGAGAAAAGACAGAGTGAGAAATATTTTTGCAAGAAATGAATAAGCTTTTGAAAACTGTGCTTGGTTGGTTTGCATGTAGCTCCTGATATCTGGGAAAAAAGTCTTAGGCTTTGAAGAAATTAGACCACATAGGACAAGACTTTACTCAAAATTGGGAAACTTTGGGGCTTGTACAGATTTGCCATCATACTGGGATCCTGTGCTTCAAGCTTTACATATATGTGCCTGAGCTTACTGCATGAGGTTCCCATGGAGAGCTTCAATCTGTCTGTCCACGTGTTCCGATGTAGACACCCAGCGCAGGTGACATGAACCTGCCAAAGCGCTGGGCATTCTTTCCCATTGATTCTAAAGGAAGACTGGAGCAATAAATCAGGTGTACATGCATACAGTATAAATATCTACTTTATTCATTTTTAGGCAGTTCTTCAAACTGAAAATCTGTTTTAGACATTAGCTTAGTCCTTATCCCAAAAGGCTTTATATTAAGACAGCCTCCGAAAGAATATAAAGTCCTGAATACCTGTCACTTTTAATTTTTTTCTGCCTTTATAGTCAATAATCATATTTTTATTTTAACAGTGATAACATTTGGTTTTCTTACTGAAACATTAGTAACAATTCATTTTTATCTGCTATTTTTTTAACCCCAGAAACTACCTCTTCAGATTGAAGCTTGAGGATCTTTCTCTAATACAGGTATGTTTTATTTGTTTCCATAGTTCCTCTGCAAGATGTAGGTAACCAGATGTTTTAAAGCAGATAATCAAAATATTCATAAGCTTCATAGCTACATGTAAATACGAGTTTGTTTTTTGTCCTTTTTCTGGCCCCTTATTATATAAGTCATATTATCCCTTTTAATTCCAGATTAGCCTTTGTCCCAGGCCGTACAGATCTGATGGTGCCTCAGTCTGCTGTGATTTTTTTAGAGTGGATTTTCATATTCTTCATGAATAGAATTTAAAATTAAGTACCTTTAGTTTCAGTACTGTCCCTATTAATTCAAGAAGTAGTGTATATAGCTGAATACAGAAAGGTAAAATGTTTTCAGGTAAGGCTGTCCTTGTGATTTGTAAAACGACTTGTATATGCTTTAATTAGGCTTTCAGATTTTATTTGCCTTCCCAAACTACTAGAAACAAGATCTGATGTTAACTTATATTTAATCAACATTGCAATATTAATAAATATCCGATTTTGTTACTGGTGTTTAAAGATGTGACACACCAAGCACTTTTAATATACAGAATTTGGGCTGTCTACTTTCATCTTCTGTGCCATATTCAATATCTTGACTAATAATTTAAGTATTAAAGATTTCTGTAGAGAGGCTGCACTCAGAGATCTCTGATGGTGCTGTTGCAGTTTATGTTGCTAATTCATAGATTGAAGTTCATGACTTTGTTGGGACACGTATGCTGAATTCACTAATGAGGGAGAAATTTGTGGTTTATAGTTTTGCCGTCTGATTCAACCAGACCCCTTCTCACTCCAGTCAGAAAAAAAACAAACAAACTGAGCACAGAAATCATACTTTTGATGTTGTAGTAGGTTACTGGGTTTTAGTCTTACGCCTTCTCAAGTTTTGTTAAAGTTTCTTATTTTGTCTTCAGTGTTGTAGCACCACTGGTTTGACTCTGTATCTTCTAACATTTCTTAACAAATCTTAAGAGAATTTGTGCTTCTAAATCAAAAGAGGTTTTTTTTTTTTCCACCAGCATATCTTTAATATCCCTACACATAGTATTCCATTTCCCCCCCTCATTTTCAAGCCTACCATTATGAGTACTTAATATTTTTCCTTCCTAAATCTTCTCTTCCTCTTCTTTTCCTCTACTTCACTTACAGTCCTGTTAGAGTGCCTCAGGACAGCCATAATCCAAAAATCTCTGTTTCCTTGGATATGCCAGTTTTGGAAGCTCCAAATCAGCTGTGAGGTGACTCAAGCCATTGTTTTAACTTGTAGGGTGAATTGTTTAGGATTTCCAAACTAACTAAACAGCACATTCAGGTCTTGTTTTGTAATCTGGTATTATGTTTGAAAGAGAAAGGAACAAAAGTGGGAAGCAGAGCAAAAGCAGTATAAAACCCCTGCAGAACAGAATGATGGAATTTCAGAGGAGAAATAAAGCTTGCTGTGCTTTAACTTGTTGATACCCTATGTGCTAGTTAGCATTTTTTTGGCGAGGACTGAGCACTTTAACATTTCATATGGAAGATATTTTCTTTTAATATTTCTTTTTATTCACAGAGTTTTTGTCATAGTAATAATGTAAAAAAAAAAAAAAAATTACAGTAATTTCACGATTATAAGCCGCACCTTTTTCATTGAAGAATCCAGCCTACCCCAGTAGTGCGGCTTATATTCAGGTGCGGCTTATCTATGGACAAATCCCAGTGAAATGCCAACCTGGAAGTGAGAGCTGGCCGGGGAGGTTGCATGGGGCTGCATTTAAAGGCTTCGCTGGTCTATGAAAACTGTTTGCAACTTGAGCACCTGACACCAAACCCAGCTGGCAGCGATTCTGTTACTAATTTGTTACTTTGTTGCACCTGGATCCTCCAAAAAAAAAAAAGTGCGGCTTATATTCAGGTGCGGCTTATATATGGACAAATCCCGTGGTCCACCCGGCTACCGGGAGGTGCGGCTTATAATCGTGAAATTACTGTAATTTAATACTTCTACTTATGTTGCTTGTTTTTTATTTTTTTAATGAACCAGCTTTTGTAAAAACATTCAGATGTTTCACAAGCTAATAAACTATATTTTCACATCTGGAAGAAAAGGCACACAGTGAAGTGCTAGCTGTGAGAGGCTTTCAGCATAGCTCAACAGCAAGACAAAAAAGACTGAAAGCAAGACAAAGTATATACCTGTTGTTTAATTAACTTATAAAATCACTCAAGCTGTAGTTTTGCTCCTGTTTTTTGGAATCAGGAGAAAAATTACTGACTTTTTCTCTTGCACAGCAAATACTTCCTACATGGAAGCAAATTGGAACAGTTTGCATCCTACTCTTCTACAGTTTTCACTTAGACTTTTATATTATTTCCTTTGCATTGACACCTTGATTTTTTAATAACTGATTAATCAGTTGAATCTTTCTTATTGTACTTTTCTCTCTGGAAAACAAAGGGAACACATCAAACTAAATTTTGACAATTTATGCACTTCAATTATTTTTGTCTAAGTTCATTTCCTCATCTGTCATGCCTAACTGTCTGTTGGAATTAGTTTGTGCATACACTGCCACTGGGAAGACATTAGGCTTCATGTTACATGTAATAAACTGCAACAGCACTATTCTCATATCTACAGCAAAAGCATATTTCAGAATATTTTGTTTACAAATTTCTCTGTATTTTTGGAAAGATAAACATTTTATAAACAAAGTCTTCTTTTGGAGTATTACCAGACTTTGCAAGATTACCAAATATTGTTTTGTAGTAAGAAAGCTTTCTAAAAAGGAATGCATTAAATAATTAGTTCTTCTTTACAAACTTTTTCAAAAATTTCATTGGGCCAAAATATGTATATGTCCTGTCTTTTACAACTTTATGCCTGGAAAATAGTTTGTTAACACAAAATAATCTTCCTTAGGGGGAAAAAAACAAAACAAAAAACAAAAAAAAAAAAACCTAAACAAAAACCAGGCATCTATTTGAAATTCAAGTTATCACAAAAGAAATGCCGAACATGTATTAAAAGGGTCCTGTTTCCACCAGTTTAGTGAAAGTTAATCCCTTGTAAAAGTGGGGTTAGAGTGCTTCCAGAGTGCATCAGACAGGATGTGCGTTTAAACATGAGCTAGGGCTGTGCACTGAGACATCATCACCCATTGTGGCTACATCAGAGTTGTCATCCCACATGTCATGGGTCTGTGCTCTGTACTTTATAGGAAGAGCATGTTGTTTGAATAAGCAAGTTTCATATGATAATATCTTTAGCAAACCAGTATTTGATGTGTCTCAGCAATTTTCTTTGTGTAGCAGAATGAAGAAGAATAGAGCAAGCGAAAGCCTTTTAAGCTCTTGACGGAGAAGCCTAAGAGTCAAATTGTTCAAAGCTGCCTGTTGAAATAATGCATGCATAATGATTATGGATTAGGGAAGAAGGGGTTGTAGAAGGGCAAATATTTTATCACTCTCTCTGCAGCAATAGTAGGCTCACAGAAAGAAAGGCCTGACTGCGTGCATTTGTTTTGTGAGCTTTGCTTTGTTATTGCTCACCTCAAGTAACAGTAAGAATGATCCATAAAAGCATTGGCTAAGATGAAAGCTAGATTTCCTGAAATCTCTTTTATATTTCTGAAAATATAAAAGCAGAAATCTAAATAGTAGTTTTAAAATGAGTAAATTTATGTTCAGAAATGTACTTTAATAAAAACCATGAAATCTAGGAAAGGTTAACATTAATAGTGGGGCTTTGACATTATGTGGTGGGTTACTGTCACATGCATCTGTTCTCACCTTTTCTCTTTTCTAATTTTTTTTAAATGAGAGCTTCTAAATATAAACATTTGTTTGTTTCTACCTACATGACACATTTGCTGATGTGTCTGTAAAGAGTGAAAAGCCAATACTTGCCTGCTTATAGAAGTGTTTCTGCTACAGTTGCCATAAACAATAGCCAGCCTGCATAATCTTTTCACAAACCTCATAGAAAATGTGCATCTTTTCTTTTTCCATAAACTCAGGTTGTTAAGACATTTACAGGGCACATGTAAATGTTCCATCTATGAAGTGTATTTGCTATCTGAGATGCCCAGGAGGTTGAATATGAGCCTGTTTCACCTGCTTCAGTATTTACATAATTCTCCACAGGTTTTATTCTCCTTCAGAACCTGCATGTCTTTCAGTTAGAACAACACTACCTCAGAATCCATTCTTAAAGGCAATTTTAGCCCACTTTTACTGCAAGATTCAAAAAAAAATTATATGGGCTAAGAGGACTATAGTTTCATTTCTATGTGTGTTATACAACTTGAGGTTCTGGAATCTCGAGGATTTTGGTTTACAGATGTGTTTGCATATATGCTTTATACATGCACAAGGCATTCAAGAAATTAAAGGCAAGGTTGGAACTATGAATTTTCTGGAAAAGGAGCTACTTTGGAGAACGAATTTTAATTAAGAGAATTCTTACTATTGTTTGCATGTGTCACGAGTGTCTGAAGTACATGTTATATATGATAGTTCACTTTGATATGAGACATTAATGGCTGGATGGTAAGCTAAATAATGAGTTAAGTAAATTGTACATTCCTTGAATATATATTTTGTGTGTTCCTATGTGAAACAAAGAGGGTATTTGATTCCATGGATGAGGTTTTTAAAAATTTCGTATATATAACCTGAAACTTTTTTATGCACTTTACCTGAATTTTAATACAAAGTATATTTATTAACAACCTTTAATTTTTATTTTTTTAATAAATCAAATCCTCACCAGGGTTATAATTACATTTTGAAAATAGCCATTGTTTGCTGTTATTATAAACAGGTCTTACTATGGGTTTTGAGAGAAGCTTTCATAACCTTAGTTTTCTTTGGTTAAGGTCATACTTGGCCAAGTCTATAAAAAATGGTCCCTATAAAAAATCACTTGAACTCTCCTTGCAGTTAATTTTTGGGTCAGTGCTCTCAAGTTCCCTTTGCTCTGAACAAAATTAAAAGTTGTAAGTAGTTATGCAGGATCAAATCTTTGACTTATTCTGATGTTAAACAATTGTAGTTTTCAACAATTTCAGAGATAAGGGGAATGAAGCTTTAGTCTTTTAGCCTCAAGTTTTTTAGTCACTAAATAAACAGAATCCTATCCTTAATTATTTTTCCTATCCTTAAAATCCTATGCTTAAGAATCCTTAATTATTTTTCTAAAACTTTTATTCATTGTATTTCAATCCCTTTATTTTCTGTGTTGCATGTTACTTAGAGTCAATATTTGTGTAACAGATGCCTGATTTGTGAAATACATGAAGGAAACCTGATGAATCATCATTTTATTTTGGGTGAAGGAACTACGCTGAACAGGAAATGCAAGAAATATTTTCTCTGATATCTCACTTGAAGGCATAAGAGACCTTAAGTAAGGATGTCCTTAACTGATGACAATCATAATTTGGCAATATTGAAATGCCAAGAAGACTTAGTTTTAGCATTCCGTTTGAGTTCTAAGCAGGATAAAAACAGACAAAGCAAATGAATAAAACTCTCTTGGGTTCTCCTGTGCCTGGTATCTATTTAAGGGTGAGGGGAATAGAGAGTATTCCTCCCTTTTATGGGTACTTTTCTCTCTTCTCACGCCCTTCACATTTGTATCTAGGACACACAATGGATAAGCAGAGTTCATAGGCTAGTGTTACTTTTGATGATGTTCCAATGTTGGAAGTTAAGGGAGCAACTTGTGCTTAAAAAACTTTTCTAAAGAAGACTAAGTTGGCCAAATCACAGAGTGACCAAAAAATAATAGAGCTGGTGCTAGGGATGAGAAAAATGTGCAGAGGTATTTGGACTGTTACCTTTTGTCTAAATTGGTGCTGAGAGCAGAGTTTAAATATGAAAAAAATAAGGCGAAGGGCAGTCCATCTACATATCACAATGCCACTGCTGTCAAGCACCTTTCCTCTTGTTGATACCTTTTGGTGGTAGATTGTTGGTTTTGATTATACAATAAGTGCACAACTAATTAAATTACATTATTGGAAAATTAAAGATTCAATAGTTTTTGTGAAGCCGGAGTTAGTTGTTTATAGCAGGTGTAGATGGTGGCTGGGATATTCTAGTTCTTTTTCTGTGATCCCATTAGTATTTTCATTATCTTGTTTTCTGCTTTCATAACAATAGTTTCTGACCAAACGCAAAACTTTATCAAAGCCAGAAAAGGATGAATTCAGCTAGCAGTATGTAATTTCACATGTCTGATCTTTACCCAAATGACCTGAAAGCTAGATAAAGCAGCTGAAAGCTAGATAAAACATATTAGATCCTAAACCTAGATAAAACAAGTTAAATCACACAAATCCTGATATTCCCTTTATAGCATATTTATAAAAATAGATAAATATAAAAATGAGCAGAAATCAGTTACCAGCAGACAGTGCTTTAATTCTGCTAAAAAAGATTTGTGCTCTTAGCTTCACCTATGTATTAGTCAGAGGATGGCTAATGTTCTAAAACAATTTAGGTCATATTTGGCCAAGTATTAATTCACTCTGCATTCTGAATTTTCTTTCCATGTGTGAGATTTTTCATCTGCAGAGGTGTGGTTACACATATCAGCTAATCGTTTAAAGCTTTTTTCCTGTGTGTGATTTTTTAAGTTAATATGCAGACCTCCAATTAAAAACTATGGAGAGGGCATGTGAGGCAGCCAACTGGATGTGTTACTGTTCTGCTCATTTCTTCTTGTTATTCATTTACACTTGAATACTGAAACCTGGAAGGTTTTAGTATCCAGAATCTGTAATTTCCTATCCTTCAATACAGTTGAAATTTGTCATGTAAATTTAAAAAGCATCTAACTGAAGAAAAAGAGTGCTGGCAAATTGGCAGGGCTTTGCTGCTGCTTTGGCTTGTCTGAATGTGTTAGTTTTTTCAGAGATGGAGGAAATGAGTAGAAAAAGAAAACCAGGCAGAGATGTAATTCTTCATCTATTTGCTATATCTGTCATTGTTTTGTGCCAGTGCTAAAATATATGTGCAAGTGTATTCCTAGACAAATGAGTCAATTCAGCCAAGATGCTTAGCTTTTTTTTATTCTCTCTTTTTTTTTTTTCCTTACCTTTGCTTGCTAGGCGGCGTTTCTTGTACGTTTACAGCAATCTTCTGTTCTGGTTTTGCATTAAAGAAGCAAAACAGGCACTAAAATTTTTCCCTTGCACTTTTTTTTGCTTTTGTTTTCTTTAGGTATTAAACATTTGGGTGTTTTGATTTAATTTTTTTCCTTTTGTTTGATTTAGTATTTTTTAAGAGAAAGGAGAAGTATGGACCGCTTGAGTATATAAGGGCATTTATTCTCATGAAAAATAGGGGTGGTATCGATAAGTATGGTGTGAATTTTACAGTCAATACTCCTGAAACAACTGATTGGGATTTTACAGTAGAATAATTTCACCCTTCCTGATACTTTTCCCTGGTACTATGTATGGTGGTCAGCCGCACTGCGTTAAGGTAATTGTGGAAATGTCGTTTTCTCAGAAGGTGATGCTCGTTCATGTTTTCACTAAAACAATAAATCATTACAGTTACACAAGAGTAATCACCAAGTAGAATCTGTTTGAAAATAAATCAGGCTGCTGCTTGCCAAGTCTCTGAACTGTGTGTACTGTGTGTCCAGCTAATTCTGGACTCAAAGAGGCATCCTGTGACAACAGGGTGATATTTATGGAGGGACACAAGCTCTTTTTCAGTGTCACCTCTGTACTGAGAAAATTCAGAAATGTTAGGTAACTGTGGGAAATGAGAGTAGAAAAACTAATACAGAGACTGAAAGCAGATTGTCTTAATTCTACATTGTCTTGATCAGGTTTTGCCACACGCAGTTGCTGATGGAGAGTTCCAGCTCTTTGGCAACTGGATGCTGCAGTGCTGAGCAATTTAGAAAAGAAATGGAATATGCAGTATGCTCTGGAAGACATGATATCTGTAACAGAATGTCTGCAAACATGTTTATTGATTTTTGGTTACAGACCCTGATATGGAACTTCATTGTGTGTTCTGGCCTGTAACAATTAATTAGAGTTTCAGAGTTTGTATGCCATGTGTATTCAAATAGCAGGCTTAATGACACATTTTTTCAGCCATAGGAGGAATTTAAGCCACTGCTGAGATCCATTTAATAGTTCTTCAAGGTTAGTGGGATAGGGCATAGATGCTTTGGAGTAATGCTAAAGAGGGGAGATGAGTTCAGCTTACCCCTGCATGTTAGTGGTCATCAGTACCTGGCATGAAGACATTGTTTGGTCTGTAGTATCCCTGCAGCTGGTTGATGAAATTAAAAAAAAACCCACATGAGATTAAGAACACCAACATCTAAACTTTGAATAATAGCAGTCTCATGTTCCCTTGACACAGGGCAGGAAAATTTAAGATACACATCTTGACCCTCAGCGCTAAGGAGCCCTTGACTGCTGAACTATGGGAAGAACGGGCTGTTTCCACAAGGCAAAAGTTCTGTTCCCGTCATTCCTCGGCAAGAGGTGTAAATATTTTCAAGTGTAGTAGACTAGTTTTTTGCTGCTACAATTAAGGAAAACTCTGGATTTTTATACTTTAATGGAAACAAAACAGCCATACTGAGGCTGAGAGACATAGACACTTGTCTCTACAACCTGAGTAGAAGGAAGGATTTGAGGAATTTGCAACAAGAACGTTGGCTGGTAAGGATTCCATGTTGGAATGTGGCAAGGGAGGGTCCTACACTCCTAAACGGTTCAGGGCACAAAGAGGGGGTTGCTTCTAGTGTGTTTCTTGCCTGGTCAACTCTACTCAGCTCAATTCATGAGGTGGATTGTAGATCCTAAATGTTTGAGAGAGACACTACTTAGTCATGGTGTAAGAAGCTTGTCCTGTTCTGTATTGAGAATGGCGGAGAAAAATTGTTTTACACGGATAGGCTTATCCAATATTTTGGGATACCTTTTGCCTTCATTTTGCATTATTTTGTACTTATTTTTCTGCTGCCTTTTCCTTACCTCATTTTTAGTTCTCTTCTGTTTTGGCACGTACTTTTTACCCATCCCAGATGGTACTTCAATATGACGCTTCTGCTGTCAAGTCTGGGAGTGATAAATCATATCAAACTATGGAAATCAATCAGTTTAATAAAATTGAAAGCTAAATGTCCTTTGAAATATCTGGGTTTAGACACATATATGAGATGTTTTAATTAAATTTTTTGTTTACCTGTTATTTTGGATTTATTTGAAGGCAAATCTAGACACCCACAGACCACAAGCAACTCCCCAGCAATCAGTGGAACAAATTGCGCCCTAAAGGACATAATATTACCCATAAAACAATAAGAGAAATAGTGGCTTTGTTTAAGATGTCACTATTTTACTCAAAGTTTGCCTGCCTTCAAATCACAGTATTTTTAGGTGTCTGTCCTCAAAATGGAACTTGGAGTCTGAGCTTAGATGTTTAGGCTCTCTGTCTGGTGGATGGGAATAGCTCTACTCTCAAGCACAGGATCCACTGATATCTGATTTCTGAATGTTCAGATCCCTCTGAGGAAGAATGTTGAGCGCACAGGGGAAGATAAATTAATAAATGCCACATTTTTTTTTTTAGTTAAGCATCTCTGTTGAATTTGACGATAAATTTTTTTTTCTAGTCATATGCAGCAGGCTTCCATTGTGAGTAAATAGTACATAAAATGTGTGTCAAGCTCTTTCTGGCACAGTTTCTAAACTCTACAAGCAGTATGAAGACTGTGTGACTGCTATTGGGCTTTCTTAAGCAAGGCTGAATTGAATATGGGCTGATCTATTACAGATTGAAGTTAGTTATAGGTTTATGTGCTGTATGTTTGATTTTTTTCTTCTTTTATTTTTCTTCCCTGATTATCATCTATCTTCTTCAGTCAGTACTTCTGAATTTTATACATTTGCTCTAGTGCCTGGGAAAAATTTATTTGCTTTTCCAAATCAGGGATGTGCTGGTGATTGGTATACTGATTATCCAAATAAATAATCAAAATACCAAAAGAAAAGAACAGACCATTACAAAGTAATGAGAAAATTGCAGGGTCTGTACTTGGGCCTGTTTATATATACTGAGATATTTATAGCATTTAAGATTGATATAAGTAATGAAAATACTTCAAAGAAAACAAATTAATAAAATTGAGTTTTACTAGAGGTTAATATTTATACCTGCAGTTATGTCTGTATTAAATTTTGAAAATTACCTCCCTGATGAAAACCTACAGTTCTTTTTCCCAGGGTATAGCTACCATTTCAGTAGTCAGAAATAGTCAGCCACAAAACTGTTTGTGTTTTGGTTTAGGTTTTAAACTGTCTGATTTGGTTAGGTTTATTAAAAATCAAATGAAGGACATGAGAAAATCTCAGAATTTCTTATTTATGTGGGCACCAGGATAAAGCAACCTTATGGAAATCACTTCTAGGAGAAACCTGTAACTGTCTCCAGAGCAAAACAAATTTCTGTTAATTATTAGTTAAATTCTAACTTCACTGTGGCATTGACCATTTTTATGTGCTATGTGATTCAGTTTTTAATACTTCAGTTTCTAAATGAAAACTAAGGTGGGCATGAGTTTTCAGAATGTTGAAATCACCTTGGAGATAATTTGGTAATTAGTAATATTTCTAGAAGTAGGATGAAGATTAAGTTGAATGTTTTCCACTGTTTTGGAAATAAACCCAGCAGATTTATGCTATGATATTTTTATAATTTTCTGAGCCTTTGAATTGAGCATTTAAAATTAAATACAGTATCTGGTACGTGTATATGACCTTTATTTCTCTTAATTGCATTTAAATATGAATGACAGAATAAAATCATTCTGAAGCCACATTGAGTGGAAAATGCAGTAGCTGCCCAGTGTTTGTACATAGCTTTGTTTTTAAGGTATCTGTCTGTGGGAATCCTGCTTGTAAGGGTAAGGGCTCATAAGCTCCAAGTCTTTGCCTAGATATCTGGGCAATTCCGGGAATGATTCTGTGCCTCCTCTCACTCCTCTCAGGGACCTGAAATGATGAAAGGTCAAACTATTCTTTAATTTTCATCCCACTTCGTTACTACAAGAACTATGAAACCTGGAGAGAGGAGAGACTTTGAGGGAAATGGAACTGTTGAAATTCATCTGCATGAATATTCTGACTTCTGCATGTTTTACTTGCCATTGATGAGATGAAACCTTTCTCAGTAAAGCTCTTTCGGTCTCCTAGATGAATGTTATTTTTGTTACTTGGTAGAATTATGCAGGCTCTTTTTTTCTGAATGCCTGGGCAGTAAAAATATATGAATTAAGTTTTATACTGTCAAATGCACACAAAACCTTCCGCAGTGGCATTTTTTCTTACTTTTATTAGGCTAGGATATATTAATGCATCTTTTACAATATGTCAGGACAGTTCTGAAGAAGCAGTAATTCTGTATGTTCATAGAAGATCAAAAATAAGCCCTCATGTATTTATGAAGACTGCTCTGGGCATGATTCCACAGTCTTTTCTCACACATCTGTTAGTGTGAGAATACTTGTAGAATATTGGTCTATTCAGCATGAGTAAATAAAGCTGAATGAGTTATACTCAACAGAACTCTGTGTATGCATTGACAAATTAAAGCTGAGTGGAGAATTTCACATGGTAATGTATATGTAGACAAAATCCTTTGTAAACTGATAAGCTGGTTTATTTTATTTTTTTTTATTTTTGACATAAGGTGGTCTGTAATGAAAACAGCAAGGGTATCAGGAGACCTGCATGGATGCACAATGATTTTCCAACTAAGCTCAAGCAAGCTAAAGAAATATTCCAGTGGTGGAAACGGGGACAGGGGACTGGGAAGGAATACTGAAATCCATGTCCAAGCAGCCTCAGGTCGGGTGAGGAAATCCAAAGTACATGTGCAGTTGAATCCCATGTGGGATGGAAAGAGCAACAAGAGCTTTATTTTAAAAGAAACAAATCAGATAAGAATTAGCTGCTTTTGTGTTTCCTCTTGAAGCTGTACAGTAATTACACAATGATAAGCCGCTCCTATTTCACTGAAGAATTGAGCTGATGCCAGAAGTGCGGCTAATCACCAGGTGCGGCTTATTTATGGACAAATACCGGAGAATTGCCAACCCGGAAGTGCGAGCCGCGGGGGGAGCCGCATTCCCCACCCCTCAGCAGCCACGTGGGGGAGCAGGAACGGGTGGCCACAGCCAGCCCCCAGCTGGCAGGATCGGAGCAGGACAACGAGAAGACGTGGGCCTCTGCGGCCCCATGTGTCAAGAGTGGAGCGGGGCCACGGGAACACGCGGGTGCTGCCAGCCCCCATGTGTCAGGAGCTGTGTCGGGGGAGTGAGTGGACAGGTCAGGGAGTGCCCCCTCTGCCACGTGAAAAAAAAAAAAAAAAAAAAAAAAAAAAAAAAAAAAAAAAAAAAAGAACAAAAAGCTGCTAATCACCTGGTGCGTCTTATTTATGGATAAATTTTGTGGTCTTCCCGGCTACCCAGAAGTGCGGGTTATAACCAGGTGCAGCTTATGAGTGTGAAATTACTGTATTTACATTATTACATTCAAGCTATCCCATAAAGGAGACTGAGAAATAAATTTTAAACTTGGGAACTGGCACATAGAAAATCATGTGCAAATAATCTACAAAAGCAGGCTTGCTGTGTAAACCAAGTATATTTTTTCGCTAAAATTTGTGGTTTCATTGATTTTTCTACAACACATCCAGCTACAACACACAAGAGGAAGAATAGCTTTCATTTTCAATTGTAGAGGAAGAAAAATGTCCAGTCATTCTTATGTCCTTAAAATTACATATAAAACATAAGAAGGTATTATTCATTGTACAATTGCACTTTAATTAGTTGACCCTAAAATAAGGGAATAGAGAATGATAAATCTACCCAGGCAAATGTTCAAGAAATATTTGTGTTTCACTCACCAATTTTTCTGAAACTTCAGTGATGAAATAACATGTAGCATGATGAAATGCTGGCTTCTAGAAGTTACATTCTCACTGGGACTTGCAAGTTGCAGAGAAGAATAGCTGAACAGGCTGGAGCTTAGGTTAAAATATGTGAATGAATCCAATCAGACTGAAGCTCTATAAATGTGTTTTAGAGTTGGTGCAATATACTAATCTCACTGATAATTC
>VRYO01001463.1:71218974-71262082 GCA_009812075.1 Sialia sialis | reverse complement strand
ATCATGCGATTCTGTTACTAACTCATTACTTTGTTGCACATGGATCCTCACTTAACAAAAAAAATAAATTGCGGCTTATATTTGGGTGCGGGTGTTATATGGAAAAAATCCCGTGGTCTACCTGGCTACCCTGATGTGCAGCTTATAATCAGGTGTGGCTTATAATTGTGAAATTAGTGTATATCTTGTAGCCTGATGAATCATTACGGGACAAACACATCTTGCAAATGGCGTTAGAGAGTTTCCAAAAGGGAAAGTTTAATTTTTACTGCAAGAGGCAGGTAAAAATCTGTTACTTGTTTTTATCTGTGAAAAATAAATAATATCTGCCAGACCTTTTCAGAACAGCAGGTATATAGGCAATGCAGAACATAACAGAAAAGATCATGAAGTCCTTGCTGGGAGAACCAGCCATGCATAAATTTCATGCTGATTTTAAACAGCCAGTTGAAGAAAAAGTGCCAGGAAACTGGAGATTACCTCTTCAAAAAGAAAAAGCAAAAAAACACTGAAAAAAACCCAAAAGAACTGTAACACAGGTTGAATCTGGTTTGTGCAGAAAATCAGAGCCAAATAGATGAAAGAGCTTTAGTCAGTGTAACACAGAAAATGGAGTCCTGAAAGATAAAATCTGAGAGAAAAGAAGATTAAAACTAGTAATTTCTTCAAGAACATCTGGTCTGGTTAAATACACTGCACGAAAAGCAGCTCTTTTAAAATGGCCACAAAATGGTCACAAATCTGGAGTGTCCCTGGAAGCCAGCCAACAAGAAAAAACTTCAGCAAAAAACCCATGTGACCACCATAGCAGAGAAGAATCTCTGAGCTCTGAAGCAAAGTGGAGGCAGTGCAAATGCCTGATTAACAGATTGAAGGAGAAAGGCCAATGATGTTTACCAGGCTGCTATGTGTAATTTTCAGCCAACATTTTTACAGAACAGGTGATTGAGAGTATCCAGATGCACATCTCTGTGAAGATCTGCAAATGGCTTTGTGGAACCTGGGTGAAGTCATTCAAGTTTTTTGGCTGAAACATAGTCTGCTAAGACTTGAATAAGGCCCAGGGAGTATCTGAAGTCATTCAAACTCCTAAATCTGGGATCACACAGCCCAACACAGCCACATTGCTGCCTGTATGTATGTAGCCTCTTAGATGATACTGATGCAGACAGTGAAACAGAGTGGCTAAATAAAACTATTTTCTGTCTCAAAAGTAGGAAAGGGAAAAAGGAAACAAAGAACATCTTAATCAAGTGGTTCTCAAATTGCTCCTCGTGTAGGAAAACCCTAATGGGAAAACCCTAGTTTTCTTATGCATAATGGACTTAGTACATTTGATTACCCAATATGCTCCTCTTATGCAGGAGAAGCTGTAGCACGCAAATATTGGACTCCATTTTTAGAATATGTTAAATCTATCTCAGTCAAAACCTATTTTTGGGCCACCACAGCCCCAAACCAAACTGTAACTAGAATGAAATTAAGAAAATTTAATTGGGAGGCTGTGTTTACCAGTAAGCCCATTCCCAAAAATTCCCTTGATTCTGAGATTAAACAGAATGGCGGTCTTCTAGGGAGATAATCAAAACTGGCTTGGATGTGATTCTGTGCACCCTGCTTTTGGAGAATCTGCTTTAGTAGGGGAGGTGGACTAAATGATCTCCAGAGTCCCTTTAACCATTCTTAAGAGATGACCACTGAAAACATATAATGAATTGGAATAATAGAAGAGATTGACCATTCTCTCTCATTCAGAGGAAGCTTTTCATATTCTTAATAAATATTTTGGATTTCTGTGTGAAGTAAAAAATCTCAAAGAGGCAGGTGAGAGCTGGAAAGTGAAATGGAATTAACAGCCTAACAGCTAGCATACTGCTTTTGAGTGTAAAATTTACTCATGTCTTTATCTGTCATCTGATTCACAGCATGCATTTGGATCTCTCGTTCTGCAGCTTGCCTTTTCTAAACAGTAGGAATCAGAAAACTCTTCGTTTTTTCTCATTTTGCAGATATTTAATTCAAGCTCTGAGAAGCTTTTTTAGTAAATTTGTAATGAAACTTGGAAAAGCTTTTGGCAATGGTTCAACACTTTCCACGGGCACCATTGTTGCTATTGTTGGAAAAGTCCAGTCTAGATTTGATGCCTTTGTGTAATACAAGTTTATGTTTTTGAGAGAAAGGAAGCCCAAAGGACTTCTCAGATGTACCTGTGGCATGCTTCTAGGGCAACAGGGGATGTGCTGGTAGAGCTGGCTGGTGTTGGTTTTGCTGACATTCACATGGTGCAGCTGAATTTTTGAAACTCTTGAGGTCTGTCATTTTGAATCATTGATAGATGAATGAGTGGGCGGATTTGAGTAGTGCTGCTCTGCTACCCTTACAGCACAATGTAGACCTTGCTGGAAGTGCTGTAGTGGCTGTGCATATGCATGTGTACTGGAGGTGCATGAATCTGGCTAGCACATGGATTGATAGCAGCATTAGCTGTAGGAACATGGACCTCTATGCAGACTGTGCACCAGATTTCCTAGTGTCATGGGACTGGAATAGCAGATGTTTGTGTTAATTGAAACGTGTTGAGTTATCCTTGTCTGTGGTATAGAGATCACTTTAAAATGCCTGTAGAACAGACAGTGTAATTGCTGTGTGGAAGTTTATAAATACTGAGGTTACTGGTTCTGATGTTAATGCCCTGTTTTAACAGCCATGGGAATATTGGTTGAGCCCCTTTTCTGACTGGAGTTTGTTTTCCCTCCTATTTTGTTTTCAGAAGAGGAACACAAAAGCAAATTCTACAAGTCTTCAGAGCAGTCATAGTATATTTGGTATAAATCACATTAAGAAGGGTTATCTAAATTTACATTGTGTTATCTTGAGAATAAAGGTATCTACAGCAATTTTTAGATAAGTGGAATGACTATTTTTTAAAATTATTTGTCACCTACTTGATTAGTAAGGACATCTGTGAAGTGCTTGAGACCATGAAGAGTGTTTAATTCCTATGGACAGTGGAAAGCAAGGGGAGAGTCTCTCTGTCACAGGGAGAATGTTTGGTTTCTTATGTAAGTTCTGCTGTTGCTGCTGTTGCTAAAGCAGGCTTCTTCTTGAAGAGAAGACTTGAGGAGCAGAAATGTCTTCCTTTTGTCATCTGAGTATGCATTATGCAGTGCAACCTCTCTGCAAAGCTCTTCTAAAGAAAGGCAAACAAAAATGCCACCCTTACAGACTCTATCTAGGATATATTCTTCCCTTCTTGTGCCTTAATGCTATACCAACAATCTATCAAATTGAACTATATGCTTGGGAATACTCACAGAATCCTGAAAATAGCTTATAAAAATGAGCTGACTGGTTGGAAATCTGATTAATAACCCTGTTGGTAGACAAAGCATATCTGAGGTTGCTCTTTCATTGAAGAACAGATGGAGGTCTTGTTACACACAAGTAATTGATTTTTAAACTGATTAATGCTGGGAGTAGGTTTCTGCTTTTAATAGGCATAGCTATTTATGTCTTGATATGCATTAGTATCTACCTAATGACAAGAATTTTTTCAGCACTTTTTCTTCTTTCGAGAGGCTCTTAGCATTATTTTGCAAGGCCTGAGGGAGTTTTCAGCTGTCCCCATGAATAGCTATTACCTTTCAGGAAAGAAGTCATATAACATTGCATGTTCATAGGGATGCGTCCTCCTCACATAAGGCAATGGCAAGCCTAAATGTTTACTGTCTCTACAAATGCTTACCGTCTCTCTTGTAAGTTTTTACTTTTTCCAGGTGTAAAGTAAAAATCCTCTAATGCCATTTCTGGAATGGTTGTCACTCTTGCTAGTACAGGCCTTTTTAGATATCATAGTCAATATTAGTGTAGTCTTATACAAGGAATGTTAACAATATTGCTTTCTCAACTTCACAAACTCTGTAATGATAAAGATAGTAGTGATGATGACAATAAGTACTATTACTTAGAAAAAATTAAAAACATGCAACAACCTCTTTTCTTTAATTTCTCTGCAGAATGATTCTTGGCTTCCATGTGTTCTTGTTTTATAAGACTGAACTATTCACCTGCATCTAGTTTTGCCATTTTAAATTCTGAGACCATAGTCAGGGCTTTGATCAAAGAAAATTTTTTCTGGGTTTAGGAAATAAACTCAGAAACTTAATTCTTAAATAGATGAAGGAAAATGTAATACTGAGAAGATGTTAATGTTACTTGCTGCACTGGTTCTAGATGAGACTCTCATAAGATTTATTTTTTGGCAAACTAAGAGCCATGTTGTTGTGAACAAATGTCACAATATCAAGCAGAGCGCAGGAGCAAGTGTATTTTAAACTGAAAAGAGACGAGCTTTAAAAAATATTAAGGAAAAGGAGAACAGACAGTTTGCATTAAAAGTTGGTGACCAGAAACTACTATGAAAGTACTGTGTCAAATGTGAGCTGGACTGAAGTTTTTACCAAATTAGGTTTGTTAAAAACAAGTTTCGAAAATAAAGTGTTGCTTTGTGTACAGAGCTTTCCAACATGCACATTTTAAAACCCATATTGGCATTATTTAATGAGAAGCTGTGTAGTGTCCTAAGGGTTTGTATTTGTGTGGAAGGAAGTGCAAGCACAAGTATGGAGAATAGAGTTAATCAGAGCCATGATTGTACCAACAAGGTGATAATGTCAAAAGTCCATACAGCACATACCAGAAACTACATTAAATCTGTGACCCTTTGCTACTTTTTGCTTTTTGGGGAAACAGAGAATTAGAGGGGGAAGATACAAAACTGCTGTACAATACGTATGTCTTGATTTACACTCAAGTTTATTAATTCCAAATGCAAACTTGACATTTGAAACCTGTTTTTTTTTGTTTGTTTGTTTGTTTGTTTTAAGTGTCATGAGATGCTAAAAGTAATCTTTCAGGGTTTCTCAACACAGATTTATATGTAAACTTAATAGTGAAGCAACATGGGTGATATTTATCTATTTCTAGAATTCTTTGTGTGGTTCAAGGCTTTTTATTTTTGTTCAAATACTAAACATTTCTAATGTTTAAAATTAGAAAGGAAAATTTTATTAAAGAAACCCTCTGTCACTGATCTATTGTGTTCCTGAGCTGAATGTTTCTCTTCTTACATTGCAGTAAGATCTTTCCAGTGTTTGAAAGCGTGGCAAACTTGAAACCATTAGTGAGAAGAAGATTTCGCAGAGCACCGAGTCCAAACCTTAACAAGAATTGTAAAATCAGTATGAGTGTCCTGCAGTGTATACTAATAGAAGCAAACTTTCCATAAAAAGCTGTGGATTTATTTGTTACTGTTTTTGCTATAAGTCTGTACTTCTCACTTGTTCAACTTCTCTTGCATGCAAGAAGGCTGTAGAGGGGCATCCATTATTTTTTCAAGGTTGCTAGTGAAATCTTACTGCTCAGGTTCTAGACCATTTATTTAATGGAATGGTATACAGGTACATCAAGCTGAATTATCAGCTCCATCTCTTATAACAAGGTCTTTATGATACAGCTTAGTTTCAAGTTTAAATTCTGAAAGTTTGAATCAAGAACTGTGATGTCCCATACGCCTTTTTAACTTCAACAAATGGGGAATTTATGGCTCCCTAGATATTATAGTCCAGTGACAATTTCTCTATTCTTCTATCTGAAAACTATAATACCCTGACAGTGTGCATGGCAAAGATTAGAGAAATGATGATGATAGTATAAATGTTAGACTTTTTGTTCAACAGCTGGGTAGCCTTTCAGGAGCTGCCATATGCCACTGCCTTCTCTCCTTTCCACTGTTCACTCAAAAAACTTGCAAGGTATGAAAGGTTAACTTGAGGATAAAACAGTGTACTGATCTTTTTCACAAGCTTCAGTCTTTCATGATATACTGAAGGTTTGAGCATGTAATCCTGACTTGGGCAAAATTCACATTTGTGTCAAAAGAGGCTTTATAGCTGCAGGATCAAGAAGTCTGGATATTCTGCTGCCAGAGTGGCATATAAAGAAGAGCCTTATGTTGGATTCCTTTGACTTATCATTTGACATTTTCAGATTTCATAGATGAAATCCTAAATCTGTTGCTAGACAGTGAGAAAGTAGTGCTCCAAATGCTGAGTTCTTTTCTGTTTTGTTGAGGCTGCATTGCATCCATGCAAACATTATTTTCCTAATTGTGAGTACCTGAGCCTCATATTTTCCTCAGGTCTAGGAACTTCTTTTAAATAATGGCCAAGAATTCAAAAGAATTAGGTGATAAAAGTCCTCATGGGGAGGAGAGTCATGATAGTATTACTCTGACACATCCCTGAGGGGCCAAGCTGCTGATTTTGGCAACATGATCTGGTTTAATTGGGCATGTCAGCATTCCTACATATGCTCCATTTGTGGCTGAACATTGCCTTCCCCTCCCACTCATCACTCTTACATTTCTGGTCTATAAGGAAAAGGTGAATGTTTTTAGGCTATGATAAGTGACATAAGCAGTTTACTGTAGTACCATGCAAATGTGATGGCACAGAAGAGGAGCCAGGAATCTGTGGGTAAAGCATGAACATTTTGGGCTTAATGGGAGAACTGGAGGGTGGAACTAGGAATAGCATCTTGCATCTCCTTACTAGCCATGAACTCAGTCTCCTAAGCCAGAACAAATAAAACTACTTTTTTGGCTAATCTTAAAAGGTTAAAAAAAACCCGTAAAGGTAAAAAAACTAGAGAAAAACAAAACAAACAACAACTTTGTTTCTATTTATTGAAAAGAGAAAGGGGAAAAAGCTGTGATATATTTATGAGTAGCAGGTAAAATGCACATACACAAGAAAACCAATCAAACAAAAAACCTCAGAAGAATCTAAAGCCTCTTAAGAACACTTACTCTTAAAATTAAGAAGAGAATCTGAATTTCTTAGCTGCAACTAGTAGGGATGGAAAGTAGTAGTATGGCAGAACTCCTCTGTCTTTCAGCTGCTCTTTTATAGTGCTGTTGCTAGAGATCATAGCACAGCCTCAAAGGCCAAAGACTATGACAGTTTAGAGCTCAGGGGATAATAAATAGCATTAGTTTTTTCCTTACTTATAAGATTCCAAACCCATACTATCACTTTTCCTCTTAAATCTTATCTCCTTCAAGGCATTCTTGCCTCTGCCATTTTGTTTAATCTATGTCACTGAATGCAGCTGGAGTGAAAAATGGTATTAAAATAGCTAGTTTCTTTTCACAGTTACTTCAATTGAAAGTCTATTCTCCCAGTTTATAAACCTGTTCTCTGTACATCTTTGTTCAAACTGAAGTTGGTGAACTACCCTTGGAAGTTTCAGCATTTAAACTTGCATGCTTACATTTTCAAGAATGTAGAAGAAGGGTAAAGAAATTTAAAAAAAATTAATCAGAAAGTAAAACCAACTCCAAATAAAGCTTCTGGGCACAAAAGAGGAGAAGATTGTTTTAGTAGAGAGATTGACAATGCTGGGCAGTTTTGCAGTGGAGTGCTGATATTGACACGGGGCTGTTATTCAACTTTCCCAACTCTGACTGTTAAATTAAGAAATGTTCTATGGATGACGCTTTTCATCATGCGAGTTGTATTCTGTGGAGTTGCCTGAATTTGGAGATTCTCAAAATACCATGCTAATGAACTATTAGGTTATTGATAGTGAGAGATTTTATAAATACACAAATGTGGAAAGATCAAATCATGGGTCTGAATGTGCTAAAGAGAAATAAATGAGGAAAGTCACTTCATTTATAAATATTTAAATTTATTTTGCACTGTATCACACTTATTTTCAAAATAGGCCTGTAATTTCTACCCAGTCTCCTGCATGTTTTGGATTGATTCCAATCTGCTCCCCATGCTGCAATGTTTAAGCATTGTCTTTCAGGCTGTTCAAATTGTACTTTCATGCATTAGCTGTCAGATGAGGTGCTGGTTTATGTCTGAAGTTACACCATGTGTCAATATTTTATGTTGAGCACCTAGCACAGAGGCTGGATAGACGCATAAGAAAAGTTTTATACTTAAAAAAAACCAAACAGTTGCAGCTGGTTCTTGGCAAGCTCCTCTGTCATTTTTATAGGCAGAGCTGTGTGTCTTTGTCCAGTGCCTAGAAGTTTGAGCGGAGCTTTGGCTGCCACTAACATCATTTAAGCCCAACTACTTTTGTTTCAAGGATCTACCTGGCAGACTTCTGTCCAATAATAAGCTAGTCCAGGGTGATCTTGTGAGAAATACTGGCTTTTTTTTTTTTTTTTTTTATGTGGAATAGGTCTTTAGCTTGTGTTGTTTGGTCATTCTCTGGTTTTTCATTCTTTTGTAATGGGCAACACTTGAGCATACATTCTATATTGATGAAAAGAACTTTCTGAAAACTCTGGAGTTCATTTTAAACTCCAACGTGATGGTCTTTCAGGGACTTTCAGGGTGGGGAGGAAGCTATTGGAAGCCTGTGAGCAATCATTAAAAGACAGTTACAGGAAGATTCCAAACTAAGTGAAGACTACAGTCTGATATTTTTTTTAGCCTAGATGAGAATTTTGATAATGAAAAAAAAGGTGAATTCTGTGAGCTAAGTGAGCTGTAGTAATCAAAGCAAAGGAATCTGGGATTATTTCATAAAATTTCAGCCATATTTTAAAATTTCTTTAATAAAGCATTTTGATTTTTCCTTCCAGAATAACTTATGGTTTTCAAAATGTACCTCAGGAACAAATACTTTCCTTTTTTATTTGGAAGGTGCTTCAAAATATAGGATCTTAATTTCATTATTCCTTGTGAGAAATTAAAATCTCTGATTTTGGCATCAATTTCACACAAATGAAGTTCCTGTTACAGGTAGAATGATGTTTCTGTTTGGCAGATCCATATCTAGTTCCTTGAGGCAGTGTTTCTATTTATTTCATGGGATCAGGACAAGGCACAGCAAAGGCTTAAACAGAAATAGCAGAGGGTTGTGTTTCCTGGACTGTTGCTGTGGAAGTGAAGGCAGGTGGATGGCACTTCAATACAATCATTGAGAACTGAGCATCAATTGAGCACGAGAAAGTGAATACTGAAACTCGAAGTCTTCATTATTAATTTGAAATAGCTATTTTTCCTTCCCAGTTGATGTTATGGTTTAGCAATGGTACTTCCCAATTCAGTGTCCCCACTGAGACTCCCCAAACCATATGCTGCTCTTGCTTCCCTGTTCTCTCCTACCCCTTCCCACTGTGGCAGGATGAAGCTGATAATTGGAGGTACAAAAGGCAAAGATCATGGGTTGAAATAACATTTTACTGGAAACAGCAATGAGATAAGAAACCAAAAGGCAACAGTAACAATAATAATGACAGAGGGCAGAAGAAAAGAACTGATTCACACAAATAAAACCCCCCAAAATAGGCAATACCAGATGGCTCCCTCCACCACATTTTCTTGACCATGAGGACTCCCTTAGCCCTGGAAGAGAGTCCCTGTCCCCTGCCCTGATTATGACTGATGTGGTATAAGATAACCTCCATGGCCTAGTCCTGCCCCTTCCCAGCTATAGCAAAAAAATAGCCCTGTCCTGGGCTAGTTCCCAAGGGTAGTGTACCTGGATTTTTACTGTGAATCAACTGAAAATGACAAGTACAAATGGATATGCATGGAAGACCGTGAAAGGAGCAAGCTGCTCCTAACCGAACTCAGATGTAGAAATGAGTTCTACAAAAGATGAAAGATGGGGCTGGTGACACAGGAGAAGTGTAGAGATGTTGTCTGATCTTGCAGGGGTAGACTTAGGAGAACCAAGGCTGACATTGAGTTAAATCCAGGAAGGAATGTGAAGAGAAACAAAAGATTCTACAAGCACCTCAGCAGCAAAACAGAGACTGGGGCAAACATGGTCCCACTGCTGAATTGGCATGGGGAACTTGTGAAAAATGACAAGGAAAAGGCCAAGGCACTCAGTGCTGGCTTTACCTCAGATTTTTCTAGTAAGATGAGATTTCATGAATCTCTGGCCCCCAAGACCCATGGGAAAATCCAATCTCTTTTTTCACTCCTATTTTTTATTATTTATTATATATCTGTACACAGATATTTCTTATATTATTTCTTATGGGGCAGTGTCTGATGTATCTCACCCTTGGCCTTTCTTCCTCGCAGGGTTGCAAACAAGAGTCTGTTCCAACCAGATCTAAATGCCAGCAGTGGATGTGTATAACATTTCCCTGACTTCTAAGTGGCAAACTAAAAAAGGCCAATGTTGATAGCAAGAACGTGTTTGTTGCACTGGCACCATCATGGACACAGGGCGTAGCCAGGCAACAGGAAAACAGGGCTTTCATTTACCAGACAGGACACAGAGCAATCTCTAGATGTTCTTCCCTCTGCTTTGAACCAGGGAAGGCAATTTGTGAAAGAATATTGTGCAGAACATGCAAAATCTTGCACAGGGGAAATGTCTGTCATAAGAAATATTCAGAAGTGGGGGTAACATAGGTAGAAACACATACACGGGTTCAGGTAACATGATTATGAATGCTGCCTTGCAACCAGCCTAGAACAGAACAGATCATAAGTCACTGGAAAAGTGCTTTGGGTGGAAAATAAATAACATATGAGCGAAGAAAAGGCAGTCTGCACTACTTGAAACTGGATGTTATCATAAAAACAGAATGCGTTTTTGTTGCAGTCTAGGCTTAAGATAAGATTTTTATTCTTCATTTTATTATTTTACTTTGAAAAAGAAAACCCAAACTTGTTCTATCCTTTATAAGCATTTCATATAATTTCCCTTGCTATGAAGAATAACTTCAGTGATATTAATTATAAATTATCTTGATTTTCTTTCATTTTCACTGAAATTCTTTTTAAAGAGCATCAAAATATATAACTTTGATGAACTTTAGTTACTAATTTGAAGTAAGTCAAGATAAATAGTGGATGATGTCTCTCTATTTGGAGTTACAATTAGAAGGTTGTATCACCACTGGGTCAGACCATACCTGCTGTTTTGCCTCCAGCCTGCAGCAGGTGCCTGCAAAAAACCTAAACTTGTAATGATAGTTCCTTTGAAAATTTCCTCAGCCATTGGAATCCAGGAGCTTACTGAGGTGAAGATAAGGTTCTAGATGGATTTTTATCCAGTCTTAAGCTGTCATTGGGGATTTGCAAAGTGGGGCAACCACAGGAACAAAATCACACCATTCAGTGACAGAAATTTTAATAATAATTAAGCAATTTTCTCTGTTTGATTAGGTTTTTTAGCACAAAATAGAATAATGTATTGCCAGCAGGGCAGATTTAATCAAGACCTCACTTCCCTGAGGGATATTTTCATATCAATTTCACCCTGTGACATTTAACTCATTTTTTGTATCTTTGTTGTCCTGTGGAAGAGGGTTCTGCACCTCATTGTGGGAATGAAGAACTTCTGGGGTTTAAATCCTTAAATATTCTTTCCAATTCAAATAACAATGCATACATTTTAACTTCACTTTTTAAAATCACAATACTCTCTGTGCACCTTTCTCGTAATGTCTATTATCTCTCTCCTCAGATGCCTTTTTTCCAAGCCTAAGGAATCAGTCTATTTAATCCTACTCTGTAAAGAAAACACAAAAAGCTGGCGGTCTTTTGTCCCCTTTCCATGCATCTTTCCTAGTTTTACTTTCAAATTTGAAATTGAGGGTTGGGACAGGATTGCAAAAAATGTTCAAAACAGGGGGGTAAATGGATTTGCTCCATGGTACAAAGATGCTCTCTAGTGTTTTGTACTTCTTCATTCTGTATTTTTTTAAATTCTTGTAACTCAAGATCTTATTTTTGAGTAGTAATCTTCAGTTCCAAGCTCGTCAATGAATACATGAAAATAAAAGGTATACTTTCCTGATGCTTTATTAAAAATGCAAATTAAATTCAATACAGATAACTAGCCACTCAGATTTATAAGGGTTTTCTAGAACTCTATGCAGTCAGTTCTTTGCTAATCTCAGTAAGTTGGTGTCTTTAGCAAGTATTGTCACATAATTATGTACATTTCCCTTTTCTGTATCACCTAAGGATAAGTTCAGCCTTTTTGAGTTCTGCCATAGATTACTGTGTATTTCAACTACTCATGTCCTCCCCCCTGAAAATCTATATACCATATAGATGTAATCTATTACCTATAATCCATATACCTATCCATTTACTTTTTAACCTCTTAATTCATTGAAGAACCTTCCCTCATGCCCTCACTTTTGTTATCATCTATTAATCCAGTCAGTATCTCAGTGGCTAGCCTCTGAGGATACTACATGAAACACTGGCAAAGATGTTGCTAAAGGTAAGGTAAAACAGTGGGCACTGTTCTCATCAAAGAAGGCAATCATGTTGGAAAGGGTGATTTTTCCTTGTTACATCCATGCTGGTTACTTCCTTGCAAATTTCCTAGAGAGTGATTTAGCAGTGTCTTCAGTCCACTCCTTCAGTACACTTAGATGCTCATCTGCTCCCATGAACTTGTACGGTTAGTTTGGTTATATTCAGTTTGGATATCTCCTAGCTTTGAACTTCCTCTGCATTTAGTAATGCTTTGCTTCCACAGGTTTGCCAGTGGAAGCTCATGGGCAGTTTACACTCAGCAGTCAAAGTGGATGAATTCAAACTCCAGGCCTTGCATCTCTGTTCACTCTTTATTATTTATGATACAAATTTTGATAATTTGCTTGATACACACATAAGCACTGATGGTTTCTTGGATCTTCCTGGAGCCCATTTTAGAAATATGTAATAAATTTACTGTTTTCCAGACCTCAAGTGCCAAAGGTCATGCAATGCTTAAGAGTTCAGCACTTTCCTCTCTGAATTACTTTTAATATTCTTGAACGACTAACCATGCTGAAAATGTGTTGCTTTTCATTTTATCTTGTAACAACACTATGGTTTGAGATGAGAGTTTTTCATCAGCAGCCCTGCATACTCTGGGATGAGAACTTCCTTGAGCTCTGCCATGATAAACTTGGGCAGGGGGAGAAATAGGGGGGGGGGTTGGTGTGCCTTTATCTCAATCACTGCTTTGATGTTTTATTGCTGCTTTGAACTCTCAAGATTCCTGCTTTTAATGTGTTTGAAGGACTTATTAATAATATTTATGACTTTTGTAAATTATTCTTCTGTGCTTTATTTTCTTCATTTGTCACTGCTCAGTTTTTTGAAAGATGCTTACTTCCTTTTGTTAATTACTTCTGTCCTATTGTTAATCTGTTCCAAGTTGCCCTTTGCCTCAGTTGGTTTTTTGGGGGTTTTTTTGGTTGTTTATTTTTCTTTTTGCAAGTGTTTATGTGTCTCCAGCTAGTTATCCTTAAATGCTGCCTGCAAAGCATTTAACTCTCAGCTGCCTGACCTAGCACTTTCTTATCACACTGCTTCATCCTGAAGTTCCCTTTCATGAAGCGAACATTCTGTAGTATCTCAGTATACATTGATTGCTGTTACAGTACTATTCCTGCACACTGCTCAGAACAAAGTCAAGAGCTGCTTTTTCACTCTTCAGCCTTATGTTAAGTTGCTTTATAAAAACGTTGGTTTATGTCGAAAAATTTGCTCTTGCTGCCAGGCTATAGTGTTATCCCTGCCCATATTTTGTGAGGGTAGCTGAAGTCTGCTATTCCTACCCCTTACAATATGTGTGGGGAAATACCTTTTACTCTGGAGAGGATGCCCATCTATGTACCCAAATCTTTTCCTAGCAGGCCACTGGAGATAGGTTTTCCGTTTTATGGGCTATGGATCCCTCTAAATGTGTCTCAGCCTCTTGCGTGTAACACATGATGATCAAATCTCTACCTTCATGTTTTTTTGCATTTTTGCTCCCATGCATTAGTGTAAGGAGAGAGAACCCAACATGAGATCATTTTCCTCTCCTTCTGCTCACTCACCTGCTACCATATCACTGGATTATCTTTCTTGGGCATAGTAGTGTTCTGGAGTGTTTCTGGAGGTCATCTCAACAGGTTTCTTTATATCTTTATTTGGTTCTTGAACAGTTCAGTGCTCTCCCTGTCCCCTTTGTCATTGTTTAGAGTGAACCCTACTGCAGTAATTTTCTCAGAAAAGACCAAAGGATGCTTGTTCTGTCTGCTCACTAGGGCACACATTCATGTGTGGTAATGAGATACCCTGCCCAAATATAGCATATTTACTCGGTGTGACTGCTGCTAATATTAGCTAGTGCCCTCTCTTCATCCAGTCTTCTTCCACTTGCAGTGTTTGAGGACCATGCATGAAACCTGCAATGTGAGAAAATAAACTAAAAATTGTGTTAGCTCTTTTTGCTAAGATACAAATAAATTCCCTCTGTACCCCTTGTGCAGCAAAATACATTTGCCTCTTGTGTGCAGAGAGAAACCAACCTGTTGACATTTTTGGTTTGTTCTGTGTGGTTTTGATTTGTACAAGTCATATAGCAGTTTGAAATTGAAACAGATTAGCATTTGTGGATAACTGACCTCCTAAAATAGACAAAACTTTGATAAATGATGTTATTGTGGTGGCAACAGTGGGAGGGATTTCCAAGCATGCATTTTAATTGTGTTGAGGCTGTTACCAAATCAGAATTGTTATCTGTTCTCTGCCTTGCATCACATCTGCATTAACCAAACACCCCCCCCTCCTCCCAGGATTCTTAAGATACCAATCTCTCTTCATTAAACCAAGGACAAGAGCCAAATGATTGAGATTCCTGCTTGGCTTATCACATTTGGAAAATTGGCAATAAGACATGACAAGCTACATCTATACTAGAAAAATAGTATGTGTTAGAAAATAACTTTCAGCTAACACAACATCAAACATGATTTTGCATTTAATTTAGATTGAGATTAAAAACATTTATTGCAAATGCATTACTCCATTTATTGAAAGAAGTTTGTGGCTTTTTATGCTACGATTACTGTATACTAGAACTTGCTCCTGTGAATATTAGGAAGCCTTTGTGGATTATGGACTGGCTAGGCAAAATGTGCTACTGTAGTTGACAAATTTGGTGAGTTAGTTCCACTACAGAGGAGTTCATGGGTATGTGTAGAAGGGAGGAATTTAGTGTATGAGTAAAACATTAATTCCTAACTGCTAATAATCAAATGCAGCACTTTGTTGCCAGTAGATTTGTGATTGTGGAGTAAGAGAAGATGAAAACTAGCAAAGAAAGTCATATGTCTTCCTCTCTCTCCTGTTTCTTTCCATACTGGTATGATAACTTTTATTTTGCATTACTTTTAGTATAAGTGCTTTCATATTCTGTTAATGGAGCTTTGTGTAGTTCCAGCTGTAAGGGGGGCAGTTGCTGCTCTAAAATGAGTCAAACAGCAATCTCATTTTGTGGTACACCTTTTTCTTCTGTCATGTTTTCATGTGCTTCAGTATTGCTATTACTGGTTTTACTGTTACTGTTGTTACCAGTTCTAGCAGTTTATCTTTTAGGGAATGCATAATATTCTTGCCAAGGGCATTTTTTTATATTACTGTGCAGAAGAATTGATTTTGAACAATTGAGTTTTCTTGCCTGAGGACATCAGCCATCCCTACAAAATTATTGAGATGTCATTTAATTGTCCCAGAAAAATGAGCAAAAAGATACAAGATCCAGCTCACATACAAAAAATTTTACTTCTATTGTGCTCCCCTAACAACTTTGTAAAATCGAAAGTTTTTTCCAGTCATGCATAGAATACTTCTCAAAAAGCTGCCTACTATGTTATCTTATTTTCAACCCAATCACATTGTGATTGTGTGTGTGAAACAAAAGGACCAGGTTTTTTTGCAAATAAAACAATTGAAATATTTTTTAATGTACTCCCATTTTTACAAAAACAAACCTTACTTTGCTCATATTTCCCTCTGGCAGAGGAAGATTTCAGTCTGAATGGTGGAGGTTTCAGAAAGTTGGGAAGTAGCAAGAAGAGTAAGAAGCAGATTATTTTACTTAAGGTGTTTTGATTAGGTATAAAAATGTGTATTTATGGATATTCTTCATTTTCATTCTGATCCAATTTGTTGTGTAAGAATAGGAGCAGGCATGTATTTTTGGAAGCATGATTAAAGACAATAGAAGGGACAAACTGTCCATCAGAATCAATACTTTTAAGGGCTAAAGTGTGAGAACATCTTTTTCCCTCAAACTGATTTCTGACAAATGGAGAGCATCATGGATGAAGATATTTACATTGGATTTTATGTGATTTGGAGCACACAAACTTTTACCAAAAAAGTGCAAAATGGAAGCAAAAATGGGCAAACATATATATAATAATTTAATTTATAAAAAACATACTTTTTATATATACATGTATGTAATGTATTTCTGTAATGTACACAAACATGTAAAATCTCAACATAGAATGATATGACATACAAATTTTTAGGGTATTTTGTTTCTGCTGTTTCTCAGTGAAGTAGCTTGTCCTTGCTTGCACACAATTCACACTGAAATTTATTTGCTGCAGTTCACTGTATTATAGATTTGGTGGGATTAATGGGAAATGGTTTTTAGCAGAACTGCAACTTTTGAAATAATTTTGGCTTAAAAGGAAAAGGTTCTCTAGCTATGAATATTGTATGGAGTAGGAAAAATTGTGGGGAGGGCAGAGTGACAGGCTATGGCTCCTTATTCTCTAAATCCCTGTCCTGCTGGTGAGGAGGAGGTAGAGTCCAGAGTAAAGGGATGAATTTGTTCCTGTGAAAAGCTGGTTCATGGCTGTGGTGGGAAAGTGTTTCAGCTGTGTCTGTTTCTTACCATCAGACTCTATTCTTAATTGTCAATAAAATGAATTAATGAGAAAGAAGCTGGGTGAGCATCTGGCAGCCAGCCAAACTGCCTACATTCTGACATGCTTTCTAAATGTACACACATTTCAATTTCTGTCCTGCTTTCCCTCTGCTTTTTCCAGAAACTGATGGTTTAATATTGAAAATATCTCAATTCAAAGCACCACATTTAACAGAGAATTCTGATAGTCTGGATGAATGTAGCCAAAAATTGTGCTATTTCTAGGAACATGGGTAGGAAAAAGTACTTTTTTTTGCCCAGCCTTAATTTTAGTCTTATGGTGCTGTTGTGAAATTTCTATTGCACTCGAGGAAAAGGTTATGTAGGTTCTCAATCACAGTTAAAGTCCAGGCCAAAAGGATGTGTCTGCTCAGGCTTTACTTGCCATACAGAGCAAGCAAGTTTTTTGTTGTTTTGGGTTTGAGCTGGGGAGTTTTTTGTTTGTGGGTTGGGGGTGAGGTGGTTTGTTTAGTTTTTGAAATTATTTTTACTTTAATTTTTATTTTTTATTTTGCTTGTTGTTTTTTGTTTGGTCAGTTGGTTTTTCTTGGGGTTTTTAAATGGAGACAAAGATTGTCCTCAATATCTTCTCTTCAAGAGTACTGAGATTTTTATATACCCTGCACTTAAGAGAGAAAATTAATTTTGATAATTTGACTATTTTTTACATTGCAGTTTTGTAGAGATGCTCTCAGAACAGCCTGATCTGAGTTTCAAATCCATTTCACAATTCATGGTAAAAATTAAAATGAGTGGACTTTGATCTAATTCTAAAGTTCTTCAGTGTTTTAGACATATGTTAAGGGGGCTTCATATTCTAAACTACTGCATGGCTGCTCCTTTTCTGTAGTGAATAATAAGAATTTTTACAATTTCTTGTCTTTCTTCTGTTCTACTTAGACAAAACTTGCTTTGATTTTGGAGGTCTTTGCTCCAGTAAAAGCTCTGGGATTTGTACCACTGACTTCAAAAGATTTTCAGGAGAAAAACCACTGGAGAATTTTTAAGAAATAATTTCTAGTAATAGATTTTGTATAGTTTCTGTTTATAATTATAAACCAGCTTCCAGAAAAAAACACTGCTAAAGAGCTAAGAGCTATAATATACCCATCAGGGGACAAATTGTTAATAAGGTGTAATTTAAAGGGGAAAGATGATGATATCTGCAAAATGAAATAAGAGCCCCAAGGCAGCATAGAAGTGCCTTATTACCAGTTGCACTGAGCATTCTGTTGCATGAGTTTTATTTATCATGTTCTTATAGTTGCTTCCACAGAGCTTTCGGCAACATTGGAAGAAAAATACCAAAGTACAGCGTTGTTCTTCTAATGGAGCAATCAGAGAGTTTCTGAATCAAGACATATGGAAAACAGGCTGCAAGAGTACAAGAATATTACAGAGCTGTTTCAGAAATAAATTTTTCAGTTGGCCTCCATTTGTGTGATATTTACTAAAATTTCTTTGTGTTTTTGAAATTTAGGAGATACTTTTCTCAGAACTTGAAAGGATCTGAATCTAAAAGTTGTGTAGTTTACTACAAGTCTACAAGGTCAGCAGCGAGGGAAATACGAGGGAAAGTTGCAGATGAATTATTAAGACATAATGATTCAGTGACTACTCTCCTAAGATTCCTTGTCAATGTTGGATGAGATAAACACCTTTATATGTAACCGGGTTGTGTTTTCCCTTTAAGCAGCTGTTCCATTGTCTCTAAAAAGTGGCCAATTTGAATCTGAATGTTTGTCTTTTAGAAATTGGATAGAAATCACCCACCCATTTAATGTTGCTGCTACGAGGTTGCTAGATGTCACTGACCTCTGCTAATTAATAACTTGAATGATATTCAACATATGACCTAGAGGTGCAAAGTTCCGTGTGCCATTGACATTGCTCCAGATCGTTCAGCTGTGTCAAAACAGGAAAGATGGGCACTTACATTCCGACTTTTTCACAGCCTCACTGTTACCTCAAATCTTAATGATGAAGTTGTGATTTAGAATTGGATTACAGGCCCCCTGGTTCCCACTGTGCCTTCCATTTTGGTTGGAGTACGTGATGTTCCCTTGAAGACATTTCATTTTCTGAGCAGATACCCTCCTTAGTCCTGAGGCTCCTGTTTGTCTCTCTCATTCTTGATTTTGTATAATTCAGCAGTGCAGCTACACTCCAATGATTTTTCTATTAGCTATAGGTTCAAGATTTCTGATTTTAATGAGCATCTTTTTGCATTTTGTGTCTAATGAGAATTTTTCTCAGCCTGCTGGGATTTTTTATCCTACTCCACAGCTCATGATATTATCTATACATTGATGACTCTCACTTATCTGCCTCTCTACTTTTTATTCTGCTCCATATTCTTGTTTTTTTGTTTCTCATGTTATTTTAGCATTTTTCAGATTAAGGCCAATTTTAAAGCATAACAAAAATTGAAATTTCCTTATTCTGTCTTTCCGTTTGTGAACTGTCAATTGTGCTCTCATCTACTGTGTTGACAACTCTTTGGAAATTTTTTTTTCTTACTGTGTTCAATTCTGCCCAGTTCACTTTCTAGATGTCTTATATAATTATGTGTTATCCTTGAATGGAAAGAAGAATACTTATTCTTGATTTTCACAATCGGCTTTCTGGGCAATTAACTTAAGCAGAAGGATGTAGAATATACGTCTTCTTGCTGTTGAAACATGTATTTTTTTCATTAGCTTTTCACTGGACAAGCTGCATGAATTGGTAGCTCTTGCATTTCATCTGTTGTTAATATTCTTCTTCCTCTGTGCTTTTACCTATCTAAAATCTTCTTATCTTATTTGTTTGCATATTTAATAGAAAAAAACCCAAATTTTAAAGTACCTTCAACAGATTTTTTCTCTTGTGAGATACAGTTTGTAGGTTAACTTTAAAAAATATTTTTATAATTTTAAATAGCAGTTGTAAAGCATAGTATTTTCTCTAGAACTGTAGATGTTACTGTTAACAGAATCAGGTATGTCAGAATCAGCTTCAATCCCTAAAGCCTATTGGTAAGGTCATTTAAATAAACAAGTGAAAAAGACAAGTTCGCATTGCGATCAAGTTGTTCTTCTCTTTCTAATGTGACATTATGTACAAAATTATATGCAAACATACATGTTTTGTAGGCTCGTTTTTCAGTATGACTTAGAAAGTGTTATAAATTTCACCTCCAATGTATTTTCAGGTTCACCTGAGGTTTTTCAGCTCATACCTGGAAGCTGTAATACAGCCATCTTTGACATCCCAGGGGAAAAATACAGTATGTTGGCTGTCTCTCAAAGATTATTTCAGGAAGGTTTTGATTTGCACGAAGTTCTCAGAAGTGCCATGGTTTCCTTGGCTGCCTGTGGCAGAAACTTGAGGGGGGATGGTTGTTGGGCGCCCCACATCATTATGGTGTTTTGAGCAGCATGTGAGCCTCAGGCCCACATTCCAATGCTGTCGCTTCCTTTAAATTACCATGCAAATTCTTAGCAATGAGCATGTTGAACAAGAGAAAAAAAAACAAACAAAAACCTTCTGCCTGTGCTCAAGGTCCCAACCAATATTTTACGGCATTCCACTACCAGAGGACTATTCTCACCACTTAGTTTTTTTAACCTTAGGGGCTTGAGAAGTATGAAATTATATTTAAATTCCTTTCATTTCATCGGAATAAAGAGAATCCTGACATATTAAGACCTAAAAGTTTAAAACACTACTTGGAAAAAAAAAACCCCATAAATCAAAATGTTGCTTTCAAAAGGTCTTGGTGCCTACTAAAATCATCTTATTTGAAAGCAAACCCAGGAAACACTTCAAAACTCAATGTGGTAACACAGATGTTAAATCTTAAAGGATTCGTATGTAATTTATTCAAAACATTAAATTTACTGTATGTAGTATAATTTCAGAACGTGCATTAAAGATGTGTTGTGAAATCTCATCCCTACCTGCTGAATGGCTGCCAAGTTTGGTAGTGCAAGAACATTTTGTTGTTTTACCCCTTCAGCACAATTCTGCATTCAATTTTTAATGTCCATAAAAACTGTAAAACCCTCAAAATGCCAGATTGAGCAATAAAAACCTTGAAACTCACAGTGCAACAGTTTTGAGTTTTGTAATAACTCACTGGGAGTGGGATTGAAAATCTTAGCTCCAAACATACTCAGGTTTAGAGTTGCTAGCTTCTAGTTCATTTTCCTCTCAAAAACTGTGTCTGTTAAGTGCAAAGCAAATGGATATTTTGTGACATTTAGAAATCCTTGCAGAAGACAGAGGGAAATGCATAGGTGGATGGATAGCTGGCATTTGTGAAACTTCAGTCTTGGGCAGTGTCCTGTGTCATTCAAGTCAGGGGACTGGCCCAACACTGAGGGTTTGTGAAAGTCTTAGTAACTCTGAATTCTTCTCTAATATGGTTAATTTTGTTTTATCATATTAGCTCTGACAATTTTCAACAACTGTTTATTTGCACAATCAGTAAATCAGATGATTAAAACTTTGGCTGGTTCGTGAATTGGCAGGATATGTACTTCTCACGTTTTTATATACTTCAGGCTAGTATATTTGGAATAAAATTAAGTTGACATCAGCTCCTTGAAGCCATATAAAGCTTCAGATATTACTTGGTTTAAGTACAGAATTATATATCTATCAAGGGATCTGAGTTCTAACCGAATTCCAAAGCCTGGAAAATTCAAGCATGGTTTTATGTTTATTTCCATGCGTTTTGCAGTGCTTACTTTATAATAAACTGTAATTTTTAAACTGTGGGTGAACAGTAAAAGCTGATTCTGAACAAATGAAAACACACATGATGTTATTCCCAGGAAAATTGGCTGTTACATGTAGCAGAAAATCTTGGAGGCAAAATAATGCAGTGACTGTAGCCAATTAGTGAAGTTGTCCATATGGTGCTGGACTTCTTGTATGAGCTGCTGGCCTATCACTTCATGTGAAAGCCTAACCAGAGTGCCTTAAATCCTCAGAACCAGCTTCTCCTCTTTTCTTGTGAGCCAGAAGGGGGAGCTATATTAAAAGGAAGCCCCTTTTTAATAATTTACTTTAGTTTTTCATTTAGAGAATGATAGTTTCCAAAGATGTTTGTCAGGAGCCTATTGGAAAGATAGGCAGCTCCAGCAGTAATGGCTGCAAGGATGAGGGGTCATGACTCTGTGGAAAACAAGGAAAATGGCTCCTGGGAAGCAGAGACAGGTATAAATCTTCCCTAAGTGGCTTTACATATTTGCTGGAAGCAAGGATGTCATTACACCAAAGCATGCCTTAAAACTTCTGGTAACCATCAAAACCACCACTAACTCTGCGGCTGCTAATTTGCTGCTAATGTCTTGCTGGTGTACTGCTCCGTGGCTGCATGCTTTCTTTGGGTTTACAATCCCGACACTTCCTTTATGGCCTCCTTAAATCCAGCTTTTGGAATCCAACGTGCACAGCTAATTAGGCAGGCTGTAAGACACCCTTGCCAAACAAGTCAAAACATTCTGAAGCCATTCCATGGCTGGACTTGATGTGAACAGTAAGGCGATATAGCTCATGTTTTGTTGACATATATTATGGTTATTGCCATTTTACCCCACATCCCCAGAGTATTGTTTAAACACATGATACAAAAGATGAAAGCAAGCAGGTAGTGAAAAAAGGAAAAAATAAATAAAAGGAAATATCATGTAGTTGTTAGTTTTTGGCATTGTGTAATTAAACCATCTTCTTTAATGTTATTTTTGCCAGTATCTAATTAGCAGAGCCATCTGCCTAAGAAGTGCTGGACCATCTGTCTGGAATACTGTTCTGTTCATTTCTTGGTTCTTGACTAATTAACTTCTTTCTCTATGAAATTTAATAGTACATTCTGTTTCTACATTTCAAAGCTCATATATACATACCTGTATACCTGTATATCTATACCTGTATACCTGAATATCTGTGTAGCTACAGGAACATAGTTCTCCCAGGAGGTCTGATTGTACTCAGTTATATGTGCAGCTTTCACTGTAGGTGCAAGCCGCACTTTTTTTTTGCCCTGTCAGTAAAACGAACATCTCTCACTTAAATCATTCTAATTGGCCAATCCTTTATTGACTGCGTTCCAATTTAAAATTTCCTGTCTACATTTATTAATTAAAGTAAGAATTATAGAAAGAGGCGATATTAAAGTTAAGAACATAGGGCTCTGAGGTTTTTTTTCTTGTTATATTTTATAATTTTTCTGGAAAAATTATGCAATAATTTAGGTTGGAGAGGATCTCCAGATGTCTTGCCTGGGGACTTCCTTTGTTGCTGCATGTTGGGCATGTAAGAGAATCCCTTGACAGTTACTTCTGTAAACTTTATTTACTGTTTCTACACTTTCCATGTTTCTCTTTTAGTGTTCTTCAAAGGTGTTTGGATAAATCAGTTTAAATTAGAGATAGCCTTTCAACTTTTGTTGGAGTTAATTTCTTTGCAGTTACTTAGTTTAACTTGCTGAAGATACAGTAGTTTAGCTTCTAACAGAGGGTCTTACTGTTCATGCAGAGAAGTTGCTAAAATATGTCTGTTGTTCCAAAAAATATTATTAATTTCAAGAATGTAATTTTTTACTTAACATATATGGGTGTTGAATGCACATTTTCTTCATTTTGAAGATAATAGTTTCATTATATATTCTTGAGTTGGAATTTGTTTTCTTTGCTGGCTGGAATTTTTCTCCTCCTACTATCCCTTGAAAATGCCAGGAGCAATTTCATATGAAGTTTTGAAGTTCTTTACAAACATCAATGTTTAAAACACTTACACAGTTATTTACAATTGAGATTTTTCAAAAAGCTACCTGCCATCAGTTTGAAACTTAAGTTCAAGCTTAGAGTTAAGTGTGCACCAAAGCCTTGGTTTTGTTCAGTTTGATTTTATGTCATATCTGTATGGACCTTTGTGGTTCATGCCTTCTTTTTTAACCAAAGAAAACAATATGTGTTCCAAAGTGAACTGTGAGAACCTCATCAGAGTACACTGGGTTAAGTTCAAGTTGTCTTTCAAGTGCAGTCTTTAAAGTTGCTCATGTTGACTTTCGCAGTGTTAAATATCTCTCTACATTACATAATTAAGGCTTTTTTATGTATAAAAGAATGTATTTATGAAGGAGATATGGAAATTAGAAGCACACTAAGTCAAGGCATTAAATTATAGAGGTGCTTGAAAGACCGTATTGATTTATAAAGTCCATGTCATGGTAAATATTGTTAGCTAGCAAGAAACAAACTGATGTGCCACCTTAAACCATCCTTCTTAACCTACACAGCTGTGTTCTTTGTAGAGATATGTAGTGATAGCTGTGTATGACCTGTCCTTATTTTCTGACACTGACTTTTAAACCTCTGTTTACTCTTTCCCCAGAGCGAACAAACTTGAATGTCTGTAAATTGGTTCAATGAACTTTGTTGCCAGCTTAAGTAGAATTATAATATTAATTAAAACCAGTATTCTGAATGCTGCAGATTGTATTTTGAATGTGAAAACTGAAGGTCTTGTTAAGAAAAATAGAAAAAAAGATATATCCAAACAGGACAAACCTCAGCTGTATAGATCTTCATAGTGAATCAAATATCCAACATGGTTTGCATGTCATATCTGCACTCCTCCTCTGAACTTAATACAAATGTCATCAATTGGTATTAAGCAGGAGAATATGTCAATTTAAGGGAAGCAGTGGATAGCAATAATATCTGAAAACATGGTTTTGCACTTGCTTTCTAGAATAATGCAGCCCATATGAGTCTATCTGATCTTTCAGAATGACGATTTTCAAGTCATAATCTTCTAATGCCAAAACTCACATTGTTATTATTCTGTTGGGAAATTTTGTTTTGTCTTTGTGTGCTGAAGATTCAGGACACATTTTTCTCGTTTTTTCCCCACATTTAAATGATGTTCATCTTAAAGAGTTTTCTACCTGTCTTCGTCCTGTATAGAAGCAGTAGACTGTGTTGAATAACTAAATTTCCATTTTGTGGGAAACTCCCCTGAATTTCCTGAAGATTAGAAGGGAAAAAGGAAGCAAGCCCTGTATAGAAATGTTTGCCTGCATTACTGAACTATATAGGAGCCTTAGGAACCAAAGTACAACAGATTGAACTGCTCAGCTCTCTTCAGATGCCTTTGTGCTCCAATTTGCAGCCTCCTCTATTATTATCTCCTCTAGCAGTGGAGGCAAGGGTTCCAAGGGCTAATGAGTACCCTTGGTTTCAAAGGTGGGACTTACCAGTGTGTCTGCATTTATTTCTTGTCCACTTAGTATTACAGCTTTTTAGCAGATGTTTTTGTGAATAGGGCTTTCCCAGAGAGCTAGCCATTTGGTTAACTTGCAAGTAAATATATTTATATCTAGTTGTAGCAGTTTCTTCTGTTTGGGTTCTTGTATGTGCTGTTAACTATGATGTCCAGAAATATTAAATGATGTTTTAATATTTCACATCCTTCTCCTTCAAATTAATTTTACTGTGGACTTAAAGCCAATTGAAAGCTGAGTATTTTGTCACTGAAAATTGATTTATTGATAAAAATTTTGTATTTAATGCAATCTTTTTCCTTCTGTTTGTGTTTAACATGTTTTTATCAGTTTAGTTTTGGCAAGAACTTTGCTTCAAACCATTCTTTTAAGTACCCATATTTCACTCTCTTTCTACTCTGACCTCCTCCTGGTAGCGTTTCTCCAGTCATTTGAAAATTTTTGTGTTGTTCAGAGATAACATATTCAGCACATGTATCTAGTACCGTGTAACATGGAGGTTCAGTGTGTCCTAATGGATTGATTAGGAATTCAGTTGGTCATCCCACAATCTCCATTATGGATGTGAATTGTTTCTTTCATTACTGAGTCAAAAGAGTCAGGTAATTGCTGCTTTTGTATCTAACTCAGTATGAGATTTCTTTCATGCTACTAAATACAGTTTGTTATAAATTCTAGGGTCATTCACAAGTGTATTCTTCCAGAAGTTTTCAATATATTTCCCTACACACCATAGTAATTTAGTATTGGAAAAGCAAATGCTGTAACAAGGAAGGATTAGGGTGGAGGAAGAGAAGTAATTGCAGTATTTTTCATAAGTTAGGGTTTTTTTCTTGAAGTGAAAAATGTTCATTCTTGGGCTTGTTGAAACACAAATGCTCTGAAAGGCATTTCCCCTTTTAATTTAACTAGGATTTCACCCTATTATTAATTTGAGAGCCTGCTTGCTATTATTACAGTCTCCATTAAAAGACAGGTACAAAATATTTCCTATATTAAATTTGGATGAATGGTCTTTCATTATTTTCTTGTAAATAAAAAACGAAAGGCTGTGGTTTCAGTAATCAGGCAGCAGTGGTTACTTCAGAAACCTCAATTCTTCTTGATAAAATGTGAAGTGCTTTGTGGCACTTTTATCTATTTTTATCTATATGGATGTGCACTGTTGAGGTGAAAGAATGCAGCCTGATTTAAAATGCTCTTTGACTACACAGCATATACAGGCATTCAAATATGTACATGTGTTGGCACATTAACACTAAGCGTGCAACCTGCTCCACTGAACAGCAAAGTTTGTAAGTCATAGCTGCTGAATGTTAAATATGGAAATAACTGGGATTAACTCATGCAGTGAAACTGTGGTAATGCAGACTAGGCATTACAGTCCTGGCATAAATCTGTTGAAGCAGTGAGACAGCTCGAAAAATGAGGATAAATTGCTTCTGCTTTGCAGTGCACTGTTTCACTGTTGTCTTGTATGTCTGTCCATTGCTTCTTTCTCTAAATGGATGTTTTAGTACTTCTGATTAGTGCTACAGTCGTACCTTAGGAGACTAAAATCTCCATTTGGTGCTTGAGATAAATACTTCAAAAAGTGCAACAGGGCACAATTTTCCTTTGAGAAAGGTTTCTCAGAAGAGCTGACCTTAGATGTTGTGGTGATGCAGCTCAACTCTGCTGCAGAAAGAGGTTCAGCCTTTCTGTGTGTTCCTCTATCTGCTTACCTTCATAAAACTAAAAAAAAAAAAGAAAAAGAAAAAACAAAAACAAAAAAGGTGACTAAACAGTATTGAATGTAACTGTGACTGTTTCTACTGTAGTGATTGGTACAGTGAATCATGATGTTGGCCATCTCTCTTTTTGTTTAATGAAAAACCTTCAATGGTAAAGCTACATTTCTGAGGAGAAAACTCTCAAGAGACATTTATGGATATGATCATCGACAGCTCATCCTCAGTATATCTGAAACACAACACAAACATGGGCTTAGATAGCTCAGAGGCTATCTTAGATTTTTGTGTTACCTGCGTTTCTAACAAATTCCTTTTGGTTGCAGGCAGTGGAGTGGCAATGTGATGAAGCTACTAAACGAGCCTGTTACAGTAAAGGCAAATCAAAGGTAAGCATGACACAGCTTTTCTGCTTTAATAAAATAGCAGATGTAAGTCAGTATATAGATCCCCACCTTATATGTTTTTATTGTCTCCCTTTCTGAGCAGAGTTGTAGGAGAGGAGTCTGCCACTGATGTGTAAGCAAAGAAATAAAGAAGAATAGGGAGCATGGGGTGAGAGATACAGTCATGTCTGAAGTGGCCACCAATTTTAGTTTCTAACAATTTACTGTTTTGACACCAAGGTTAAACATATGTCATATGTAGTGAATTGTATTCTCACTTCATTTTCTGTGCTGTAAATCCTGAACCATTGTGTAATTACTTTGTAAAATTCTCAGTTTATATCCCTGTGTTTAAGATGTAGTTTTATTAACTTTTTTATTTCCTATCTAGTGGTGCTATGAAGAAAACAATATTAAATTCACTAGCTTCTTAGACATTGAACTTGGTGTATTTTTGTATTTAAAACCAATTCTTTATCTGGCCAACTGCAATTTCTGTTATTCAGTACAGGTATATGTAATGCTTTGGCTGTCCCAAACTGAAGCTAGTTATCAAATTAATTATAAAAGCAATTAGGATTGCATGCAATTTATGTTTTTAATTTTTATACAGTTTCATGATTAAAATAAATTGATCTATAACATAAAGGGAGAACATATCAAGAGTGATAAGTTCAAAAGAGCACGCTTTTATTCAGCAGAATGTGTTGCTTACATTATTGTTGTGCAAAATGCAAAATAGCTTCAAAAACGTGTTCCAAAAGCTCTATCATCTAGTAGAGAAGGAATCTCTTCTGCGTAATTATTTAATCACTGGCTTTCATATTTCTCCCAATACACAGTTAATTTCCAGCTCTTCTTTTACGAAGTGCTGGATAATAAAATTGAAGATTTGATTGTACATTTGAGATTAAAGAGGAAGAATGGCCTCACTTCTGAATCAGGGCCATGTTACACGACGAGGTATAGAAAAAAAAGAACAAACTTTTGGAACCTCATATTTTAAGCTAATGTTTAATTTTCTAAGTTGTTATTTTTCTTTAGAAAATTTATGCTTCAATATGTAATTTATCTCTCAAGCCTTCTTCCTTAGCTTTTACATGACAGTACTTGGAAGTAAGGGAAAATGCTCAAGCATCAACAGAGTATGTCACAAAGCATTGCTCAAGGGGCATATACAGTAGAAATATTCTGGTAGGAATGCTGTATGTAATTAAACATGCATGGCTTTGTTTCACTTAAGGCTGTGAGTATAACATTCAACTTGTCTGAAAGTCACAGTGCAGTGGCTGTGATCTAATGTGATGGACGGAAGTAATTGCAAATTCGAGGCTATAGCAGTGTACAGTGCTGTTACCATATTTGATTCAACAGCATAAAGCATCTGTTTTTACTAAATAATTTTGTTAGGAGAAAGGCACAACACTGGTGAGATACATTTAAGAATGGGCCTTAGTGTAGTTTTATATTCATGCAGAGTTTCATTTATGCTCATCACACCCTTTTGAAGAAGATGATGATTAGAAGTTAGTTTGTTGCTGTAAAGTGGTATATATGTGATTCAAATAATGCCCTCTGAGATTATTTCTTAGTATTGTTATTATTTGTCTATAGAGTTCATTAGTACCCGTAGCCATAATCCCCATTCATAATGTAGAAGAGGAATATAATCTTCATACTTCATTACATTCAAAAGAAGCCCTGGAAGTAAATTTCTTCTTATTGTTACCATTTGGGTGGGTTGTTTTTTGGGATTTTTTTTTGTTGTGCAAATTTGTGGAGATAGCTGGAGAATACAGAGATACTGTCTGAGAAAGCCTACCCAGCTGGAATGACAACTGTCTGTTTGAACTTTTCATGCGTCTTTTGTTTTCACTAATGTGGTCAAGGTTAAAATCGAGGACCAGAGAAAGGATAGTCAATGATGTTTGTCTTTTATTGCCTTACTTCCAAGACTAAAGCTAGGTCACTATACTCTCTGTAGAAGGAGATGCATTCAGAGCATTCCCTTGGAATTATCAGATCAGGAGGAATTCATTCCAGTGCTACATTGCCCCTCTAGAAGAAATCTCTTTGCAAACACAGTTACTGTTATCAGAAAAACTTGCTTGCTTTCCCACTGTGTAAATAGATGCAGCCCAAATTTCAGAGTTGTTGGGGGTTGCATTTCTGTAATATTTCTCAGGTGAATTCAGATTTCAGGGCAGGCACATGTAACTGTAGGAAGATACAGGAAAGGCTGGAGTCAAAACATGTTAGGGCTAGCCCAGAGATGTCTCCAGCAAAGGAGAGATAAGGATTGCAGCGGGGGCTGTGGGTAGGTTGTTCATTCAGGTCTTGGTTTCTCTAGAAGCTCTGCTGACCACAGAGCAGCATGAGGGCAATAAGTTCAGGTGGCAAAACCTGAACTCATTGCTTGAAAGTCATTTTAATTGATGGAGTGCATGCCCTGAAACCAGAAGGTGGTTTTGAACCCTGAAGCAACTCAAGTACTTTTGAGATAATGGTCAGTGAAACACAACTCGTTTTTTGTTCTTGAGAAAGAAGCTGCATGGAATTTTTGCCTGTGGTTATTATCAGTTGTTCTGAGGTTTATGCTTTAGAAGCCAGTGAAGGAAAAGAGCTGAAGAGGAAAATGTATAGGGACATCTGTTGCATTTGACAGTGTAACATGTACCTGACTTTTGAAGGCTGATGTTTGTTACACAGAATTCAGACATGTATCCACCAATTTAAGCTTTTCCCTAAAATAGCTGGTGGCTCCAAGAGTGAGCCATGCAAAATTATGTCCTTGTGGCCAGCATGCATTAGCATGAAGAACTCTAAAATACCAGACATGATTGAGAGAATAAATTTGCCTATTCATACTGACACTTGTGGTAGAGAATGTTAGAAAAAATATAAATGCACTTGTTGAGAATGCAATAAACCAGTGAGAGGTTAAAAATAATAATGATAATTGAAATTAAGTCCCATCTCTAGCTTATTTAAGATTCTAATGGCTGGGTTTGTTAGTATCTGAAACTTCAATAAAAGTACTTAAAAATTAAATGCAGCTATGTTTAAAATGTTAACATATACAAGAAATATTGCTACAAGAGGGTAATTACTTTGCACTCAGATTCACTTGGTCTTTCAAGGTAGTCTTAAGTAACAACCTAGCCTGCTTGGCTGCTGAATTTTGTTTCAGACATGCTGATACAAAAGTAGAAATTGCTTCATAAATTTCTTTATTTCAGATATATTTTTATAGGCAAATAGGAAAGTATATGACACAGAGTTAGAGATGAACTGGAGAATAAGACTACATAAAAGATGACTACCAAACCCAACACCACCGCTGACCTAAAAAATCCTTTACTTTGAAGTTTTTTATCACTTCTACAGCATACATCTCATTTTTGCATGTGTCAGAAGTGAATCAGTACAGCCAAACTTGACTTTGGAGCTGGAAATTTATCTATCTCTGAACAATTCAAGTGACTAAATAGTGAAGTCCTATGTTTTTGAGTGGTGATAGTTTTATTTGCAACCAATTTTTAAAATTTTTCTTCTGCATTAATGTGGATATTTTTTCAAATTATAAAAGTAGCCAATTTTAAAATTTTATTCTTTCATTTTCTATTTTTTGTACTGTGTTTCCAACAAAAATTCCATATGAGATGTCTTATTTGCTCTGTTGCAGTATGGATTATTGTCAAGTTGGCACAGGACTTGGGAACATTAAAGAAAGAATCTTGTGATTCCCAAGAATGTCAAAGTTTAAGAAATTAGCATTGTTTTTGAACAAAATGAGTGGGTGATCAGTGTGCAAGTAATTTGGAAATGACACTATCTCAGGGAGCTCTGGAATATGGAGAGGAGAGTTTGCATGGGTTGTAATGTCAGAACCCACTCATTATTCCTACACATACATTCCATGCCTTGTTGCAAAGGGCAGAATGGAAACAGACCAATGAATAAATTACTGTTTTATATTCTGTGAACCTCCGTGAGCACCTTTCCAATGAAAAACCAAAACCAATCCCCCCAAAAATTGCCTTCGAGTTTAAGGTGGGGTTTTTTTTGTGATGGAGTTAAAGCAATCTGATACAAGGAAACTGCCAAAACTACCAACACTGCCAAGTTGTGAAAAAAATGCTTTTTTAATGGCTTGTTGCATTGCCCAACTTGGTTATATCGTTGTGTATTAGCTTCTTTGTGGTTTAAAGAATATTAAGATGACAGTTTTATAAAGTTCAGTATAAAAACTTTGTATTTTTTACCCAACAGAAATCAAATCTTACTTCTAAGATGTTTGTCTCTTTCTCAAAATGCTCAAAAAGAAGCATTTAAAAGCTACTTTTTCATAAGAAACTAATACAATTGTGGGTTTGAGAGGTATTTTTTCTAAGGGGTAGTTTCTTTCCTGAGATTTTAGAGGGTTTTTTTAGCTTATTTTTAACTTGACTTTTATGAGAAAAGGTATAGAAGATAAATTCTTAAAGTTTTCTCAGATACCTTTAAAGTATTTTCCCAATCTTCTTTTGCAGTCTATTCTGTGGCTGTTCAATTTATTCAGGATTATATTTGTTGTCTTCCAGGATGAGAGTCTATTTTCAACAAAAAACAAGCAATCCATTTAATATAACTGTAGGCCAGATAATGGGACTTCTGAGCTATTACTATTGTATGGATTTACTTACATGAATTCACTTAACATTGGCTGGAATTGTTCAACTGTATTTTCACAAGGCTTTTTCCAGACCTTTTTGTGAGACTATCTTGTGGTGAATGCTAGAGAGCATTCAAATGTACGTTTCCAGGAAAGTTTATTTTCTCCAAACATATTGTTGATCATTTTGTTGGATGTGGACATCAATGCTTTTCAAGAAAAGTGTTTGAATTTTTCCTCATACAGCTGTGGGAGAATTTTAGTATTGCAGGACAAAGCTTTCTGTTTGAATTTACAGTAGAAATTGCTGTTGATTTCTAGCTCCTGAAATGAGAGATATAAACATCATAATGGGGTAAAAAACACATCAAATTATTCCTCTGAGTGAGCATCTTTGTATTGTGGTAGTGAAATTATTTGAGAAACTTTGAATTAATAGGAAAGGAGATGCTTCTAATGAAACAGGGTAAATTATGAAATTAGTGGTAGCAAATCCTCATTTGAACATCTCAAGATTTTTATTTTCACTAGTCTCACTATATTTTTGTTCCTGACAACCTGTTCTTTCCCGTTTTCCTCACAACTTCCTTCCTTGACCTAATCTTTCTTTGAAGTCAACATCTGATCTCCTGCGACAGTACTGTATTATTTAAGTCAGCGTCTAGCAGATCATCTGTCTGAACAATCACTTCAAAATTTAGCAAAGCCTTTGAAATATATCCTCAGAGGAGATCTTTAGTACTAGAGAGGTTTATTGTTATCCTATTAAGAACTTTTCAGAAAGTGCGATGGATGCACGTGTGTGAATAAGAAATCTGTGCGTATTGTGACTGCTAACTCAGGTATGCTTAAGCATTGTTTACCTAAAATTTTTCTGTATGGATAAATAACCGTGGAAAGCAAAGTGTAATTAGTCTTTTCTGTACTTTGCAGTGTCACTGAATATATTCTTTCTTTTCTGTGTGGCAGGAGGAATGCCAGAACTATATTCGAGTCCTTCTTGTTGGAGGCAACCATCTCTTTACCTGTGGAACCAACGCATTCACCCCAATCTGCACCAATCGCACGGTAAGAGCTAAAATGTTTTGCCCCACAAGCTAAAGTCCCTGTTCTGAGCCAGCAGATTAAAAGGCAGAGCATGTTGTGGCTGAGAACTGGCTATTTGGGTATTGATAGGTGAGCTGATGTGTAAAAGGCTGATTTAGCTGGTGGCAGGCCAAACAGGAGAGCTAACCAATCTGTTTTTGCAGTCTTCTCCTGAGCTGGGGGAGACACACAGCTATGAGCAGCTCAGTTTCTCCTACATGCCAATTTTTATGAGCCTTGGGTGTTTATTGTCTGTCAGATTTGATTGGCATCAATAGGTTTAGTTATAAAATGTGGTTGTGTAGCTGCATATTGTCTATGTGTAGTTCTAGAGAAATGAGAGTACCTGTATTAGTGATTTCTGGCTGGTGAGAATGAGAAATCTTGACTGAGATCTGTCATTCTCAAAAAAATAGGCTCCAAAAAAGACAAATTGCAGCATCAGTAATAGTCATAGTGAGTATCAAAATGTCACTGTTTGGACTAGGCTGCCTATTTGTTTCAGGATGGGAGAAACAATACAAAAAATAGCTGTATTACTAAAAAATTCATTGAGAGATTTATTATATCCAAAGTCATTGCACCTTTATTTTCAAACATCAAGCAGTGGTTTATGACTGAAAGTATTTGGGCTCCTAAATCAGAGATGATTCTGCTGACTTGGAAAGCTCTTTTTCTTACTCTAATTCTTCATGTGAGATTTTTTCCCTAAAAGACACCAACTGAACAAATTATAGATTTTTTGTTGTTATCTGCTATGGTGGATGCCTTACTAATTCTGACAAGTTTTATTTTTCCTAATAACAATCTTTGCAGAGATAAATAATTTTTGAGCCCCTTCTAATAGAAAACATTTAGGCCTGGTGGATAATGAGTGACATGCATGCTTTAAGCATCAAAGGGACAAAAGTGAGATCTGACAACATTACATTAAGACTTTCTACATGAGACAACTACAGATTGATGTAGAGGTTGGCTCATCACTATTGTATAATACCAAAGCAAATTACAGGTGTTCGTCATAGGATTTTGCTCAGATTGGTGCAGCTTGGCTGAAATGGTATTTTTTAGGTAATTTTAATCCCGTTTTCTAATTCTTTTATAGTTAAGCAACTTGACAGAGATACATGACCAAATCAGTGGCATGGCTCGTTGTCCGTACAGTCCCCAGCACAACTCTACTGCTCTTCTCACTTCCAGTGGAGAATTATATGCTGCTACAGCCATGGATTTTCCAGGAAGGGATCCTGCTATTTATCGAAGTCTGGGGGCCCTTCCTCCTCTCCGAACTGCGCAGTACAACTCCAAGTGGCTGAATGGTGAGTGCTGATAGACTGTGGAACTCATCTTTTAAACTCATATTCATAGTATTCATGGTATTGAAATTCTGTTCTGAGAATCTGAATGTTTTTGGAGTATTTTTTATTTAATTTTAAAATTATTTTGCTTTTTTATATATTATTTTTAGTAGTGTAAGCATTATGGAATTTAGTTAATATAGCTGAAGTTGTAGATATGCCCTTTAATATATGTCATTTTTGCAGGCATGGGGATTAAATGCACATACAGTGCTCTAACATGGCAAAGCTGAGTCACCTTTGGCCAGCAGCTTGTATTGAGCATTTTTTTCTGAGTCCTCAAAAACCTAAGACAGAAAATAAACAGTTTAGAATGGACTGAATTCTCCTGGCTTTCCCTGCAGGTGCCAACCTTGACAAGTGGAAAAAGTTCGGTTTTCAAGCTGCTTAGGTGGCAGACTGGCATTTTTGACACTTATTATAGCCAAAGGATAGGGAATTGTTTACAAAACATATCATAAAATTGTGTTTAGAAGTCAGTTTTGTGTCATGGATGTTAATCACATGATGAGGATTTCCAGCTGGGAGAAGCTGCAAACAGACAGGTATTCTTGTGATGAGACAGACTGAGTTGTCATTTTGTTTATTATGAAAAAAAGGAAGCAGATTCTTCTAAAATAAAAAATATTATTAAACATAAAGTGTGAAGTCATATATATTATAGTTTTCCCATGCCTGTGCCAGAAGAAAATAAAATCATAATACATATTACGTGACACAACAGTCACTATTCCTACAGTACAATTCATGTTATGATGGGATTATTCTTGGAAATTAAATATAAATCCTGCTAGCTTCAGAACACTTGGTCAGCTGCAAGTAACACATTTTATTTTGGATATACCAGTTCTCATATAATGCAAATGCTGAATTGTGCTGTTACGATTTATATGTTTTATTTGAGCAATGAACCAAACAGAGGTAGCTCACAGAAATTTGTGACCTTTTCTAAAGTTTGGATGATTCTATAATGTTAATTAACAACAACAAAAAAAGTCTTTAATTGTGTGGAACATAACAGAATTATAGCAGTGCAAAAGAAGGGAGGGGGAAAATGAACTAATTTTGTATACATCCCTGTTCAGGCACCCTTTGTCCACTCAGCTTGGTATTGGAACTAATTGCTGTGCCACACCTGTGTGCTTTTGTCAAAGGGGAAAAATTCTTCACACAGAATTTGCAGCTTAACTGGATATTTTTATGTCAAAGGCACACTAAAATTCCCTCTAGGGTTTTCTAATTAATCATATTCACTGTATTCACATTTTGCGCATTAAAAGCTTCAGATGTATTTATACATTCTCCGTTGGAGTTCATTCTTGTGGCTCAAAGCTGTTTATAATTAAGTTACCAGGAAACTGTAGCTTTTATCTTTGGGGAGGAAGAAAAAGATGAGTTTTGTAATTGGAGCTAGGTAAAGTAAGTTCAATAAAAGACTGAAAGCAGCACAGTTAACTATATTAAAGGAAGGGGGAATATTTTCTGGGGTAGCTAGGAGCTGGGGATTCATCTGCTTGAGTTGGAGATTCATCCGCTTTTATGTCAATTTGCATGCTTTTATGATTCAGTGCCAAGAAACCACGTTAGTTTTTCAGTGCTTGGATTGAAGGGAAGATTTTGCTGCTTTCACTGAGAAAGTAACACGGATCAATAATCCTGCAACAAAAGTAAGGCATCAACTATATTGGAAGCTCCCCAGTCAATATGTGTTATGCAGCAGTAGCTCACAGTTACTGTAATTCAGCCTCATTTAAGGTGTTCACATGCCTGTGTCTGTCAGTTTTCCTTGGAAACACCCTTTTTTTCCTCACTTAGATTTTCTGTTCTATGAATTTTGTTGGACCAAATCAAATAATGTCTGGGGGTGATGGTTGTATTCTGAAACACAGATGATTGTTTTGTGCTTTATTGCTATGCAATAAAGACATTGTTGATTTTAGTGGCTAGCACAGCAAATACAGAGATCTTCAATCCCATCAGTCAGGCAAAAAGGACAGGCTTATTTGCCTAGGCAGTCTTCTCTTGGTGTTCATTGCACCTTCTGGGGCGGATCTTGACTTATGAAGCTCTGAATCTACATCACAGGAGAACACTTGTCCCTAATCTTACTTGTCAGAAGGTCTGTATCACAGAAACAATGATATACAGTGTGGGAGGGGAAAATGGAGCTAATGTGTCCGGTGGTTTGGGTGAAATCCCATATTACCATGATGTGATTTCAGCTTCTGGAATCACAGATTTCACAAATAAAATAAATTTACATTGTTGACCCGAGTTTCATGTTTGTTCTGGTTCAGTCAGTGTCACGTATTTATTATTGGATCCTGCCTTCTGCTGGGGTCTTGATAGGCCTGGAAGCAATCCACATCAGCTGAGTACATAAATTAGCAGCTGTTTACTGAGCATCATTCTGATCAGTTGCTTAACATTAGAAGATTATGGAGAAATCAGGGAACTTTCATTTCTGAATTATCAATTTCTTGATGCACTCAACAATCTTGTCTGGGGTGACAGAGTTAGTTCAGTTAAAAGTATTAATTATTCAGCATATGTGTTAAATTAAGCTACAGAAGTATGCTGAGAGAATATAACTGAAGGAGAAAAGGAAAATTAATGTGGAGCACAAAGATTTTGAATGGGCACAAATCCAAAAAACTTACATGGACAGCACAGCAACACTGCCAACATAGAAACCGTATTTCTGACTGGAGCTAGTAATTGTGGAGCCATCTTTGAGTTTCTCTGGACATGCTGCTTATTCACCTACTAGACAACATGCTTTTGTCTGGTTTAAAAATGTTTATTGGCAGAAAGTACAGTTTACCAAGTGTTAAAGATATCTGCACACTTCCTTAAAGTTTTTCCTATTTTGGAAAATTTTAGAGTGTTCACAGTCATGTCATCCTCATTGATGGAGGAAAGAAGCATCTGGTGGTACTTACTGAACTGAGTCTCTTTTAAGATTTACAGTAGTAATCTATTTAGGTCTTGAATATCTCTGAATAAGATCACCAGTTGCATTTTTTTTTTTACTTTAGAACTTCCCTCTGCTACTAGAAAAAGAAATTGATGTTGTTTATCAATGCTATTTCTGTCTTCCTGGTGCTCTTGCAGACAACCTCAAATGCAGATGGCCCAAAGGCAATGAGCAGGTTTTTGACCACATTTGTGACCATGCAGAAATTCTGCTCATCTCCATGATCAGATGCCACTGAAGCACCAGGCTACTCTAGTGGTATGACCTGAGCACTCATCATAGTTCAACAGGCTGCTCAAAAAGAATTTGTCAAGAGACCTTGCAGGGAGGGACAGACCCTGTGTTATCATCTTGCCAGCCCTGTCAGTACTTTGTACCTGTGTCAGTGTTCTCAAAGGGAACACAATCACCCAGAGGAGTTAACAAGACCTGCAAACCAGCTCTCTCCCCACCCAACAGCCCAGCTGGCTGCAGGATAGTGAGCCTGCAAATGTGAAATGGACAACCCAACTCTCCTTCCCATGATATCATATTTTGGCCTTCTCTTTTCCCATACAAAGGAAAATGTAATGCCTGAAGTCGCTCACATGAATATGTATATGTGCACAAACAGATGAAGGCAGTGGAAAGGCTGCTTACCGGGAATTTACTCTGTAAGGTGTCCTGTTCTGCTGCGTAGCCTCTATTTCTCTCTGAATCAAGTTCAAGTGTTTCTCTGCTTAAGAGAAACAATTTGAGGTGATAGAGCACACACTGAGGATTGTGTCTAGGGCAGACATCTCTCCCACTGATTTCTTCTCCTGACCAAAGCACTCAGCAAGACCCTGAGCTTCAGCCAGCTGCTCAGGTCAGTAAGGGGCAGCATGTTGCTGGAATGTTTTAAAATTTCCCTGGTAGTGCTTCATAAGAAGAATAGTCTGCTTTAGCAGTCTGCTGTGGACATTATTAAGTGATAAAAAAAATAAATTATTCTTTCATTAAGCTGGCATGCTGTCTGTTTCAGTGTCTTTAAGCTCTCAGCATAACAATGTTTAAATCATATCTGGAGTTGACATAGTATGCTTCTAATTAGACTTCACTGTAGAGTCGAACTCCAAAGTGCAGCAGGGGCAGAATTTCTCATAGTTTTCTCTAGAGAACAGAAGTAAATGTAATAGTTGTATTTTTACTCCTCAGTTGCAGTATGTCCAGATTGGCAAGGAAAAGCCTTCACTTTTTAAACTCAGAAACCTTTACTGTAGTCCAACATTTACAATTAATATAGCTGTTTTTTCTTTCAATACACCTCTTTAAAATGCTAAATTTTATCTGATACCTCAGTGTGAAAGTTGTCCTTATAATGATTGTTTGCTTCCCTCAGCCAGTAAAAGGGCAAAACAGTTTTAAAAAAAGGAAATCCCTGTCTGTTTCATCACACAAAGAAACACTACAGCATTTAGTTTCATAATTTGTCAAATGGCTTTCCTTACAATTCCATAGGTCTCCAACTATCTTGAAATGATTACAGCTGTTTTCTTTATCCTAGACATGCATAGATAGATGCTATTGGAACATATTAAATAAAAATAAACTGTGTTCTAAATGTCACAACATTTCATCAGTGGGCAGACCATAGATAATTAAAGTGTAATCCTATATCAGATGTAGAAATAAAATAAAATAAAATAAAATAAAATAAAATAAAATAAAATAAAATAAAATAAAATAAAATAAAATTGGAAGCCTTTCCTTCTAAGGAGATGAGTGTTTGGATTATTCTGCTTTACCGGTAGACATAATATTACCATTTTTCCTCTTGCTGTCCTAAGCCTTTGGTTATTAGATACTCTAACTAAAATGGTTCTTCTGAGATCACTTTCTTGAAAACACTAGTGAAAAGATTATTAACCCAGAGCAGCGACTTTTAGTCCTATCAAGTAATAGTAAGAGTAAAATTCTTACAGAGGTGTTTTGGTTACAGGGGTTTAATGCAGCTCTGAATCAATGCCTATTATTGTTTGTCAGCAGACTGTTATTATAACTTTTGCTGCTAGTAGGATGTGTAGAGAGAATTTATGATCTAAGAATACAATTAATTCTTTCAATTTTGTTTTTAAGGATTAATGGAAATTGCTATAATAATTCAGTGTTATCCTTTCATTTTTCTGACTTTTAATGAAAAGCCTTGTAATTACCTAGTGCAAACTTTTCTTTAGTATGTAATATTTCATATAACTCAAAACCAGTGTGTGCTTGAATGTGCAATGTAGTCTTTCAGATAAGAGACCTGACTGAAAAATGTGCAAAGCATAGTTTTACTTATTTTGCAAGAAGAGAAATAATTACATTTTTTGGTTGTTCCACCTATAAAGTTGGTTCTTTTCTTTGTATGTATCATCACTTTTGGCAGTATCAAAATAGGAGAAAATACCTGCTGGTTTTGAAACCTGTCCTTAGGCTTCTTCACTGGAGCACCTACCAGAGGAAAAAAATGAGCATTTAAGCTGTTTTCGCTTTCAAATTTGTACATCTTATCCCTGATGGCAGTGACAGAGTAGGAGAGCAGTAAGTTGGTGTGAGGTGGAGGTGCCTCCTCTGACGTCTTTTTTCCAGTGCCAGACTAAGTTACTACAAAATACCTTCATAGCATTTCCTCACCTGTTTGAAATGTAGACAAGAAGCACTGCCCATAGATTAAGATCTTTTTATTTCTTATATACCCTAGGTAAAAAGCAAGCTCCACCTACCATTTATTAAAAACACTATGAGGGTATTAGGCACAGAGCCTGCTTTTTCACATCTTACCTAGCCTGCTTATGTCAGGTGCCAGTCAGAGAGGCTGAATGATGAAGGAGAACACTTCTACAAGCAGATCATCTGTTCCTAACTGTGGAGAGGCACAGCAGGAGTGGGAGCCTCGTTAATGCACAAACCTGTGATACACAGTGACCCAGAGAGAATGAAAGAATTTAGGACTGAAATGCATCACAGTCAGGGGAAGGTGGAAAATTTCAAATTTTAGGGAACATGAACACACGAAAACCAGCATTTATCAAAGAAAGGAGGGGACTGAAAGGTTACCTGAATATGAGGAATAATGTCTTTACTGTGCACTGGAGCACATTACCCGGAGAGGTTGTAGAGTTTAATTCACTGGGGGTATTCAAGAACAGTCTGGACACAATCCTGTCCAATGTACTTTTGAATGACCCAACTTGAACAGGGAGGTTGGATCAGATGATCCTTCTAACCTGACTCATTCCGTGATTCTGTGTAATCCTGTGACAGAAATATTGGAGGCAGAGATGGAATTTCAACATCAAACATACCAAGCCTTAAAGTGAAGGGAGAAGAAGATGATTCTGCAATAGGTTTCCTTTTTGTTATGGGGAAAAAAAAAAAAAAAGAAGAAGAAGAAAAAGGAAAAGGAAAAGGAAAAGGAAAAGGAAAAGGAAAAGGAAAAGGGGAGCAGGTTGTAATGGGTTGATATTATCTGTATTCCAGGCACTTACCAACAAAGCCTCTCTGTCACTCCCCTCTGCAGCTGGATGGGGAGAGAAAATACAACAAAGGGTTCAGGAGTTGAGATAAGACTCACCAAATATCACCATGGGCTAAACAGGCACAAGTTAAAGATATCAATTGAATTTATTGTTAACAAAAATCAGAGCAGAATAATGGAATTAAAATAAAACCGTAAAACATTCCTCTTTCCCTTCCATGTCTTCCCTCTTACCCCAGCAGTGCAGGGAGACAGGGAATGGGGGCTTATGGTCAGTTCATCACCATGGCTTCGCCCTTTGCCCAGGCAGTGGAGTTGTTTCCCTGCTGCACCATGGAGTCCCTCTTGTTGGAAACAGTTCTCCATTAACCCCTCCAGTGTGAGTGCACCCCACAAGCAGCAGTGCTCCCCAAAACTGCTGTAGTGTGGGCCACTCTCCCACAGGGTGCGGTCCTTCAAGGACAGGCTCGTCTTTCCATGGATCTTCCATGGGGTCACAGCCTCCTTTCAGGTATCCACCTGCTCTGGCATGGGGCTCCTCCAAAGACTGCAGGTGGATTTCTACATCCCCGTGGAGGTCCATGGGCGGCAGAGGCACAGCTACTGTGCAGTAACTCTTCTTCCTTCTTAAATCTGTTATCACAGAGGCATTACCACCATTTCTAATTGGCCAGCCAGTGGCATGTCCATCTGTTGGAGCTGCCAGTGATGGGCACAGCTGGACCTGGGGAAACTTCTGGCAGCTTCTCATAGAACGCAGCCCTGTAGTCCCGCCACTACCATGGCTAGGCCATGCAAACCAAATGCACAAGTCTGCAGGGAAAGTAATTTAATTTTCTCCCTGCCTGCAAAACTAGAACAGAGAAAAGAAAAAAAAAGTGGCAGTGAAAATATTTTGAGAGAAATGGGTAAGCCATCATAATTGGGTTTTTTTTTCCCTACCATAACAGCTGGTTGGCAAAATCTCCTTAAGGAGCACTAGATTCCTGTGTATGTGGAATTCTAGATTCAATTTTAAATAACCATACAAACTTCTGTATCTTCTGACAGATCCATATAATTAACTCAAAATTCTAGAGATTTTGAGTGGATTTCATTAATCCCTGTGTATTTTTCACCCTTTCCCCACTGCCCCTCCATACTCGGTTTGCAAGGTGACAAAATCCACTGAACTCCAGGTACAACTTTCAAGCGCTTCAGCAAGTATTAGGTTAGAGTAGAGAATGGATTCTCAGTTTGTCCTTGGCAAATTTGCATCAGCAGAACAATATAATAAATTGCAAAGTATTATGCCATGTAAGAACACTTTACCTTGAAAATGAATGAGATTCCTTTGAAATAAACAACAGGAAATAAAAGAAGGAATTTTGTAATACCATATTTGAAAACAATTTTTAAGAAAAGAAATAATTGAATTTCAGAATTTATTAAAGTACATTAGTAAAAAAGTAATGAGTGGATCCACTTTCATGATAATGCTGAATTGTATTATAAAATCTGTCAGCAATTTAAGAGGAGATTGGAAAAAAAATGTCAGGGATACGCATTTTTAGTGTATTTTGCTGTCCTTGCTCTTCCATACCTATAAAATTTTCAATTTAGCAAAAGGAAAAGAATGTAAAAGAAATCATGGAGAGCTAAGACATTGCAAAGGAAATAGTGAAAATAGATTGGTAGCCAGCTACTCTGTGGAGGGTTGGCATTTTTAGTATGCATCATAGGTAATTGTAAAACACAGAGGAAAAATAGCTATTAATAAACCATTTCCAGCAGTTTCATACAGGACTTAACACTTTACAGTTCAGCTCCTGAGGATGGTTATAGCTGTGATAACCACAAGTTATGTATTACTTTTGAGACATATAATGCTGTAGGAAAATTTTACTCTGTGATTAAAATTTGTCCCTAAACCTTCATGAACAGTGATGCCTTGCCCAATGCAAGGTCTTTAATTTTTTTCCAGTAGCTGCAAAGGGCCAAACCTAAATCAAGATGCAATAATTTTACAACTGTAAGGCACACCGGATTATAAGGCGCAGTTCTGAGTTGTCAGCAGTTTTCCGAACTTTGTCCTTATAGAAGGCGCACCGGACTATAAGGCACACTTTTTTTTTGCAGCAAGGATCCGCGTGCAACAAAGTAACAAATTAGTAACAGAATCGTGTGATAGCGAGGTTTACTGGCAGGTGCTCACTTTGCAAACATTTTTCACAGATGGGCGTAGCCTTTAAACGCAGCCCCAGGCGCACTCCCCATGCCACAGTCCCTGGCACTCTTGCCCACCCCAGTGCCGGCTGGTGCGGCTCTTGTGGCGTGCGGCTCTCATGGCTCGCGCTTCTGGGTTGACAAATTTCCGAACTTTGTCCATATATAAGGCACACCAGATTATAAGGC
>VRYO01001463.1:71205695-71217974 GCA_009812075.1 Sialia sialis | reverse complement strand
ACTACTGGGATAGGCTGGATTCTCCAATGAGAAGGGTGCGGCTTATAATCGTGAAATTGTAAATTCTTTACTTTAAGTGTCCCTTTTGAAGAGCATTTCTAACTGAAATGTGAAGTTTATTCAAAAACCCTCAAATACATCTTTCTAGGATTTAATGCTATTAAGCATTTGGCTGGATACAATTATTTGGAAGAAATGTGTCTTTACAGATCAACAGTATGGTGTGATTCATTGATCTAGTGAGGTCAATGAACAAATGAACAAATTCCAGAGAGACTTTCAACATTAGAGCAGTATCTGGATTCCTAAGATCTTGAATATATTATGTATTCATATGCCTTTGTATGTCTTTTTTTCTGTGAATATATACATATATAATACGACCTGCATCTAAATCAGAAAAAAAAAATAACTTTTTTTTATTGTTTCTGGTGTTAGTTTCCTTTTAATTGGGTCTTCAAATGCCTTGCACTTTAGATGTGAGTGGTCACATTTCACAGGGACAGTCAGTGGAAATCACAGTTCTTACTTGCTTAGAGTAGGTTTTGGACTTCATATCCTTAAGGTTGATTGCTGTTACCTCCTTAAAGAAAGTTAGATCATTTCCTGTCATTTGATTCACTCTGGAAGCAGTAGCATCCACTAACTATGTAAATTAAGCCATGTTAAATTGTTTCAGAAGTGAAGTTATATGGATTAAAGAACACAAGTGAAATTTCTTGTTCCTAAGTTCAGACAGCAAGAAGAGGCCAAGATTAGCTCAGGTGCTCTCAGGGAGCTCTTTTAGGCTCCTGTTTCCCATTTCTATCCACAGAAAAATTTCTGTATGGTTCCTCTCATCCTTTTACCCACTCAGACTATATCCACACCACTGAATAAAAAAGGCCCAGGAAATAAGCTTATGCATGACACCTTTGGCAGGTGGAAAGGAAGAATAATCTAAAGGGAATCATTGTGTCTTCCTGTAAAGTGCTTTCACATTAAGAACAGAGACTGTACTCCCCAGAAAATCTAGGTTTGCCTCCAACATTCAGAAAAAAGAATCATATTAGTTCCGGTTGAAGCACTATCTTGGCTCTATATGGTTGTCTTTTTTTTTTTTCATTAACTTAGAAGAGTCTGTGGGGAACATCCTTGTTGGGCAGTCACGTTGCTTTAGGAAGAACATGGTAGAGATTCCCAGGATTTGTGCGGAGTAAGCAAACTTTAGTAGAGCAGTGTGTTTGCCCAGGGACTGTACTAACTAGTCACCCAGTGCTTTTAGTGCTGGGCTTATGCTCTGTGTACCAGTGCTCCGTGATGTACACTGGAGATACTTTTTGGGTCACATTGACAAAATAATTTTCTTGCTTTCCTGATTCCACTGGTTCCATTTAATTTGGGAAAGTCTAGTCAGCCTGACACATCCACAAATTGAGTACATAAAAAACCCTATGAAGGTTGTGTACAATACTTGTGACATTATTACAGGTTGACATTCTCCTATTGTGTTGTGTCACATACCAGAATCCTTGCACTTGTGATCTGATAAATTCGAAATGAGATGCATTTTCCCTTCCAAGAACTATTTGCAAAGTCAGTGCGAAACAAGAGATTCACTTTATTTGCTGCATTAAAAACTTACATGGTAAGGCTTCCATGTCAACAAAAAGCAGTTCACACCACAATATTTGGACATATAAGAACTGATTTTTCCTAGCTGAGAAGCTACATTTCCTTTGAAATTTTGAAGTGGCCTTGTTCATTTTTCCCAAAGAGGGAATGAAATAAACAAAATCTGACATGATAATCCTTCCATATCCACTGAATTCCCTAAGGTAACTCTGAGATTATTGCATTTAATGCAAACGAAAGCAGTTTTCATGAGTTTCAGCAGCAGGTCACAATTTCATCAGTTCATAATCAATAAAGTGTAGGTGTTTGCAGATATATATATTGTTTCTCAGTTTTGAAACCATGAAATACGAGTACTAGGTATTTTTTTACATGTATTATGATTATCAGTGCAACTTAAAAATGCTCTCAGTTTAAAGGTTGACATGGATTTTCAAGAATCCTGAATACATTCTGAATGCATTTCATATTATTTTTACTCCTGTAGTTTGTGATGTTTATTTTATTTTTGTAATTCATCCTTCTTTACACTGAGTGCTTCCAGTAGTGGTTTTTTTTAACTCTGCAATGAGATTCTGTGGTGCCAGTGTAGAGATCTTTTCTTATCAGTGAGCCTCCAGTGAGAAGTATCTTCAGGCCTGATTGCAAAGCCGGGACTTCTTTTTTAATGTTTGTACAAAATGGTTTTTGTGTGAGTGGATCAAATTGATTTTGAGTATTTGCAGAGTAGATTTTTGGCACTTTTGAAGCCTTTGAAGCAAGATCTGTACTGTTATGAAAGTTTTACACAGATGTGGAATGAAGATTTAAGGTTCTAGTAGGGCTAACATTACTAATAATTTAGTTCTTTGTATATTATCAGTTTAATTTTATATCTTATGATACCATAAGTCTTGTCCAACTATTCTGTCTTTTTTATTCCTCTTTTCAAAATACACAAATATATGTAACTTATGAAGGCTCAGGGCATCAAGTTCTTAAAATTGTTGGGTTGTGACCTGCCAGCAACATACCTGTGCAGCTCCAAATGTGGAGAAAATGTGGTGTGTTCCAGACTGCGCTCAAGGAAGCACTTCATAAAATAGAGAGAAAATTACAGGGAAGAGTGAGAGCACTATTGGCTCTGCTCAGCTTCATACATCCGAGGCAGCTCATAATCACTGCTGCCAAAAGCCTGCCCTGGGAACTCTCAGCACAGCAGATAGAGATGGAAGCAGCACAAGAGGCCACATTAGCTGAGATCTGGTCTGTCTTTGAAAAGAGTTTTCTGACAGTTTGGACTGCTGTGAGGCAGTGCCAGCTTCCTTGCCTTTCTAGTGCCTCTCTGAAGTTCTGATAGGTTTGAGATACTCCTGTAAAATGCTCACATCAAATTACAGTAGCCTTTCTAATATATAGCAACCTATACAATAGTGCTGTCAAAAAATGTTCACCTATTAATTTTGTTTGAAGTGTTTCCTCACAACAGATGTTTTTAAAAAACAATTTTGTTTATTTGCTTTCCTATTTCAGAATAAAATTTGGAAATGAGAAACAAAAGATTCCTTGTTTCTCAGAGGCATCAATGTTCTAAAGTGGCTCCTTGTACAAGTGGGGATCTTCTTCACAAATCTGTGTATCAAATTTAGGTTTCCTTTAAGAACTTATTGAGTTATCAGCCTCTTCTAAGGTCATGGACCTTCCTCAGTCCTACTAATCCTTACAGGAAATGGACCACACGTTTATTGTCTTTTGTATCCACTGTTCTTTTTTTTCTTTTCTTTCAAGAAGTATCACCATCTGTCGCTTTCCAGATTATTTTTTACATGTTCTCTAATTTCTCCTTCATCACCATCAGGTTTTTTGATTGTTTTTTTGATCAGCTTTCAATCATGTTTTTAAAAGAAAGAAAGAAGAAATCTGTAATGCTCTCAAAAGCATTAAGCAAGATAGAGTTAAAATGCAGTTATCTTACATCAAATATTGTTGTGTAGTTCACTTTTCTTTTAATTATAGCCTCTGAGCACATTTTTATTCACCATCACTTACCACCCATTATCCTGCTAATCTGGAGTAATGGCATGGTGGCAAACCAGAAACAGAATTAAAAGAAAAATCAATTACATTGTAGGAATTCACTGTGCCCTTGTGTGAAGAATGACAACTCCGAGACACTTTTGATGGTGGAATACAGTGAGCTGGGCCAAGGTTGCCCAGCACAGTCATGTTCTATAAACACCTAGAGCAAAATCTGTCAGGTCACATGTAGTGGTTTGACCCCAGATGGCAGCCCAGCTGGCTTTTTGTGCTAGTGGAGTGGTGTGAGAAAGAAAAAGCCTTGGCTCTGTATAAGTTCTGCTCAACAAGAACAAAAACATTCCTGAATTACCAGCCCTGTTTCCAGCATAAATCCAAAGCACAGTTCTATTCTAGCTGCTATGAAAACAACTCTGCCCAGCCAACCCCAGCACATTATGATCATGGATCTCATAATCCCAGCTGGACATGAGCTGGCTGTTCAGATGTCATGATGCCATATCCCTGAAGGATATTAAAAAGCATGCTTATCTAAATATAATGCTTGAAGATAAATCCAACTTCCACATTAGTATGAGTGCATATATCACAAGAAGGCAATAATTTATCTTTCCTTCTGTTATTTTCAGAACCAAATTTTGTGTCATCTTATGACATTGGGAACTTTACCTACTTCTTCTTCCGGGAAAACGCAGTGGAACATGACTGTGGGAAAACAGTTTTCTCTCGTGCTGCTCGGGTGTGCAAAAATGATATTGGTGGCAAGTTTGTGCTGGAGGATACCTGGACTACCTTCATGAAAGCTCGTCTGAACTGCTCTCGCCCTGGAGAAATTCCATTTTACTATAATGAACTTCAGAGTACTTTCTTCCTGCCAGAACTGGACTTGATCTATGGGATTTTTACCACTAATGTGTAAGTAAACTGAATGATATCTTTTATTTTCTTGCTGTTTGTGGCAGCAAAACCTAGAACTTCTGAGCAACTCTCTTCTGTATATGCCAGGTAAACATCATAAATTCAAAATACAGTTTTGCCCAATCCACTGTTTTCTGTGAACGAGTATCAGTTCCAAATGTCTCCCACATGAATTGTTGAAGACACAAGTGAAGGAATGAATTCTAAATATTTCCTTACTGCAGGAAGGCAGTTGTGTTTAAGACTATTCTGTCATATTCTTCATTTATTGCTTGAAAGCAATTAATTTTTATTTTTACTATTGTAATATGCAAATGCATTACATATTTATGAAATAAATGATTCATAATTGTAATGTGACATTAATTTGACATTAATTTGACATGATAGAATTTGACCATAAAGAACTCAACCAAAATAGCACAAGAAGTTCTCTTATCTATTTTAATTAGTCCTAACATATCCTTATGTGAGTTTGAAGGTCAAACCAAGAATGTAACCTAATTTTAAGTGAATCTCTTATATCAAAAAAGTAAAATTAAAAGAAAAAAATAAAAGTCCAATTTGGTCTTAAAAATTCAAATATGTTTAATATTAAAAAGTTGAATGGACATAGAAAAAGGAGACATTTATCTCAGAAATGTCCTTTGTTAATTTAAACGTGATGACTGGTGGTGAAATCCTGCTCAGAGAGAGCAGCATCTGCTTATGGCTGTGCAGCCCCATGTGCAGACCACTGGAATAATTCCTGATTTTGAGTTCCAATTCTTCAACCTTCTTGTACTCTCTTGCTGTGTAAATCAGTTTTGTCTAGAATTTTAAAAGGGCCTTGGGTACCTAGCAATAGATAATGCACCCTTGAACACAGGGATACCTACCAGGTGGAAACATTTATAAAATAATGCAAACAAATGATAATCCCTATGCATTCTAGACAGTAAGAATGAATTTGAGCTCATTTAGGCATTTTCCACACTCAGGCTCACCCCTGGGCTGGCAGCTTAGGCTGTGAACAAGACTAGTGATGAGATGCTTTACCAGGCTGTGGGAATTCCTAACTCATGACATTGGATAATGAACTCAGCCTGTTTCTGTGAAGGAGTAATGTAGGGAATCTAAACACTGTTTATAGAAAGAGAATAGCAGAGACTTTGAGATTACTGGGTATAAGAAAATTTGTTGTTTCAATTAGTACTTTTAATTTTGTTGTTTTGTTTTCCTAATTAGTTCATATAATAAAGACATACAATAATTAGTTCATATAATAATTCATATAATATAATAAAGTCAGGTGGCATCCACATATACTGTTCAACTAGATCTTTCTTGAGAAGTCAAAGTAGCCTAGACACGTTCCTGCCAAAAACAGCCTGAGCAGAGGGATTCTGCTCTAGAAAATCCACAGGGCTTTGGCCATGGAAGGCTAATGATGTTTCTCATGCTTCCTGGCTGTCCTGAGAATGGACTTGCTATGATTAAGACTAGCTTACCACATGAAAGCAAACAGTATTTTAAATCTTACTGCTATTTTCCTCTTCCCCTATGGCCCAATGTTCTGACTGTCCAAGAGAGATGGACTGTTCAAAGAGGAACTAATTAATGATAACTGTTTAAGGGTAGGGTTTTTAGTTGCTCCATTTAAATACTTGCCATCAAATGTTGTAACTAAATGTTTTGGATATTATTGAAATGTTTTAGAGTTGAAATTGCTTCCCCATGCTGACTACCTGTTCATAGATAGTTTATGGAACTCATGTGATCCACCTTTCCGGCCTGCAAGTGACAGTGGAGAAACATAAGGGTTTCCAGTGACAGGGAACAACACATTTCTTTCTGTTCATGTAACAGCATCAGATGCAACTTAATGACATTCATAATTCTTCAGTCTCAATATCTTCAGAATTACAATGACTTTATTGGACCTTAATGCTTTTTTTAGTATATCCTTAATATCCTTGGGGAGGGAAAAAATTGAAACATTTCTCTAACACCCAAACCTGCATCTTTTATATGTGGTTGACTATCAAGTCCACTATAGCCACTGCTTCATAAAAAAACTGATTTTTTTTTCTTTCAGACTATCCAAAAAATCTTTAAACACGAGTCTCATGTTCTTGTAGGACTTAATGAAATTCAAGAAAACATTGGTACAGTTAGTAATCTTAGTGAGACGCATTTAGTGATATAAACAAGGATTTATCAGCTCCAATGATGATTGATTCTGCAGAATTTGTAAACCTGGAACTACAAGTTTTTGGCTTCCTTTGAAATAAAACAGACAAACATAAGAATGCAAACTGCTCTTTTGTTCTGGTATTTAATCCATGTATCCTAGCTCTTTTTTTAGTTGTTGATTTTTTTCCCCATCATTACGGAGTTTCTATCAAATGTTTTCTTATGCCTTGTGTTAAATTCCAGGTTAAGTTTAAACGAAAATAGGGAGATGGCGAAGAAAAGAAAGAAGGCTGTATGGCATTCATGTGCTGGCAATAATTGCCAGCAGTTTTAGCTGCAACAGGAAATCTGTGCAATTGACACCTTCATTATCTATTCCATTATCTCAAAATTAGGAAAAGAACAATGCAGCATTCCATATTAGGAGCTTTCATAGTTATTAGATTATATTCTTTACACTATGCAGAATTACTTTATTGCCTTGTATATCACATTTTCAAGGCAAACCCAGGAAACTGTGTTTTGTCCAGCTGCCATTTATTGATGTTTATTTTTTTAACATATCCTGTAAGCAGTTCAGGTTGTTTTCTCTTGATGGGTTTCTGCAACTTGCATTTTTATTGCTGTTCAGCACTTCTTGGAAGACCAGATTTTTGTGGATGTGTCTTGTCCGGAGATTCTTTAGAAACTAGAGACATTCCACACATTGAAAATCCTTACTTATGTCATGCAGTCATTTGTTGTATGGAAGAAACTTTATTGAACCCTGAGAATAATATAATCTTGAACTTTGTACCTAGAAAAGAGGCGTCCCTAGCGCATGAGATTATGTGTGGACATGTAGCAGTATGGTATTAGAAGTATAGTATGGAATTAGAGCAGCAGTAGAAAGTAGGAAGTTTTTCCTCACACCAGCTTCTTGGTAAGGCTGACAATATTGACAAATATTTTAAATGCAATGACTATGCTAAATCAGCTCATCATATATCATTATCCTGAGATGTCATCTCCTGGATGATCATATCTGCTTCATTAATTACTTGAAGGATTGAAGAGTTATTTCCTTTTTTATTTATTTTTCAGCAATTTGACTTCTTAATGTTATTACATAGGTTAATGTATTTATTTCTTTTGCAGGAACAGTATAGCAGCCTCAGCAGTTTGTGTTTTCAATCTGAGTGCCATAACTCAGGCTTTTAATGGACCCTTCAAATACCAGGAGAACTCTCGCTCTGCTTGGCTTCCATACCCCAATCCTAACCCTAATTTTCAGGTATGGATACATGGGACAAGAACAATATTTTATGTGTGCTTTCCTCAAAGTATGTTTCATAAATTATAAATTCAGTTTTTCACTATGCTGTAGCCTAAGAACTTAAAACACACCTAAACTTTAAAAAGTGCTTAGGAAAGCCCCTTATCTCAACATATTTAATTTTAGTTTTATCCTTCCTCAAAGTAATTTGGATTGGAAAACAGATATTTTTTGAAGGGTAGGAGAAGAAAGACTCCACTTCAATCTTCTGTCAAAATGAAACACTATAGTTATCTGTCAAGGTGACATTAACTCCTGTCTGAAGTATGATCAAACTGCTATTCTCTTTTGCATTGTATTTGTGCTATTAGGACTTAAAGAATGGAACAGTGTCTGGCAGAAAAAAGAAAGTGAGAGGGAGGTGGTAAAGGAGGAGTGGACAGAATTTAATATGTTTTTATGTGGAAAGTGGTCCACACTCTTTGAAGAGTCAGATAAAAAGAATTTGTGATGCCTTCTGCCCCTCATTTGAACTTGTTGGCCTCAGAGGGTGTCATAATTTGCAGCTGGCTGAAGTGTAAAACCAGTTAGTGCAAGGTGGGTCATTTATAGGAACTCTACAAAAAGAAAGAGGTATTTCAGTAAGCACCTATGCATTTTCATCTTTTGCATAGTCACCACTCCTACTAGGACAATTTTAATGAATGTGCTTCTTGCAAGGGAGATGGAAGGAAAAGCAGCGTTAATGTAATGATTAACAACAATAGCTCTTCATCAAGGCTTTTAAGTGCAGTCACCTCTATGCACCTTTCACCCTCCCTTAATATCAGTGCAACTTCACAAGTTCACTTCTGCTGGAGCAGCCTTCCCTAGCTTGTAAGTGTCATAGGATCTTTGCTAGCACGGAAAAGAATCACCCATTGGGGATTGTAGATAGTTTTAATTACTTCCTGATCTATACAAATGAAGGAAGACAAGGCACAGGTTACAGGCTAGAGCCATGTTACCTTTCCTAGGTAGTATGTTTGTCATCAGCCAAGTGACAAGATTCTAAGTACGCCAGAAGCCCGCAGAAGCAGGCTGTATTTGTATGCAGCTTTTCACCTGTTGTAGAAACACTTGTACTGTCAACATAGTGATAGGAAGAGGGTCTAAGAGGGGCTAAATTTTTGAAGGAGAAGGCCTGAAAAAATGCTTGTATGTAAAAATCTTCCCACCATTTTGACTAGGTAAGCACATCCAATAAAGCCTATTAAACTCTCCCTACAAACCTTGAATTAATGTGGTATTAATTATTGTGAGAGCAGCCCATACTTAATGGTACTTACAAAGAAAGATGACAGCCTGATGGCTGTGTAAAAACAGTTTAAGTCTCTGCTGTACTGTTAGAGCACGTCTCCAAGTCCCAGTCAAGACAGGTGCTGAAATTTATTTCTTAGATGGCATGGCCAATTTTAATATATCTGGTACTTCATCCAATTTACAAGAACAGTGACAGCAGTTGTATCGTATCTCACAGAGCCACAAACAGCTTTGAAGGCAGAGCTAGTGTTAAAAGCTGTAATGTGGCCTTTTACAACACAATATTGAAGGCAATTGATGTCAACTGATCTCTAGGTATCTCTAATGTCCAACTTCTCTTCTTTTGCTGATGCTGCTTTTCATTCCCTTGAATAACTTTCTGCTACATTTCTGGTTCCATAGCTGCAGCAGTGACGCATTCTAGAAGCTAGTCTAATGATTAGAGCTTTAACCATTTTTTTTGACTTGACTTGGTGAGTCACACCTCATATGGATGAGATATATTCAGTGGCTGAATCATTAGTTCTCTTCCAAGAAAGGACTTTTCTTTTGTAGAGTCCTTATGATAAAGGATCGAAAGTTCTGTTTGCGTAGTCCCAGAAGTAGTTTTGTCCTCTGAGTATTCACCTACTCAGTAGCAACAGAGAGAAGTATGTGACTTGAAGGAAGACTTTTATGTAGATATAGTTACATCAGACATTGTATTTCCGAGGCTGGATGTTATTAATGGGATATTTTCCACTTTAGAATGCTATTGGAGTCTCAGTTTTGAGGAACCTTGTTTTCTTCACAGATCTCTGTTTTTCTCTTTAGATAGGGCAATATCTATCATAAGACCAAGGAACATTTGAATTTCAGTGTACTATGAGTATTCAGCTGGAATTTTTCCTGCTTGATATATCCAGAGAACTTCCTCTTTGGTGTGGATTATTTTTTTTCACTGGTCTGACATACAGAGCAAGTAACTTTTTCCTTCCAGTTGCTAATTTATCAGTCTTCATCATCTCCCATAATGAAATAATTTGTTTGACTTTTTTTTGCATTTGTGGATTTGGAACAATCACTATATTTTGGATTGAAAACATGGTAATAATAAAAAAAATAATTGATATGGTTTTGCACACTATTGCTTTGCTCATGCTGTAATTCATGGCATAATTTATGACATAATAAAGCAGAATGAAAATGGTGACTTAGTTATGCCTTTCATGTCACCCAAATATTTGATAAATGTTGTGAAGTAGTGCTTTATTTCTGTGATGCAATTATGCCTGAGTAAACATGTGAATGTTTATATATTCCCATGCATTAAGAAGCTTTCTCTTTTGCGTCCTCAGTTGAACATCAATATGTTAAAACTAACTCCCCCTCATTTTGCTTTGTTTATTTGTGTTTGAAACTTGTCCATGCAGCTAGTGGATATTTTCCTGTAAGAAAAGGGCACAGTTTTCAGATTTAAATTATGGTCAGTTTTAGAGCAAAAAACCTCTTTGCTGTGGATAATATTTAATAGAGCTCTGCACTGTCCATTTTTGCTACTTAAGACGGAGTCCTAAGAAGCTTCTAGAGCTGCATGTTGTACTTTCACCTGGAATTCCTCTGAGACCCTGGCTGTGGTAGGAGATGGGTTTTCCTTTGAAAATTTATGTCTTTAGCACTGAGGTCTGTGAAAATTATAAAGAAAACTACTCAGAAAATAATTTGGTTTTTTGAATGGTAGTTTTTCTCCTTCCTGCCCTGGGAACATAAGATATAGCAAAATATTTCCATAATCCACCTGTGCTGGTCTGTGTGGTGCTCTTCTATATTGTTTAGAATTAGGGAGCCTCCTTAGTAATGCCTCAGGAAAACTGTGCTTCCTGAGTCTTTGGACAGTGTGGTTAGCACCAAAATCACATCTGAAAGTTGAATTCCACATTGTCATTACAAGATATGCTCTTGCTTTTATTTTCTTGTGCTGTAAATCAGAGAGTAATCTATTGTTATTGTTGGCACATATAGTCATGCTACTTTTCTGTCTTTACAGTGTGGCACCATGGACCAGGGTTTATATGTAAATCTGACCGAGAGAAATCTTCAAGATGCACAAAAATTCTTCTTAATGCATGAGGTTGTTCAACCAGTTATACCAATTCCTTACTTCATGGAAGACAACAGCCGATTTTCCCATGTGGTTGTGGATGTTGTGCAGGGCAAAGACATGCTTTTCCATATCATCTATCTTGCCACAGGTATGAATCTTCATTGCTGTGATAAATGCAAATGTTTATGAGGTCTTCAAGTTTTAATGTTTGTTAATTACTTATCAAATACATGTACAGCACCTTGAACATCAGCTTTTCCTCTTTGACACAATCACCTATCTTTTACATTTTTTGAATAGATTAATTTAGCCATTACAATATCTTTTATATTATTTTGTGACCTCCAGTTTTTGTGTCTGTTTCCTATTCTCTTTGAAGCTGTGAAACTTGCAAATCAAAGCAAACATTGGAAATTCTACAAACGGGAGTTCCAAAGTTTCACTGTCTTTTGTTCCATTTGCTTAGTTAAGGGTACAAAGTAAAGGGCCCAAAACAAGATGTTTTAAGACTCTCTGAAGTAACTTTGTAAATATCAAATACAACAACTATTTATATTTCTAATTTTTCTGCTCAAATGTGGTTTTTTTTTTTAATTTTATTTTATTTTATTAATTATGCAGTTTTATACCCTGCCTCATTGTTTGCCCATTTGTATATAAGCTTAGTATGAACAGAAAAATAAATTTCTGCCTTATATTGCCTTGGTTAGAACTATCGCCTTCTTGGTTCAAAATTTCAATCTTAAATATAATGAGGGTGTTGGAGAACTGTTTTTTGCAGAACAAGGATGTCCCCAGCTGAGACTGAAATACTAGGTTGGACTGCTTTGTTTAAAGCCTCATGGTAGAAAAGCTAGGATAGTTTTTAAATACAGTAATTTCACGATTATAAGCCACACCTTTTTCATTGAAGAAT
>VRYO01001463.1:71188448-71204695 GCA_009812075.1 Sialia sialis | reverse complement strand
GCCCATTAGTAGGAATCAAAGTAAAGTTTTGTTAATGTTCCGTTTGTCTCATTGTGCTCCTTAAAAGCTGGGCAGTAACAGAAAAGCTTTTGATAAGTTAAAACTATGCTTGGATTAGACCAGTTCTAGTCAAAACTGCCTGCTGATTGGTAAATCAGTGCATTTTAATTGAAATTATGTCAATACTAAGTGGTGTTTGTATTGTAGAGGCCTCCTGAAATTCTGTGTTTCAGACCGAACCTGTATTACAGAAACATTCACTGATTTGATTTTATATGAGGAAACTATCACTGCATTGTGGGATATTTACATTATTTACAGTCTTGGAAGCACCAAGAATAATGACTTTTGTCATAATTCTGACGGTCTTCAGGTTTCAGTTTCCCTTGGTGTGTTACCATTTACATTTGAGACAGCAAGTGAGGATCTAAAATTTTACGCTTCATGGTTCATTAATAAATTGTGTTTGGGAGTGATTGTGGGTTCTTTTTGTGCTGCTAAAAAAAGATAGTGCTCCTGTGCTCCTTGTGATGTATGCTTGCCTTTCACTTTCATTCTTCTGTGTGTATTTGTTTTTGATCATTCATGGAAGCAGGGTACTTAGATGGATCTTTAGTCTAAATTCAGCACATGCTTTCCTGCAACTGGACAGTGTATGCTTTATAAGTGTGAGGAAGCATATGATAAAAACCCCATTCTATTCTTGAAGTTTTCTTGATGTTGTCAATTCAATTTCATATGTATTTCATTGAATCGCAGTGGATTTTGTCAACTGCAATTGAGTGTGAGTGTTAAGAATTACTTCCCAAGAAATATTAGTACTCACTCATGGTAGAATTTGAAACTACCACACATATTTATGTACATTTAAAAATTCCAAGATGTACCAAATCACACAGTGTAATTACATATTAAGATTGTAGGAGAAAGGTAATACTTTACCTTCTTTAGGGTGCAGATTGTAATGGTAATCTCATTATGTTGCAAATTGTGCAGCATCTTATTTCTCCTGAGCCCCGTCTTTGCTTATGCAGAAACTGTGGAGTAATTAGCATTGAGTTTTCATCATAAAATGAATATGGTAAAAGATTACTGAAAAAAATGCCACTACTTCTGTAAAAATAGGAACTAAAAGACAGTGACCTTAACTTTGAAACTAAACTATAATTTTGGAAACAACCCAAGTTTAAGGCTTTTGAATTTCTCCAGTGTCCAGCTTTACTCCCGCACAAAATGTCCTCTACCCAAGGTCCTAAAACCAGAGAGCATGTATATGTTTGGGAGAGATAAAAGACTGGACTGACAGTTTCTACCAGTCTGAGAAATGTTGTTGTTATATCTTACCTGATTTAATTTATTTGCGTTATTGAAAGTGGTGGTAAATTAAATTTGGAATTAATGTTTTACCACAATACTTCATCTTCAAAAAAGAGACAAAAGAATAAAAGCACACAAGTAGAAAAGCCCCTGAGGGTGCTGGTCAACAGCAACAAAACATGAGCCAGCTGTGCTCAGGTGGCCAAGAAGGCCAAGGGCATCCTGGCGTATATAAGCAATGGTGTGGCCAGCAGGAGCAGGGTATGATCTTCATCCTATAGTCAACCATTGATGTGGCTGCACCTTGAAACCTGTGTTCAGGTCCTCCACTAGAAGAAGGACATTGAAGTGCTGGAGGGTGTCCAGAGAAGGGCAGCTGAACTGGTGAAGGTTCTGGAGCACAAGTGTTGTGAGGAGTGGCTCAGGGAGCTGGAGGTTTTAGCCTGAAGAAAAGGAGTCTGAGGGCCAACATTATCACTCTCTCTAATAGCCTGAAAAGAGGGTGTAATCAGGTTGGGGTCAGTCTCTTCTCACAAATAACAAGCAATAGGACCAGAGGAAATGGCCTCCAGTTTTGCCAGAGGAGATTTAGATTGGATACTAGGAAAAAAATCTTCATTGAAACAGTATTCAGGCATTAGAACAGGCTGCTCAGGGAAGTAGTGAGTCCCTGGAGGTATTTGAAAGACATGTAGATGTGAGGCATAGGGACTTGATTTAGTGATGGATTCATCAGTGCTGGGTTAACAATCAGACTTGGTGATCTTAAAGGTCTTTTCCAAGCTAACAGTTCTATGATTCCATAGAATGGGAAGCAACTGGGGAGCAACAATTTAGTGGGCATTCAATCCCTGGGAAAGTCAAAGAGCACACCTCCTTAGAGCATGCTTCTCTGGGCACATGATGGAGAAAAAGGTGATTTGGAAAATTCAGCATGGATTACTCAAGAGTTAAGCTCATCTGAAAATCTGATTACATTCTGTGGTAAAACATCTGGATTTGTGAATAAGGACATAGTAGCACCTCAACTTTAGCAAGAATTATGACATTGTCTCCCACAATATTCATGTATCCAAATTAGGATATAGGATCTATGTGGGTGAGCAGCTGGATCTATTAAACCTGCTAGGATGTCAGGCTCATGGGGTTATTTCAGTCTGATGTATGGAAGTGATAGGGAGCCAAGTACTGTCCTATTGAACATTTTAAATCAATGACCCGGAGGAGGACAAGGAGCGCGCTCTATCATGTGTGCAGGTGACATCTCACTAGGGTACCAGTAGTTATACTGGAGGATGTGCCATCCTAAGAATTTAGGCATGCTGAAGGGATGCCATCAATTCAAAGACAGCCAATAGCATCTTGGAACATCAAGGACACAGACAGGAGATCAAGGGAGGAGGTTGTTCCCACATTTTGGCCTCCCCAGTACAAGAAGGGCATGGATAAAATGGAGCATATTCAATGGAGTGGCATCTTCTGTTGAGGCTGGAGCACCATGCTGGCCTTGTTCATCCTTGAGGAGAAAAGGCTCTGGGGGCCCAGGATGATGGTAGCATCCTGCTCATACCTACAGGAAGTTTCCATGGAGAAAGTGACATGCTCTTCGCACTGGTTCATGCTGGGAAGACGAGACAGCACACTGAGAATTTCAGACTGGATGTAAAGAAAAACTTTCTCACTTCTAGGGCAGTCAAGCAACAGGTTGTGCAGTCTCCATTCTCAGGGCTTTTTGAGACTGGACAGCAACACAATCTATTATAGCTAGCTGTCTTTTGAGCAGAAGGTTGGACTTGAGACCTTCTGATCTCCTTTCCAACCTAAATTATCCTGTGCTTATAGTATACCAGTATCATGTCAGATTGGTTGGGCTAAATTGCATTTTTATTCAACACTTTGATAATAGATGTCATTGTACTTTCTGGTGCCTAAAGAAAAGTACATTCAACTCTGATGCAAGTTCTGTCAGTAAGCAATTTGAAATTAGAAGTGTAAAGCAGGATGGACCCAAACTATGTTGTGAGAGATATACACCATAACTTTTGTAGATATAATTCATCCCAATGTTCTGCAAAAAAACATCTTTTGAAATGCACAAAGCTTCAGTGGAAAAGTAGGCATACAGACTGGATTTAATAAAAATTAATGTTCTGCTGACTTTGTTATTCAAAGCAAAAATCCCAATTTTTGAAACAGATGGCCAATAGTTAAGAGAAAGTTCTTTCTCTCACCTACCCACCCCATTGTTAGAATACAAATATTACAGGGGAGAGTAACCCTGGGAGTATAAAAGTAGGATCTAATTTCATTAAATCTTAAAGAGATGTAGTATTACTTTAGGAGAGACTGGGAGTAAGCAAACAAATGCATTAATCTGCTGAGTCAACAGTTTTCATTTCCTAAACCTTTGCCAAGCCATCATTCTGCTGGGAGATTCTGGTGTGCTAGGGCTTAACAGCAACTGCTTATGTAAAAAATATACTTTGGTACTTTGGAGAAACATCTTAATCTTTCCCTGTACTGACTTATAACACAGAATGAAGGGATATATCAATTTCTGCACATTTTGTGCTGCTGGCTTTAGGCAAGAAGAAATCCCTGGAACAATTTTCCATGGTTTAAAAAGGAAGATCAAGGAAAGCATGCACAGATGTTCTGAACTAAAAATCATCTGTAACAATACATGAAACGTAGAGCAATCTATAGAAACACTAAATATTCTTAAAACTCTTTAAGTTTGAAATGCTTCTTTCTTTGTAAAAAAAACCAAATCCAGTCAATATGTCATAGTTTGTTTCCCTCCCTTTTTTCCTTTCTCCCCTCTCTTCATATTTCTTTCCTCTGCTTTATTTATTTCCTACACTCTAAGTGCCTAGGTGTCTCATGATTAAAAATGTTACTGATATCTTTTTCCAAAATTGGACGCTGCAGCAAGAGCAGGTAGCCCTTATTCAGAGGACTGTTTTAAAACATATATATTTACTCGAATGGGACAATTCTTAGATATAGTGTCTAGTTTGAGGGCATTATTAACATATAGTAAACTTGGGAGTTCAGAAAAGGTAATACTTGCATTGTCTGGTGAAAAACTTTAAAGACCATCCTTAAAAACTGCTTGGTGAAAAAACTCCCATGTTTTTTTCTGTTTTTCAATCTCACTGGACAGAGAATGTCCCCTCTGTATCCTGAGTAGACATGGTATATGCCTAGTGGTAGATCTTAGCTACTGGGATTTATAGTACAGCATTGATGAAATTGGGGTATGGCTGACCTAGAAAGAAAGTATGAAACTTGAAGAAAGATTTATTGCTGGCTACATTGCATGTCTATAAAGAGTGGATCGTTCACTGAAGTGAATCACAATTTTAGTGCCATAAATCCAGGTTTTATCTGATTCTTAAAGGTCATTCAAAGATGTTACAGCAGGTTTCCAAGAAGTTCTAAAAATTGCAGGTAGCAATGCAGAGAATAATTATAACAATAATTCTGATGCAACACATACAGCAATAATAATGAACAGGTAGAGAGGTTTCATGGAGAAATTTCAAAACATTTTTGGAAGATGCAGATGGAATTTTCATACATTTGCCTTTAGAAGGGATAAAACAGGTAGCAAATCTCCAGAAATGTAACATTTTTTCTCATGAAGCCATGAAGCTGTAGATTATACAGAAATGAATCCCAACCTAATAAAGGGATTTGGGAGTTTTCTTGAAACTCAGTTTGGGAATGTCATCATAACACTTTGTATATCTTCTGTTTGTCTCGCTGGATGGGAGTAAACTGATGCAAAGTACTCCCTGATTTGATTCCTCTGTGATTTTTATTACAGTTCTAGCTTGTACATTTTGATTTGTAATCAGTACACTACATTTTTTTCTAGGAAACAACCCAAGGTCTTAGCAAGAAAAAAAGTTGTGTGTATTGTTGCTTAAAAATCTCTGATGAAATATTGTCATTTTCCTGGCAGCTTCTGATCAAAGTGTGCAGTTTTCATAGTTTAATATGCATAGTGTCAGAATATATGTAGTATCTGTGCAGTTGCCAACCTGAATGTTATAAGCAAAAATATGTGCTTACATATGTTTCATACATGGTGAGGAGAGCAACAAAGCTTAAGTTGGCTGCAATTTGGTGCTATTCCCAACTGCATTAATCTTAAAGTGCATTGAGGTTCTTGGAAGTAATCTGTAGATAATTTCTGTAGAAAGGAGAGGCAGACTTTTCATCTCAGTTAAGAAACACTTTCTTTGTCTAGAAATTGCAATATAAATGCAATAATGATAAAGACCAAAGTAGCTGAAGTAGTTGTAATTCAAGTCAGAAGTCAACCATGAAAATAATAGGTAGTCTATTTGTATCTATATATTAATTCTTTGTAGCTCAAAAACAGAAACAGTGGAATCAGAGTACAGCCGGATAATGGGACACACACCTGTCACCTTTTAAAAACATTTATTTTTTATGGGTACAGAAAACACATTTGTTTTGTTTTTTATGCCTTTGCTTGATGAAGGCATAGTATGTTTTTACAGAGTTGTAAAGCGCTCTTGCAGTGGCTTTAAAACTATTTCCTGTAACTTGTTATACAATGCCATTTTAAAAAGCTTGAAGCAAGGATACTCATCAGTTACTGTGACTGGGAAAGCTGGTGCATGACAACACCAGTTGTGACAGCAACATGATGATCTTGAACATCTTTTTCAAAAAGTCAGACAGTAAACCATAAAATTAATAAGCTCACTCTCTTCTGGGAAAACCTTTCTGAATTAATACTTTGTTTATATTGTTAATCTTTTCAGGAAACATTTTGATGCAAAGTTCAAAAAAGGATGTAAAAAATTGCATGGTTTTGTCTTGAAGAGTGTAATGTTTACCCTGGGATTTATAATAGCTTTCCTAATAAGGCTTGCTATATATTTCTGCTACCATATTTCTGCTATACTCCATGTAAAATATCTGTAAAGGCAAAGAAGGATAATGCAAACCTTTGTTGTTTATCTATATAATTTAAACAAAGAAATGATTTTTCCCTGCCCTGTGTATTGTGTCATCTGTACTGGGCAAAGTGGTTTTAAAATGGTACTAAATGAGAGCAGCTACAACTAAAATCAGGGTTATAAATGATAATATGAGGCTCCAGAGGATCAAACCCAGCATTTAAAATGTCCAGTAGTACTGATTTCCCTTGGCTTTATCACTGTATATAGAGATAAATCATTCTGCCAGATGCAGTTGGTGAGCTTTCTTAATAAATAGATGGCTCTAACTAGAGCTGGTTAAATTATTCATTGACAGCAATTTATATGTGAGAATTGTAGCCTTTTATTTGGTTCGCAAATTACCCAGCACTTATTTGTAGTCATTTTTTGTTATTCTAATCAACCCATAAATAGGTCATGGTTTTGATTAGTTTGTTGCTGCTATTTGCTCACAGAGTTTGTTCATATTTTAGTTATCATGTTCATGAATTGCCTGCTGCAAGTAAATAGTGTTCTGTTTTCTCAAGGGACAAATTTAAATAGGAGAAGCCTTTTTTCTGTTCACAAATTATCATTATGTCTTTATAATTGCCCAGCTCTGTCAGATAAAGACTATAAATAAATGTCCGAAGAACATACGGTGTGTGCCTTTCTGTGCTGCCCCTGGAAATCAGAATTGCTGCAAGAAGAAGCTACTGGCTGAAGAACAGCTGGCTCTGCTTGCATGGGAGTGAGATTAATGTACGGGCCAGGGAGGGAAACAGATTGTAATGAGTTGGAGACAACATCTCAACCTTCCATTACAAAAAAGAACAGCTTCTCTTTATCATAGTGATGCTGAGCTTTCAAATCCTGTTTGACTGCTTTATAAACTTAGAATGGCCACGTAGCCTTTCCTTCTTCCTATTTTTTGTTGGAACTGGAAGAGAAACTAGAAATTTCCTGGAAGAGAAACTAGACATGATAATCCCTATGTTCATTTATTATTATGTAATTCTCATGCTCAAAATATGAAGCTGTGAGCATCGAGGTATCTTACATGGTGCTCCGTTGTTCTGCTGTCTTCAAAGCTAAGATCTATTATGATCTACTCCTACCTGCAAAACTCTCCTTTTGCCCCAATACCATGCAGTGCCAGTCAACAGGCCTGGTCTTAATTTTGGAAAGAGTGTTGGAATTAGCCTTTCTTTGGGAGAAATTTAATCATTTTACCAACTGTGTGAGTACACACTATTCAGGACTCTTTCTGAGAGATGTGGGGAAGAAACTTTGCCTTTGAAGGGACTTGACTTTGTCACATGTTCCTGAAACTTCTCCAGAACATTCTGCAAGGCATTTTACTTAAAAAAAACCCCTTTCTTTAAAGGTGGATATGCAAAGGAGAGATTCAATAAACCCATGCCAACCAAAGAAGAAAACAGTAGAGTTAAATCATGGGAGCAAGAAAAGTTTGAATGTGCATGAAACTGAACTTTGACCCTAAAAATCCCAAAGTTGGATCACAAGTATTTTTTATGATATGTACAAGATCTAATGTGAGCTGTCAGGAAAGCATTCATTAAATGGGATATTGTACCGAACTCCTGTTTTTGTTGATGTTTATGAGCTTCTTCATTCTGCATAATTTTTCCTGGTAAACCTCAATAAATCCAGAGGTTTATAACTAAGCATTTACAAGCAGTGGCACTAATAATTATAGGGATCCATTTCCCCTTACTCTTACCTAGCTGTGGTCATAGGACATGGCAAATCTTAACAAGCTAAAGAATTTCTCAATAAAGATATGCCTTGTTTACTTTTTTATTTGTCTTGTAAGTCATCAAAATGTGAAGGTGCTTTCCTATATTATTTTGTGGTATTTGTGTAAAGAATTCAGTAACCTGCAGGTTATATTACAAAAGTTGGATTAGGTTCCATGCATTTTATTGTAATCAAGTCACTGGATAAGAGTCATAATATTTGAAGCAAAGAGTTACTTGTTTAGAGGTTCATTCTTCTAATTTTTAGGGTGTTTTTATTTTTCTTTCTTATCCCATAAACCATGGAAATTTGGTTCTATGGCTGCACACCTTTAGGAGGAATAGAAATGACTGCAGCTGGAATAGTTGTTACATCACTTGTCTAGGAAATACATAAAAATTTTCAACTAACAATCTCTATGAGACTTTCTGGTTATTGCCTAGACCATTATATAAAAACATAGTGTAATATGATTGTATGTATTGTATATTGTTGCTATATACTATGGCTACTTTAATGTAGTAAGGAAAGTAATGAGATTAACAGCTTCTGGTGAGAGGTTCTGAGATTCTTTTCCCTAATTCCAACTTTATTTTGTCCATTTAACTTCTTATTTACTATGATTATTAAAAAAAAAAAAAAAAATCAGCATCATTCTTTCCTTCTGTATTTCTCAGCAAAAGCTGTGTTTTACATTGAAATTGCAATTTCCGTAGGAATATATGTACTGGATTTGACTAATCTAGGGACCTGTGCATCTGAGGCACAGGGGCATGTGCTCTGCAAGCTGCAAATGAGTTTGAGTAGAGGATGCTTCCTAAAGCTTTCTCTTCATTCAAGTTGGTGATGCCTCTGGATCCATACAGTAGTCAGTTGTCTTTCTGACAATGAAAATAAGCGCATACGACTTGGTTAAGAAATCAGGCAAGGTATGCTGTGGGTTATTATCCGACAGTTTTGTGCATCTAAGTGCTTCTTTGATCTGGGCACTGAAAACTTTATTCATTGGGAAAGCACTATCATATTCTTAGCATGTCTTGGGTCCTACAAGGTATTTATTGTTTTGGTGGTACAAAGTAAGGCAATAAAGAATAACAGGAGTTGTAAGCACTCCCTGTCTGGTCAGATCCAATCAGAGTTTATATATCTCAACTTTGAAAGACTGGCAGGGATCCAGGGGCTCTATTGCATAGTATTTTTTTTTCCTTCGTGCAAAATGTGGCATTATTCCCTACTTCTCTGTGTCAGATATCAAGCCTTAAATTCCACAAACCACTTCATCTTGCAATTAATATCTGTTCATTACCTACTCTTCTTATTTAGTTAGAGGTTACACATATCTTCAGAGGTGCTTATCTCCATTATCTGAGAAGCTCAATCCTAGATATTGATTAAGCATTTTAGAAGATCTCTTCAAAATTGGAATGCTTTCTCTTCATGAGGAGTTTATGGGGAAATAATACAGACTTCATTGTTTGTTTCATAGTCAATTACAGCAACCAGTCCCCTGTAACAACCTTATAGTTTTATTTCTTTCTCTCTTTAGAATCCAGGATATTGAAATTACACATCTCTTCACAAATGGAATATTTCCCATTTAGAACCATAAGAATTCTTGTATTTTCTTTGCCTCAGGGCTTCAGGTTTTGTGTGTGTATGTGTCATTTTCAGTGCAGTAAAAGCTGCATATTGCAAATAAAACCCAAAAACTGCCAACCAAAAACCTCACTGTCTGGTGAGTATAACCTTAAGTCCAGCCCTAAGCAGCCCTGCCATAATCATTTCTTCTGAAAGTGTTGGTTTAAAAGGAGAATTCATATCCAACAGACCAAATCATTTGAGACTTCTGTGAACATCTGATGGGAATCTTGGAACTGATAGTCTCATGGCACATGCTCAGAGGTCAGTGAGCATATTGGCGGCATCTGTTTGATACAAATCTAGAAATAAATGTATGATCAACACTGATAAATATGTACAATTTGTTTTGTCTATAGGTTCAGTGTCCCAAAATGGTATTGGTATTCTATGTAGTGCTGAATATGACATTGTTGAAATCCATTCCTTTTCTAAGCTGGAAGAATGTGTCTTTTTGTTATGCCAACTTATTTGTTGTGTAAAGTGTGATGCAGGGCAAAAAAAATGTTTTACTGGCCTTCTTTGAGGATGCTGATATCATTTTTCATGATCCTTGTATTTATTTTTATTGCTGACTACTTTTGTAGCCAGAACTTGAGTAATTTAAATAAGAATTCAAAATGAGAATTTTGTTTGGTAAAATCAGGAAATGTTTGCTCGATGTTGTTACAAGTCATGCCTTGATCTACATAGCCTGCTTGACATTTTCTGACCACTCCACAAGAAAAAAAAAAGGAGTGTGAAGCACTAGAGCCAAGCTTGAAATTCTTGTCCATCATCTCTTTGGCAAGTCCTGAGAAACAACTTTCATTTCCCCAACTCATTCAAGCCTCATCTAAAGATGTTATGCTGTAGTTTTAACCATATCCTCTCTGCTTAAATAGCATTTCTTAAACCAATGGCAGTAACTTTAGTATTGTTATTCACATTTTAATATAACTTCCTAAAGGGGTTAGAAATGGTGAAACCCTGTATAGGGACACGATCAAGTAGCTATGCATTGAGAAAACTGGATACATTTCTCAAGGATTATTCTCTGCAAAAAACACATCCACAAAAGAGAGTCTGCTGATGACATCATCTGGATGGCAGCAACATTTTGGGGGTATGAGGTTTAATTCCTCGTAATGTTCAGAGTTCAAAGCCATTTCTTGCACCTCCTTATTGAATGGTTGATCCTGGAGAGAAGGGGCTACTGTGGGTGGGGAGGAGCCCTCCCAAATCCACTCACTGGCACTGTTTTAATGCAGAGCACACAGTTCATGTGGCTATGGAGCTATCAAACCACGTAGGTGGAGAATTCAACTCAAGAGATTATGCCTTGTTCCCTGCTCCAAGGACTCTTAAAATATTTTTGCAATATCTTTTTAATTAAGCAGGAACTTCCCAAAAAATTCCCGAGGACATGAAAGACACCTATTCCTTGCAGGGCATAAAAAAATAATTTGTGATTTTTCTTGGCTGCAACTGAGACTTTTCTGTCTTTGGTCCAACTTTCTCCTAAATAGGGAGGATAAAGTAACTGCCTGTCACTGGTCTTGAATCAAGTCAGTGGCCAAGCAAACAGCATAACTAAAGAAATTTCAGTAGGGAAATGTACCTGTTAAAGTATTTGTGATTAGATATTGTTGTAGTTAAATTAAATAGTTTTACAAAAAGTGAAGTTTCAAGTTTTAATGCTATTTACTTTGGGTGATTTTACTGCTCAGAATACAGTTATTTCATAGTTTCACATGTGAAATCTAGAGAAAAGAAGTTGGCAACTTAATCCAATTTCACAAGCCTCCAAATTGTTCGATTAAAAAAAAATCTGTATCATATATTATTCTTTACTTATTCTTCATTAGAACTGTTACAATTGAAAAATAATTAGATGAGGTTGCAAATAAAAGACAGATAAAAAGGCAGATAGAACTTCATAAAGTTTGAAAAATCTCAGCAAGTAAAAGAAATGTATCACAGAATGAGATATTAATAAACGTTTTCTTATCAGCTATAGTCTCTCTTAAGAAACTGTAGCTGTATGGCATTCACTTATAGATATTCTACAGACACGTTACTTCTAAGTGGACTGCATGAACTGTTAGGGGTATATCTATCTTCAACTTAGACAAAATGTTATTAATTTCTATCTCAGCTCTAAGGCACATCTTTGGCAAGCTGAAAAATCTCTGTAAGACTGGAAGTAGAAGGTGAACTACTGAGCATGATTCATTAAAAGTATATATATTTTGAGATTGTTGAAATTACTTCTTTTTGGTCAGGCAAGAAAAATCTGGTTTAGACCTAGGAAAGGTAAAACTTTGCCACTAGAGTATATGAGAATCAGTATAATAATCTGAGATAGTTTAATTTTCTTTGTGAAAGAAGCAGACATAATTGATGTGGTGGCTGAGACATGTAATAGAGCATGTACTTGTTATTTAGTGAAGATTTTTGCTTGATCTTTGCCAGAAGATTGAGGAGTTAGAAGCTTTATAGAAATAGTCTTCAAAAAAAGCACACTGCTTGGTTTTGCTGTCAGTTGCTTTGCGTCGTAATCTCAAGTAGATCTGAATTTCTGTTTAGAGCTTGAACTCTCTGTGAAATATGTTCGAATTAGTCTGACTGGAAGTGGATTTAAATTCCAATTTGAGGCGTGAAATGGCTTCTGTGGAATGGTACACAAATTGCCCTTTTCCCTAAACTTTTGTGATTAATCAGAAATCCTGCTAGTGGAGATGTTATTTGTACCAATTTATAATCTGTTTTACTTAATGGAGCAGTGATCTTTTCTGTGCTAAAGGCAGGTATTTAACTCTTTGCATGGGAGCTACTCGGAGAAAGCTTTGCTAATTCAGCTGAAAACTGACAATATCCTTGATGTTTTTGAGACACTATAACACATGGGAATAAAATCTACAGAGCAGAGAAGTATTTTAAAAATGTTGTATGTTCACAAATTTTTCCTCTGGAAAACCGTAAAGCGAGGATTTTTTGGTGATTCTCCTTATTTCCATTGATAGATGCATCCCAAAATTGTTCTATTTTAAAATGGAAACATTTTTTTAGAATTTTATTTTATTCTTTTTCAGAGAGAAAATTTGTTCTGCAGTCATTATTGTGCTGAATATGTTATTAATTTGTATGTTCTTTCTGTCCTCCCAGACACATGGCTTTCGAGAAAGGTCCTCATTTTTTAATTTACCTAGATCATCACTTCTTTATTCAAAAGGTTCTTTAAGTCAATAGTTCAAATTTCTGTGCAGAAAGGATAGCTCATAAATATTCCCTTCATAAAATAAATACTAAATTTTGGCATGCAACATGAGAAAGTCCTCTAGTTGAAGACATACTACTGAATTTCTCTCAGAATACCCACTGGGGCATCAGGAAGCTTTCTAATAATTTTAGAAGGAATGCAAATAGTTTTTGGTTAAAATTGTTCCTTTCAGATTCTAAGTAGTGGATAAATTAGCTGAATTCTCTCCCCTGCATGGAAGTCTGGGGATGTGTAGTAGACCATCAGACCTCATTTGTTGAAAAGCATTATCAAAAATGTATCTCATTTCAGTGTTGATTTAAAATAATTTCCAATACTATAAAGAAGAACATCAGTATTTACTTGAAGTATAATAGGAAAGAGGGAATATGAAGGATATGAAAGATAAAGAACATAAATCTAAAATATTATGTGTGCTTGCTTTTTATAGACTATCTTTCAAAACTGCAGTTGTTGCATCCAAGAATTGGAAAACAAAACTGCACTAGATTGCATAAATACTGGGGGTCTTACCCAGATAAGAATAATTTAATATGGAGTTTTTCTGTGTTTTCCTTCTACTGCGTCCAAAGCTCTCTTCCAAGAAAGAGCCGAACATTTCCCATTTTCTAAGTTATGCATGTATTCGGTGATTGAAACTTTTAATACACTAAGCAACGTGTGGTATAGCTGTTTGTATATGATTTCATTAATTTTTAATAAATATATTAAACTATGAATGTACATTTTTAACACTTCTTTTTTTTTTTTTTTTTTCTTTTCTAATTGCTAAGACATGGGACAACTGAATGTCCTATTTTAAGATTACAGTAATTTCATGATTATAAGCCACACTTTTTTCATTGAAGAATCTAGCCTACCCCAGTAGTGCGGCTAATCACCAGGTGTGTCTTATTTATGGACAAATTCCAGTGAAATGCCAACCCGGAATTGAGAGCCAGCCGGGGAGAGAGCTGCCGTGGAGCCGCTGCCGGGTGGGTGGTAAGCCGGAGCCACTGGCGAGTGGGGAGCGGGCAGCAGGCCGCCGCTGGATTGCAAGGCCAGCCTAGCTTCGCCGCCTTCGCATGAGTGAGCGAGCCGCCTTTGCTGCGTTCACACGGGCAAGCGGGCCGCCTTCGCCACCGTGAGCGAGGCGCCGCCGCCTTCGCACTGGGGAGAGAGCTGCCGCCGCCCACTTTGCACGGGCGAGCGAGCCGCTGCCGCCACTGAGCAGGAGGGGGCTGTGGCAGCCAGCGCCGGAGGCCGGAGTGCCGGGGCCTGCGGCACGGGGAGAGCGCCTGGGGCTGCCTTTAAAGGCTTCGCTGGTCTATGAAAACTGTTTGCAAATTGAGCACCTGACACCAAACCCCGTGCTGGCGTGATTCTGTTACTAACTCGTTACTTTGTCGCACATGGATCCTCGCTTTTAAAAAAAAAAAATAAATGCAGCTTATATTCGGGTGCGGGTTATATATGGACAAATCTCGTGGTCTACCCAGCTACCGGGATGTGCAGCTTATAATCAGGTGTGGCTTATAATTGTGAAATTACTGTACTATATATTTATATTTCATGTAGTTGGACACAAAGTGGGAAATTTAATTTCATTAGCAGTTGCTTTTTCTTAAATTTAAAGCCTTAACTTCCCTGCTATTTTTTTCCTAACTTCTCTGTCTAACAATATACCAGCAGAGCAGTAATGACCATGGACTTTCCTAAAGGCTTTTAAGCTGTAAAATTCAATGCTATTATGGGGCCAAAGATCCTTAGATTATTGTTGTTCTCTAGGAATAGCAGTACTACGCAAGCAACCTCCGAAATGCCTTTGATATTGAGCATGGGGAAAAAATAATTTGGTTTAAATTCTGGAATGATTAAAAAAACGACACAACCTATTTTTCTTCCTGTAGCACACCTAGAACAGATGTTTTTATGCCTGGTTTTCACTTCACGTGGGGACAGAAACTCCAAGAGCAAAAATATTCATGATTTTGTACTAAGGTCTCACATGAACAAACTTTAAGATTTTTCAAGTCCCAGAATGTAGCTTTTTGTTATTGCTTCAGTTAATTTAATTTACTGAAGTTCAATTACATGTCAACGAGCAATGATTTAGGAGTTTTCCAGGTCACTTGCATACTTTTTTCTTTTCCTTCAAGTATACTACAATGGAGTAAGTAAAACTAAGAGACTTGAATAATAGAAAGCTGAAGTTTTTTCTGTTTCCTGCAAGTGATGGTACAGAGGCACATTTTGTTTAGCAATTTTGGTGTTTAAAAATAAATCTCCATATCAACAGGGCAGAACAATTTGCAACATTTCTTGGGGAATGCAACAAAATTCTTTTTTTCTATTTCCAGCTACAGTATTTCATAGAAGGTTTTGTTATACAGCTACGTAATTGCCTTTTTGAATTAATAAATGCACTTTATATCTCCATTTCTCTTAATATCCACCCTTGTCTTGTTATCACTATGATGATGATGACCTGTAATAGTAAGAAAATCACAATGGTTTATTGTTTAAATCCTTCATAAGCTTATCACATTCCATTCTCTGTTCAAAGCAGAACATTCAGATTTTTAACCTCCACTTTTGTCTGATACTTGTAGAAAAATCACATCTATATATTTTCTTACACCATGAAAATATATTAAAAGTAGAGAAAAAGAACAAAGTAACTATCACACTAGTCAGATTGTTCAAACGGTGGTTTAGTTTCAAATGGAGAGACAAATATGTAAAACAGCTCTGAAAATAAAAAGAGAAATTAATATATAATAATTTAAAATTAAAGATAGCATATTTTGCAAGTATATTAATGGTAAAAAGAAGGGTAAGACTAACCTTTGTTCCTTATTGAATGAGAGAGGAAACTTAGTAACTGCAGCTGAGGAGAAGGCAGAAGTGCTCAACCCCTTTTTTGCCTCAGTCTGCAGTGGGAAGATGACATGTCCTTAGCACAGCTCTCTCACAGGGAGCAGAATGGTCCCCCTGTTATCCAAGAGGAGGCAGTCAGAGAACTGCTGAGCAGCTTGGATGTTCTAAATCTATGGGCCCAGATGAGATCCACCCCAGGGTGATGAGGGAGCTCATCCCAGGCAGATGAGCTTGCAAAGCCTCTCTCTATCATTTACCAGCAGTCCTGGCTCACTGGTGAGGTTCCAGATGACTAGAAGCTGGCCAATATGATGCCCGTTCACAAAAAGGGTGGGAATGAAGATCCTAGTAATTATAGGCCAGTTAGCCTTACCTCAGTAAGGTTAAGGAATAGTTTATACTGAGTGTCATCACTCAGCCCTTAGAGGATGGCCAGGGTATCAGACCCA
>VRYO01001463.1:71053496-71187448 GCA_009812075.1 Sialia sialis | reverse complement strand
CCAGTGGTGTCCCTCAGAGGTCTGTGCTGGGGCCAGTTCTGCTCAATATTTTCACTGGTGGCATGGAGGAGGACATTGAGTCTTTCATCAGTAAATTTGCAGACAGCACTAAGCTGGGAGTGTGTGTCAATCTATTGGCAGGTAGGAGGGCTCTGCAGAGAGAACTGGAATGGTTGAATGGATGAGCAGAGCCCAGTAAGATGAAGTTTAGTATATCCAAGTGCCAAGTCCTGCATTTTGGCCACAATAACCCCCTGCAGTGTTATAGGCTGGGAACAGCAAGGCTGGACGGTGCCCAGGCAGAAAGGGAGCTGGGGATACAGCCCGCTGAACATGAGCCAGTGGTGTGCCCTGGGGGCCAAGATGGCCAAGGGCCTGAATCAGGAAAGATGTGGCCAGCAGGAGCAGGGAGGTCATTCTTTCCCTGTACTCAGCACTGGTGAGGCCACACCTTGAGTGCTGTGTCCGGTTCTGTCCCCAGAGTTTAGGAAGGACATTGAGATGCTTGAGTGTGTCCAGAGGAGGCAATGAGGCTGGTGAGGGGCTTGGAACACAAACCCTATGAGGAACAGCTGAGGAAGCTGGGGTTGTTCAGCCTGGAGAAAAGGAGACTCAGGGGTGACCTTATCACTCTCTACAACTCCTTGAAAGGTGGCTGTGGTCAGGTTGGTCTATTTCTCCAGGCCGCAACCCACAGAACGAGAAGACACAGTCTAAAGCTGTGCCAGGGGAGATACAGAATGGACGCTGGGAAAAAGTTTTTCATGGAAAGAGTGAGAAAGTACTGGAATGGTCTGCCTGGGGAGGTAGTGGAGTCATCATCCCTGGATGTGTTTAAAAAAAGACTGGACGTGGCACTCAGTGCCACAGCCAGTTGAGGTATTAGGGTACAGGTTGGGCTCCATGATCTTGAAGGTCTCTTCCAACACAGTAATTCTGTGATTCTTTGCGATTAAAAAACAAACAAACAAACAAACAAAAAACTCACAAAAAACCCTGCATCTTGATGAAGCGTCACAATTCCATATTCATTTTCAGGTTCACTCTTTTCTCTAAAGAATCAATGAATATACATCTAAAATATGGAAATATTTAAATTAAAGTTGCAAATTAAGATGGGAATTTTAAAATCAAATTATATTATTTTTGTTTTCTGAATCATTGTAGAAGTACTGTGTTTACCCATAGTATATTTTTCACTTTTAAAGCAGGAGAATTGAAGCTCATTCTTCCACTTATCCTTTAGACTGGAGCATGATTAAAAAATGTATTCTTATATTTCAAGTATAATTATGTATCCCAGAAACCTAAAAGTAACAGATAAATTAAGTTACAAAACATAAGATATAATCTTATCTTCTAAATATGCTCTTGCTTTAAACCAAATTGTACCCCACCCCCATGTGGGGGGAACAGATAATAGCCAAAGCTTTAATTATCCATATTCTACTTATGAGTTAACTAATTTTAAATTTATTTTTAGAAAGGGTGGAGAAGAGTAGGATTTAAATCCTATCGCATTCTGTGTACCATATGAATCATTTTTGATGTTACACAGATTGCTAAATCATAAGTCCTGGGCTTCCCCTTTTTAGGCTGAACCAGCTGCTGCATTAGCTGTTCCTGCGGGTTTTTTCTGTGTTGAGTGCATTAAAGCCCTTATGCAATCTAATACTTTCTGTTCATTGGGATAATTTTCTGCTGTTAGCCTACTGCACATTCTACTTCATGGTAGGGCTTTTTCCAGTTCCTGTGGTGGAAGAAAGCAAATATTGATGATGTATTTTTTCACAGTGGCTGAATGGTTATCAATCACCTTGCACGTTCCTTTTTTACTATTACACATTCAGCTAATCAGTTTTATATTTTGGTATTTCAATTTATTGTTCTGAAAGATCTCTGCCTTGAAGATGACCCTAATGCCCTATTTCATTTTGTTTCTATGGTGTTTAATGCAAATGTTCTATCATTATTATAAACACTGTTTATATGTACATATGGATATTATTTACAAGATATTTAACATTAACATATTTTTTCCTTTAATTTTGACATTCTTAATACTGTCTTAATGCTTTTATTTTCTAATGGGAAAAGTAATTTATGAACAATGAATCATATGAAAAAACAGTGTATAATGGATAAAAATAAAGTACTTATTAAATATAATATTCCAAAGTCTATTTCAAACTAGGCTTTTTGAAAATATACATAATTCATATTTTTTTAGCTACATTTTATTCTCTTGAGTCTCCATCTATTAAATTCCCTGATCATTGTGCTGCCAGATTAGGCTTATCAATGAGACTGTTTTCACATGTGTGTGACATACAGAGTAGAGTAGTTCTTGCATAGGTGGTATTTCATTCAAGTTTAGTTACGAGCATCTCCTGAAGTTCTGAATGTTGCTTTAGCATTTGTGTATTATGTTGACTGCCCCTTTCCATCACACTGACCACATCTTTCCATCTGCTTAAGCTGTATTATTATTCTGAAGAATGTTTTGTATGAATTTTGAAAAATACAGTTACCTCAACAGTTTATAATTTACAGTAGATTTTGCTGTTTCTTGAGGTTTTTCTTAGTATACATGAGATTTTCAGATCTGTAAAGGCACCTTGTTGTGCTCAGAAAGTGCAGGAATGTTTATTAAGTCTTAAATATAAGCATAGAACTGTCCTGAAGAGATACTCGAGACTATGATAAGTTTCTGTTGCTTAAAACTCATAGTTTGGAAGACAGCAATGATTTTTATCTGCATTAATGAAAGATGATAGTGTAGGCTTCTTTTCTGAAAAGCATTGGTTTGGATTCTGTCTCCTGGTTCTGGTTCAGTTGCTTTCTGGAGACCAACCCACTCTCCAAGGTACTATGGCAAGAGTTAAAATTGAAAGTGTTCCCCTCTCAAAAATGAATGGGTAGAGATTTTTTCCTTCTTTTTAAGAAGTGAAATTCAATTACTTCTATACTGCCTCATGATGATTTGTTAAAGATGTGTTTGCTTGAAGAAAGCAGCAATATTTTGTAAACATAACAGCTCAGGCAAATATTTATTCTTTTCTATAGCAAGAATTTGCTAAAGCTTCCTTGAGTGGTTTTATTTCTTTTAGGAAACTCAGGAAATGATGGGTTTATTTTTCGGTTTTATAAATCATCCTTTCATTTTGTCCAATTATAATTTTGTTTTTGCAGACTTTGTTGCCTCCAAGCATGTTCTCTAAAACTCTGTCTCAGGTTCCCCATGCAGATCTTCATCTCTTACACATTACATAGCAATATTTCAACAAGAATTTTTCTATTCTTTCACAGTGATTAGATTTCTATGTTCAGTTGGTGGTTTTGCAAGTCTCTTTAAAACCACTGCAGTACAAGCTAACAAAGCACATTATTTATTCATTCTGGCCGATGTCATCATCTTTTACTACTCCTGTATATAGTTGGCCATCCTTAAAAACAGGCTGTCAGGTGTCTGGATCTATGCCACTATGTCTTGCTTACAGTCAGGATGCAAAGATGCCTTTCATTTGAATTCTTAAATGGCTGTTAGGCTCAGGCTTGACATTTGTGATGACAGTGCAGCTTTCCCTGTGTCCAGGGCAATAAAGTTGCATCCATTAAGATGCTCTGTGGTCACTATCTATACCTGTTTCTTGGCAGAAAGGGACACTTAGTTTGATTATATCATTAAATATTCACTTGAAAGATTATGACGAAAAAGACTGACACAGAGTCTGAAAAACTCCATGCTCTAGAGCCATGTTGCAGACTTATTTCTCTCCCTACTCTTTTTTTACACTCTGTTTTGCTTTGCAACTGTGGTGCAAAAATGGCCAGACAGGCAACACTTTGGAGGATAGGACAGACAACACTTTGGAGGATGGGACTTCTGCAAGTTATTTAGGAAATCTACAGTCTTTGGTGGAGGCAGTGCACAGTGTTGAACACATTGCAGTGAATTGGAAACACTGGAGCAAAACACCTGGCTTTTGAAAGCATTGGAATCACTGGCTATGATTTTCCTCCCTAAGGAAGCCTGATATAGCCATGTTGCACGCTAGAATAGTTTAAGAATGTTGCTATTTACACACCAATACATAACACCAATTCTATCTGTGCCTGTCTCAAAGTCGTGAATCATAACCAGATCCTCACCCTAGTTTGGCCTCCCAGGTTGTCCTTGCAAAATCAATGTCATACACAGGAGGAATTTAAGGCAGAGAGGATAAGTTGTAGAAGTTAGAAGCAAGGCAGTTTATTGAGGCAGAGGTAGATCTCAGATAACATTCTATTCCTTTTTTTTGAGTTTGAATATGACCCACATTTCTCCTGAGAAGAACAGTGTTTCTTCCTGATAATTTGTGGGATCTCAGGCACTGTTTCTTCACTTGAAGCTCAGTTAGCTGTAACTTTCAACATTTCTGAATGTTGTCCTCTTAGACAACAAATGAAAAAAGAATTGTTTGGGAGATGCTGAAAGAGAGCAAAAGGAAATATGATTAATGGAGAATGTATGCCAAGATAAGAAGGAAGAACAAGAGCAATGACAGATGTCTTGGGGAAGGCATTAGTGCTGCAGTTCTCAAAGTGAGAATATTTTATTTCTTTCTGAGGTGGTATTTTGCTGTAACCATGATCTCCAGGTCATAGACTTGAATATAAAGAACTTAAGTTTGCCATCTATAATAAAAGAGACAAGAAACACAAAGTATTTGTATGTGATCATATTCTCCTGTCCAAAGATGTATTTCCAAATTGAATGTATATGTAGGCATATGGGAGGGAGGCCTGCAGTTGTGTGGGTTTTTCTTCTCTTGGGGAAGGTGACAGCAGGTGATTCAGTCTGTACATGCAAGACCCAGCACAGTGGTAGGAAGAAATATTGGTCTGTAAAAGCAGCAGATGAATGTGTGCGGACCTGATTTTTGTCTCATGCAGATAAACTGTGACAAGCCAAATGTGTCATGAATCATATTGAATCTGTTGTCTGCCAGTTAGGCATGTGATATAGAGTTGCACTGACTGATGTATAAAGCAATACCAATTAATTTACATCTGTAAAATGATCTCACTGCTCCTTCTTCTCCTTAGTACATTTTTTCAACTTCTATGCTCAAAAGAAAATCATTCATCTTTCACTCAGTAATTAACACAGTGTTGTGGTTTAACCCCAGCCAGCCTCCAAGTAGCAGGCAGCCCCTCGCTCATCTCCCCACCACTCACCAGTGATCACCAGTGTGATCAGTGAGATAATCAGAAGAAATCATGAGGATTGAGATAAAGACAGTTTAATAGGAAAAGTAAAAGCCACACACACAGGCAAAGCAAAACAAGGAATTAATTTACTCCATCCTATGGGCAGGCAGGTGTTCAGCTGTCTCTGGGAGAGCAGGGCTCCATGAGGTTTAACAGTGACTTGGGAAGACAAATGCTGTAACTCCAAATATCCTCCCCTTTTTCCTTCTTCCCCCACTTTATATCTGAATATGTCACATGGAATATCCCTTTGGTCAGTTGGGGTCACCTGTCCCAGCTGTGTCTCCTCCCAACCTCCCAAGCACCCCCAACTTCCTCTCCAGCATGGCAGTGTGAGAAGCAGAAAAGGCCCGAGCAAGGCTCAGCAATAACAAAAACATCTCTATATTATCAGCCCTGTGCTCAGCACAAACCCAAAACACAGCCCCATACCAGCCACTGTGAAGACAATTCCACCTCAGCCAAAATAAGCACATACAGGTACTGAAATTTTGGGACACATCTCAGACCATATTTTGACTGTGAAACTTACTGTAATTATAGTCAGCATTTTGCATCCACTAGTCATCAGTGGAAACACTGCTTGTTATGTTGTTCAGCTGAGCTGGTTATTGCTTAATTATAGGGCAAAACTGACTATTGGCAACAATTTAATTAGGTTTCGAATATAAGTCTGTTTTAGGTTTTTGGGGGAAAAAAGTGATCATCGGATTAGATATTTTAGTCTCAAAAACGTTAATAAAAATTAAAATTGTAATTTACTGGAAGCTTTTTTTCTAAAATGGTCAAGCATGTTTATATCAAGAAAGGAGGAAAATAGAAACAGGTACATGAAGTGATTATATCAATACTTGAGAGGCTAGGCAGAAGATTTTAACATGCACACATGATTTGATATAATTTTTTAATGGACTAAGAGGAATCCATTTTATATGCTAAGATAATCATTTATGGTTTATCTAATTAGTTTTGACTGGTTAATAGAAATTACATAATATTATATAATGCTGTATTGTACACATAAACTTTCTATTAACTTCCCCTGCTATTTGGTGTATGCCTCCACCTTCCAGCACTATGCTAGGTCTTAGGATTGAATACTCAGTCTTCCTCAGTAAAATGAGGATATTTTAACAGTAATTGTCATCTTGGTTCCCTCTCTTCTCTTTAGTTTTGGAGTCTATTTAAGGCTGCTTTTTTGTATTTTCTTAAAGTTGCTTATTTGCTATTCCTCACTTCCCAAGCATGGGAATGTCGCGTTGCCCTCCCTCAGCCCAGTTACCCTGGAGGGTACAGTGACCATATAGAAGTGCCAGGTTGTGGCCTTGGGTGCTCCCAGGGTGCAGCTGGTGTAGGGATACACATATTTGTGGCCACCAGGCATTCCCTGCCATGGAGAAAGCCAGTACTCACCAAGCCAGGGCCAGATACGTCCTGCGAGCCTGCACTGCCAGCTCTGAACCAAACCTCTGGCCCTGTGCTAGTGATGGCAAATGCACTGCTTTCCAGACTGCAGAAAAGGCTTCCCAAACATTCCTCTTGCCATTATTACCAACTCAAAAGGGAAATCTTTCAAGACTTCAAGGCTTATCTCTGTGTGTGTTTGCAGTGTTGGATCTTGAATACTTACTGTTGCTGGAACATAAAAGATTGCGTAATGCTGCGGCTCCCTAAAATATTTATCAGCATGAGAATGTGATCTTTTGTGTTCAGAACAAATGTACTTTGATATTTTTAAATTATTTAAAAACTTTACAGGAGTGAATCATAAATCTTATCATGTATTCTGACTGGTTTTTCAATGCGTAACTGTCTTTCCTGAGAAATCATATTAAGAATAGAAGTGAAGAGTGAATGTTAATTTTTCAGAGTCAAAATCAAGATAAGTAAGAAGAAGGGGTTCAATCTCATTCATTCATATTCCCCTAGATTCAAAACCTGCATATACTCATGTATATGCGCTTTATTAAATGAACATGATACTTACCTAAACCCCATAATTTTTAACACAAAGAATATTGAAACAAACTGGGGACATTATAGAATTTAATGCTTTTTAAATTGCTTTAAATATAATAAAATATAAGACAACCCAGTAGATCGAAATCAGTAACCCTTGACATGAATGTGCATTTATAAAGCCAGACTTTGAGACCTTGTTTTCTAACTGCTGTGAAGACCTTCCTACACTAATAACTTTTTACCTTTTTTTCCTTTTTTTTTTAAATGTATTGCATCACATGAAAACAAACCTTAAAGTTTTCTAAGTTCTTTTCATTGTGCTATAATAAATTTAGGAAACTTCAGTCAAAATAATCCTGCATTCCAAGGCTTCACTGAAAACATCAGGCACAAAGATTTTTTCACTGAATGACAGCAAGCAGGTAGAATTGCTTGTGCAATTTTTAGTAAATCATTTTCCTCTTTTCATTTTCAGACTATGGCACCATTAAAAAAGTACTTGCCCCAATGAACCAGACTTCAAGCAGCTGCCTGCTCGAGGAAATTGAACTCCTGCCGAAAAGTCAGCGAGAGCCCATCAGGAGCCTTCAGATCCTGCACAGCCAGAGTGTCCTTTTTGTGGGCCTTCAGGAACATGTGATTAAAGTCCCCCTGAAGAGATGTCTCTTCTACAAAACATACAGGTATGAAAAATCAGCTAGCTTTATTTGACTGGAGAAAAATACATGCAGGGGGTTGCAGAAAAATGGTAAGGATAAATGACTGCAAGTAGGAATCCAAATTGTCTCTCTCAACAATGACTTCCTGTGTATACTGTTTATCAGAATGTCTCCAATGACTTGTACTAACTTGTTAGGACTAGATGAAGCTCTCAAGGAATTATATTCATATTGAAGTGTCATTATGCAGCTTCTGAATTGTGAAGTGAAACAGTAAGAAATCTTTTATATAGAAGACAGTTATTTGGTAAAGTTCAACATAGCTGCTGATTTAATACATTTGAAGCTTCTAACTTGAACAAGTTTAGGTTTTGTTTTGTTTTTTAAGCTGTTTTATAAATGAATAAACAATGTCTCTGAATTCTGAAACAAATTGGGTTGGATGAATTGAGAATCAGGAGCACTTGGAAAAGTGGCTGTTTAAAGGTAGTGTTGGATCAGCAAACTGTAGTAAATGTTTAAAGGTACTAGGTAAAAGGGCTGTGCAGCCAACAGTTGTTCACTCAAAGAAAGAAGGTGACTTACAAATAATGACTTGGTTGTAGACTGTACTATGATATTTAAGGGACTTAAAGTTCAGCACACAACTTCTTTAATAGGGTATCTGAAAATGCATCTGGCTTGGAAAAAAGGTATTAAAAATTGTTAATTTCATCTAGTTAGTTTTATCTTCCCTTTGATTTGTGGGGTCCTGGTAATTCAGTACAATTGTGTTACATCAGATAGATAATGAATCAGTTTGAGGTTTTGAGAACTGTGGCAGAGGCATGTGGTTGTTTTTTAGCTTTTTTTAGCCTCACCTTGTTTAACAAACATTCCTATGAAAATCTGGGCTGTTAAAGGAGGAAGAAAGGCTGCAAGTTGCCTCTCTTGGCTGCTACACTCAGGCTCAGAGACATTATTTGGTGTAGCAGAGATATTACATCTCCCATAAAAGGCAGCGTGACCATTCACATGTAAAGACATTTCTGGCCATGAGAGGGACCACAGAGTTGGTTACAGCAGGGAAGTGACCACAGGACACAGGCGTAGTAAAGCTGTGTCTCAGTGACAGTGGAAGGACATTTCCAAGGGACCTGGCTCACCATGGGGATTGGTACCATGCAGGAAGCCGGTGAAAAGCTGCTGGGTTGGAAACAAGACTGAAGGAAAAGGTGTGCACTAGAAAACAGAAGACCAGAGAAGGGTTCTACTTTTTACCATTCTTTACCAGCCCTTTTTTTGTTTATGCTGTCATATGTAGAATATTTTTGTCATTTTATATTGAAATAAAACACTTGAAGCCCCACTGGAAGTCCTTTTTTTAGGGAAAAATTTTATATGGGTAAGTCTTTGCTTCAAGCATTTTGTCCGTTCTACTAGACCAAGTTTCACTTTCCTTGAAAATTGCATCTTTCCTTGCTTCAGAGAGTTGAAAAAGGATGAGTGGTGATGAGTATTTATGCCAAGCCTATAGTCTGCTGCTGACATTTCAAGGCTGGTGCTTCACTTTGTTTTTAGTGAGGTGTGAATGCCCAGGGTCCCTGGTACCTCTGCTTCTCTCAGGACAATTCCCAAGGCATGGCAATGTTATTCCAGCTGAAGGGCCCAAAAATACTTCTGCCCTTGCAAGATAGGACTGCTGTTTCAAATCACAGACCCCATGAATGGCTGCAGGCTATTCATTCCTCTCTCCATGTTTGAGCAGTGGGGTCTAATTGTCTAATTTTTGAAATTTCTTTTAGAACAAAAGAAAATAAAACAAAAAGAATGGTTCCTTTCCCATGTTACTGAGAACAGTAGTTAAATGCCTCAAATCCTTCTCAAATGATAATTTATTCCTTTGCCCAGGGGTATATGAAGTCTCATCTTCCCATGGAATGACTTATTTAAAGGAGATAAAATGATTCCTTGCGGGGTTTTTCAATCATGTCTTTTGTAGTTGTATGACTTCTCTTGTAGTAATTAAATATTCATTGCACCAAAAGGCTTGCCATCCTTGCTTTCTTCATGGTTAAAGAGTTCTCCAGCAATTCTAGCTTTGTTATTCGAATAAGGAAAGGATTTACACATGTGATCCAGACAAAAAAAAGGAATTTCCTTGTCATCTATCATTAGGGACTCAGGTTATTTGGAGAATGCAGATGTAATCTTTCTCTCACCTATAATTTACTTTTCGTTTGACTAGTTGTTTTCTTTCTGGCTTATGCTGGATTTTTTTTTTTTTTTTTCCTTTTTGCATGGGGAGAGAATACAAGTACATTACTTGAGGCTACACATTTCTTGAGGCATTGAAACATCTTAAACTTGCTCAATGCATTTCTGGGTGCTTTAATACTCACATTCTTCTATTATGTTGCTATCTATTATTTCTATACTCTAACAATAGGTAAACAGAGTAATGGGTGAACCTTACCTAAGGTAATACATTGGAGCATAGTGGGGTTTTTGTTGGGTTTTGTTTGTTTTTTAAAAATTATTTTATTCTATTTATTCACATTTATCATACTAAGGGCTGTATAACTGCCAAAGTTACTTTCTGAAATTCCGTCAATGATAAGTAGAGTCTCTTCCCCAGATTAAGGATGTGTATTCTTCAGTATCCACTTCACATAATTATTGAGGAATGGGGCATGCTTGTGTATGAATAACAGCCTTAAAAAGTCTAAAGGTTGAAGACTTGCTACCTTACCTGCTCATTTTGTGTAAATGGCAGCATGCTCAGTGCCTAATCTTATCTAATCTCTTTGTTTAGGTTTCTTGCTGAGCTTTCAGACAATACAACTTCAGTCCCTCTGTTGAGCAGACTCTTTCATGAACTAATATCTCAATGTCAAGATAATTTTCTTGAGACTGTCTCCATTTAAATTTATTTCATTATTCCTCGTTTCATCTTCTCAGCCTCTAAAGCATGCAGTTGTTGCTTTTATTTGTAGTTTATTATGTCTCCTTAATAATCACTCTAATATGCTCTGCACATCATAAGTCTGTTCCTCCAGCAATTTTCAGTGTGGAGGAACCCTGTGATCTGCAGCTGCTCTGACAGATATCCCATCTGCTGTAGCACGACTCCACTCATGACTCTACTCCCATAAATACTGTTAACAAAGGCTCTTGAAAATACATTTGGAGGCTATTTTTTTTTTTCTGGGAGGGGGGATGTTTTAAGTGCTATTTTCTGCACTTTTTTACTGTGACAGCAGACCTTACCATGGGCAAAACCTGTTGTCACACCCATAGTTTGGGTTGTTTAGCACTTTCCATTATGCCCTGATGTTTCCATCATTCATGAGTTGCCAATGCCTGTTATTTGGGTTTGCATGGGGGGCAGGTGGAGGGTATCTCACACAGACTTCTGCCAATGCCTGAATAGTTTGGAACATCCTGTCATAATTGTCCTGGTTTTGAGAGTCAGCTAGAGAACAGTAATCTGGGATGTGTCAGTACTTTGGAGAATCAGTTCTCAAAAAAGCCCTGCCATCTTCAAGGTACAGAAAGCGGCAGAGCAGTTACCTAAATTCAGTTCTCCTTGGAGAAAATCCTTAAGATTTAACCGGGTTATTTTCACCTGGGTATTGCAATTCATATGTTTATCAAACTTTTACAGAAGTCCATCAATGATGTTCACTGGAGCTGTTTTCACAGATGATGTCTCTACTTCTTCAGAGTTGAGTAGGCCAAGCATGAAGCACAACTGACTTTTATACATTGCTAATTAACTATAATGTGAGATAAATAGAATAATTATCATGAGAAGATTACTATTAAACTCTCTCAAATTTCATTTTCTGTGTTTTTCTTCGAAGGTTCTATGCATCTGTAATCAGGAGTAGTATGGGGGTAGAGACTGTCCCCTGAAACAAAGAAACAGCTTTTTTTTGTTGGCATTTGCAGTCTTCAAAAGCAACCCTGGATGGCAGTGATTTTTCTGAGGCAAATTTGTCAAAGTTATACTTCATACTGGCATTTTCAGTGCATTAGTTCTGAAAGGACAATGAAAGGCTGTATCAGCTCAATGTTCTTTAAAATCTTCCCAAGCAAGGGTCAAGGATTGGTATTTTCTAATGGGTATTTTATGGAAGATAGGTTTCACACACTTGAAAGACTTGAAAACTAATCTTACTATGATGTTATGTCTAAGTAAATATATCATGCCATCTGCTAAAAGCTGTACAAATAGTCACTTCTCTGACATAAAAAGATCTCACCAACTTCTGGAAATTTTTGAGTTTTGGGGTTTTTTTTGTTTTTTTACAAAATATACCTAAGATACTACTGGGTCACAAAGCTGTCTCACTAAGTAATGTTATTATAGCTGTTCTACTGTAACTAACCTTTCACTCTTCGAACTTCTTTATTCTTATTTTGGTGTCTGTGAGCCATCAGTTAAGCAATCTGCACAAACACAGGGTACTGAATTAACTAACAGAAGAAAACTATAAATAAAACTAAAACTAAATATACTTTATTTCATTCCTAGAACTCCAGCAAGATTATTTGATTACGTATTTCAACTACTTTTGCATTCCTTTGTTTTGCCCTAGCTGCAGATTTTGCATCCTCAGAAGTACCCTTACACTCAGTAGAAACCTGTTTTCCTGGTAGTAAACACTCTGTAACATTAAATAGTAAAAGAATTATTCCCAAATATTGATACTATACAAGTTAAAAACAAGTATGTGGTTTAAACCAGTACTAGGTGCTCGTGTGTCCAGAAGAACTTGCCAGAAATGGAATTGAAATTGCCATTTGGAAATAATCATTCCAATGTACTTATTTTGGGATATTCAGGTGGATTTCCTGATTTTAAAATATGCAGGCTTTATTCCAGTTTAAATATGAGAAATCTGCTGCTGCATTATAATGTCAGAACCACATGAGGACTGATCTGAATTAGTGATTCCAGAGTAATATTCCAGTATCAGAGTCCTCATAAATTTCCCAGACTGAGATAAACCATTCTCCTGTCTGCAAGTCTAGATTATAAGCACATATTAAAAAATGGCAAACTTTGGGGGGTATTAGATACACTGAAAAATTATCCTCAGTTGGTGTCAACTTATGAACACTATTGAAGTCAGCAGAACTATCAAATAAGCACAGTTGTAAGTTTGTTGCACTCAAAAGGACTAGAATATTAGTCCCATACTGCAGAGGGAATAGCTTGACCCTTTCTGCCTCTGTGAAGATGAAAGGTTTTGCAGAAAGTGTCCATCTATCTGTCCTGCAAAAATGTATTAGAGACCAACTGTTCATTTACATTTTGCTGCTCCTGAAATATTTAGTGACAGCTCTTCAAAGTGTGACCTATGTATGTATGTATTTGTGTTGTAAGCAGATATTTTAGTTAAACAAGAGTTTTACACCCTGCTCCAAATTTATTTCTTGAAGTAGCCTTATTAGGGAAAGAAAAATGTCTGTTTCTGTCCTGGTTTGGAGGACAGGTGTCTGCTAAGAAAGGCAGAAGCCTCTCTTTGAAATGGAGAATGTAAACCCCCTCCCCCCAAATTATTAAAATTTTGAAATCAAGGGGCTCTCAGGCAAAGATGTGGGAATTAGGAATACCAGTTCTTTACTAGGAAAATTAAAATAGAAATACAGTACTACAAAGAAACAAACCCCAAACCCTGGCAAAGTCAGAGTACAACCTGACACCCCGTCAGGCAGGGTGTTGGTAGCAGTCCCATGGTGGCTGCAGTTCTCTTGCAGTGACAGATGTGGTTCAGTTGAAGTAGTGCTCCTGTAGAAGGTTCCGTTTCCCTCCAGAGGTCCAGTGCTGATGTGGAGAAGTCCAGTTTTCCTCTGGAAGTCCAGTGGAGAAGGGCTACCTTAGTGTCCCAAAATCTCAGTTTTTATCTTGGTAAGAAAGGATTGGCTCTTCTCCCGGCTGCAGCATCTCTCAATGGGATGAAGTAATTTTATCAGTCTCACAGTGGGACTCAATGGGCCATTAGCAGAAGATGACTCCCTAGAGGAAGGATGTGTTGTGAAGGATAAAGAACACTGCCTCACCTGGTTTCAATGGATGGCCCATTAGCAGAATATCTCCCATGTAGATAAGGATCACTGTTCCTACCCTCAACAGATGGTGATAGAATAGATGCCTTTGATCACATCCTGCATTGTAACCCAATAGAGTTTCCTTTTAGTTTACAAGGATGTAAGTAAACCAGATAGACTTTACTACATATTTGCAATTCAGATTTTACTAGTAGGATATTATTTTAAACAAAAAAGTGACCTAAGAAAGAAAAATTTAAAACAGGCACATATTCATATATCATGATGTAATTAATTTTGTTGCTTTAAAAAGAAAGAAGAATAACCCCAGGCACCAGAACCAGCTGGGGTGACCTGCTGGAAAACAGCTCTGCGGGGAAGGACCTGGAAGTCCTGATGGACAGGTTATCCATGAGCTGGCTGTGTGCCCTGGGGGCCAGGCAGGCCAATGGTATCTTGGGTTTGCATTGCCAGGAGGTAATCTATCCCTGTACTCTGGTGAGGCCGTTATCTGGAGTGCTGTGTGCAGTTCTGGACTCCTCAGGACAAGAAAGACATGGAGCTCCTAGAGCGGGTCCAGCGGAGGGCAGGAAAGATGAGTAGGCTCTGACTCATCTCTTCTGTGAGGTGAGACTGAGGGAGTTGGACCTGTTCAGCCTTGAGAGGAAAACAATGAGAGGAGATTTATCAGTATATGTAAATATCTGAAGGGAGGGTGTTGAGAGGATGAAGTGCATGCTCTGAAAGTTGTCTTTCAAATGGCATCAAATGTCTTTCATATTTGATCCATATATAGTCACTTGGAAGCATCAACATTGTGTGATTTAAACAACTTTTATACATATACTTCTGACTCTATATTTAATGGAAGGACATTTTGGGTTTAAAGCTGGTTCTGAATAATGTTGCAAGATTGAATTGTACCTAAATATATTTTGACTATGTTACAAAAATTAAAATAAGAGGAGGAGATGGTAGACACTGAGAGTGTCTGAGATGATAAAATGATTTTTCTTACCAGTATGGGTAAGGGTTAAGCAGTATTCTGAATATTTGACGTTCATCTTAGCTTAAGCTACTAGGGATTTTGTAAGTTGTGTCCCTACCATTTATGTTCTTCTGCATCATTCATTTGTATCGTCAGATGCCTGCTCTTCATTGCACACACATATACATCTATATAGCTGCAAACCCAGTAGTAATGAAAACACTGATAGGTATCTGTTTCTGGTATCACATTCATTTATTAATTCAGGAATAGATAGAACTGTGCATCTGGAACATGAGACAGGCTTATAGCTTCAGTTTTATGTTTGAATTTGCAGTAATGAATCTGCCATCTGCCAAATAAGGTGGTGACCTCAGCTGAGTTCTTGGTATACAAAGTGTCAGGTCACATTTGATGGTGATTGGGACTATGTTGGCATGGATATTTCAGTAGAAATTATTGAAAGGGTCAGGAGACTCAGTTCTTTGAAATGCTGTTTATAGGTAAAGACAGAAAAACTTTTCTTGAACAGTCTTAAAAGATGCACCTCTTGCATTTATATATAGTATGAATAAAATGTTCCAGCTCAAGAGGATACCTGATTAGCACTTTCATATTTATATGGGAATATATTCTCCCCCTCAAAGGAAATTTAAAAATCTCTTTAAAATTAATGGTATTATGATACAGCTTTTAAACTTAAGGGTTTGTTTTGTTTTTTTTCTCAGATCACACAGAAATTATTTTTAGTCCAAAACTCTATGGGATTTCTAACATATTTTGCTCTGAATTGTGTTAAATTCTGCCTTAATTTCTGACTCAATACATCCTTTCAAATATAACTGAAGTAGAACAATTTTGCTCACCTATTTGGTGATAATAATAAAATAGCTGAAGAAATAACCTGGTTATACTGACTTGTTTTAGAGTGAAGTGGCTTATGGTTTGGTTAGTAGTCAGTCAAAACCCATTGCTAAAGGGTAGCACCAATGTCAGCAGGCAGACTGAGCCATCACTGCCAAGTGAGTGCCTTGCAGGAGACTCACTCTGCTACCTATCATTTACATTTGGTAAAAAATGTGAAGTGACAACAGAGAGCAAAATTGGAGTCAGTCAGGAGAAGCCAAAAGCTGGTGAATGTTTTTGCAGAGGGTGCTGACTTGATAGGGTAAGTGGCATCAAGAGTCTTTGAATGAACCGGTTTAATTTTATTCCTGAGTTTCCTTCCTGCACAAAATTGCCAGTTTTAGCAGTGCTAGGACAAATCATGTGAAATCTTAGAGATGTGAGCTGGTGCCCACTGGGTTTAACAGACAAAACATTAATTCTCTGCTGAAATTGAGATGTAAGGTATACTTCTAGAGACAGGATGACAAAATATATTATCCAGCTCTGCTATTTGCTGTGTGACAGTCTGCAAGGGCCCTGTCAAATGAAAGACCTAATACCTACTTTGAAATTTATCTAATTTTTCAACACTAGCATCTAAAATAGCTTTAATTTAGACAGAGATTTGGGAGGAAAAGGAGATAAAGAAATGTAGTGCTATCTGATTTTTTACTTTCCTTACTTACATAAAATTGACATAAATTTGACAGACGTGTAATTTTTTTTTTTTATTTCTTGTGCACTTTGAAGCTATTCCTCTTACTGCTGTCTCTTGGGAGAGAGATTCATTTAAAAAGAGAGTTAAAACAGCATGAAATTTTCCTAAGGACACATAATTGTGAGTTAAGAATAGTCCCTTTATATTTCATATTTCAGATGGAAGTTCTGATATTTTTATACTAAAACACTATATTCTATCTGATTTTTTATCTGTTAACTTCTTTTGTTACCTGCTTCTTTGTTTTATCTAGGCATAATAGATAAAAATAATTAGCTGCTATTACTCACACATTAAATCCAAGGAATTATCCCTCAAAGGAAAGAAGATAGTTTTAAAGGTGACATAATTAGGCATTAAGGATAAAAACTTACCCTCATATTACCTCTCTTCTTTTAATATTTAAAGAAACTCTGTCCACTTTTCAGAGATATAGGTGATCTGAAAAAATAAGAAAATCTCTAATGTGAGGCAGGGTGGAGAACAGCAAAGAATTGTTGTGCCATTACCTGAGAACAGGACAGCTGTTTAAGTCAGGTCCTGCCACATTTTAAGAATATGTCTGACACAGAGAGCTGAGGGAGGTTGATGATACTGAACTACAATTTTGTAGGTTTTTTTTCCGTCTGGATATAAGATTAAAAAAATTAAACTCTTTATAATATGAGACTTGAATATAATAATGACTGGGATAATGAATTAGCACTTTAATGAATTAGCAGTTTAATGAATAAACTAGTTTCTCATGTGAAGAATATTTCTCTGAAAAACTTTCTTGTTGCTTTGTTTGGAATGATTCATATGTTTAAAGGATTCATTTCTGCATTGTAGTGTAAAGAAAAATGTTATTGAAGAATGGTAATGCTTCTAATTAGTGGAGGAAGTTATCCTCTTGTCATCTGCATGAGGTTAGCTGAGTTATTAACTTTTTAAAATGGTAATTTTCATATGTTCATATGGATCTTCTTAACTAAGTTCTGAAAAGATTCGAATCATTTTACCTTGCTGCAGAGCACTCCAAACCTGGTCAGCTACTGAAAAAATTCACAGTGATCAAAGTTCCTTTGTCGTAGCAGTACAAGAACTTTAATTTTTCTTCCATGGAACTAGGATTAGTTCTGATACCAGAAAACTGTAAGGACAGTCAAAATATGTTTCTAGCATCTTACTTAAAACCTCTGAGTGACTTGTAATGAAAGGTGCAAGTCATTTCGATTTGCTTGAATCAAAGGTAAAGTGAAAACAAAAGCAAAAAAGGAAATGAAGTCTAAGACCAGATTGGAAAAAGGATCAGCTTACTCCCACTAAAGAGGGAGTGAGGTTCTAAGTGAAAGAATATTTCAAAAGATTTTGAAAAATTCTTGTTTTTAATAAAAAGTTTCTAAAGCATAATAATGGAGTTTATAAATATAAACACTTTGAAGTTAGAAAATTGAGCACTTTGGCTTTGAGGCACAAGCTCTCATTTCAATGTTATCATTGCTAACATTGCCAGTTGTGCATGATGTCAGCCTTTAATTTGTTTTTGTGTTCTTTTCTCAAACACTTCCTTAATCAGAGATACTCAGAGAACACTGGACATCACGTCTTGCAAACTCTGGAAGACCAAGACACTTAAAACTTTGTATTAATGTTCCTTCTCACTTTCTAGATAGTTAAATGGAAACACGTGTAGCCTGAGTTACAAAAATGCTAAGTACTAACAGCTGCAGGAGCCAACAGTGGGAACTCTTCTGAACAGCAAATTCCCCAAACCAAAAGCTTTATGTTTTGAGCTGGAATCCTGATTAGGGGCAACCATGGAGTTTTGACTGTTATGCCTCTTACAATGTGCCCTTTCTGCAGATAAGAACTATGCTCCTACATGGTACTGGCAATCACCATTGCCAAGTGGAATGTGGAAATTAATTATTTGAAATTAATAATTCTGGTATTTTGGAATAGCACTCCAGGGAATTATTAAGTCTGTGTTTGGTCAGGTGTTAACATGGAAGTACATGAGGAATACCAGAAATAAATAGAAAAATCAATAAAACACATAAATTAATTAGGACAGAATCAAAGAACACTTGAGGTTAGCAGGAGTCTCTGATGGTCATCTAGTCCAGTGTTTGCTGGGCCTCCCAGAACCATTTGTCCAGGGCTGTGGGTGGCTTTTGAGGAGATTCCAGAAGCTCCCTGGCCTACACGTGCCAGTGCTCAGTCACCCTTTCTGCAGTGGTGTCTCCTGATGTTGATGCCTCCTGTGTTTCAGTTTGTGCCCATTGTCTCTGGTCCTGTCACTGGGTGCCACTGAAGATCCTGGATGCTCTTCTTTGCATGCTCTCTTCAGGGTTTTGTACATATTGATGAGATCCTCTCTGAGCCTTCTGCTCTCTAGGCTAAACATCTCTCCCAGCTCTCTCTGCCCCTCCTCACTAGAGAGATGCTCTAGACTTAATCATCTCTGTGGCCCTTCAGTCAACAGATGTGATGGGAGCAGTTAATTAAAGAGAGGAGGATAATGCCCATGGATTTGGCTTGAACAAAAATGATCACTCTAACTTTTTTTACAATCTAGACAATATGTTTGAATGCATTATTTTCATGTGTAATTTGTAGGTATTCTTACAAATGTTAAACGAATTATATTGTGCTTCACTGAAATGGGAGTTTCACCTCCTTTCTTATGGATCTTTAGCTATGAAGCTGCGGACCTATTGCCTAGACTGTTAATGCCAGACCTTATCAAGAGAAACCTGCTATTTATTAGAGAAATAAACTTCTAGTTTTGTACAGTGGATCTTTCAGAGGGTTTTAAATTGGACTACCATCCTTCTTTGTAATCCTTTTCTTTCCCTCCTCATGTGCCACTAAGAGAGAGTGTTGAGGGCAGTGTGTGATATGTAAGAGATGTGATGGCAGCCACCAGAGGTTTTATACAAGTGCAGGAAATAGATGAGAAAGTTTTCTAATTAATTTTCAAAGAGCAGACATTGTCCTCTGATTTCTGAAAAAGGTATCAGTGATTCCAAAACTGACAAAAAAGACTAAGAATATAACTCCTGAAATTTTTACTTGGAGCAGACAATATACCCTCTTTATGAAGTTCTGTAATTATCTAGTAATTAAGTACAACAACATACCATGCATGCAAACAGAAATTCAGCTATGCACTTAAAAGAAATGCTTTATATAGACATTCAAATTAATTTTTCCTCTGGTTTTGGTCATTTTGTCTGTGCCATACCAAAGCAGGGATCAATTTCACTATCTGCCTATGAAATATCCAGAGATGCTACATAGTTATTTAGAAATCTTTGGTCAGTATAAATGAAGATAAATGTCCTGGTTACCTGACTCATTTTCATCCACAGTGCATGCATTGGATCCCAAGACCCTTATTGTGGCTGGGACATGGTGATGAAGAAATGCACAACGCTGGAAGAAAGTCTGAGCATGAGTCAATGGGAGCAAAGCATTACCGTGTGTCCAGTAAGTCCAAAAAACCTTTGATTCCATTTGAATTTTATGAAAATGAGCTGGCATAGATTTTTCAACCTTAGAAAACTGCTTTTAATGACATTTTCCCTAGGTTTTCCCATCAGATTTTAACAGAATACCTAGGGTGGTTTTTTTTTCCTATTTCTTATCTAACTGCTTATATGATAAAATTATTCAGAGTAATTTCAAAGGCTGGTTGTTTTGTCTGTTTTATGTTGTAATGTCTGTTTTCCCATCTTGAAAACAAATGTTTTCTAAGATTAGTGATATTGACATATTTTTCTCTGCAGAATTTTTCTCCATTATGTGCTTTGAAAAAGTTTAATCACTAATGGTATAATCTTTTCTTTTAGGATTATTGTTGCTAAAATAAAAAGCCAAATAACATCTTCTAAATCTAAGAATCAGAAGGCTGAATTCCATGAATTAACTCTCACCCACATTAATTACAGAGAAGATAATTACAATAAATGCAGAGTGGCTTACAGTGGCTTAACACTTCTCTTTAAAAATTATTTTGAATAAGTTCAATATCGTATAAAAAAGCACCAGCAAAATTTTGTATCTCTCATTTTAAAATTTATTCTGCTGTTGTTTTAGTATTCATTCTTTTCCCTTACTCCAAAGCATGCAAAAAGAGGGTTAAAAAGTATCTTTCTTGTGCTATTTTTTTTTTTTTGACATTCTTGCTGCTTTGTCCTTCTGCCCATGAAGAGGGAAAGAGGGAGCCATTCCAACTCAATTCTGCTTTCATTCGTAGTAAGAACTTCTTGATCTTGTCCCCACTTACCAGTGGGGCACATGCATCTATAAACTTATGCTCACACGGCTTTCATGTTCTAATCTCCATGTGTTTACAAGCTACCTTTAACATCTTGATGACACTTCTCTCTCCTAAGCTGAGCTTTGTTTAGTGACCTAGAGATGTTCAAAATCAGTATAAAGTTCCTCCAGCTTTATGCTTTCTACATGTATTGCAACAGCCTTATAGATACAAACACTACATTGATTCTGAGGGCCTTGAGAACGTGCTCTTGTGTTCTGACTGTGTTTGACATTAAATAGAAATTTTTAAAACCTTTTTTCAAATTTTTAAAATGGTTAAAAAATGTTTATGTCTTGTCCTGTCCTTTGCATCCACCTTCTCACATGGAGGAAAAATAAAATAGGCTTGCGTTGAATTCATCTGCATTAGCATTTGACCTAAAATCAGGAGCAATTTTGGGGAAAATTCTATGATTACTGAAATGCCTTATTTTGTTGATACTTGCATGGGTAGTCAGTCTGCTGTTCTCAGTGTTTGAATTGTGGCACTAGGTCTTATTTTCTTTTGTAGATATAGAACATGAGGCCAAGATGGGGTGGAGGGAAAAACAATTATTTAGTATCTATTATATTACTTGTGCATAGGGTAAGGCAGTCTAGTCACAGCAGGGGAGCGCCTAAGTCTTGCTTAGAAATTTATCCATAGCCATGAGACTCATGCTGCTGATCTGAGATTCAAAGACCTAGTGAACCTCCAAATAAATTTTGTCTTTGAGCAGATTGAACTTGCATAATATAAGGAAGATTTTAGAATTATCTATCTAAATTGAAAAGTGTGGGTTCATGCCTTTATAGTTTTAAAGCCTTACACACTAAGTAACACCTTATTGAGCAGATTGAAAAACTTCACAGAAACATTCCTCTAAAGTAACACAGTATTCTGGCAAACTGCAATCAATTACAATTTTGCTTACTGAGGCTTTGAAATATTTGTTTTTATAGCATTTTTTTGTGCTGTGCTCACATGATATATAAGCCAAGATGTAATTAATTTATTTTTGTAGGCAACTGAGCTATGTGCATCCTTAACATGTGCTAGATATATTCAAGACACTGTTGCAGGCAGAACATAACAGAATATTCAAAACCCAGTCTCCCTCTTTTGGTCCCAATTGCTTCCAATATCTTAATTTTTAGTCAAATTACTCTGATCTTTTTAACATTATAGAAAAATTTTTTAGGTTAATAAATGGCCAATTTCTTCTAAAAATGGATCAGAAACACTTCTGTTTATTCAATATTTTAGTCCAGGAAAAAAAGTGTGACCAGTTTCCTTTGAGAAATTATTTCCTACAGAATTATTCATATGGCTGAGTACTTATAGGCAAGCCATGGTAGAGGAGAGAGGTGAATAGGAGAGAGATGAGTGTCTGTGCTACTTTCTCTGGAGTTTGAAGATCAGTTTTGGAAAATGTGGTTATTTTGGTTATTTTACTCTAATTTAATTCTCAGCTAGCTTGATTTTTAGGTTATTGTTTCACTTGGCATGAGTACAGCAATTGTGTGTAAATAGGGACACTAATTAATGCTATAGTACATGTTTCCACTTTGACCACTTTTTCCAGCTGGTCATATATACTTATTATTCATCCAAAAATTTTTATGGCAAAGAAGGTTCATTGCTTTTTGAAATATTTTGCAGTGGAACAACTTGCAATCCATCACTTAAAAATATGCTGACATTATCTAGGAGCTTTTACAAGGAAAGTAAAAATAATTTTAAAAATGTTTTCCAGGATTTTGGTTTTGGTTGTGCTTTTGGTTTTGTTTGTTTGTTTAAGAGAAGTATGAAATATGAAATGGTTGTATTTTTACAGTTATTCTCAGAGAAAGTGTAGTATGGGATCTGAATTCATTAGGAGCTTCAGGAAGTTCTACAGACTCACTAAATTCTACAAAAAGTAATCTCAAACCAAAGATCTCTCTACAGAGTTAAAAACTGAGAACTTTACTCAGAGTGCAGAGGCAGGAAGATTAGGTGGGTACAGAGAGACTTGAGACAAAGATTAATATTTGGAGGATAATAAGAAGGAAGAAAGGTCTAAAGGTACCTGCAGAAGGGAAAGGGTGACAAAACCAGGGTGGTAGAGAGGGAAAACAGAGTGTAGCCATGTCAAGGTGGTCTGACTGACTGATTTTTCCCTTGAGGTGTCAGATTTTGAAAGGTTAATAGGCATGGATTCTGGTGAGGGCTGCAAAGGCCCCTCATGGATACATTTTGCTTATGACGAAATTGTTGGATATCACTCCTGAAAGGGAGATAGTCACAGAGAGACAGAGCAGGTGAGTCATAGGGAGCAGCAGAGATCCCAGTGGGATAATCTTTGCAGATAAAGGAAAAATAATGAAGAAAGAGAATATGACATCAATTTATCTTTCTGAGTCCAAGCTTTCAGCTATGTTTTATGTATACTTTCTCTCCACTTAATATATTATGGTAGCCATCAACAACTGTTAGCTTGTTAACCATAGAAAAGCTTTAGTGTATAATTATAGGTGCAACAATAAAGATTGTTTTGATGCAGCACAGAAACAGAAAGCAGTAAAGGCTTTTTTACATCTCTGATATAATTAGATTGGGGACACAGAGTTGTTAGTCTATGGACTATGAATATTTGTTAGACCAGCAGTGTAAGAGAGAATGAGTCTGCTTGTCAATTAAAAGCAAGTATTTCTTGTCTTACAACGCCCAATAATGTAAACTCTACATGAGTAAAGGTTGGCAGGTTATTTTCAATAGACAGCTCTCAACAGATTTTGAAATGATGAATTGTGGTTTTATCAGTTGTAGCTGACAGAATATACAGAATATAGCTGTTCTTGTGATACTTGTGAAAAATAAACAGTGGGAATTGTCATTAGAAGTGAAATTATGGTATCTTTGCCAAAGTGAAAAGAATCAGCCAACATCTAGAGTGTCAGTGGAAACATGCCTTAAGTTGTAATTGAATCTTTTGTATCTGCAAAGTGTTTGTGAAATGTACATTTATCTCACCACCACTAAAATAACTAAAAATAGTAAAGGAAGTTACCATTTCAGTTACAACAGCCTACAACTGTAATTCCTGTTTCAATATACAAGCAAATACTAAAGTGGATTAAAAATATCTACAAGTTGTTAATGCATGACTACAAGAGACACATTTACTCTTACTAAGTGTGAATTTAAATGCTACTTAGCCTGCACTCATTGGTGCTGTTGTCTTGATTAAAAGTTAACATGTGGCAAAAAAAGACAAATTCCGTAATATTTAAGTGAAAAAGTGGCCATCACTGCTGTTTAGGATCACAGACATGTCAAGAGTATCACCTTGCTAAAAGAATATTAGGAAAATCTGTCTTTCCTGGGAGATGAAATCCCCATGTCCTGCCCCATTTTCTTTCATCTGGGCAATGAAGAATTCATATTAAATGCATTACAGCTGCTTGATGGAAACATTGCAGTCAAGATGAGAATGGCTGAACCTTGCAGCCAAAGGTGTTGAGAATTGAATTCTGTGGGTGCAAACTTTCATCATGTGGGGTTAGGTGCTGCTTTTTGGAGATGATCCTAGGATTTATACATATAATTTCATACAACATTTAGAGACTTTCATATTTAAAATAATTTGTGTCCTTATGAAATGGTACTGTATAACACATTTCAAAATTTGGGTTTTGTGTTGGGATTTTTTGTGGGGTTTTCTTTTGTTTTGGTTTGGGTTGGGTTTTTTTGGTGGTTTTTTTTTGTTTTGGTTTGTTTTGGTTTTTGTGGTTTTTTTGTTTGGTTTTGTTTGTTTGTTTGTTTTGTTTTGGTTTGTTTGTTTGGGGGTTTTTTGTTTGTTTTTTTTTTTTCAAAAATGACACTCATCATGGAGATTTGAGTTCCCGTTTTATTACCCTGGACTGTTTCAGTATCTGTGTTTAGAATCACAGAATTGTTTCAATGGAAGGAAACTGAAAGATCCTTTAGTTTGAACTACCCCCTGCCAAGGGCAAGGGACACCTTCCTCTAGGACCAGGTTGACCAGGTTGCTCAGAGCCCCATACAGCCTGGCCTTGAACACTTCCACAGATTGGGCATCCACAGTTTCTCATGGGAAACCTGTTCCAGTGTCTTTTCATCCTTGTGGAGAATTTCTTCTTCATTTCTTCCTTATCCTCTAGTGGCTCTTCCTTTTGATCTTGGGTTTTACAGTCAGTCTCCAGGTTCCATTTTCACTGGAAAATTTTAGGAAGTAGGGAATACAGAAGACAATCGAGAGGTAGACAAGCATGGTTGTGAAAGGTAACAGCTGTGATTTCTATTATTGCTATGGTGGTGGCATCCAGTGACTTGGATTGGTCAGAAGTTATGGAAATTAGGCAGCTACAGGAATTATAAGGGGAGATTGCTTTCTGGAAGGTGTATCTCTCCAGTGGAGGCTGTGGTTGTTCATCGCTGAAGGCTAAACCTTCACGCACAACAGAATAAAGAGGTTGTGTGAAGGAACTGTCAAGTCTCAGGTAAGCTTTTCTGTTGTGTTTGTTTCTAGATGAGGAATCTGACAGTGGATGGACATTTTGGAACGTGGTCACAGTGGAAACCTTGCACCCACACTGACGGTGCCAGTGTCGGCTCCTGCCTCTGCAGGACCCGGGTGTGTGACAGTCCTGCTCCTCAGTGTGGAGGATGGCTGTGTGAAGGACCAACCATGGAGATTGCCAACTGTTCCAGGTATACAAGACAATTTCAGCTTCTATCATTTGTGGTTTAAGAATTTTTAACTTAATCAGAATAAAGCCTATCCTGTGAGATCTCCTCTGAAATGTACTGATTCCACTCTGTGCATGAAAGGGCAAATGGGACATTAGAAAGTTTTTCTCAGATTTCATAGGAGAGAGAATGAGTCATTTTAAATGCTGTGTACCAAGTAATGTTATCCTCAGGTAATTTTAACAAAAGCTCTGAAAGAAAAAAAAATCACTGTTAGGTAATATCCAAAGTATGATACTTTTTCTCGATTCTATAATTCATACAACAGTCTTTTCTGGAATTTAGAATGGCTTCCTTTTTTGGATGCCTCATATTACTGTTTTAGTCCTTCATTCTGCCCTGGAAAAGTGTTTTCATTCTATCTTTCAGTTGTATCACGATAGCAATTCTATCTGTTATAATTCTGTATAGAACTCTTTAGCCACTCTTTTGTCTTCTTCAGGAACTTCATCACTCCCAGAGAAAATCAGCGAGAGCAGATCTTTTCAGTGAGACTCAGAACATCATGTATTTGGAACTGCATCCAAAGATCACATTTAAAACATTATGCACATATATTATATATACTTTAATTGCAATATGAAACATATACTGGTGAATTCTGCTAATTTTCACTGATTCTTTCTGGGCTTTGTCTTTTTTTTTTTTTAAACACCACAATCACCTCATAATAATGAATAAAACTGATTACATTTCTGCACAAGGTAACTGCAAGTTCTGGAAGTGAAAATAGTTTTAGGAAAAATTTAAAAATCTAACAATATATTATATAACATCAGATCAGGAGAGTGATAGAAAACATAAACTTGCTGTGAGACAGTGAACAATCAAACAACAGCTGTCAGGTTTAAAAGGGAATTTGGAGTGTGATTTGGGACTGGATTTGCATTCTACTTTTGGCATTATTGCACTACTGTCTTAATATCTTACTTCTGTTAACACTGCTAGATTAGCAAGGCACTGTTTTAATTTCTGCTTTTATGATGAAATATCAATAGCGCAGCATAGTTGACTTTTATTTTTCTTTATTTCTGTTTGCGTTCTACTCATACAAAAACTGCAAGCTAGCGATATACAGCTTTAGATAACAGCTGAACTGCATTTACTTTTTTTTTTTTTTTGTCAAGGATGGGATATGAAATTCCTTTTCAGATGTTTTGTCTATAATATTTTTTCTAGGGTGTATTGGAGGGGTCGAGAGTCCTTTCTAAAAGTTCACAAATGCAAGTTACAGCATGTGAACTCTCTTACCTTTTTTTTACATGACAGGCAAGGTATTGACATCTTATCAGAATAACCAGTTGAAATTGAGACCTAATGCATTTTAATGCTTTAGTGTCACAGGGTCTTTTAGGCTGGAAAAGATGCTTGAGTCCAACTATTAATAAGCACTGCCTAGTCTAACACTAAACCATGTTCCCCAAGTACAACATTTGCAAGCCTTTTAACACTCCAGGGATGGTGACTCCACCACTTCCCTGGACAGCCTGCTCCAATGCTTGACAACCCTTTTCATGAAGGAATTTTTCCTAATATCCAATCTAAATCTCTCTTAACACAACATGATGCCATTTCATCTCATTCTGTTCCTTGTTAAAATCAAGAGATCAATGTCTGGGAGAAGAAACCAAACCCTTGCCTCACTACAGTCACCTTTCAGGTGGTTGTAGAGAGCAAAATGGTGTTCTCTGAGCCTCCTTTTCCTCCAGGCTTTTCCTTCACTTTCCTTTCAGACAAGGTAGCAAAATTTGACATTTTAATCTCCCTGAAAATGATATGTAATTTAAAGTCATCCTCAGAACATTGATACAGGAGTTTGCATATGTAGTTTACCCAGAACAAAGAGACCAAAAGCAACTAAATATCTTCATATCTTTGTAATTCTTGTGTAAGGAGGCAATTTTAGCAGTTGCTGATTACAAAGCATGGAATGTGGAATATCAGAGCAGCTTTATTTTGGTTCAGTATTCTTGAAGAAATGGAACACGATGCAGTATTAATGACTTCTACAGAAATATTAATAGGTCAGATTCTGCTGTCAGTCACACCTAATCAGCCATTCGCTATGTATAACAGATGACAGAGCCTGAGCTTTTTATTCTACCAGAAATGGAGGCTGGACACCATGGACTTCTTGGTCACCTTGTAGCACCACTTGTGGAATAGGCTTTCAAGTTCGTCAGCGTTCCTGCAGCAATCCAACCCCTCGACATGGAGGACGCGTCTGTGTGGGACAGAATCGTGAGGAGAGGTGAGTTACCTTTTTATATTGTCTGTTTTAATTTCTTCTGCCCAGTTGTATCCTACAGGACATTTTCTCCTTTATTTGCTTTGGTTTTCTTTTCACTTCCCTTCCCTTTCTTTTCACTCTCTCTTTACCTTCACTGCTGTAAAGTGAAGCATTCCCATTAACAAGGCTGTGGGTCTGCAGCTGATCTTTCATCTTTCACTTAACTTCATCCCTCCTGAGGCACCTGAGAGATCCTGGTAGTGCCAGAGATTTGTGCTGAAGCAATATGCTGCTGTCCCTTGAGACCCTGAAAATTGATTGTCCTTGAAAATTGATTGCACTGTGTTTGAATTTTAACTCATCCAGCCTCAAGACCTGGAATTCTGAACAAAATATAATAAGGTCACAGTACTATGTTACTGATGCTGTGAGTTCCTTTTTTCTGTTGTAAATGAATTAAGCATTTCTGTAACATGAAAAGAAAGTTTCAAGGGCTTTGTTTTCTATTCAATAAATATAGTACACCTTGAACTCAAATATCTTTGGCAAGATTTCTAGTTTGGTGGGTTTGTTTTAATTGTTTGTATATATTGTTTAACCCCTGAGCAGACCAAGTTACCTCAGATTTTGATTTCACCATGTACTGTTTTGGCACCAGATTAAGTATTTTGTCACTAGCTCAGAAAATCAAGTTCAGACCTTTCATTCTATTTTACATGTACCCTAATTACAGCTCTAATTTATGTGGACCCTACATGCATCTCTATTTTTTGTGTTCGCAGTTTTAACAGGAATCACAGTAATTTCACAATTATAAGCCGCACCTTTTTCATTGAAGAATCCAGCCTACCCCCGTAGTGCAGCTAATCATCAGGTGCGGCTTATCTATGGACAAATCCCAGTGAAATGCTAACCCGGAAGTGAGAGCTGGTTAGGGAGGGCCCCCGGGGCTGCCTTTAAAGGCTTTGCTGGTCTATGAAAACTGTTTGCAACTTAAGCACCTGACACCAAACCCAGCTGGCAGTGATTCTGTTACTAATTTGTTACTTTGTTACACATGGATCCTCACTTTAAAAAAAAAAAGTGTGGCTTATATTCGGGTGCGGCTTATATATGGACAAATCCCGTGGTCTACCCAGCTACCAGGAGGTGCGGCTTATAATCAGGTGTGGCTTATAATTGTGAAATTACTGTAAGTGTTTCTGTAAATCAAAGTAGAATATATCCAGATAAACTGCAACTCTTGCATGCATTATGTTGTTTCCGGAGGCGTACCACAAAGCTAGATAGCAGAAGACTTGCACTGGTGTGACAGCTTGGAGTCCTATAGCCATCCATTCCAAGAGATGTATGCAGATATGTCCCCTCCCAGTATGCACTTCCAGCTTACCTCAGTGTTTCTGTATGGATGATGTAGTATCCTATATTGCTGTTGGATGTAAACTAAAGTCAGTAACCTTTATGAAGAGTTTCAGTGAGGCATTTAATTAAACACCAACTCCAGCATTTCTTCAGATTAAGAAGTTCATTGAAGCAAGGTTGCATCACATTTATGTATTAACGGATCACCAGGGACCTGGTCTTTTTAATTCAAATGTAAAGGATCAGTATCACAGAACATGTGAATGTTTCTTGCTGTTTCAAGGTCATGAATATTTAACATTTTGTTCCAGAGGAGAGGATTTTGCTCTTTTGTAAATTGCTTTCTGAAAATAGGTTGCCCAACCAGAAAGCCATCACCATCAAACATAGAGTGTATCTGCTGTTATTTAGCTCTGTCGCAGCATGAATAACAGTTATTGATTTTCCTGAACTGAGAGGTCAGTCCAGGGCAGGACACAATGAGAGTAAACATAGGAAAAAAAAATAGTTGAGTTTGGAGACACTTTGGGGTGAGGGAGTATAGATAGTAATAGTAATTGTTCATTTTAGTTTAACATGGAATAAAAGTTTGATAAAAAATTTCACAGAAATAAAGAAAACCATGAGAAATACTTTCTTAATTATATGACCATTAAGACAATGGGTGCACTGTAAAAGCAAACTGGAAAGTGACTTATGATGAGTTGAAATAATAGCAGTCCTGAAGGATTGAACTTTGGTATGCAACAGTTCTGAAGGAATAAGCTTATGTTACTTTGCTTTTGCAGTCTGCAGCTCATTTGTCCTTTCTATCTCCATCCAGTTCAGCAGCATTCTGGGATGAATATGCCTGTGAGTTTATTGTAGGATGCCTTTTTTTTCTTCTGTCACTGTTTTCTGTCACTTTGAAAGACCCTTCACTCCCAATAGCCCTGCACCTTTCTCACTCACAGCTTGCTCACAGCTGACCTTCCTGCTGCTAAATTGGTTTTGTTCGTTATACATGTTATGTCCTGATACTTTTAATTATTTTTAAGTGCCTTTAATTTTTTTTTCAGAGGGTGTGGTAAGCTAGGAAATTTTGTCAAATAATTTGTAAAGCAGCTAGAGGAATGAGGCATCAGTTATTTGCCAGGATTTTTGTCAGTGTTAAGCCAAGTACTTGGATAAATCTTTTCAGAGTTGTAAAAAGCAGAAAGTCCTGGGATATTTGCCAGCCAGGGCCCATCCCATCACCCGCAGCAGGGGAACAGGGCAAGCCTGGAGATTGTGACCAGATCCAACCAAGAGTCTAGATCCTAGTGACATCATGACAATGAGAGAAGTCCAAGTAGGAAACTAAATCACAGACCCGAGTTGGGATAAATAGAGGCCCACTGGTGTGGGTGGAGGACCCAGGGGAAGCTGGTTGGGACCATTAGATTTTTATGAGTGGCCTCAAGGCTCTGCCAGCTTGTTTTGAGCTGTGAGGGCAATGGAGTACCAGCATTTACAGTAGTATAATTTCACTGTTTCACTGTCATTGAGTTACATCAGCACCAAGTGGAAACAGTTCCTTGGAGCCCATAACGTTTAGGCAGGCTGAACAAATATTACATGTTCAGTAACTCCTGAGAAACATGTACTGGTTTTGTATCCAAAGTGCCAAGAAACAACTTCTCAGATTTTCTTATTTAAATCAACCAAAATGTTTATAAACAGCTTCACAGTTCACTTTTTTTGATGACCCAGTTCATATGAAAAATGAACATATATTTAGTATTAGTAAAAATTTGAATTGGTTGGTTTACACATGGAGTGTGCTTGTCTTTGTAAATGTGTGTACGCTAATCACCTTCACATGTTCAGGGGTATAAATATAGGATTCAGTTTCCACAGCCACGTATGAACCAAACTTTGAAACAGCTCTTCAACATACAGCGATTTCAGTAGAAATCCAGTACATAACTCCATAGAAAGCAAACACAAAAGAGGCAGCATATATCTGAGGTAAATTTATCTCCAGATGTGGATACATATTCAGCTTGAGAGTATTTGTTCATGTGTTAAGAGCTAAATGTTTGTCTAGGATATATTTGTTTTACCCCATGAAAGCCATGATCCTATCTTGGCTAATCTATCTTGCACCTCTATGCTTGCTGGCCATTCCCTTGAAATCAATGGCAATATTTGAAATTTAAAGCACTGAAGATAGGTTAAACTGTTTCATGCTCTGCTGCTAAAGTGGTGTGTGAGAAGGGGGGGAAAAGCAGTTGAGAGATAACAGCAAATACTCATATTATAAAGCAAATACCCCTTGTAGAAGTAAGTCAAAAGTGCAACTAATGTGCAGCATTTAGACAGAATATGAAGAGGGAGTAAAAATAACATTTCAACAAAACTTGCTAATCAGATAATAATTGTGTAGTTAAAACTCCAGATGGAAGACATCTTGATGAATTCCTTAGGGCTTAATTTTTTTGATTTTTCCTTTTTAAGAAGTATTCACTGAAGCTGCTGGAAATTTTCTAGATCTTAGTTTATCGAGTCTGTAGTATCGTGTCTTGACAATATCACAGTGTGAGAATATTTATCCTTTCTGTGGAAGATGCTGTAGATATGGCCTCATTAAGTGCACTGGTCCCCCTCCTATCTGTGAAGAAATGAGGGACATTAAAATGACAATCCCTTGCTTTCAGTGGATGCACTTATCTTTTATTACACAGGAAAGAGCAGGAAAAAAACATGGCAATTAGAAAAGTAAATTGGCTGCAGACAAGGAGTAAATGTTTGAAAGCCCCGGATTATTTTGGGGTGTATAAAATGATTAGAAGCATGACATATTGTTGCATTATTTTGTACACGTTTCTCAGCAAACATTCAGCTTTTGGGCTTGTTTCCGTGAGAAAGAGGAACTGCTGAAAGTCAAGTGCCTGCTCTGTGTTGCACTGTTTGTTTCTGAGCGCTGTGAACAAGCCCAGTGCACTTCAGCAGAGCAGCTTAAACACCACAATGCTTTAGGCTTGCTTGCAGTCCCATGAACGTCTTGTCTCTGCTGGGAAGTGTCTATTCCCACCCTCCTTGCTGTCTCTGCTCCCTCCTCTTCCACAGAAACCCCTGGGACCACATGATACCTTCCACGCTCTCTTGGATGGGTATTTCTGTCAGAGTAACAATCTCAATCCAGTAGGGCATGTGCATGTCATGCGCTTGCCTTCAGCTAAAGGAATCTGGCATTCCCATCAGCCTCGGTCTGTGCATCCCAGTAAATCACCTGGTGATCATGACTAACCACCACAGAAGAATACACTGCACAGGAAGGGACAGACAGGGATGAAGCTTAGTTTGTTTTTCTTAAACATATGGTAGTATAACATAGTTCAAGTTCAAAATTGCAAAGTATTTGTTTAAATAGCATCTCTCTGAGGAATAAAAAGGGCATGTTTGTAACTGTCATGTAGTTAGCCTGTAGTACTCAGTGCTGGATAGCAGCTCTGAAATAAATTGAATAACTTTATGCCTTACTAAAGGTTGAGATCTTTATAAAAACAAGATTAGGAATGCCAGTTGCACTGAAATTGTAGTTGTAAAATGTGCTGTAGGCACTAATAGCTGTGGACGCAACTGGACAGAGAATGTTCACCCTTCCCTCAATATGACAATTCCTTTATTAGGGCATTTGAACTTGGGTTCACTTCAAGGGATATGTGAAGGGTCACTGTACAAAACCCACATTTCTCTAGGCTGTTCTCCATTCTGACCTCACTGCAGTTAGGTTAGGGGAGAGGGCAGTGGTTTCACAGATTCAAGTTTCTTGCATTGCATGTTTTGTTGAATTACTGTAAAACGTTAGCCCTGTGGGTCCTGAGAACAAAATTAAGAGGGGAAGAAAGAGCAAAAGGGAAAAAGGATTGCTGAGGGACTTGAAATGCAGCCAAGAACAGATATAATGAAACTTGGCTCAAAGCCCCATGCTGTAGCACAGTTCTCAAAGATCAATTGCAGGGATGTCTCTAGCTCTGAAAACATACCTGATGTTTTCACAGATTGGTTGGCTGAAATTGAAATAAGGTTCTACTTGTATGCTGTGTTGGTTTTTGGTTTATTCTCCTTTATTTTTTTCTTTTTGTTTTCCTGGGGAAAAAAAAGGAAAAATTGACCGTGTTGACTTAAAAAAAACAAAACACAAAACTGTTTCCTGCATAGAGATTTTAGGGCGTTTTTTCAGTTGCATCTTTAATTAGTGTTGGAGAACAGAATTGCCAGCCCTTTGAAGTGCTTTCTGTGAAGGGTCACTGTTATTAGGTTTCTTTTCTGTCTCCTGCTTAAATGAGAGGACAGTAGGTCAGGCACATAGACACTAGAAGAGCCACTTGATTGTGACATGACTATCCTTGAAGAGAAATCTGTCATAACTAACTTAAGGTATTCACAAGTGTGAATGTTTATGTGTAAGTCAGGTGTCTGAACTTCCACTGTGGTCTGTAGAAATTTAGTCAATACAGGCTGTGAAGAACAGTAATTTGTGTCCTTCTCCTGCATATGCCTTAACTTCTTCAAATCAATCATTCTAATCTCCCTAGTTTGTATTGACAAAATTTCCATTGCCTTTAATGGCTGCTTAGATGTCTGTCTCCCACGTAGCATTTATAGTCAAAGAAAATCAATCTGCATATTGAGGGGTGTATTTATAGGACCTTTACTTTAGGATGACATAAATCATATTTTTAACTGGGCTGTTTCTTTCCATGAGCTATTGCTCAAGTTAGATAACTGCTTAATTTTTAGGTACCTGCACTGTCCATGCCTTTATTTTAAGCCAAGCCAAGTACCTTAATTTTACTTCTGCATGGCTGAATGTTGGTAATTCTCAGCTTCATGGCAGATTTGCTCTAGTTTCAGTGTGCCTCCCAGGTAAACTTAACACATCTTCATTAAGAACTGAAATTATAAAAAGTTTTTACTAATTTGACTAAACAAATGCTGATGTTACATCTATGTTTTACTGACTACACATTCTCAACAAATGCTCTATAAGAAACTATCATGCACATTCACATAAATGACTGCCTGTGACAATCAATGTGTGCAGTTTGAGTTCTAGTGGAAGAATATTTAGGCATAGAACATAGATACATTCCTATGTATCTTTAATGATGGCATAACATGGACTGTAATGTATGTACCCAAATCACACACTGCAGAATTTTGACACCAGATTCATAAATACTAGGGTTTGGGCATTTTTTTCCTCAGTTTCCAGAGGAAAGGTCAATACAATGAATAATTTTCTTAACTCTACTGAAGCAGAGAATTAAATGTCACTCCCCTATTAACTCCACTCCCAATCTTTAGGTTTTGATGGAGTTGCCCAGGCCTAGGGACCAAGTTTGAATTTTAGGCTCCAGCATATGCAATAAATCTACTTTTGTATGTTACTTACACCACCAGCATTGTTTTTTTGCCCTCCACAGAGCTCCAAATGTTCAAATTCCCTACAAAGAAGGATAAAGAAGGATTAGATCTTGAAGGATTGAAGCTTTATGGAAAAAAATCCAAAAAACAACAAAAAAAACCTATTGTGTTTTTTCTTGTTGAAAATGACAAGTGTTCATACTGTCATTTCTCTTTTTGTAGAGAATGAGTAACTGGAGTGTTATTAGAGTCAGTTTTTACTGTGAGATAAAAACTTGTTAAAAGGCCAAGAGGGCATTGGATTTTGGATGAATGATGTAAAAACTGAGGAAATACTCTCTCATATTGATTTGTTCATTCAGGACAGTCAGTATTGGAACAAGAGCTACCCAGATGCATCCATAAAATCTCAGAGAATTTCTTCAGGGTTGTCTGTTTCCTGACTATACTGTGATTGCTTTATCTAAGTAAGAACTTAGTCTCTCAGAAAGCCCTAGTCATAGTTGCTGATGGCCCAAATCCTTTGAACTGTGTAGAGGTTCCTTAAAAACCAGCATATGCTATGGCTAGAATTATTGGATGGCACACTCAAAAATTAGGAATCTAAGGTTTCTACATAAATTGAATAAACTCAGCTGAAGCTGGGACCTTCCCATGTGTCTGAATGTACTGTTACAATAATGACAACTTAATAGTGCTTCCCTCAAGAACCTACTAGGCCTCTGAATCAGTTTGCAGCCTGCAGGAAAATCCTTCTAAGATTATAATAGCTAAAAACACTCTTTAAAAGATAAAGTAATAACATTGCAGTCAAGTGCAGTTCTTTATGCCTAGAATCAATATTTTAGCTTTTATATTGCCCATAGAAGCAGAGACACTATGAAAAGCATAGTGTAGCTATCTGAAGATGAGAGAGATAGATCCTAATCAATTCTTAGCTGGAGAGAGATAAAAGACTGCCTGCATGAGTGTTTGCCTTCTGTTTGGTTGACTGCCACAGAGGGATAGAGGGATATTAAAAGCACAACTGCTTTTAATAACGTAGTTTGCAATCTTCCTTACGTGACTGCAGTACAATTGTGTGGCTGCATTGCATGGAATGTGTAAAGTCACTGAATAAAGCAAATACTCCACCCACACAACTGCAACCTAAAAAACCCACTCAAATGTTCAGACACCCTGTGAAGCATGACAACTATTAGTGCCATGCTTAATGAGTAGGGAGAGGCCCTTTGTATAAAATATTTCCCTGTACAAATCTGTATCCGAATTATGCAAATGAGAGAGGTTTTGGGGGAGGTCTTGCCTTGATAATAAATAGATTCTTTGCCTTCTTATTTCTCTTCTCGCAGGTACTGCAATGAGCATTTGCTGTGCCCCCCTCACGTGTTTTGGACAGGCTGGGGGCCATGGGAGCGCTGCACGGCTCAGTGTGGAGGAGGGATCCAGGCACGGCGCAGGACCTGTGAAAATGGTCCTGACTGTCCTGGCTGCAGTGTGGTAAGCAGCTTTCAGCTTTCTCTTCATCAAATATATATGGCTCTATGCCACAGATGTCTCTGTGTCACAGAATCATAAAATCATTTAAGTTTGAAAGGATCTCTAAGGTTATCAAGTCCAACCATTAACCCAGATCTGCCAGCTCCTCCACTGAACTATATTCCCAGGTGCCTCATCTATGTGTTTTTAATACCTGCAGGGTTGGTGACCCTGCCACTTCTCTGGGCAGTCTGTTCCAGTGCTTGAGAACCCTTTCAGTGAAGAAATTTTTCCTAATATCCAATCCAAACCTCCTCTGGCAAAACTTGAAGCCATTTCCACCTGTCCTAACAAAAATACTCTATGCCCATAAAGCATCTATATATGTCTATGTCTATATGCCAAACATGAGTAGTCAGCAGCCTGTTTTTGTCTCTGTGTTGCTTGTGTGTGCTGACATCCACAAAATGTATCAATCTGAAATATATATAATTCAGCTTTTTCACAGTATCATCTAGAATTTAAGCTTCTTGAGGCAAAGTTGGTACAGATGCGTCATTGCAGGTTTACAGTGGTTTTTATTTTTATCATCAGGGTGCAAAGGAATCCTAGCTATGGGCCCAGAACTCCAGATTAAAAACATCCAAGAGGCTTGTTCTTTTATTTCAGCTGAACTTTAAGAATTAACCTGATAGAATTAAAATTAGAATTCTGTCAAGTTTTCCAAAATACTTGTTTTTTCTGATGGTACACCAAAAAAGAAGGCATGTGGTCTAAATCTATTGTTAAACCTTCCTGATTCGCACTGGAAAGAGCACAATATGGAGTTTTTCTCCCTCATTTGTTCCTATTTATCCTATAATAATGTTTGTGAAATATAACAGCATTATATTTTGCAGAGAATCTTCCCATGGTCTTAAATCAAAAATATGTGCCTTTATTTTTCTTGGAAAACTATATGAGGAAAGTAGGAAAACTTTTAGTGTAAAAATTTCTTATTATAACTAATTTGAGATTAATGGTACTGAGGTTTGTAATTTATTAACAATCTTAGCACATCCCCTGCTGCACCACAGAATAGTTTCCAGTTCAGCTATGGAAATGTTCTGGAGAATTTTTATTAATTAGACAATTATTGTGCTGATGGTTTCAAGCTTTGGAGTACATAGTTGTCTTTCTAAAACTTAGGCACCAATGAAAACCCATCCAGCGTAGAAATCCTCTATAAACCCGGGTGTTCTTGCAAGACAAAGGACTGTGGTGTAAAGGCTGTGTTCTCTTTAAGTTTCACTGAATTTGAACCTTTGAGTTACCTGTCTTGACTCAGAGGCTTTGCAGCCATAGCAGGGCCTAGTCACTAAATGTAGCTGGAGAAAAAGTCCTTTATTTCTTCTCAGAGTTTGTTTCATTAATCTAAGAAAGTAAAACCAAAAATATTTGTATGCCTTCTTGTAATTGTTTAATGGATTAAATATTTATATTAATTAAGTCTTACAAACAAGGAGCACAAATCTGAAACTTGTTGGATATTCTTCTGCTTCAACCGAAATTTTGGTTTTATTGTAGAATGTTGTAGAATGATGAATTTTTACCATAGTGAATATAGGAGAAGTTGATGTGTCTTCTTACTACTATTTTCCATTCTTTACTGGTGATAGTGGTACTCAGCTTAGGCTGTGCAATATATTTAGTGAATTTAGTTTATTTCAAAAATATTTTATCCTGAATATCTCTGAGTACTTGAGAAGTAAAAAATCTCGGGAAGTGTTGCAGTGAAAGTGGTAGTAATCTATACTGTCTACTGTTTGTTTTGTCTGGAGCAAAAGGTGTCATGAGCCAAATATTTACCAGGTGAATGAAAGGCATAGTTGGGAGCAGACTCAGGGACTTAAAGTGCCTGGTCCTCTCTACCATTAAATTGTAGCTTTAAACTGTAAAGAAAATCTCCAGGTTTCTGGGTTACCTTCTTCAGTGAGGATGAACTCTGTAAAACTTTCACCTTTGAGCAGCATGAGTTGAAGCTGTATAGTTCAGTGTCTGTGGCCTGTGAAGAGAATAAAAAAGGGTATAGGCCTGGAGAACTTACTATTTAAGAAAATAGTAACTATGTTAGGCTTCATTTTGTCTTGAAGTGAGAACAAATTTTTGATGCATCAGAGGTGTAGGATGGATGAAGTGCTATCTTGGGACCCCTTTCAACTGTGCCAATTCTTTGTTTTTAGAACTTGGTTTTTAGGGAATCTTGAGAAAAAACAACAACAACAACAGTAAAACCTGTTTTTGTAAGACTTAAGAAAGGGAGTCTTACTGCTTGCCAGCAGTGTCGGGAGTCCAGATTTAATTTCTTAGGAGAACCTGCCTCTTCTGTTTTCCAGTCTGCAGCCTGGTTGTGATACTGCAGTATAGCCAATGCTAATCTATTTTTCTGTTCTGATGTTGCAGCTTTTACCATATTAATGGCTATTGTCTGTGTCCACCTAATGATTCATGCCACATAATTTTTAATGTACAGTGTTCTTCCCTTTCAGTTTGATTGTATTACTCCTGGGCTGCAATATCACAGCAGGCAGCTACTGCCTGTGGTTGTCTTTTTGCATATTTTTCATCAGCTGGTTCCTTGACTTTATCTGTCTTATAGCAGATACCAGCCAAGCTGCTTGAATATTTTTTCTCAGGACTCAGTAGAGTTCCCTACTGTTATTTCCAATTTATTTTATAAAATAGTAAGGAGAAATCTGTTGAAGCATATAAATATTCCACAGAGATAAAACAATGATGGTATCTTAAAGATGCATCTGTTGCTTAAGTAAACTCAATACATGAAAATGAATGGCCAGAGACTTAGGACTGAAGGCATTTTCACTGAATATATGAAACCATAAATCAATATCATACAGGAGAATTAGACCATAGAGACTCATAAAGGTCAAAAAGATGAAGTTCAAAATGAAAATCTGGAGTCATAAGGACCTGCCAAAGTCTTTAAGTTAATCAAAACTACTAAAGAGTTCTTCTTAAAATTGTCTAATAAGAAATAGAACCATCACAACCAAATTTAAGAGCAGTTAAAATCTGGTTATAGAAAGTTTAAGCAGATCACAAAACAGGTATTAATTTTGTGCATGCAGGTGATACAGGAACTAGAGAAGGAACTGTGGAATTTTCTGGACTGTGCTAATGTGACTCAGAGGAAAAACATCTTCAGATTTTACAGCATACTCAGATAAGATATATGTTTCCTTCAGAAAATGCCTCTTTTCCCTTGAGAAGCATAATCTCACTTGAATTTGCCTCAGGCCAGCAATAAAAGAATAACTTTTTAAAAGAATTATTAATAGAATGAGGAATTTAGTTTGAGGCTCAAGTTGGGTGACATGCTTTATGTGTATATTTGTCTGTGTTCCCATTTCAGTCATACTAACATATACATTAATCTTATTTTTTGTACTGGGAGATGGGTAAAGGGTATATACTTTCCACATACCAGAACAAAGCATGCTGTGTTTTGCTGTGGGGAAAAAAAAAAAAAAAAAAGGGGAGGAATTTTGGATTTTTTTTCTTAGAAAATAATAGGTATTTTTGCAGAGTTTTGTCTTTTAATTATTAGTAGTATTGTTTGAATGTTCTGGAATTGTTCTGAAACTAAAACCTTTTTTCAGAAAGCATATTTGTATTTTGTATTCTAGAGTTTTTGTAATGAAACAGGATGAAAAATGAAAAAAAAGCCAGATTTTTTTTTTTTTTCTTTAATCATTTTTTTAAAGAGAATTTGAAAATGGAAGGTTTTTGGAAGTACTTTGTCCATCAGAAAGAAGAGTCTGCCTTTTTTTACTTGCCATCTCACAACATAAGTTTGGAATTTCTGGTCCAGAAAAGTGACCTGAAAAAACTTTTTGGTATGCTTTTTTATAGTTCTTTTTTAAGTTTCCATTTGGTTTAAGAAAATTATCTATTGCAAAACTAGAAAACAATCTCACAATTATGATGTATAAGAAATTGTGATATTTATGTGATGATTTCCTACAATCTCATTTCCTTTTTCAATCCTTTTTTCCTTCTGTTAAGCAAACTCCATTTTTTATGTTTTAAAAGTTTAACAAAGTAGAACCTCTCTTCTTTTGATGCTGTACATGCTTTTGCAATAGTAAGCAACAGCCAGTTACTCAAGTGGGTAAAACTGAAACAACCCAAAATCATAAGAAATAGTTTCAGAAAATACTAAAACTTCTTGATCAATGGTACATTCTGCTTACCTTGGTCAGTAAAGTGAGTAAACACCTAGACATTCATGGTCAAGGTAAATGTGAAATATAAACTGATTGAACTGATATATATCCAAATATGAAGTGTTTAAGGTGGTATTTGGGCACACATCCAGCAATCATTTTGCTGTTTCATTTAATTTTGAAAAAGAGGCTAAACTGTAAAGTGTTTGCTTTCTTGCTTAGAATAGTGTGAAGCATCCCTTTTTTGAGAAATGTAATTTTTAAAGTAACTTAAGGCTCTGAAATACATTTTTACCTACTAGGAAACTGTCTCTACTTCAAGCTATTCAGTTCAACCTGTGACAACTGACACTGACCGCAGTCCTGTTCTGAGACTCCTGGAGCAAGTTCTATTAGGGCCTTCCAGGTCATGTCAAACAACTTCTTTCATGGACCAATTCCATCTGATTTTTAATCTCTTCCAAATCTAGTTATAAGGATTTCCTAAAGTGAACACATTCAAGAACTTTGTGTTGGGCATATGTGTGTCTATCATACAGATAGTGAGTGTTCGATTCAGAAGTCCATAAAAATCTAGTGTAACTGTGCATAAGCTTTCTCAGGGTTTTGGGTGAAGACAAGAGCCAGTGTGTGCCTCAGGGTCAAGTGCCTTTATCCAGTTAGGGAGTTGTACTGATCAGACAGAGGAGACCTGATTTCTTCAGCCAGAATTTGCCTGACTGTTTCCTAAAACACCAGGCACACTGGAGTGTGTCCTGTCTCAGGTACTGCCACTTGTTGCAGTTTTCAGCAGTTCTTGTGCTGTAGATATAGTTTTCACTATTTTTATTTAGCTGTAATACTGTACCCTTAGCTCTGTGAGGCCCTGTGTTTGTATTATGGGATTGCTGCCTCTGATAACCCAGAAAAAGTACCTGAAACCCCCTTCAGTCTGTGCCGAGCAGGGATAGTGCTGGGCTCAAGGACTCCCCATTAAGAGATGTGACCTCTTTTCTTTTGACTGGATAAGTTTTGAATGGGAATGAAAAAGGGGAAATATGGGGAGAAAGAAGCTCGGTGCTAAAGTTTTGTGCTGCACTAATTTTAAACTGAATTATGAGCAAAAGCAAAACTGGAGGATATTTCCTAAGAACTTGTACTTCATGGAGAGTGAGGTTTTTCTCATTGCTTTGGACCTAGAACATTCAGTTATCTCTGCAAAGTAATCCATAACTGTCTCTGAAGACTGAAAAACAAAACAAAAGAGTAGATGACATAGTTCTGGCTTAGTTTTATCAAGTAATAGGGCTTACAGGATCATGTTGTGGTCTGTCAGGTATTCTTATTCTTCTGCTCCTAAGACAGACACCCACTCTCCCATTACAAATATGTTTGATTAGAGAGAGAGCTTAGGTGACAGCATGGAATTGGGACAAGTTGCATGCAAAACAGTGGCCCAGTAGAGGGAAAAAAAACTGAATTCGTTTCTGCAATGAGAGACAGATTTGCATCTGAGTCCCTTGGTCCAAGTGGTGTCAGGTGCTGGTCAATGAGTGTACATATCAGCACATGTGTTGTTTGGGACCAGACACTGCATCACTAAGTTTTTAGCAGTTGGACTGCTAAATCCTACAGGCGTATGGGAAGGGGGAATGTGAGAGGATTAAATAGATCAACTTAAAACACTTGAAATATAAACTTACAGGAAATCAGGATCAGACTTCATTATTTCCAGTGCTTGTGGATCTAGGTTTTTTGTATGGGTTGTGTAGCTTTTTTGGTACAAAATTAGTATTTCCATGAAATGACATTTCACATAAACAGGGAGAGCTTAAAAAAAAGACTGTCCTGGAGCTCTTGGAACAACTAAAACTGTATTTAATATGTGGTAATCTTTCTTACTTTTTTTTTTTTAAAAGAAAGGTAGTAAACCTCTAAACCAAATGTAAGGAAAATAAACAATTGGTGGACGTAAAGACAGGCTGTTTCACCTGGTTTCTGATTTTTCAAACTGCTGAACAACTACAGGGTAAAACATAATTCTGATGTAAATGGAAAGTGCAGTGCAGTCCCTTAGGATATTACTAATGCAGACCACTTCATATTTTTCTGACATAAAGGGGTAATAGAAGATAAAAGGGTTTCTGACAATCAAAATGGAGCAACTTCAAAGTAAATTATATTAAATTCATGATTCAGATGTTACATGGAGTTATTATTAGTTATATTATATAGTTTATATTTGTTCCATTGATGTTAGCTTCATTCATTTTTACCCACTGGATATAGTAGTGGTTTTTCCTAGAAGGAGGAACATCAGATTATTGGAAGGTTACTCTAGATCTTCTAAAGGAATGCAGATTTTATTTACAAGTGCTTCTAGACATTTTGGAGGAAAAAAATTAGATTATATTTTCTGGTGACCTGAAGTTTTTGGGCATCATCAATACAAAAGTTGATTGACATGTCTTATAGGAGGCGCTAGATGTCTGTGAAGGCTGAAGTAATAGAAATGAAGAATTTTGTATCATAATTGCAGTCAGAAGCTCCTGCTTCCTCCTTGAAGCACAGTGAGGAACGAGACAGGAGAATGACCCTGGTGTGTGAATTGTTTATGATTCTAGTTATAAGCCAGGATGTTTGTGCAGTGATGAAAAAAAATTAGATTCAGTTATAGCATTTAGGAAGCTTCAGCAAGATATTCCCTAGGGAGACAAAAACACTAGTCTAGGGATTCATATATAAGCGAATCTCAGAAGAGATGATTGTAGTAATCTGGACTGAAGCCTGATAAAACCATAGTTTTTGTTTCACGTATTGCAATAATGTGATTTCCCCAACACTGCTGTTATCTTCAAAGCTGAGCTTATTTTGAAGCTGAATTTATCTGACAGTTTTGTGTCAATGACTGAAGTCATGAAAACTCATTATGATTTCATCTCCAGATTTCATGTTTCTTCCATTACAAAGATATGTCTTTTTTAAGTATGGAGAAACCTTAATTTCACTGTAGTCAGTTCGGTAGCAACCTTCATTGTACCGTGGCAATCAAAATGGGAAAAAAGACTGCATGAAGCATAACACTGAAAATTACCTCAGAAACCTGACAGAGCAGTTACCTGAAATTGTTCTGTAGCCATGCTTGCTGTTCTTAAAGGATATGGCCCATGGTGGAAGTGGGCTCAGGAAAGTGTTTCAAAGAACAGGAAAAGATTGGGATTCTTGTAAATCAGACTACACAGGGATCTAGTGTATGAAGGACTAATACAGAAACTAATGACAGGTTTAGAGAGGGAACATTGGGGTTTCTGTGTAATCTATACTGTAGCATACTGAGTTTGAAGGAAATATTAAGCCAGTGAAGGGAATTCATTTCTATCCAAGGTATTGTTAAATGATGTAACTTGTTGCAAGAAATTGAGGCTTAAATCTTAAGAACCAATGAAACTCCACACAGCTAAAATTGTGTAGGGTATCAAGATGAAGTAGAATTAGAATAGACAGAAAAAAAAATAGATTTTTTTGTATAGTAAATCAAATTTTAAAGTTTTAAATATTTTTCCTGAATATTAAAAATTTGGTTTAGAGCTGTGCTTTTTGCATTCTGCTTATTTCTGTGCTGCCATTTGACAATAACCAGGGAAGGCATGTCTGATCTAGAATGGCATTTCCAATGTTCCTCTTTGTAAGGGAGTGTTGAATCAGTTTGCAACAAATTGTCCCTCTGATTTATTTTGTTCCTTTCAGGTTTGGTTACCTGTACTTAAAAAGGCACAGTGCAAACACAGTAATTGTGTTTACACATTTTATACCAAAAATCTGCTCACATGTACATCTCAATACAAAGCAGAGTTTTCTTTCAGTATTCTTCACTTTGACCCCAGTAAATTGCGGGATGGATGAAGCCTGAATAAATAATATGCACTGTTGCCATTTATAGCTTCACTAATGCAGCAGTGAAGAGTGCGAGACTGATTTGTTAGCTGAGCTGACTGACAGCAGTCCTTAGCCATCTGAGTGCAATTAAATGGAACTCCATCCAAATTAATTCTATTTATGTGCCAGCTTTTATTTTTGCTTAGTCTCAGGGCATCATAGTAATTTTTAATTTATTTGGCTGTGGTAGGATTTTAATTTTCATTGAAAATAGTGTCAGGCAGCCCTGTTCTTGCACAAGTTATATGAGGTTGAGAAATAATTAAAAAACTTCTGAATATTTATTAATAGAGTTATCAAAACTGTCTTTTTTTTTCTCTTCTTGGTTCATTCCATTCTCCTTTCACATTAATTTGTTGACTTAGAATACTTCAGCATTAATTCTGCAGCCACCACATAAAAGGCATTTTTTTTATTTAAAGCCTCTGTCATTCATCTTGAACAAATATATTCACAAGCCTTAGAAAAGGCAAACATACATTTTCACTCTATTTATTTATAACTTATTTTGTATCTTCAGGATGTTGTGACTCAGCCTGTTGCAGCCTGTTGAAATAATAATATTTAGATCTGAATACTCCAGTAGATGGGATTGTATTCTTCTTGTCTGAGAACACAAACTCATGCAAAACTCATGCAAACACAGAGCTCATTTACCAGAATACACAGTGATTTGTCCTTGTAGGTTGAAGGGCAGGATGAAATGTCACAGTCACCCTATCAAGACATCTTTTATAACTTGAAAGCAGCATCATGCTGCATATTTCTCACAGCTAGAGAAATGCAGCCAAAAATGAAAATATTTATCCTTCCAGAACAGAGTTTTTCTAATTCAACAATACTTATTTTATCTGAAACATCATAAAACCAGGCCTTTCAGTTTATGTTATGAAAATCTCCAACCTTGTTACTTATAACAATTTCTAGCATGAGAGATCAGTGAAACAAGTTAGTACCTTGTAAAGATATAGGTGTTCATTTATTTATAATTTGAAATTTGTGATGCCCCTACATAGACTGGGACTAGCCCAGAAATAGGTCAGCCCCAAAATGTAGTTTTTGCTTTGCCTTGTCAGAGAGGCTTAAGATGGAGAAAAGCAGCTGTAGACTATACCTGTATTTTTTCAGCTATCTGATTCAGAGGAAAGGCAGATTCTCTTTGATCTCTTTGTAATTTAAATCGATCTCCAGAAGGAAAAATGGAAAAGGCCCCCACCCCCAACAGCAGAGCTGACCTGTGGTGTGCAGATACTTTTCCAGTTACTCAGGCTGGATTGCCAGGCACCAGGTCAGATACCAGATTGTTACTCAGCCAACATCTGTGCAGTGCTCAGCACTCCTCTGTGTGACTGCTCTGTTCCTCAAAAGCAGCCCCATCTTTAGCTCAGGAAGGTTATTCATTAAGGTAGTGGCAGATTCCAGAATTCTTTATAAAAGGCCATTTACATGTTGGTGTTTGTGAGGACACTGTATGTGGCTTTGTCAATTTACTGTTCTGGTAATGCCATACCACTGTGGATATACCACTTACTAGCAAAAATTTCATTTTTCACAGCTGAGTTTATTCTCCCCCCATCCCCTCAGTATAAACTATGAAAAACATGAGAGTTATTCAGTAGACCCACATCTTTTGACATTGCCTGACTTGGCTTAGTATTTTCATAGCTTTGGATGACATTATCAAGCAGAAATCCAGAGAATATATCTGGCTGTTACTCTACCTAGAAAAGCTATAATTCTACTTTAAGCTGAAATGAAATATGCTGACTATATTTAAAGCATAAAAAGAGATTCATTCTGAAGTTTCTGAAATTTTCAGGCAGTTTTTCACAAAACTGGAATTATACTGTATGTTTTCATATAGGAAAGCATAAACCTCTTTATAAAAGCACCAAGCTTCCTATTAAAAAGAGTTAATTTGTGTATCTTATCCTTTACTGCATAGCTGATCCAGAATCCCAGTACACATATTGAAGCATTTGTGTCAGATAGCTTGGCAGAATGAATATTTTGTTAAAGAGTTTTAAAGTTCTTAGAAAAAGAAGAAATAGCAGTGCATTTTATCTTCTTCTGAAATGTAGGGCTAAAAGGAATATTAGACATATAGTGAAATCTATCTCCAGCAATTTTGTATGAAGTATAAAAATGATCCGTTACACAGAATGGAAGAAAAAAAGCAACTGATAGATTATAGGAATTAATCCATCAGAAATCCTACTGGGAGTCATATGAAAAAGTGAAAAACACAGTGTTGTTTGGTATCTCTAACTAGAGAAATGTTTTCACTTCTTTCCTTTGAGTTCAGAATGACTGGTGTTTTATTTGCTGGTTAGTTTTCTAAGTAAAACTGAAGAAGTATAATAGCATGAGATGCCCTGTCTGTAAAGTGAAATATGGCTTTCCATTATAGTCCCAGGAAAACTAACTAATGTTGTTATAAACTTCACAGGAAGAAAACTATATATGAGCAGAATTTCCTGTGCTGTGAGACGCAGGTAGTATGAAATGTTGAGAACAAAGGAAAATCTAAGTAACAAGAGTGCAGGATTTTACAGAAGTATTTGTCCTTTCTAAAGCTGCAGAAGATCTTTGCCTAATATAGTCAGGCAAATAGAGATGAAAATGAACATTTAATCTTTTGCCTTTTGTGGCAACCTTTGATTATTTGGGGGAAATTTATTGATGAGTTTAGTTCTTAGAACTGCATTCTCCCTGCAGTACCAGCCTGATAAAAAACGTGCTTTTTTAAGTTTATACTCACCCTTTCCTTTTTTCCCTCTGCGGCATACTCTCTAGAGTGGTGCAGTTTTTTGTTTGTTTTTTTTACTTTTAGTAGATGCCATCTTTCCCTGCTGTTGAATCAGTTTAACCACACAGGCTTACAGCACAGACCATGTTGATCACTGTTCATTTAAAAAAACTGACCATTTATTCCTCTCTTCCATTTACCGTCTTTTAAGCAGTTAATTATCTGTGAAACCATAATAGATTTTTGTTTAGCTTGTGGCTGCAGGTCTCCTAATAGGGAATAATTCCTTTGAGGTACAGTGTGAAAGTCTTCCTGAATTCAGAGTAAACTGCATCAGCCTATCACCTATATCCCTAAGTTTTTTGACTGCCTCAGAGGTTCTGATAACTTTGTAGCTTCCTTTTAAAGAAAAGCAGAGCATATAATTTTGTTTTCCAGCAGACAGTATTTGTTCATGTTCCACTAATTTCATGCTTTATTTTGATTTCCCTGATTTGCTCAATTCAGATGTCATGCTCAGTTTTTTTAGTTCCCCTGAACTTCCTGAAGTATCTTTTAAAAGTGATGTCACACTTAGCATCTTCCAGGCTTCAGATAAGAAGGTAAAATTTAAGCAAGAAGCTGTTTGTCACTAGTATTAGTTTTCTTATTTCTGCTTCTGTGGTTACTTTCTTTGGTGACACTTTTTTCTCTTTTTGTGTATTCATGCCATCATGTCTTCAACTAACACAGCCTGCTGTGGTCTTGCCATTTCTAAATATCCGTTGTATGCCTTCACAGTATTCTGTGATTATAGATTCTCTAGCAATCTTTCTGTCTCTAATGTCCTTGAAGTAGCACTGCATCTTAGCATTTAGACCTCACAAAGTGCCTCCTTGGATTTTTTTCTGGCCTCTCTCATTATGTCTTTGCATTTATTATGTTAGATTCATTATTATTTCCCTTCATTCTTTCTTTGTACCCAACTTCAGCTTTTTGCAGGGTGCATCTCCCCAATATTTAGTTCAGATGATTTCCTTTTGCCCTTCCTCAGATTTTTTGATTGGAAGCAGGAACTTGCTGTCTGGCTCTAAACCTCTGCCCCTGGTGAGCTGCTGTCCTGCAGTGCTCTGCTGGGTCACATTCCCCCGCAGTCCCTCATTAATGGTTGTACTGAACCCAGCTATCTCCTTTGTTCATTTGTGCTGCAGAGGAGGGGTCAGGGACCAGCCTCCTAATACTTTTCTCTTGAGTAGAGTCACCTCTCGAGGCAGCAGAATTCAGCAAGGAAAATTCTTCTTAAGCTTTTTTGGGGAAAAAAAAGCAAAAGTGTTGGCCAAAATACATGTGTTTTTGTCATTTTATTCGTATTTCTTAACCTTGGGCAGTTAAACCTGTAGCCTAGTTTGCTTAGTCAAGTGTAAAAGCTGAGCTCCTGGAGGAGACTTTTTGCAGATACTGAACAGTGATATTACATTTAAAACCCACAAAATACCTCTTTTCTGCTACTTGCACCCTGATAGGCCCACAATTCCACCCTAAGGGTGGTCAGAGGAGAGCTCGGAATCCATGAGCTTTGAAATTTATGGAAAGAATACAGCATTTGGTTTCTGTAGCTGTTCACAATTGTATTATATTTTGCATGCAGTCACAAACTGACACACAAAGTGGTTTTAGTACTTGACTGTCACTGCTAAAACAGGGCCTTACCCAAAAGGCAGTGAAGTAGATTTAGTCTTCCTCTGATTTCAGGGATAACTAAGTCAGCCTCAGACTTTTTGTAATTCTGACTGCTTTTTAAATGGATTCCCAACAGTTAAATAATTGTTTAACATTGTCCTCAGAGATATTTATTATGAATTGGATGCAAGGGGCTTTTGTTTGTTGGTTGGATAATTGTAATTTTAGGCATTTTTTTCTCCCTACACAGTTCAATGAGTATATATATATTTATTTTTTTAATCTAGCTTTTTTTTTTTTAAATTTCATTTATCAAATCCAGTAAAAAAAGAAGTCCTTTGAAGCTTCAAATTGACATGTTCTCTTGGGGAAATGACTTTAAAAGCTGTGGGAGTATGAGCAGTCCCTGATGAATCAACTTTCCAACTCTGTAAATGCACAGAACTAAGTACTTACTCATTGGAATAAGGAACATGATTAAGAAAGCAAAAAAAACTCTAAATTCTGCAGCTGGAGAACAGATGCCAACAAAAATAACTTTGATGCTTCACAAATGATTCTGAACACAAAGCTGTTCCAATTGATTCCTTCCCTGCATTTTCCTTGGAAAAACATTAAGTGCTCTGTGGTTTGTTTGTTGGTGTTCTTAAGTGGTGAAGAGATTATACAAGTTCATAAAGAACGGATTTATCCTAAATGGATGTGTGCTTTTTCAATTCTATTAATTAAAGTTGTCAAACCATATGTCCATAGATTTTTAGGTGTACAGTGCAAACAGTACAATTTTCAGTGCTTTTCGGGATGTGAGTTCTTTAAATGAGGTAAATAAGGACATGAGACGCTTATTCTGTGATAGGAAACTTGAATGTTTAATGCTAGAGAGTTTGTAACAGCTCAGAAGACTTTTTTTTAACTTCAGAAAAGCAGATAAGCCCTTAAAGGCCACTTCTGATACTTGCAGTGAAGTCTAACTTCCAGTTAGTGTTGGAGTTACAGAAGCTATCCATATACATGTGGCATATTCTGGGTTGTAAATAGGTAGTTTTGTAGGTGTGTAGGCACTGATGTACATGGTAGTGGAGCATATTGTAAAGTTTTAGTAAGAATCAGTAGCACAGCTGTATTGGGAGTGCAAAACAGACACCAGACCCCTGTGTGCTGGGGAGCAGCTTCATCCTGGTTTGTCGGAGTGACTGCCTATGGTAAAAGATATGGAAGGTAAAGGGAATTAATTTTAAAATGTCTCAAATTATTTTTTTGAGCTCTGACTTGACTGAATCACTATCTATCCTGCTGGGATCAGACTCTTCTCTGGAGAACTCATGCTCATCTAGATTTCCTGAAAGCCATTTTGTTGTGAAATGGTCATTTAGGTAAAGAATGACTTTACCTGTTTCAGTTAGTGGTTTAATTCAAGTGTTGTTCTCGTTTCTCATACTTTGAATAATACCAATCATTGCGTGAGCCTGGGTTTGTTTCAGTCATCAAAAGCAGTAAAGCATGAATGGCTTCTCTTAATTACCAACAATAAAATTTGTATCTCAGTCACTGTAAGTCCTGCAAAGTCCCAACTATAATTAAAAGCATTTTAGAATAGGACTTCTGAATCATATTGGCAGTATTCCAGGTTACACATAAGGCATTAGAAAACATAAAGGTTTATCTTAAAGAGCTTGTTTGATAACGATGTTGTTATTTTCAGATCAGGAACCAAAGAGCAGTAGCTGAAATGCCTGTATGTCTCCATTTTTTACACTTACATTGTGTCTAGGACAGATAGTGCCCATGTAAGGATTTAAAGTACTGCAATCAATGCAAAAAATATTGCAAATTTTGAGGAAAGAATTTTCAACATATTTTTTTTTAATTCAGATCATCGTTTAAATGGTTTTAAAATTACAAATAAATCTTGAAAATATGTATTGGTTAGCAATAAATAAGTGAAATAAATGATACTGTACGATGAATGCAGTTCTACCTATATTAACACATCCTACAGATTCACAGTTCACCTCTTGCTTGTGTCACAGTAAGGTCCTGAACTAAGGAAATCAGAGCTGCATTGTGCCAGGACCTTTATTACTGTTCTCCTCTTCCCTGTACCTCACATTCTTAAATCCTTGGTCAGTTTTGTAGGTTGCTAAAAATTATTGCATATTAGATCTTCACAACATAGCAAATGAAGTAGATAATTTCTCTCCTTCCAGAAAAGTAGAAAAATAAAAAGGAAAGGGGAAACCATTTTTTACTCACCACTGCCTAAGCTTTTGATGGGATTTGAAATGTTGGAGAAGAACTTCCCCTCCCACCTCTGCTAATCTAAGGGCTAATGACTGGCTGCCTGCAGATGAGAGAGTAGCTCTACCTGATTAGGCCTCATGCTCAGAACTTAATTTTTGATTTTAAATATCTCTGTGACTTGATGTTGATGAGGATTCCTTTCTGTCACTTTTTTTCCCACTCCAACACTGAAGTAGCATGCTATAAATGAGAAGTCTGAGTTTGATTATTTTCTGGAAAGGGTACAAAAGTGGAAGTTTAAAGCTGTGTGGAAAAAAATCACAACAAATAAAAAATTTGAATGTCAGTCTCTGCCTCAAACAGTTCCTAGACTGTTATGAAAGTATCCACATACTCAGAAACAAATTTTAAATCTTTTCAGTAGTTCTCATTATTTTCCTGGGGCTCCATTCCAAAGGTCTTTCCATTTTACAGTCCTGTTTTCATCCTCTATATCAGATGAGTACAATTACTGTATAATCACAATCAGGCCATAAAGCTCGTAGGTCTTTACTGATATCACATGATAACAAAGAGAGCTTAGATACAGAGCATCTGGATTTTTGTTTCACATTTTCTCATCTATAAGTTCTGAATTCAAAGATATCAGTGGTAAATAAGTTTCATATACGCTGACTGATATTAATAAAGACTTCATCACAATTATGTCTAAGAAGTATTATTTAATTGCAGTAATTTCACACTGATAAGTTGCACCTATTTCACTGAAGAATTGAGCCCATCCCGAAGTGCAGCTAATCACCAGGTGCGGCTTATTTAGGGACGAATTCCAGTGAATTGCCAACCCTGAAGTGCAAGCTGCGTGGGTGGCAGGAGGCGTGTTGGGAGTGCAAGCATGCAGGACAGAGAGTGCCCCCTCTGCGGTGCAGGAGAGGAGAAAGAAAAAATAAAAAAAGAAAAAAAAATGTGGCTTATAAACTGGTGCGGCTTATGAGTGTGAAATTACTGTACTTGTTTAGTTTAAGGAAATTATGAAGCTGCAAACTCAGGCATTCCAATACAAGGTCTAGTAACAATAACAGAGTTAAAAGTGCACATGAATATTTGAAAATATTCTTAACTGTGAAGTATTTTATGAGAAATTTGTTGCAGTTAAGTTAGAGAACAGATTGCTTGGACACCCAGCTGTTTACTAACACCTGTAATCCTGTTACAGGCAAAAAACGAATACACCATTTATATGGAGCCAGAAATTTAATCTTAGTCTAATTACAATTTAAATGTTTCTTACATTTATAACAGCCTTATCAAAAATTACGTAGTGGTAGCATAAATACACAAACGTTTTAGTCTCTGCCTTTCTCTGATGTTAGGCTGGCCCTCCCACTGCCCCTTGATGGGGGTTGATGGTTTCAGTCTGGGGGTGGGTTTACAGCAGCTGGTCAGTATCCTGAGCCTTTGGCCAGAAGTATGACATTGATATTTATGATTTCTTTTTTTCTCATTTTAGGATGTGGTTGGGAACTCTTTTATGTTTGCTAAGAGGTTTCACAGCTTGCTTATTACTTGTTGATTTGCAAGTTCACATTGCAGCTGAATTTACTCTATAACATGTGCTTTACATGTTTTGAGTGCTTGCTCTTTGTTCTCTCTGCTGCCCCAAGGCTTGACAAGAATGGCTTGACTTACCTTGCTGGAAGGTTTCATTTCATTTGATGACCAGTAGAGATGTTTATAGCCCTTGGGCTTCAACTCTGCCAGTTCTTTCAAAGCTTCCTCTGTGCTGTGTTTTATTAAGGGGGTCTAATAGGTCATTCAGCTCTCAGTAACTACATGTTAAAAATACTGATTAGTTACAAAATATATATTCATGTAGACATTACATCACACAATTAGAGCTGATGAAAAGTTTAAACAAAGCATGTGATAGAGATCTGGTAATTAGTTAATTGCTGTTGCTTGCAAAAACAAATCTTCAGGCAAACCAACACAAGCTCAGGCACAGTCCAGCAGGTCCTTTAGCCTATCTTGTTAGTTTAATGCAAAACCTGGTGCCCTGGTACAAACAGCAATTGCTCCCTATTTATTGAGCTACAAAACTAGGAAGCATACTAGTGATTTAGTTATGCTTAGGTTTCAGGTGAACCATTCATGCTGGAATGCAAGAGGGGCTCCTCGGATGATTTAATGGCACTTGCCATATCCACGAAAATAAAAAAAAAACACATTGGATTTTCAAACCCCAATCTCTTAATATGGACATCAATGTTTCAGAAATCCCATTTCAGCTAAGGATTGGGATAGCTGTCTCTGAATTTTATGAAATAGACTTCATATCTACTGGAACAAATCACTTATGTCATGATCTTACGATTCTTAATGCTAGTCTACTAGCCTTACCCTAAGGTCAAATAAAGATGCATCTGATCAGTAGGAGACTCTCTTGATCAAATGCAAGTGTTGTACATTCATATCTCACTGGCTGTGACTCCAGGCAGGCCCACGTTTATTTTCACTTTGCCAAAATGAAGATAATACACTGTGCTGATAAAACAACACAATCTTAACTGTATATGTTGCTGTTCTGATCAAAGACTCCTCTGAGCCAGATGCTTGTTTACTACTCAATTAAACTAGTTATAAAATACACAGCACTCCTTCTCATCACTTTTCTTAAGCATCTGTGCCTAAAATTATATATATTTTTTTTAATTAATAATCTTTAGTGTATGAACAGGGCTCATGGGGCCTCATTAAAGGAGTCTCAAGGAAGTCTGAAGTTGGCATAATGTGAATCCATGTGACCCTCTAGCAAGGAATTGCTTTGTTTGTTAGAAATTCAAGCAATCTCTGCACCCACTTGTCCTTCCTGCTAGAAGAAAGGATCTCTTCTTTTCAGATAAAACAGAACTTTAGGCTGTAATAATCACATTTAGTACTATTATAGCAGAAGATATTGTTCCTGTATCTCACTCAGTTTCCTCCTGTGCTAAGAATTGTTCTCTGAGGCTAAATTGATGGAAGGAGTGATGGGCATGTAAAGTATTTGAGGATGTTATTCTCATTCAACTTGAAATACTGAATGATTTAAGTTTCCTTGAGGTTTAATGTCACTGAATTCTACAAACAGTATTTTGCATTTTTTCTAATGTTTTGTGTCTTTGAGATATGTGAGTAGACAGATCCTGTATTCAAGTGTTAGCTAAATGCTCTTTGGAACATTCACATGTACAAAATGAAATGTCTTTTTGCCTCTGAGCGGGATAAGGCTCTGAAATGTTGGACTGATTCTTTCTGGAATCCTTGCTTAAAAACAAAAAATTACCCTGTTGCATCTGCCACAGATTCTTTCAAAGGAAACCGATAGTGAACTTTCCATTTTGTAAAATCAGATACTTTCTTTGTTATCCTGCAGAGTGATCACATTAACTTTTGTCCTTTGTCATGAAATTTAAAAAAACCCACTTCCATAATTTAAGAAGTGGGTTGGCTATATCAGTTAGAGTTCAAGGAACAAACAGCTTTCAAGTTGTGACTTCTCACAGACTTGTCTAAACAGGAAGAGACAGAGAGGCAATCTTAGGTGGCAAAACAGCTACAAAAATATTCTTTTGCTTGTATGAAATGTAAAAGAAAGAAAAAGGCAAAGTAAATAAATCTCTGTTAAAAAAAAAATCTGTTTAAACAATTTGTCCAAGCAATACTTGATGTTAAGAGTAAGAAAGCTGGGCAATGATGCATGATTTTGTACACCTTAAACAGGTCCTTAGTAAACTTACATGTAGCATTCCTGCCTCCTGAAATCTTTTTAGGCATCTCTGTCATGACTCTCTCTGGTACAAAAGTACCTGGGTTGAATGGCTTAGGTTTCATGCAGTATTGGGATCCATTAAGATGGAGAGTTCATAATATCATTCAGTGTCTGCCAAGGAATCTTTGTAAACCAAGCCTTAGCTGAAACAGCAAATTCTGTACCTCATCATCACTGATACCAAAATATTTACTGAAACACCTACGCTTTGATGAGAAGCCACTGTGTTAAGATGTGCTAGAAGCTGTGACCAGAACTTCAATCCCACATGAACACATTTATGAATTACAGAAGTAAAAGTTGTAAGATAGACCATTTCTTGTGCTCTTTTAGAACTGCAACAGTGTAAGTAGATGAATTAGCATTTAGAAAACCACATTTGAGCATTCCCTTTGAGGATTTGTGGGAATTTTATCTGCATGAAGATTATTGAAAATTCCATTCTGTCATCTTCTTTCTTCCCTCTCCCTTGGGATCCCAGGGACTGCTTGCACGCTCACACTTTCAATACCAAATTCCTACCAAATATCTGCATTTTTTCATCAATGGAATTTATTTAGCTGTAACTGGTTTTATTTTATGTAGTCACATTAAGAACTTCTTGTGGGTTTGCAAACAGCTCAGTGTCATTATCTTTAATTTATTATCTTTATTGCTCTTCTTTTTTTTCTTTTTTCTTTTTTTTTTTTTCCTTTAAGGATCTTTTCCTAGGATTCTTAAGGAAAAATAAGAAACAAAGCAGACTGTCTGTCTTACCTATTTTGGCCCATTTTCTACCTTTACTGGTCTTACTGGTGTTGTCTTGTTTCTGAGCATCTAGAAGAAAGACTTATTTTCCTGAGAACTCCTATATTTTGGTAATGAATTCCTGAGTATCAGATAGGGCTTATCCAATTGGGAAAAAAAAGCCCACAATAGAAAAATCTTTAGCTATAATTTTCTCTTTGTGTGTGTACAACTACAGGCTACCTTTGCATGTCATGCATTGAGGCTTGCTGGGTGCCAAGGCTGCTCTGTTGCTCCCCTCCTCATCCTGGCAGGCAAGAGAAAATAGAATAAATAGCTCTTGGGTTGAGATAAAAACAGGGAGAGATCTCTTACTAGATTGCCCATCATGGGTAAAACAGACTTCACTCGGGAAATTATTTTTTTTAGTTTTATTTTGTTTCCAATCAAATCAGAATAAGATAATGAGATTTAAAACCAAATCATAAAAGAACCTTTCTCCCACTTCTCCCTTCTTTCCAGGCTAAACTTCATGCGCATGGGGGCTGAGGTCTGTTCATCACACATCATCTCTGCTGCACCTTCCTCCTCAGGGGTAAAAACTCCTTAGTCCTCCCCTGCTCCTGCACGGACTCCCTCCCACATGAGACAGTTCTTCATTAACTTAGTGAGCTTGGGTCTTTCCCACAAGCTGCAGTTCTTCAAGGACTGCTCCAGCATGGGTCCCTTCACAGAGAGCAGTCCTTCAGGGACAGACTGCTCCAGCAGCGTAGTTCTCATCAAACTTAACTTTAAAGTTTTATTTTATAGGCCAGAATGTTTATAAATGGCCAGACATTTCAAATTTAAAATCACAGTGTGAATGCAAAATACTTCCACAGAGCAAAATGCCTTTTGTAGGAAAATAATAGCACTAACACTTTTATTTTCCAGCTGTTAATGTCATTGTCCTGAAAATGATAAAAAGTTGATGGTATGCTTACAGACCTGCCAAAAGGAAGTCTGTATTACAAAGCCTACAATGTAAATTCAGGGCACCCATCCTGACCTTGAGCTAAAATTCTGTCACTTGAGTTTCACTTGTATATTCCAGCCATGGTTACCTAGTTACAGGCAGTAAATCCTCTTCACATTGCTAGGAATATTAGAAAGACAACATCATGTATTACCCATTCCTCTTTTCCAATAAATTAACATGGCTTTGTTTACATTTTGCTTTGGTAAGTGAGCACAACATTACTAGCTACCCACTGGCAGTCTGCAACCTCAGCATCCTGCAGGCATGTGCCAGAGTTAAATTTTCCAATCTTTTTGTAGCTTTAAACTGTTTATGTCCCTTTTCTGATGTGCTGAAGAGAAAAATTTTAGTAGATGTCATAATCACTGACAAAACTGGGGGTTTCTTACTGCCCAATTTGATCATTGCAATTTGAATCAATCCTTGCTCATCTCCTTTTTTTCTTCCTCTCATAAATGAGTTTCTCTGAATGTTATGTCAAGAAATGGGGCAGAGCTCACATGCAGAAATTAGATTTGCAACAAGACTGAGATGAGCATAGCTGTGTATTAAGAGAAGCTAAGGATCCTGTGTGCATTAAGTAGTAAAGTATTGTGTTAAGAAAATATGTTGTGATGCGTCCAACTTGTTGAAACTCATAAAAGGCTTCGTTTGAACTGTGCTTTGATGTAATTTTATCAGGAATCAGACTGGGTTCCTGGTCAGTTTATTTTCATTACCACAGTATTTTCTTTCCTATGATTTTTTTACAGTTTATAATCTCCTCCTTTTGTTTTCTTCATTAACCTTCCAGCTTCAATGTCTTTAGTAGTGCCACCTTGCCCCTATACAGTGCTTAGCCTTTCTGCTGAGACATCAAACAAGGTGCAAAATAAAAGAGCTTTAATCCTAGGAAATTTCCCCAGAGCAGCAGAGCATAGTGTTCAGAAATCCTGAGCTGAAACACACATGCTATTGTCAATTAAAACCTGATCTGTTTTATGCCAGGGTCATGCCACCTACAGAACAGCTTCTATCTGAGGAGGTGCAAAGCAAGCCCACATTATTTTTGCTGTATCTTCCTCATACTGGAAACAGAGCATAATATGAAGTCAGCATACAAGTAATGCTTTTTTTCCCCCCAGAAACATCTGTTTTACCAGGAATTGGCTGAAGATCAACAAGTATTTTCTTTGCAGACACAGAGTTTACAAATAAAATGTAGACAAATTAAACACATTCTAAATAAACTTTATATAGACCAAGAGCATTAAAATGTCTAGAAATAAAGAGTGTTGTATGAGAGACATTGATTTATAAGGAGGAGTCTAGATTGGCACAAATTAAATTGAAAATGTAAAACAGGAGGTTCAGTTCTGATGTGATTCTGAAAAATGACAGGCACCGTTGGTAGATACAAAGGCAGGATGCAATTTTGCCTAAACAGACATGTATTGCTTTTGGGAAGCTCTAGGGAGTGTGAACTTCTGGGTGAAAGTTGTAGTGAAGATATGTCACAGGCCAAGTGAGAGACCCACATGCTTTCAGAAAAGTTTGGAAGCTAGGTGGGACAACTCACAGCATTTAAAATGGCAACAGAGCCATACATTTGGGAAATGGAATCCTGTGTTAAGTGTACATGATTTGAGAAATTAATACCCACTCATGAAAAAATGACAATCGTATATTTATAACTCTCAGTGCGGTTTTACTTACTGAGTATGTTAAGCACAAAAATGTGAAAATTTGTAGGTAATTTGAATTTACATTTATTATCACAACATTTATTATCTCAATTAGAGGCATAGTTTTCAAATTTCTGTTTCTGTTTCCACTTTTCAATCAACAACTTGTAAAATTTTATGCTATTATTTTGATTGTCCTTTCACTTTTTGTGGTATTTTTTTCCCACATAGCCAGGGGCTCTAACACATGAGTTAAACTGATGCTTGCTACAGCAATTTAACTAGCTCAGGTGTTCCCCTTTACTAAAGGTCATGTTTTCTCTCAGCAGAGTTGGCAGAAGCAAATATGTTGGCTTTTTGGTTGCAGTGCTTCCTTGCCCAAGTGAGTCCAAGCTGTAACTGAAGATGATTTTGTGTTTATCTAGTTGACTGTAGCAGCAGTGATCGAGGTGTGGGCATACAGACACATCTGTCAGCTCAGCTGTAACTACCGCCCTGGGGAAAGGCAGGACATATTAATAACGTATAATTAATAATTAATATGATAATGTATTAAATTGTGTTCAAGTGCATTTTTGGGTTCAGTTTGCTTCCACAGGCCTTGGTCAAGACCTGAAGAAGATGTTTATAGCAGAATGGATTTTTTTTAACCTATGTTCTATACCTAGGTAAAGAAGTGCCATAGGTGGTGTCCAGTCTCTCAACATGATTTATAGCAATTTGGGGAATGGGAGTTGTGTTTGTCTCTCACCTTTCACTTATATGCAGAGGAATGGCTTTTGAGCTATGAAGACACAGGTTTTCATATGCATATTAACTTTCCATCTTTGAATTTCCTCTGAGTACGTGATTGGAACTTTCTGGTATTTGGCGCTTTTGAAGATGACCTAAAAACTGTCTGCTGCTGGATGGATCTGGGAAGTGCGTTTTGCAATCTTCACTGGGATTCCAAATCCATGCTCAGATCCCTAACTGAGTGACTTCAGAAGTGCAGATCACAGCCTTACTGCTACTTCATCAGAAAGTGTAGTGATCAAAATCTCTGAACCTGTCGCATTTGTGTGACTAAATCAATTCCAATGGGTTTAAATACTTCCACAGTTTAACACACTGCAGCAAGTTCTGCTTTTTACTGCAGCTCCTAGATTTGGACTGGCAACTCTGAATTAAAGTTCATTGCTCCTCATCTATTCAGTTTCTACCATTTCCATCACTTACACATTTACTGCACTAGCATTTTAAGTGCTATCTCAGGAGTGAGACATCATTGGATTTTTCCTCCAGTGATTGGTCTATCATTTCAGTCATCCTTTAAATGAAAAATATAGTATTATTAGCTTTACAGAGCAAAACCAGGTTTCAGCTCTTCCCAAAGTTAATTTTCTCAAATTTTGCTGCCATTTTTTTATACAACACAGTTTTTCAATCCTTATAATTATTCTTTACAATTATTTTTGGGAAAACTCCCATAAAACAAGTAAATGAGCTGCAATTGAATGCTTGTTGTCCAAATGATTGCATAAGCAGCTAATAGTTTCACACTATCAGGTCAGTTTTGATGTACCAGTGATTAGTAGCTGCATTTTCCCCCTCAGATTTTGATTCTAAAATGTGATAGTTCAGCTGAACCTAAATTATTATCTCATTGTAGAAAATGAGATCAATGATAAACTGTAAACTGATAAAAGCTTTACTTGTAATATAAGGCTGCCCTGATTATATAATGAATGATTGAGGATTAATAAGTATCTGAAAGAGTGATTGCTGGATGGATATAAAATAATAATGACTGATTTAATTTTCTTCATTACTTGTCAGCAGGCTTTTCACACAGTTGATTTTTCAGGTTTAAATATTGTGGAAGTGAATGTGTCCTCAGTACGTACGCTTCAAGAACTACTTTACAGCTGTGCCTAATTTGAAACTGCCTCGTTAAAGAAAGGACCCATTTTGCAACATTGACAAATATTGTAGCTAGCATTAGGTGAATCTAAACATCAGGTATCTAAGAATCAAACTTTTTCCAGGTCACAAAGTAGTCAGGTAACTCTGGTTTTGCCTTTGGAAACTGAAATTCCAGATTTTTTTCCACTTTGGATGTTTAAAACTATGTTTATAGAGATCTCCTTTCACAACAAGAACATAGCTCTCTTTGTCTTTCTAGAAACCTACATGAAGGAAAACATAAGATGAAGGTAATTTATGAGAGACAACAGATTTGCAATGATTATGATGTTGCACTCTCTAAAATTAATGAGCTGATAGACTTTTTTTGCCTTTTTGACTATTGGATTATCTCCTAAAATTCTTACTCCCAGTTAATAAATACTTGCATAACCATAATTTTCAGCAGTTTAAAAAGTATATACATAAGTTAATAACAACTGTTTCAGCAATTTAGAGGATTTTTGTCAGGAATTATAGGGCTGATATTAAAAATGTTAAGCTTCTCTGTAAGAGTATTTGAAACTAATTGCAAACAATTGAGTTATTACAGCAAAATAAATCACTGTGTTTTCCATCTGACTTAATCCTCCTTTCTTTGCATTTGCATTTATAATGAATGAAGCCACAGGCACAGATTATTAGTGTGACCCAGCTGAGTGGTGACTCCTCGAGCTGCAGGAACTCACTTTTTTCCCCACTCATTGATCATTCCTCCCAAAATAGAATTTTGAACAACCTCCTTTTCCCCACTTCTGAAGTAGTGAGTATTCAGGGAAGCTACATCTCTTTTCCTGGTCTTTTCAAATGGCACATTCCTAATTTCAAAGGTAAAATTGAATTCCCTCTCTTTGTAATTAAATTTATAAAGATGTATTTCAAGGTTGCTATTTACATGCTGATTTTACAAGCTGAAAAAATTAATTTTTATTCATTTTCAAGTAACACATCATTTACCTTTAATTATATTTATATTTCACCATCTACTTATCATGATGTTGATCAGATTTTGGTCCTGGCTCTCCTACTGCAGTTGAGGTCTTCACTATGTGGCAATATAGAAATCACTTTTGAGTCAGTTTTGGTAAATCCATGCAGTCATTTATAGGTGGACAATCCCTTCAGCCTTACAGCCTTGATTATTTATGGTCGCCTGTGGTTTTTTCATCAGGTCAGTTATATCTTATATTTCCTTTCTTTGCAGCAGTCAAAAGGAAAACATTGAGGCAAAAATAATTGAATCCTTAGTCCTCTGACAGGCTGTTCTGGTTTTCTCAAATTTTACTGGGTTCAAGTGGTAACATCCCCAGCTTCTTGTCCCCTACTTTTGGTGGTTCCCAGCTCACAGTTGAGCTGCTGGAACAAGAAGCATGTTTCTTATGTGCCAGATTGTAACACTGCATACAAAACCACAGACAAGGTGGATTTTACAATAAAATACATGACTATGAACTGGAGAAAATGACCCCTGGACACCAATCTCCTAAGCCACACCTTACCTGCAAAACAGTCATTTTCTGTAGTAGCAATTTCCTTCAGAAAAGTTTGATGAGTTTGACATAAAATGCATCTTTTGAGCAGAGAGTTACACAAATGGCTGGAAGAAAAAAGGCAAGTGGCATTGTTCCCTCCAAAAACTGATGGGTTTAGGAAGAGGTGATGAAAGTAGGAACTTTCCTTATCAAAGTAAAATTAGTGATATTGAATATAGGAAGGATTTGAGTCCTGAACTGTCCTAAGCCACTGACCTGCCTGCAGGGCCTTGAACTCCTCCAGGGAAAAGGGATCCAAATCCAGTCTCTGATTCCTTTTAAATTGCCCTTTACAGCAATGGGGATTTTACCAATTATTTTCTTTAAAATTGAAACAAAAAGCTGTATGCAGTCAGTATTTGCAGCCAAAGCCCACATCTTTTTAGTTCAGAAGAAACTTATTTTCCTCCCTCTGTCCATCAAAATATTTTTACAAACGCATTGTGGACACACCTCCTAATCTTCCTTTACATTGCTGCAGGATTGCATCTGCAGTGATCAATAATCTCTGCAGTCCTGGTTCCATTGGAATCAGTAGAACTCCTCTATGGATGTCAACTGAAGCTAAAATATTGCCTACAAACTAGGATGTCTAAGTGTGGTTAAAATGCAATGGGGATCTCAGAAATTCTTTTAGGGTTTGTTTTCCAAGTATAGCTGTGAGATTTACAGGGTAGAAGATGTTTAATGAATTGAAATTAATGGGGTTTGAATTTCTTTCATGTCATGCTTTTGGAATAGTTTTGTAGCAGCAAAATTGCACTCAACTAAGGTATATCTAATGGTATTTGGTTGAAGAACATGGCTTTTAAAACTGTGGAATAAATAGAAATATGATCAGAGACTTGTATTTTGTTTGTTTTAGTTTGAAAATGCTTCTTTAAATAGACAGGACTTTACATTTCTGTAATAAAAATAAATGAACCATTTCATTTTTAAAATTCAGTTAGTGATTTTTCTGTGGGAAGATAAACTTTATCCATCTTTTTGTTCTTGGAGAGAGAGAAGGTGTATTAGTCCTTCAGGAAACATACATTTTGACATGTAAACAAAGTCTCCTCTACATGGGATCTGCTTTTCTTTGGAGTTTTATGACCCTGTTGCATTCAGTTTGGCCTTTGTTTTGCTTGCATGCGAGAGCTATCCTTACTTTAAACCAGCTATTGCTGAGGCAAACTCTGAGAGATGGCTGAGAGGCTGAAGTTCTCATATCTTCCAGCCCTGTCTTGTCTCAGGTGACAGACATTGTACACCATTCAATTTATGAATCAGTGACACTCTTTTCTACTGACCGGTGTCCTAACACCTGAAGAATTATTTTGGGCTAGTCAAATTGAAATTTAGCGTGATGGAACAAAACCAAAATCTTCTAAGTGCTTTTTAAATCAATGGATTGTTTGGTGCTTCAAAAAATATTTGAGAACTAATAAAATATGCTGAAAGAAAATCATAAAAGATAACTCTTGGACTGAAAATATTTAAATGCACTGTCAGTGTTGATTTAGCTGCTTTGTCTGTCACACTAACAGGTGAGAACTAAAGAAGTGCATTCCACATAGACATATTATATGCATCAAAGAAATAAGAGCTTGTTAGGAGAAATCTCTCCATAATATAAACATATGAATGGAAATAGAACTCTCTGAATTCTGGATTTAATGAAAAAAATTGTACTTCAAAGGTAGATAATATTTTGGTCTAGTTTTATAAGGAGATATCAGAGTATCACGTCTTTTGGTTAATCATAATCAAACTCAGAGTAAAAGTCTGAGAGATTCTCAAAATTTTTAGGAATTTGACTAAAGTAGCTATGCAGAGGCAAAGAAAATAAATTTTTTTCCACATCCTCCAGGAGAAAACAGTGAATTTCTTTGTTTTATTCAGTGTTATTTAACAATAGACCTCTCTAGTTTGAAATTACTTGTACTTGTCCTTTTCTAAAATAATATAACTGAATAATTCTAAATAAATCTTGGTAGAAATTATGATGCTAATATTCTTTTTCCATTATGTAAAAATGATAGGTAAAACTATTTAAGGACAGAAGTAAGGTAGCTGCTTAATAGCATAATCATTACCTATGATTCCAAATACATTATGACTCCAAATTATCATTTTAATTTATGATGCCTTTTCTCATATTACCACCTGTATTCTTAATGATAATTTTTAATTTAAATTTTTCATTTTCACAGACATGTATTTTGTGAGGTATCTATTTATTTGCATAGTGTGTGTAAATTTCCAATTATCTCAAAAAATTTGCAAAGTTGAATTGCCCCCTAAAATTCAGTCTTTACAAGTTTTGCTGCATCTTTACCAGGTATAGCTAGGCCTAAGTTAGGTGTAAATTCAGCTATCTATTGCCATTGGCTAAATCCAGTCTATTGTAAAAGATGCAATATGGTGAATTAGTCCACAGGTTTTAGAGCAACTTGCAAAGAGAACTTTGAGAGCTTTAAGAAATTAAGCTCGAACTATTGCAATGATATTTTGGGAGTCTTTAAATGGCCTCAAGTAATTATTGCCCCGAGTCCACAAGCGTACCCTAAGGACTAATGTTTACAACCCATCACTTCAGCCCCTGAAGTATTTTTCTGAGTATCTAGAGAATCCCCCAGGAAAGCTGCACCCCCTGTCTCCCTTCAGTCTATCTGGAATGTCAGAGGTGCAGTTCAGCAGCTGATGTCTCAGCTCCTCTTAGCAGCACTACAGAAGCAGAGTGCTCCACTGGTTTTCTAGCTCTGTCTTACCACTGAAATGAGACTTCAGTGTTTCCTCTGAGACTTTAATTCATCTGAGACTTGCACGTGGTCAGTTGATTAATGTGACCATGATTCTAGCTAGTAGAATTGCTTTGGAGAGGGCCATATTCTTGAAATCCCTCTTAGGTAAATCATTCAAGCATTGAACAAGGTGGTAAGAGGAGGATAAACCAAGCAGAGGTATCAGTTTCCATATTCCCTCTGTCTTTCCTCTCAAATCTTTCCCATTAGATTATGTCTTCCTGCTACCAGCGCTTAATATACCCATGTGTAATCTGAACAATGCCTTTTCTCTCCCCCTTACTTCCACATCTGAGGCAATTCAAAGCAAGTTCATTGTCCTGCTTTTTACCAAAGTTTTCAGCATCAGATCACACTGATGCTCTCAACAAGTACCAGGGGGTTTTTGATTTCTCCGTGGCAGGCGTGGTAGTCAGCAGTGCAGTGCAGCGCTCGCTGCTTGTGAATGCAGCCAGTGAGCTCTGCCAGGTCATTATTAGTGCCAGAACTCCAAGGACTCATCCATTCTGGCAATAGTCCTCTGAATTTTCTGTTGGAGAAATTATTTACTGCTCTAAATATTCTCCAGTTAAACTATATGTACTTTTGTTTCCCCAACTTTCTGGGCCTTTCATGGTTATTATCCAGTGGTTCAATAGACAAGCATGACCGCAGTCAAACTTTCACACAAGCTATGCAGCAAGCAAGAAGAAAGTCAAAAACTAACAAATGGTCTGCATAGACACACTCCAGGAGCATCTTTCTTTCTGTGCTGGTAACAGCATAGGAGAATGCTCTCTGTCAGGGTGTATGGAGGTGTACACGTCCTGAAGCACACTGAACACTGGCAGTCTGTCTTTGTAGAAGCGAGGGAGCTGACATGTTCATCTCAGAAGTGTGCTAGCAAAGCAACATTCAATACATTGCCACTAAATTAACACCTTCCTCTACTAGCTATATTTATTTGACAAAGGGTTCATTGCATATCTCACATATTCTGCTTTACATAAACCTCACCTTTCTATGCCATGTCTAATAAAGAAAGCCCTCATATTTCAAGCAGCTTTTGGTTTTGACTGAAAAATATCGGTACAAAAATCAATAGCAAATGAAGAACTGAAACTTTTAAACTATCATGACTATGTTGAAATAAACATTGTAGTAACTACTATACTGGTTGATTTTTTCCTGCTTACTTACTAATAAAAAAGAATTTGGCTTTCAATATGTTTTAAAGTAATACAGCCCATATATTCCAAGACATTTACCTTTGCAACAGAAAATAATTTGATTCAGAAAACTGAAATATGTGACGAATGTTAAATGGATTAAAAGCTGGTTCATTGACAAAATGAAAAATGTGGTGTCAATGGGCAGATATAAATTACTGGGATGTGTCTAGTAGCATCTGCCTGAAGTCAGTTCTTGGGTCAATAGCACTTAGCATTTTTTATCAACAGTCTAGACAGTGATATAAGAGATTTTCAGTAAAGCTTGAGCAGGAAAGAGATTAGTGAGGTAGTAAATAATATGTTAGATAATTGCAGAAGCTAATAAAACATACAGTAATTTCACGATTATAAGCCGCACCTGAATATAAGCCGCGCCTTTTTTTTTTTTTTTTTTAACTCCGCACGGCAGATGGGGAGGGGCGCTCCGGCCCGGCCCCACACAGCCCGGCTTCCCAGAGGCACCCCGTTCCTGGCGGTCCCACGCTTCCGCCGGCTGCTGGGGGCACGGGGGCCGCTCTGCACATTTCCAGCCCCCGTTGCCGGTGATCCCGCGCCGCCGCTGGCTGCCAGCGGCACAGGGGCCGGCCCGCCCACTTGCCACTCTGCTTGGCCGGCTCTCACTTCCAGGTTGGCGTTTCGCTGGGATTTGTCCATAGATAAGCCGCACCTGAATATAAGCTGCACCACTGGGGTAGGCTGGATTCTTCAATGAAAAAGATGCGGCTTATATTCGTGAAACTACTGTATTTTAATATTGCCAAATACTATCAGCCTCTTGTGTGGGATAAAAAAAATTTAGGTAGTTGTTAAACTGTGATTTAGAAAAGAACAGGTTATCAAAGATAATTGGGTCTACTTAGATTCTTTGTACAATATTGTGGAAGGAAAAAGCAATAATGCAATAATGTGCATATTAAAGTCAGTCTGTCAGGCAAATGGGGTGATGATTGCCTTTGCATGCTCTATTGATAAGACTACATCTAGAATGCCAAGTCCAGTTTTGGTGTCCAGTCTTAAAGAAAATGAGGAGATAGAGCAAACGGAAGACATTGGGTTGCACAGAACCTGGAGATCAGATTTTAAATCCTGTGTAGGTTTAGTAATTTGAGCTTAGTTTATCATTATGTATGGGTATTTGGGCATGAAAATCTTTTGTAGGTTTGGGACAAGAAACACTGATAAAGGCATAGCAGAATTCAGGGACTGGAAAATTAAATTAAGGGGAAAATGCAGCCTCATATTAACTTGCAATTTGTTAGCTTTGCAGATTACTAAATAGAAGAACAGCTGATCTGGGGAGGTGATAGACTCATCAGTGCTCGACATCTTAAAAAAATCAAAAAAGAAAAAGAAAAAAATAAGGAGAGGGAAAGGAAGATTTAATGATTTCTTTTTTTACAGTGTGCTGCAAGGAGAACAGTCATATATGTCCTGTCTTAAGTCTAAAACATACCTGATTTAAAGAATTGACTCTTGAGGAGGCATGGAGAAATTACTTCCCCTGTTGTACCCCGGACCAGATAGTTTGGTTGTTCTTTGCTGTTTTCTGAGACAGAAATCAGACCAGGCTGACACTTGGATCCCAGAAAGGTTGATCATCTTTCCTAAATGGTGCCTGAGTATGACTTGTGGTTGCCATAGAAGTGATCAACAGGTTTTAAGGTAGGAAAGGGACTTAACACAGCCCTCAGGAGGGAACAAGAGTAGTCCAGTTGAAGTCTTTGGGCTAAGAGCTCTTTATTTCTGAAGTAAGCCAAAACTGTGAAAACACTAGGTTGTCTCAGAACTTGAGAATCCTGAACATAATTGTGGGTTCTCTGGTATATTGCTGTGCTAGTGGGACAGAGATTTCTGGAGATTTTTTTTTTCCCAAACTCCAATATGGAAAAACTAGAGAGGCTTTCAGACAAAAAGCTTCTTTTAGATTTGAAATAGCAACACAGGCTCTAAATTAAAATATGGGTTGAAAATGACTGCTCTAAACCTAATTGGGTGTGCTCATAAGTCAGGCTGTCTGTGAGGAGAGGTAGTGGACTGAGAAAAGTATGAGATAAAAGGACATTATAACCATGGGAAAGAGAGGAGCAGGTAATCAATTGCTTTTTGGAACATGGGAGTATCAACTGGGGTAGAGATTATTGAAGAAGGAGGTTATACTATATGATAAAACCATTATTTCTATTATTTCCTTGTATTTAGTGGAATTACAAATTTGAGTAGGCTCCTTTTCAGAAGGAGCTCAGTTTCTCTCTCTCTAACAGGCAAGAGGTAGAAAGACAATTTAAAAATTTTCCCACTGATGACTACTATTTCTTTTCATCTTTAATAATTTCTCAGTGTGAATTTATTTTGATATTCAATGGTTGTTTAATTTCACCAATATATTTTTCGAAGAATTTGCATCAAATGAAGTATATTTTGTGCTGAAAAATGAGCAGGCAGGATCTACAGACCTTGATGATACTCATCAGATGACACAGATTTGGGGCTTGAGAATACTGACAAGTGTGCATTTGTGAGAGTACTGGCAATTCTGCATTGGTTTTTAAAATGTCGTCTGTTCCTTTCAGTGTATATCACTCCACAGGGAATTTGCTTCTGAAGATAGGTTTAGCAATTCTGGAGCTATAAGAAGCATGCATCTCTGGGAGCCAGAATCTGTAATATAAGACATATTTTATCTGATGTCCCTTTTTAAGTATATAAGCAATATACAAAATGGACAGTGCTTTGCTTATTCATATGTCACTAGATGTTACCAAGGAATTATTTGCCAGTTCGTGTAATGTACTTGCAGTTTATCAGAATTCTTCGTAATTAAAAGCTTTAGCATATTTAACTTCACCTTACCTGGGGCTATCAATTTGTAAAGGATATGCTTGATTATGGTACTTAGAGTGTTTGATTTACTGTTTCTATGGATGTCATAGGTCTAATTTTTACTGGTATATTATTGCTTTTAGCAGTGTGGTGCTGTGCTTGCACAGAAGCTGAAAAAACACTTTCAGCTTGGGACATATTAAAGTTCATTGATGATCAATGCTATTGGAAATGTGGAAAAAAAATATCAGAATATATATTTTTTAAAAGATTGTCTTTTGTCTGTTTTGAGTGTCTCTGGGGTGTTTTTAAGGTCATATTTGATGATGACATTTTTGATGACCATTTTCTTTCAGGAATATCAGCCCTGTAACACCAATGCCTGCCCAGAGTTAAAGAAGACGACTCCTTGGACGCCCTGGACGCCGGTGAACATCTCGGACAATGGTGGTCACTACGAGCAGCGTTTCCGCTACACCTGCAAGGCGCGGCTGCCCGACCCCAACCTGCTGGAGGTGGGACGGCAGCGCATCGAGATGCGCTACTGCTCCAGCGACGGCACCAGCGGCTGCTCCACTGACGGTGAGCACAGCCAGGGGGACTCACCACTCCCTCTGATAGGAACCTGTCTGCAGGGCCATCCTCTCACAGAGTGGAAGTTAATGCTTGCTGGTGTTTTGTGTAACACAACTGATCATGAACACGAGGGCACACTGATCCTGGTAGGGAGCCTAGCTTGTATTTCTTCTGGATGTAGCATCATCATTCAGTCTAAGCAAGGATCTTTCAACACCAGTGATGAGATTTGCCATTAATTCTCTTCACAATAATCCTGTTCTTGTAAGATTCTGTTACACCTTAAACTCTCCCCAAGCTTTTACTAGGGGTGAATTTGTTAGGTGTGAATTGTTAGGGGTGAATTAACATATTTCTAGAATATTTTGCTAGAATATGGAATACTCTAAGAAGAACTTTTTCTCAATAGTTTGAAAATAACAACAGTAAGATTCATACCAGTGTTTAAATAAATAAGGAGTTTATGAACTGGATAATTTCTATTATAAAAGTTTATATTGTGCTTTCGCTAGTAAGTTAAAGTTTAGTTTATTTCTGAGATTGAAAACCATATTCCTTCAAAATCTTTTCAAATTTAGATGACTTTAAAATGGGATTCCTTTATTTCAGAATTTTCTTTTTCTGTCAGTAATACATGGTTTGGTATATGTATAAAAAAATTAAAACGAGGGGAAATTGTGACAGTCATTCTAATCTTATTAATACATTTCATTGATTATCTAGTTTAAATTGTATATCAGTTTTTCTTTTAAAGTATTATATTTTAGTCATATAATCTAAAAATATTGATTTTTATTATTATTATATTTTAATATTTATAGGCTTTTTTTTACTTACATGGTCTTTTGTATCTTAAGAAGACTCAGGTTAGCTGAAAAGTATAACTGAAGGCATTTGGCTTATCTAAGTCCACACAGAGAGAACAGTTTCTGAGTCTCTGGACTTTCTAATTCTCAGTATTTTGCAGACCAGACAGACAGACAGGGGGCTGCAGAGTTGGCTTCTGTAATAATATACTAGAAACTTCCATCCTGCCCTCCCTCCCCCTGCCCTTCATCCTATACAAAACCTTTATTGTTTCACTTGGCATCTATGTCTCTTTGGAGAGGGCAGGATGCTAGCAATTTTTTTGAGAAATATATAGTAATGAACTGTGCAAAATCATTTTAAAAAATCCATGGTACTCCAAATAAGACTTCATTTTGTGCTCTATGTCACTCCCATTTCAAATAATCTACAGTGTCAAATGTTGGGGTTTCATTTAGGTCTGGATAGCCAGGCAGATTTTGGCAAGGAGGAACTCTTGACACAAATGTTTCTTCTCTTGTGTTTTCATCCATACTAAATTTCAGACTCGTATTTAGCAAAGATTTTCCTCTGCTAAGATTGGTGTATGACCTGTCTCTTGTCATTGAGACTTCAAGGTGGTGCTGCTGCTTTTTGCTGTCTTCCAGCACTTAGACATGGATGACATGTTTTTAAAATTTCATGAGATTAAATCAGAAATATTTTTTCTCACCAGGTAGTGCAGACCTGGGAAAGTTATCACAAGTAGAAGTAAAGCTACAGGAGAATCTAGGTATAATCTGATCTGATGACTGAAATGGCAGTAAGAAAGGAGTATCCAAAAGCCAATGCATGACATAAGAGAGGAGGTCAGCAGGGCAAACCAGAGAACAGCCAGTTTGTTATAGATCACTTTGCTGCAAGAAATTTAAACTTGGCATGGAGACACCTCTCTCATCTCTGAAGTCATGAGCAGAAGACCTGTCCTGGAGCTGGATGCAAAAGCTGACTCCTGCAGAATTTTTTTTAATAAAGCATTTTTTTCAGTGTCATTCTTTGCCTGATTAGCTAGAAGATCCTTTTTTGTTTGTTTGTTTGTTTGTGGTTTTTTGGGTTTTGGGGGTTTGTTTTGTTTTGTTTTTTTGGTTTTTGTTTTTTGTTTGTTTTTTTTTTTCTTCTGAATATAATACTCCTGAATCTCTTGGCATTGTACATTTTTTTGTTGCGTCTTGCTGAAGATGCTGCTTTGATTCATTTGGAAATAATTCATCACTGGAGCAATGTATGTGCATGACCCCAGCCCTGTTGCCTAGCAATAGAAATGTTCATCTGGGTGAAGGATTTTTGCTGACTAATCCCAAAACTACTGAATATTTAAGTACTTTTTATTGAGCACTTGACAGGGCAGAAACTATTATACATCTGTCTGTGCTTCCCAGTGAGTGCCCTTATGGCTTTGTCATTAATTTGCACTCATTCTTTGATTCTTTTTGGCCAATGAGTCTTTAATTCTTCTGTGAATCATGAAAGATGAAACTCGATCGGTGTTCCAAGTGGCTGCATTAACCAATACACTTCTGGTGAAAATTTTATGTTGAGACTGTTTGCTTAGTCATTTTCTGATTATGGATGTCAGAACAGTATGGAGTGGAGCATTTGTTGAGAGAGGGGTCAGGGGACACCATTTTGATGTACTGATGAGATGAAACTTGCTGACGGCATCTAAACTGCAGGATTCAGGAGCACTTCCCTGCTCCCAGGTTTAGATATGGGCCAACACACCACCCCTGTACTGCTCCTTGATTTCACTAGAAGAAAATACATTAATAAGAGTCATGTAGAGTAGCTGTAGCTTTTGGAACAGAAGAAAGTCATGAGACTGGAAAACCATGAATTGTGGCAGACACTTCCACCATTTCTGGCTAGGCAGCAAGAAAACATCGTAACTTACTTCCACCTGACCAGAGCCTCGATGCTGTGAAACATTTTTTTCATTATCTCCATGTTGAATTGTAGCAATTTTCTGGCTTTTACAGAAAGATTAATTTTGTTACAGAATACTTGGTATAACTCATTACCAAAGATGTGTTCTGCAGAGATCAGTTCTCTGTTCCTTGCAGATAGGAGCCATTTGTTAGAAATTTTCTCAATGCCTATAATCTCCCACTGTGCAACTATAGTCATGCTGTGTTAAACAGAATCATGTTTCACTGTCAGATGCTAGCAAAGCAAACTTTCTTTGCAGTCTGAGCTTAGAGATAGAACTTCCTGCCAGAAACCCACTAGACTCCTCCTGAGTATGGTAAGATTTCTATCTCAATCAAGTAAGCAGTAGCATTTGCAGGCTGTATTCATGCTTTTCTGATTTGAAGTTTGATTAAGAGGAAAGAAAAATAAATCTTGTTCTCTGCCTCTGGGTTTTCATGTAGTGCTCAGATAGGAAAGAGACAGCTATTTCAAATCAACTGTTCGAGATTGTGTACGTTGTTGTATGTCTTAATGCACTGTCTGTACAATCCAGCATTCAGAGTATAGAAATTACATTACCCTAGTAATTTAATATGTGCTTATGAAACATACTAAGTATCTACATTAAACATGCTGTCTCTCTGTAAGATTATCTGATATATAAACAGTAATAATTTTATTGAAAACATATAGTTTTTACCCAGAGATAAATATTTCACAAGGTATGAGTGTGCCTAATTTTTCTAGATTGAATTTTTCTTACTGAAGTCTAGACTCCATAGTAGTCTGCAAAGAGAGCTTCAGCACCCTGAGGAATGAAGGATCCATTAAGGATAAGTATCTGATATGATGGGTGCAGTTCACCCTCTGAAGATATATACTGCCTTCTTTCCATGATGCACGATGCAGACTGCTATGGTGGGCTTGGGCAACACACTTGACTTTGACATGCCCAGAGTTAGACCAGGTTAGCTTCCAAAATACCTTCTGAAGGCAATTAACAAAGGCAATACTTCTAATTTCAGTCACTTCAGTCTTAAAGAGTCTTTTGTTTGCCTGTTTTTCCCCAGGCAAATCTGCACCTAGATTCCCAGTTGCTGCTGCTCCCTCTATCTCAAACCTCATGACAATTGTTATTTGTGAATATCCTGTGAAGGCAGGATGTGAATTACTCTTCTAGTGGCTATGATCTCTTGTGAAAAGTTTTATTTAATCTTTCCTTATGTTACCCACAGGAAATCTATAGTACATTCAGAATTTTTTACAGAGTAGAACATGTGCTGATAATCAGGAATGTCCTCCTGTCAAGAGGAGTATGTTTTGAGATGTCATCTCTTATACAGTCGTATTGAAGCTAAGCTGTGATAGTCTGCATAAGAACAAAATTAATTCTGGAAGTTAGAACTGAATTTGATGACAAATTCAAGTCTGATTGACCAAGTACAACTCAGTGAAACTTTGGAGTTAACACAGAAAAGCTGTGTATAAGAAATAAAGTTATCATGCTAACGTGACATCTTCCACCTGCACCCATCCTACTCTTTGGGTATTTAAATATCCTGCCTTTGCATTGCATTAATATTTGCCATTACATTTTACTATTCAATTTTTCTGTGTTTTGAAGGTTTATAAAGTTTTTATAAGATTTAGGTATTTAGGCCTTAAGTTTTGTAAGTTTTATGCTTCAATAATAATGTCAGATACCTTGCAGACTGTCTTCCAAAAGCAACTACACTGAAGTAACCTTTGCTTATCCTTGTTACCTTTGCACTTCAAGCAGTGTTTCATGCTGTCATTTAGAAATTATTCAGGTAACCTGAATTTTGGCTTCAGATCATCTTTTCCTAAAGTCATGAACCTAGACTGCTTGGATAATTGAATTTTCTTTGTTAGGTCGGAACTGGAGGACATAAGTCATAAATCAGTCAAGTAATATAATTTATCAGGTGTCACAGCTACTCCTCTCTTACTTAGGGCTGTGTTACTTAGCTACAGGCTAGAATAGGGAATTATTATTAAACTGTGTGCTTTAGCAGAGCCTCACTTTTAAGGCAAATTAATTGAACTCGGCTGAGAGTGTTGCAGTTTTCAAGTAGAATTAGGACAACCAAAGTCTCATTACAGGCTTTTGCAAAGGCAAATTTTTTTCTGTGCTATTCAGAGCAGGTGACTTTAATGTTAATATGTCTTCAAACAGTATTATTTTCTTGTGGATTTATGAAGCTATTTCAATTCAACAAAAAAGTTTTAAAAATTTACTTATAAATCATCAAATCATCTTGATTTATATCAGAATTATGTGAATTAATTGGGCAATTGTTTTCAGTTATATTTGCATTATGGAATAAGTAAATCATAAGCAGGGTACTACTAATTTCTCTGTAATTTTACCAATGTTTAACAAAGCAGAAGTGCATAAATGAGAGAAAATACTTTTGTTTAGATGTCAGTTCATATCTTCTGTCTTCCATGATCTTAGAAGTTGATGGTTGTTTTATTTTCTTTTGTTTATTTATTTATTTATTTATTTTAATATATGTGATTTTAAATCATAGAATCACTGTGATTAGTTTTACTGAGGTTTTTAAAGTACTTGTCGTTACTTCTGGAACTTATCACCTTAAAGAAGTACAGCTGTCTTTTTAAAATTGTACTGGGATTAAGTAGTTAAATCCCCGTTTCTAGCCACGATGTGCAGCAGTTTGTTCCTTGAGTTTGACTTGTGAACAACTGAAAATGAGCCTCTTGGCAAGTTGTAAGCAGAATTCATGCTTCTAGTTGTTCACAGGGCTCTAAGTCAGTCATAGGCTTCTGAGAACAATTTAGTTTAAAACATTGGAATGATGAACCTGTCACAAAGGTTGGATCGGAATTTGACTTACAGATGTTCTGTCTTGGGAAAACTATTCATTAGTTTATTGATGATGCTATGACTGATCATCCTCTTTGCAGATTTTACAATTATTTGTGTAGTTGAGCTTTAAATAAGGTGGACTAAGATTTTGTTTTGGCAACCAGATTTCTGGTGCTACCATGCCGAGGGCATTGGCCATTGCATCCTGGTTTGGCTATATATATTTACCTTGGGAGCAGTAATCTGAGAAGAGCATCTTAATGTTGGATTTTGTTGGGTGGCACGATCTTATTTCTGTCCCTTGAGTCAGAAATCTGAAAGTGACCCAAACTGCAAACAGAAGCAGCAAGCAAGAAAACCACAATTTAATGAGACAAGTTGGAGTTTTCAGTTTTGTGCCACTTGCTGTGAAAAATTACAATGCTTTTCTATTTGTGACTTCTCCTGTCAAATTTGATGTAAACTGTGATAAGGCTAGGACTTTGTTCTGTATATACACTTACTTTCTGACAGATTTTTACTTGAACAAATTCTACAGTGTAATCTTTTGATTAATTTTATGTTGCCCCTCTACCACCTCAGTTAATAAACAGGACCTAGCTGAAGGACTCAGGAACTGGGTCCAGAGCCCTAGATGGGCTAGTGCTGAATGGAGGGGAAGGATCCTTCCTTGACCTACTGGAAAAGCTCTTCCCAGTGTAACCCAAGTGCCTTCTTTTCCACAAGGGCACATTGCTGGCTCACGTTCAACTTTCTTTGCTCTGGAACCCCAAGGTCCCTCTCTGCAGCAATGTTTTCTAGGTGGCTGGCCTCAAAGTATGGTTGCATGGGGTTGCTCCTGTGCAGATTCAAGACTTTGCATTTCCCTCAGTTGAACTCCATGAGGATTCTCTCTGCCTTGTCAAAGTGTGACACGACCCTTTGGTTTATCAGCCAATCTTCAGAGTCAAAGCAAACTTTTAAAAGGCTATAATGTTGTTCAAGGGGTATACAAAACAGTATTTCCAGTCTGCAAACTGATATTGTCACTTTTCATGCTGTTAACGGCATAATGTTAATTTTTTATTGTATAGTTTCTGTCTGAACAGAAAATTCTTAAAGCACCTTTATGAACACTGTATTAACTACTGTAAAACTGTGAAAAGACTGGTCCTTATAATAAATTTTTTAATGCTTTGGAAAGAAGAAAACTCAGGGGAACACTTGCTGCAGACCAAACTCCACACTGAAAATATTCTTTTGAATATTTTTCTGTTTCAAAGCTAAACTACATTTGAGTTTTCCCTTAGAAGACTCCATTCCCCAGTCCCCAATTTAAATCACAAGAAATCTAACACCGTAATGTCAGATAAGGTCACACATTTTCCTTAGGACTTAAAAAGCTACATGTATCCTGCTGAAATATCTTCAAAATGTCCTAGTATTCCTATAAAGTGTGTGATGGGTTGACCAGCACAAGGTGATACACCCTGCAGTGATTTATGAATGAAATGACTGTCAGTCTGGTTTGATTAATACTTTTTTTCATGATTTGCATTGCTCTTAATTTAATAACTTAAAACCCCCTTTGATTTAGAATTCTGGTATAAAACATACTATTGTTTTGTTCTCACAGCTCACTGTGTACATAAGCTGAGAATTTCCATGACCAGAGTGATACAAAATTGCATTAAAAGGGTCTTACAGAGCAGGAAAGTGGACCTGTATTCATAATTCACATTCTGTTTCTCTGTATTTGCTCCCTTTTTGCATTTGAATGTATGTCATGTTTTTTGAAATGCTTCTTTTAATATCTGCATAATAGAATCTGGCTCAGCAGGAAAGAAATAGTTACCCTCTATAATTCCTGAAAGGTTTTATCCATTTTTAGTCATCTTTATACTGCAGTTCTGCTGTTTTCTTATTAATTTCAGCAGTTTCTTATTACCAGTATTTCTGTGTCAATGCATCATCATTCCATTATTGCATGTTATCAAGTGTTGAATAAAAATATGCAAACCCTCATCTACTTTGGAATGAATGTGAATGTATTTCTTGGGGAAGACGTTAAGCAGTATTATTAATGCCATAACCATGGGTAGAAATAGGGTGAACAATGAAAGGCTCTTCCATCATAGTTATGCAGTTATGCTGGTCCTGTTCAGTGTAGGGCTGCTGTTGGGCAGACTCTTCACGGTATTTGTCTGTTTTCAAGGCATTGTTCAGTAAATCTTCTGATTCTTTATCTCCATTTTCTACTTGCACCGTGCTTATGCCTGTGGGTAGGGCACGAAAAAATTTCTTAAGAATAGACATTTATGCTGCAGTTGGACCTGCAAACAATCTCCTGTGTTTCTCCACTGCTGATGATTCAGTTCATCTCTACTTATGTTGCCAATACTGAAGATCTAACATAGAGAGCCAGCCACATCCTCTCCTGGCTGAAGTACCATTCACAGGACCTTCTCTCACCACATCTACTTAAATAAGTACTTGTAATAAAAGCAGCAGGTATTGGTCCATCAATCATAGAGTTTCTACTGGGAAAGGCTTTGAACTGCCTTGGCAGCAGTAAGAAATCCCAGTAGCATTGGTGGAGACGCTTAGTAATGATGCCTAGAGTAAGGCTGCAGCTCAAGAGTGATTTTAGTGTTGTGCTTAGTACAGTTGAGGGAGTCTTTTCACATGCAGGACCAAGCCCCAAAGTGACAGAGATACTCAAATGAACAGCAGATTATTAAAACTTTACCCAGGACTATATCCAAGTCTTTCGTTTGCAGCTGTGAATGAGATCTGTGTTTCTTCTCCAACAGATAAATGACAGACTTCACCCACTGATGTTTAATCTAATGCCTTTTCTCTGCACTAAACTTACTTTGAAAATATGTTTTCCACTTGCCAGATGATAATTTTAAAAAGGAATTTTCTATGTGGGGGTGTATATGTGTGTGTCCAAAAAGGCCGATTTCTGTAGCTTATATGTGGCTTAGAACACTTCAAGTCAGTGGAAAATAACTGTTTTTTAAATTGGCAAAACATTGCTTTTCACAAAAGGGTATTTTTGCTAGACTTTGTGAAATTATTAGTGGACATTATGTAAAGTCTGAATATAGGATAAGCACAGTGCATGGGATAGCCATGAGCCTCTGTGCACAGCCAGCAGCAGTGAAGGCTGGGTGGATTAAGTGAGCAGAGCCCTGCAGGAGGACCAGGGGAGCTGGCTCAATGAGTGGTCACAGGAATCTCAATCCTGTCTCCTTTGTCACCTTCTTCCTGTAAAACAGTAATCTATGCAGTATATTTGGAGATTTTCTGATGGTAATTCCTGTGCAAGAGAGACAGAATTTTTTTCATTCTGAGATGGAGTAAATTGTCTAGTTCAGTCAATGCTGCCATAATGTTTTAACTGAAATGTTGGATACAACTCTTCACTGTAGTTCTGTGTAAGTGATTATGAAATTTTTATTATGGACCGGATTTTTGAGATTAAACTCAGGTCAGGACTGTGAGACTAAAGGACAAACCTCTCCTGTTCATATTATTTGATACTAGGAGCCTAGGAGTAAATTTGAAGAGGAGAAGGTTGAGTAAATCTGAAGAGGAGAAGGTTGTTTTGGGGCGAGATACTGTTTTAATTCAGTATTAATTTTTCAATCCTTATTTTGTTAGGATTGTCAGGGGATTTCTTGCGTTCTGGAAGATACTCTGCTCATACCATCAATGGTGCCTGGTCACCCTGGTCTCCGTGGTCTCAATGCAGTCGTGACTGCAGCAGAGGTATCCGGAATCGCAAACGGGTCTGCAGCAATCCTGAGCCCAAGTATGGGGGACTTCCTTGCCTTGGCCCATCTCTAGAGTACCAGGAGTGCAACATTTTGCCTTGCCCAGGTAAGTTTCAAATGAAATTAAAGAATTGAAAACAAAATAACTCATCTTCAAGGTTATATCTTGCAATATTTGGTTTGGGGTTCTTCTATTTTAGTTGGTGAGTTTGGGGTTTGTTTTGGTTCTTGAATTACAACTCAAATTTACCTTTATAATGTGAGTGGGTTTGGGTAATATTCTCCTGTGATGCCAATAAGTTTATTGTCAGGAGTATTAATAGCTTTATCTTTTTTCACTTTTGAGACGGACTGTAAAAATAGAATTTTCGTATGTAAAGTTACTAAAAAAGACAGAAGAATTTTGACAAGACATGAGAAATCTGACCTAGTCTTTATTTAAATTCAAAATATTATTTTCATCCAAATAGTTGCTGACATTAAATCTGTATTAGCTTTTAAGTGTAGAATTGCCAGCAAACAAGGTTAATAACTAATCACCAAATTAGATGGCTATTCAAGCAGTCCATAAAGATTCTTGGAATACTGAGTTTCTCCTTAATTTAAAGTTGTTTTATGATTCTATGAAAGAAATTACAAGTAGAATATACCTTTACAAGAAACTACTTTGGATTAAAATTTTGGGGAAAAAAAATCTTGGTTTCAGTCACATCGCACCCTTTGTAAAACAGACATTCAAACTGAAAGGCTTTTGAGCTTTGCAGAGGCTTTGTGGGAAAAGATGGGGGAAGGATATAGGAGAACACATGAAGAAAACATGGTGCCATTGGTTTAGGAAGGGAGAATTCAAGGTAAGAAACAATAGAGAGGAAGAAGGAAAGAAGACTGAAAGATTCAGTTATTTCCAGCAGCAACAAGTAAATTTAGAAATAAGCTTTTCATACATCTTTAATTGTATTAATTATGTATAGCAGTGCTTCATATTTTCTTGTTGAAGACTTGAAGCTTTTGTCATTTATTCGAATGTGGACCTGAAGAATAACTATGGTAGTATACATACCACGTATGTGTACACTGTTTTAAAGCATACATGTGTGTTAACATATACATATATGCTTTCAAATTAAAACTGTATACCCTAAATCATGGATGCACTGTTTTTTATGAGTATTTCGTCCAGTCTTTTTGTAGTGCTTTCCCTAAGCTTCTGAAGCCCAATAACAGTCACTATCCATTCCTTGCATCAGAATTTAAGCAGATCTGTGCAGAAAACAACACTTTCCTCTCAGGAGGACACAGTTTCTTGAAAAACATTCTTCCGTCTTGAACCGAACCTAAGCAATATGTTTTGGCACACAGCCTACAAACCCAGCAGCTCTGTGAACATTCTGGCTGTTCACTGAACACAAATTTCTCTGCAGTTTTATTGCTAACAGGAATGGCAGGATTATTTGAAAACTTGAATGCCCTGAGGCACTCAAGCCCCCAGCTCTCCTGCTGATGGGGCAGATCCATGGGGAATTTCTCTTGAGGATCCCTGTTTTGATCAGAGGAAATGCCCATTGAGCTATTGAAGTTCAAAACTAGGCACTTGGGCAGAACCAGTCTGTGCCTTCTGGTGAAATTTTCTTGGTGTATCCAAGGAGGAATTTAGCTTCAGTTGCTTATTTTGTAGCACCTCTGTCTGGGAGTGTGAACATCTGAGGAAATCAAGGGAAGAGATGATGCTTCTTTCTGAGCATAGGGGCATGACCAGTGAAGGGTGTCCATGTTTTCTACACTAAACCCTATTGCAGATAGGTGAAAGGGAACCAACAGAGAGCCAGCATTCTTCAGAGAATTAGGAAATTGTGGTCCAAATATTCTAGCCCTAGTATGTGATTCATTAGTTCCCAGACTGAAACCATAGCACCTTGCTTATTCTACAATAATGAAATTATAAACAATTCTGTTTCATGTAACTGCACTGTTCAAGTAGTTTGGCAGTAATTCATTAAATCAAAGATTTAGAAGACCATTGTACAAACATGTGCAGACCTCCTCAGGGATGTATGCAGTAGGTGAAGCAACCTGGAACATAGCAACTCCTCATTGGCCTCTGCTCCCTTTGCAAATGGAATCTCTCCATAGGACACTGCTGTCAGCTTCCTTAGAAGTACGAGTGGTGTGGTGTAAGGTACCAGCTCTGCTCACAAGCTCTGAGATATCTGATCATATCACCATCTGTAGTAACTGAAATACATTCATTAAATGGACACAGATTGTCTATAAAATAAAAGTCAAAAGTTTGCAGAAGTCGTCTTTTTTATTAAGTTCTGCAGCTATTCACTGTTACATTTCTGAAAGAAATTATTTTAACCAGCAAAACACCTCCAAGTTTTTTGTAGAGGCCCTAGTTGTTTATGAGATAGACAATAACCCAGACCAAAAAACATTAATTTTAAGGCAGAAGTGAAAACTCTACTTTTAATTAAAAAATGTTTTAAAAGATCAGTTAATATAAAGTGTGGTGAGCCTTTCTGAAGTGAGAAGCAGTACCATAAATCTATCTAATAATTTTATTTAGAGAAAGTTTTATATTTCTTTTCAGTGCAAAGCAAATTTGAATAAATATATAGAGGATGAATGAAGTATTTATATGTATCATGCCCTGCAACAAGGAATCACAAAGTTCCTCAGCTACAGAATTACTGTTTGCCAGTAATTAAAAAAACATTGGAGACTAAATCAGATCTCAGATAAATCTGAAGGGAAAACTTTGCAAGCACTACATGTAATTGATTTTTTTTTTTTTTTTTTGAGACATGGGAGAGTGAAATATTATTGCAGCAAAGGCTTATCCATAAATTAGACCTGATTATAAACTTGCAGGAAGGAAATAAATTCTTACTGGAGAAGTACACCAACAAATTTGAATTCTCTTAATTTTTAATGAAAGGGCTAAGGAATGTAAGGGAATTTTGTTCTGACCCTGACATGAAAGTATATTCTATAGTACTAGAATTAAAATTGCAACGAAGAATTTGATGCTGCCTAAGATTTTCCTGAGCCCCTTCATGGTAAGGACAGCTTCACCTCATCTCCCTTCTGGTACAGAACCCTTTCGTAACAGTCCAGCCTAGTCTTTACACTTCCAGAAATATACTGGTTAGCAGGCAGAGGTGCAATGGAAGCCATAAAGAACACTTCCCCTTCCTGCCACAGCAAGCTCAGTTCTGCTTTGCTTCCTCTTCTGCTTATTGCAGGCAGGATCAACCCCTCATGATGTAAACTGCTGAGAAAGGGGAGTGATAGAGAAATATACTGAGCTGTGCTTAAGTCATGCTGAAGGTCAGTAGAACTTCGTGCTTCTCAATTACAGTAATTTCACAATTATAAGCCACACCTGATTATAAGCCGCACATCAGGGTAGCCGGGTGGACCATGGGATTTTTCCATATATAGACCGCACACGAATATAAGCCGCTTTTTTCTTTTTTTTTTTTTTTAAGCGAGGATCCATGTGCAACAAAGTAACAAGTTAGTAACAGAATCAAGAGTTCGCGGGGTTTGCTGTCAAGTTGCTCAATTTGCAAAGAGTTTTCACAGACCGGTGAAGCCTTTAAACACAGCCCCAGGTGTCCTCCCCATGCCATGGGTCCCAGCACTCCCGCCCCCAGCGCTGGCAGCCGCGGTTCCCCGCCTGCTCAGCAGCAGCGGCGGCTCCCCTTGCCGCACAAAGCTGGCAGCTCACCCCCTCGCTGAGCTCTGGAAGCTGGCCAGCCAGCTGGCCGCCGCCTCCTTACTGCGCGAAACCAGCTCCAGCTCCCCTCCTGCTCGGCCGCGGTGACAGCTTCCCACGCCGCGGTAGGGTGGCCCCGTGGGGCGGCGGGGGGGCCTGTGGTACGATGGAGATCCCCCGCTGCCCCACCTGCCCGCTCCGCTCATGGCCCCTCTGCTCCGCGAAGCCCGCTCCCCACCTGCCCCCCGTCTGCCTGGCCGCGGCTCCACGACAGCTCCCTGGCCAGCCGCGGCTCTGCGGCAGCTCTCTCCCCGGCCGGCTCGCACTTCTGGGTTGGCATTTCACTGGGATTTGTCCATAAGTAAGCTGCACCTGATGATTAGCCACACTACTGTCGTAGGCTGGATTCTTCTATGAAAAAGGTGCGGGTTATAATCGTGAAATTACTGTAATTAATCTGGGCTTGGTGTTATCCTGGAAGATACTCTGAAGGACTAACACAATAAAAAGGCCCATGGAGCAAAATGTGCAAGGCTGTCTTATATGTTATTTCTCTTGTAACACTTGCAGCATCTTAAACATACTTATTAATATATTAATAAACAGAAATTGATGGCTAAATGCAGGATCCCAAAACATTTAAAAAATACTGATTTCATCTCTTGCCTTCAGCAAGTTCTATTAAACCTCTTTTTAAGCCTGCAGGGGAAAAAGAAACTGATTTTTTTTCCTGCAGTAGTAAATGGTCCACTGATGGGCAGATTGGTAGCAGTCACTGGGCCTTTTGCTCATAGTATTTGAAGGCTGAATGTCTAACAGTAAATTAAACAGTGCCAGAAAATTGCTAGGAATTTTATCCATGTCCTGGAAGATGATTTGTCCATATTCCTCAAGTTTTAGAATGATCTCTCACACAGTTTTGCCTTCAACTAACTATAACTCTCCCAAATAAGCTGTAGAAATAGTTTTTTAGCCAGTGCTCACAGGGTAAAGTGTTCTTAGTACTGCTTCCATCTGGCTAAGCCACTTTGAGGGGCAGGAGAATTTGAACTATTGTCTTGCACTAGCAAATTATGCTTTGAACCTGTGCCTCAGCTCTTTTTTATGTCTCAGAGATGTGAATAGCATTAAGCTGGCAAGAACTGAACTGAACTGAACTGCCTCAATAACTATGGAAAGGATCTGTGAATGCTCACTGACATTTCAGTTTTCTTTGAGTTACTAATCTGCAGTCAATAATAAAAGGAGTCTAAAATTAGGGGTTTGTTATACTTGGGGGTTTGCAAGATATTTACATTAGGAAGAGAAATAGATGAGGAAGAGAAGTACTGTTTGAATTATAAATTCTGCAAATCTACAAAAATTACAGGAACTTGCTGTCTATAAGATGGTTGCCTGACAATAATACAACCAAATCTAAAGAACATTGTCCTAGTTCACAGTATTGCACATCTCTTCAATTATCTCTGTAGAAAAAGACAACTTTTCTTCATTTGCATTTTGTTTTGTTTCTTGTTGCCTTCTCTTATATTCCTTTGCATAGGGACACTTAACTGATGTGCCTTAATTAGACATTTAAAGCAGAGTGAGCAGCACTGAGCAGCATGAGCTACCGGAGTTGTATCGCTCTTGTCCTCAGGCCATGGTGGAGGATCAGAGGGAAAGGACAGTTCCCATCTCTTAGTTTTGAAATTCTGATATTTCATGACAATATTTTGGGATTTTATCCATTTCAGATTTTTATTATAGTAGTTCAAGCTTAATTTATTTGTGTCATTTCAGCTTAGAAGATCTGAATAAATTCATATATCCCTAAACTTGCTAATAAAGAGTTTCAGATATACAAAAGTCTCTGAAAGACTACTTAAGTTATTTATGCATGCCCTAAAGCCAATTGCTTTTTATTGGTTGTATTTTTTTATTATTTTATTTTTTATTTATTGTTTATTTTTTTTCTTTGAACTCATATTTGGCCACAAGAAAACAAGAATGTATTTAAAAGAATGAATTTTATCCTGCAGTAGCTTCATAAATCAGGAGTAAAAAAAAATTACTCCAGTAATTGGAGGCTGAAGCCCATCTCATAATGATCTCTCTGATCATTATCCCACTGATCTCTCTAGGCTGCTCCTATAGTCAGCAAGAAGAGGGATGAACTGCTCTTTGAAGCAACTGTTGGTTTTCTGACTTAAAAGTCTCAGTTACAGACTTACTAAACCTGAGTGGACCCTTAGGTTTTGTTCCTGTTCTTTTCTTAGAACCATTTGTTTGCCTTGTGTTTCTGCATTGCACTACTTTGACTTTTTGTTTCATCCGGCATTGCTGTTATGAATAAAAGGTATCATAGAAACAAGACTTTGCCTTTGTAAACTGTGATGTAAAAATTGCTCCTTTCCCACACTGAAGCATGCAGCAGTATCCCACAGGATTGGGAAAAGGCAGTAGACTAAGTGATGTGGAATGAGCTGATCCCCAGGTGTCTGGAAGGGAGCAGCAGGTGCCCAACATGCAGACAGTTTGTAATGGAGCCTGCATTCTGTCTGTGTTCTTAGGAAAGCAGGTGAGGTCAGTGTGTCTGCCCACTCTTCCTTGTAAAACCCAAAGTGCATAGCAGGATATCCAGTTGACTTAATTGTCTTTGGGAAATTCTCCAGTTGTGTGGATGTTTTGTCATGTCCTCAGGAGATCCCATTTCTGTATGCTGGTTCTTCCTGGTACATCCTCTTTCCCTAAGGTTTTTTCATTACAGTGAAGAAATACTTAACCTCAGCAATAGCCAGTAGACAAAAAGTTGTTTGCTTTACTGCAAAGGAAAGAGCACTGTTTGATAGCACCCTCCTAGTTAAAAAGAGCCTTCTTCCTAAAGGGACCAATCTCAGCAATTGTCAAAAAATGTAAAGACTCTCTAAATCTTTCATTGTGAAACTTCTTTAATGACTTTTTTTTGTCCAACAACTCTACAAAATTGTTATGTAAAGAAACTGTAGTGACTGGAACTTTCTTGCTGCTGTGTATTTTTCCTCCTATAAGAGGCAGAAATAACATTAAGGGCTCCATGACAAAAGGAAAAAAAGGGAAAAAAAACCCCCAGATGGTGCTTTGTTGCTAAGCAACTTAAAGAAAGATGAAAGAAACTGCAGAGCTCTATTTAGGTCTTGTAAAAACTCAAGCAGTAAATACCCACTCCTTTGATCTTATTTAACCATGATGATGCCTTATTATCCTCTGTTGCTGAAAAGAAAAAGTGAGTTCTGGGGACAGATAAAATAGGTAGTTACAATAGTCCTTGGAAGGTTAGAGGCAGCCTGTCAGTAAATAGTTGCTAAAAAAAATCCAGTTATAATTCCACTGTCCAGCTCAACTAGGATCAAATCTGTCATTGTCTATTATATTTGTCCTTTCCCACCTTCCCCAGACCCACTTCTGCCTTTACATCTGAAGACACATAGCACAGCCATGATCATTGCAGTTGTGGAACTTGATGTTCCTGGGTGTCACATCGGTCTCTGTATTCCGGCCACCTGTAGATCAGTGGCAATTTCAAATGAAGGTGCATTCGTAATTCTCACTCTGGCCCCTTGAAAAATAAGCAGGAAAGTGTTGGGGGTCACTGTCTCCATCACAGTGAACAATGCCCTGCCAATGTTTGCAGACAATTTATGTTCTGTGGAGTTAATCTTGGGCAGAATCAATTCTGTTTCATGAAGGTCTATACGCTGCAACAGACATGCCTCTGATCATTCATTTGAGCTAGTGAAAGATCACTTTAAAGAAAAAAGTAAAAGAAGAAGAAGAAAGGGAGTATCTAGAAAGGTAAAGCCTTAATAGTATACGAAATAAATAGCTTGGGTAACAGCTTCTGCTATTATTTGACATAATTTTTTAAAAATGAAAAAACAGGCAAGTTCTGAATAAGAGATACCACGGTTTGAAACTGTTATAAAATTGCACAGTATATTTCATCTTCACTGAAGACAAATAACCTATGGCTTTCTTTGATATGAGTTTGCATAATACTGCATTAATAGAGTTACCTCAGGCAAAAGGACATATTTGTTTTCCAGTGAAAAGTGTGAATAAGAAAAATATGAGTAAGAGAACAAGTCACATACTCTACTGAGATACAGAAATTATTTATTATAGGTGGTATAAAACTCTCTCACTCATGATGATTTGTTGTATGATGTAGCAATCATTGAATTCCTTCATAATGGAAATAATTTATTTTAATTGCATATTTGGAATATAGTACCAGATAATAGAAATCCTGTCTGTCAAATCAGGCTTCAGATAAACTAGCGCAAGAGTTTTCACAACTACAGTTCTTAGCAAGGAAGTGCCAAGTCCACGCTTTCTTGATGTTTAGGATGATGTTGCAAATAAACAATGGTGGGAATAAAATGCCATACATTCAACAACTTCAGTTACAGGATTAGTAAATAGTGTTTGGTATGCAATAGTGAATTATCTGTTTGATTAGCAGTTGAGAACCTGAAGCTATACTGTATCTGAAAAGATATTAAAAATGCATGTATAGCTTTTATTATCAAAATTCTCCTGGCTCATTTTCTCAGTGTTGAAGACATTCAAATCATTCTACTTAACTCACCAAGTGCCTTTGTGATATGCAGTCCTGAAAAGGCAAAAAAATTTTTTTTTAGTGTTCAATATCTCCATCTAAGAGAGAATCTAAATGCAAATACCACATAGATTTTTATTCATTGTAAACTAATTTTTTTTAATTCGTAATCTTTTTTTTTATGGTAAGAGATATAGATGGAATAGCATCTCAGTAAACCAATAGAAACTACCCCTTGAAAGGCTGTTTCAGTAGTTGAACAGAAAACATCAAAAAGGTATGGTAAATCAGTTACTTCCATAAAATTCAAGTGATAACGTTTTCAATAGTGGTTTGAAAATAATTTTTTTTTAGCATATGAAAATTTTGAACGTTTATGTTTTTGTCTCTTTTTTTCCTAAAATGAATGAATAAATGAAAAAAAGAGAAATTCTTTTCAAAAGGAATACTTTGCTGAGAGAAGTACATCTGACTTTGTCATGTGGCTACAGGTACGAAGTCCTTGGCAGATGGGCTGCAATGTGGCTGTAAATACCAGACATTCATGCTGGAGTGGTAGCTTTAAGAACAGGGGCTCAAAGGAGCCAGAGTGGTGCAGGCAATGAGGTGAACTTTCATCTAAATCTTGACTGCTGTCATAAACCATGTGACAGATGGGTCTCCCATTAAATCTTCCTACATTTCAAAAGAAATGGACTGACTGGAGAATAGTTTGACAGACTTGAATTAGTAAATGCAAAAGGGGTAGGGGGTTGAAGTTAAATAATAATATTTTTCTTCAAAAACCTGTTTTAAGAAACCTAAAGTGGCAACTGCTTTTTGTCAGTGTTTGTTGTTTTTTTTTAAACTTCTGCCATTGTTCTACTTCTGACATCTCTATGGTAGAGCTGTGTTCAGACTGTAACATTATATTGGCCCATCAAACACTACAACTGTGTTAGATCATTTGAAATGGGTTGTAGGGTTAAGGCAATCTGCCTGGGTTATGAAACAAATTCTGGATTCCTCCATCCTTCTGTTGCTATTATTTGGCTAAGTTTTATTTATATCAATAAAAACTACTCTAAGCTTACAATATCTCTGATAAAAAAGCTCTGGTATTTTTTTCCTTCAAACTGAGAAAAGGAAAAGAAAAAATAATATTTTTGCCTTGAAAGATATTATGATATGCACTAAAAGTGTCTTATATGTATGAGTAATTTTGTTAGGCTTTTCTAGCATACCAGGACCTATGAAAAAGATGAGCTGGATTGGGTCATGTCTCACATCATCTTGAAAAATACAGCATTCTCTGTCTTTTCAGTGGATGGAGGCTGGTCTTGTTGGTCATCCTGGTCCAAGTGCTCAGCAACATGTGGAGGAGGGCATTACATGAGAACACGCTCCTGCACCAACCCGGCACCGGCGTACGGAGGGGACATCTGCCTTGGGCTGCACACTGAGGAGGCACTCTGCAACACACAGCCCTGCCCAGGTACGGCCACTTAGCCCGTCCATCCTCCTTCTCTGTGTGCCACAGAATGAGCAGTGCCCAGTCAGGCAACATAATGTTCTTCATCCATTATTCAGAAGCAAATAATTTCTCTCCCTTATTAAATGCACAATCAGCTCTTGCATGCTACAATGCTACAGTAAATCAAGTACTAGCAGAGTATGTTCTACAGGAAACTACCTCCTTCCTCCCTCTTTAAAAATTAAAATCTAAATTACAATATCTGAATCAGGATTAAGTAAAATTGTATAGTATTTGAAGCAGACCATGCAAACGGTTTGTGAGAATTTTAATAAAAAATATAACAAAGAAGGGCTTTTGTACAACACCAAACATTCAGAGCTAGCAAATTGCTGAGGTTATTATTTAGCACTTGTTATCATTAGGTTCTTCAAGTAGATAATATTTGCCCTGTTTTCATATAAAACACAAGGAAAACTTTCATGGTCTTTGTAAATTTCCTTCTTCAACTTTGGATGTTAAGGAACCAAGATCTGATCTTTTTAAATGACTGTGGAGTGCTTAGTAGATGAAATTTCTCAGCAGTCCTGCTAATTGTATGATATTACGGATCAGTAACTTTGACGCTGCCTTTTGACTCATATTAAAGGAAACTAATTTTTTTGAATGAAATCTTTTCAATGAAATTGAGATTAAAACCACATAAACTTCCATTTACTGCTGATTATTGGATTACAGGCTACAGCAAGAGGAAAGAAGCTCTGATGCCACACTGTATTGCTTGCTTCACTTAGAGCTGCTAGACTTCACAGCAAAAGTTTTCTGTTCATATGATGAGGCTGTGCAAGCAAGGGCAAAAACCCCATGAGTTTGAGTGGATCATAATACTTGATATGATTCTTTCCTTTTCTAGGTACTACATATCTTCCAGCAGAATAAAAATACCTACTTTGTCAAAATTATAGCAGATTTGGTTAAAAAAACCCCAACGGGATTAAAATAAAAAAACAAAACAAAACAAAACAAAACAACAAAGCTAAACCAAAAACCAAGCATAGAAATCAGCTGATTAATTGATTTTTTGAGACAAATAGTGTACATTTGTATGTAGAGGTTGCATGGCTTCCTTGAAATCCTTTGAGGCATCTTTGAAAGGTCAGAGCTGGAATGTTTATTGTGCTAGTATTGCAGCTATTTCTCTTGTTGTGCATTTATTTTCTACCACCATTTTCCTGTAAATGACAGTTTGCAAACACTCATAAATAATGTCTCCATCTTATTTTGACCCTCCTGTGACCCAAATTTTGAAGCAGACAGAGAATGGAGGAGCAAGTTGATTTCATCCATCTTGGTTCAAGAAAGTGGAAACTCTTATAAAACAATAACATTTCAGAGGCTTAAAATGTATTTTTTCACATTCTGTAATATTTTATTGATATTTCAATCCACTGAAAATTTGCCATAGGTTTTTGAAACAGCACATCATCCACTAGCTGTGAGAATGGCCTTTGCCTCATGTTTACAATACAGATTTCAAAACTGCTCTTTGCTGCCCTTATTTCACATGGGTATGGGTTAAAAATAGCTGCAGTGCTTCATAGATCAAGTTTGGACAGGTGCCTGAATGCCTGCAGAGCCATTTTCTTGTGGTAAGGACCAGGTGAAGAGTGCTTTATCCTTGTGCAGATCTGAAAGCACCATTGCTGACATTCACTGCTTGAGTGACATGCTCAGTATAAGAGAATAGTAATGACACTTGGAATCTAAGAACAACCAACCAGCACTGGAATGAATATGCAAAAAAATGGAAATGATTTATAACATTTCTTAAGTTGTGAAAAGAGCAAAGATTTTTTGGCATTTGAAATACTCCTTTTTTTTTTCTTTTTTTTCTTTTTTTTTCCCACTAACAAAACTAGCAGAAAACAAAACTTTCTGGAATCCTGATACAAAGGCTTTGTTGAGAATATAGAGATTTAATGGCAAATCCAATTGAAAGTATTAAAGTATGTACTCAAAAGAGAGTAACAGGCTTGTGTCTGCAAAACACATCCATTTTTCTCATCTTTCATTGTAAAAGCTCTGTCATTGAGTTGCTAGTTTTTATTTTAATTTACCCAAATGCAATCACAGCAATATGAAAAGAAGCATTACAGGATTGATCAGCAGTGGCTGATTATCCGTAAGTGTTGCCAGTTGCAGTGGTGTCTGCAATATGTTGCATAAAACACCATTTTTTACCTTAAGTATTTACTGCTTCTGTGAGGTGAAAATACGTTCTGTCCTTGGATTGGTAACTTACACATACAAATAATGGACAAAGCAGCTGAGAGAGTGGTGTAATATTGCATGAAAGAAATTTGAATGCTGCATTGATTAATCTGATCTTTCTGCAGTGCTGCCTTCACCAAGGTATCTCTTAGGAACTGCTTTATCTTGACCTGGCTTCAAAGGCCAGCCAAGAATCTGTACAAAGAAGATATGACATATCATGATTAAGCCTTGCCTTAGAGGTGAAAAGCAGTTTCATGTTAAACACCTCTCCAGCCCACCTCTCTTTTACATTCTCATGACTTGTGCACAGAACTGAGGAGCAAGTTGAGAGGAGCCTGCCTTAGGTGCAAGAGAGCCTCAGATACTTTGAAGATATGGAAATCAAAGGAAAGAGGCAAGATAGCTGTCAGCAGAAAAGCATGCAAAAGCTACAAGATCACCTTCACAGTGATGGCACATCTGACAATTTGAAGTCACACATCTGTTAGTCCTGGGTGCCTTACTTCTCTGCAGCTTTCTGAGCTCCTGACAGCCTCCTCAAACCACAGGTTTGGTGTGAGGACCCACCATAGTAGGGTGAAACATAACCTCTGTTTCACGCTTGCACTGATGTCCCCCCTCTCCTCTGTGATTCTGTGTGCCAGATGAAGCTGATCAGCTTGGCACCAGACCCACAGACTACCTGTCTGCGTGCAGTGCAGGACTCACAGTTTCTTTACGGGTCCCTTAACGAGCAGGATGAAACAGTAACCTTGCCCAGTCACCCATGTATGACTGGACAAGATCTCTGTGTACTCTGAAGTTCCTTTCATCATGGAATGTAGCTTCTTCAACAAAGGATCTGGCAGGTCAAAAACTTGTGGGACAAGATGGGGCTGCAGAGTGCACCAGCCAACATGATGCATTTAGGATGCCCACAAGTATTTTGGCACCTGTTGCATATATCCCATTTATACCAGGACTGGACAAGAATCTTGTCTCTGGCTGAAGCATGCTCTCTGCCACCTGTGAGAACTGGGCCAAGGTTTGTAATGGGCAACATTCCTTTAAGCTTGAATGAGCAGGGCTTGATTGCTACTAAGTACTTGAGGTGAAGATCCATATACTTATTTTACTTAGATCCAGCAGCTGACACTGGAGATGATAACAACAGCTCCTGGATGTGCCACACTAAGTAAGCAGGAAGCCTCTCCATTTGCTTGACTCCCACCTCACCTCTCCTATCCCCCTGAATTAGGATTTAACTACATTTTGGCATCTGCCTCTGTGCTCTTAGTGCCCACTCTGCAAATGAGCCCATCCCAGGACCTTTCCTAGGGAACAGAATAGCCAAAGGACAGAGCTGAGTATTTCTGCTACTCACAATAACAAGATCTTACAAGCTGATTGTATCAAGGTATTTGTCCTGTTATTAAAAGAAGGCCTCATCCAGATAGTTACTAATTGTTCATTGCATGTCAATATCCTAGTTCTTACCTGACCTGCTAGGTAAATCTGTTTAATAAGCAACATCAATTGCTTGACATTTTTCAAGACTGCAGTCTCAAATATTCCTACTGCAGTCTGTTAAATTTTAGAGGACTGAGAGTTTTAACTTCTTTCCTGTGTGAACAAGGGGAAAGTAATGAGTAAATGTGAACCTTATATTCTGGAATTATACAAGGTATTGGAAGGGGCTCCAAACAATGTAAAACGTCCTTAACTTTCCACCTAATTAACAGTGTAGAAAAAGTTCACTAATTTACAAATTGTAATGTTCTTCAATCTAACTTGAATCAAAATTAGAAAATACTCAGTTCTGCATTTGAGGCAAAATGAGCCTTGTAAATTTGCTTCCTATTGGCATAAAATCACTTAAAATTTTAAAGTAGAAACAAGTTTGGTTTGGAATAGTAGAACACTATTTATTCTATGTCAAAAACCACAGAACCCATCTTTGTGGGAAAGCTGACAGAAGAAAGGGAGTTTACCTGAGCTCTGTCTTTCCTATATTTACCAAACTCAGAAGACTCCTAGCAAGGCTTGGCCTTGAGTTGTAAGAATGCTGACTGCAGTAAACTCAAACCACCTCATGGGAATGAGATCAATTCAGTTCATTCAAGGAAAGTATCTAAGATCACACAGGCATAAAATAAAAGTATCTTAATCAAAGCTACATGAGGAGAGGAAGAAATACAGCAGAGAAATAGAAGGTGACAAACTGAATGAGAGAGAATCTACAGCCAAGAAATGAACCTGAAATAGCAAAAGCTAAAAAAGAAAACTTTAAAAAATCTTCAAGATACTTCTATTTTTTGCGGTTAAATAAACATCCTGTTTCATTTTGGAATATATACTCTTATAGTTCTCATTACTATTTGTCAGGCACATAAAAAAATGCAGTGCCCTTATCCACCCTAACGACCTAGACTGGAATTAATTCCACAGCTATCACTCTTTCAGTCACCCCCACAGAAACCTCCAGCGTCTCACTTCCACACACAAAGGTCATGGCAGAAGCCAAAACCATGTGATGGCAAATTTACCATCACATCCACATTTCAGAAACTTCTGCCAAAGCGAAACTGCCTTTGTTTTACTGGAATGAAGGAGCTGTCTTCTGCTAGATGGTGGCAGCTAGGGAGTCCTTTCTGTCCTGACTCAGGAATACAAGCTATTGCTCTCTCACTTGGCACACTTGAACTCACTAATCACAATGTCTGCATGCGTGTCCCTCTCTGACTGCTGCAGACAGCTGGTCCGAGTGGTCCGAGTGGTCTGACTGCGACTCATCCGGTTCCCAGACCCGCGCTCGACAGTGCATCATTTTGTTTCCTGTGGGCAGCCAGTGCACGGGCAACACCTCAGAGAGCAGAGCCTGTGCTGTGGACTCCAACTTTATACCAGGTGAGATCAGCCACCTCCTTGAAGGATTAGCGAAATCTCTCAAGGTTTCAGGACCATGGCATACCACTGTTCCAGACGGATCCATGAGCTGAAGCAGAACTTGCCCTTAGTCAGCACGAGGATGTTGGTCCACTGTGTAGAGACAATGTTGTTAGACCTGGTGTTTACATAAAAATCTGCCCCATGGCACCAAGCACTGTGGAGCTGTCCCTACTGTCACTGCCTGGGACTTTGGAGAGTTACTGTCACAGCATTCTGCAGGTCTCTCCCATTCTACTTGGTAACGGGATCAGGACACACAGCAAGCAGAAGTAGTTTGCTTTTTAACTGTTTTTGAGGCTAGGATTATTAAAGAAATGTTACTTTAGGTTTTATGGTTTGCATGTACAAAATGGGTGCTTTTGTTGTTAATCTGGAAATAATTTCAAAGAGTCCCTTATATTAATAATTGCTCAGAAAGGCAAATACTTTTAGCTTTGCCTCCAGTCCTTATCTCCCATGACTGCTAAGTACCTGATGGATAATCACATTATTCTATAGTATTTGTTGGAACTCATGACTGTACTTTTCTTTTGAAATCACGGGAGTTATTTAAATCCACACAACAGTATGGGTGGTCACAATGCACTACTGTTAACAGCAGACTTTTTCCCTATCTACATTAAAAAAAAAGCTAGGGGTCTTTTCACAGACAGAAAATCTACATTTTAATGTATCATTTGAAATGTAGCTGTGTTTATTCAGTGCAGCAACCTTTTATTTGTTTGACTATGCAGTAAACTACAGTACAACGTAACAAAGACATCAGCGAAGTTAAACTCTGTTTTTATGGATGGGGCATAAAGCTTCAACTCCCAAATAGTATTTTCCTCTAAAACCAATGTGAAAAACCTCAATATGAAAGCAAAAACTCCCACATTGTATATTCCCTTTTCAAAGGCTTTTGAAGTTCTATTAATATTCACATTCTGTGAATCTGCATCTTAATCCAATATAAACTCTACATCTTTTTTTAGAAGGTAGGCATTTTCAGAAGCTGAAACAAGGTAGCACGTCTCTTGCCCTTCTGGCATTTGCTGCTCCTCATCACATTACCAGTAACACAGCAGATAAGGTCATGCCCATAACTCCCACCTAGGGAATTGAGCTTTGGTTCATTTGGCTCACTTTTTCTCATCCAGGTCTTCTAACTGAGGGGTTTCCTCCCTAGCTCTTGGCTGAAAAGACTAATCCCTGCAGAAGTGGCAACTGGGCACGCAGTACTAGCCCAATTCTGTATCTTTTCCCTCACTTCATTTGTTGCTTGGAAAGAGGTTATCAAAGAACTTAAAATTCTGCCTTTTTGAAATCCAGGTATAATGTGTCAGCTACCCTACTTGTATGCAGCTGATCCTTGACCCTTTCAGAGAGGTTCAAGAGACTGACTTGTAAGGCAGAACTTTCCTTCATAGAAACCATGGTCTGGAAGTAAGGAGTGGAAAAGCTCGGCTGCCAACAGATTTTATTCTGTATTTTCAAAGTAAAAACAGTAAGGATACAGGCTGGAATTACATTTTATTAGTTTACAAGTAAGACCTATGAAACTGGCAGTCACCTTTTTTGAAGATGTGTAATTCCCACTTTTCACATTAGTGCTAGATGAGACTTGTAGAACTGATGAGCACATTTGAACAAGAAAATTAAACGGTAGTTACAGTAATTTCACATTTATAAGCCGCACCTTTTTGACTGAGTTTTCAACCTGATCCCGGAAATGTGACTTTTCATCTGGTGCGGCTTATATGTGGACAAATTCTGGCAAAAGGCCAACCCAGAAGTGCGAGACAGGCTAGCCCGAGGTGGGGTGGGGCCGGAGCTGCCACTGCGGGGGTGGGGGTGACCCCTCTCAGAGCCTCTGCTGCGGGGGATTATGGGGGGGGGGGGCGTGGCCCCTCTCAGAGCTGCCACAGTGAGCGGGACCGGCCGGAGCCGTGCCAGCTGGAGCTGTGGCAGCCCAAAGCAGGGTGGAGCCGGCCAGAGCTGGATCCTCCCTGGAAAAAAAAAAAAAAAAAGAAAAAAAAAAAAGGCAGCTTATCATCCAGTGTGGCTTATTTATGGACAAATCCCGTGGTCTTACTGGCTACCCAGATGTGCGGCTTATAATCAGGTGCGGCTTATGATTGTGAAATTACTGTAATTTTACTTCAGTAAATAAACTCTTTTTCCACAAGCCTAAACTCCACAAAGAATGTCTCCATGTGCATTTCATCCTCTTAATTTGAGGCAAGAATTAAAAATAAGTTGCTGCTTTTGCTGTGGAAACTAAGGAACCTGAAGATATCACGAGTTCTTCGTATTGATTCTATCACATAGTAAAAAATATTTTTTGAAGTGGATGTAATAGAATGAATTTTTAAATCCTTGCTGTGTTAATCTAACTAGAAGTTGTCTGTAATATTTTTTTGTTCCTTGGCCTAAGTGGTTTATTTATTTTTCTAGAAATATCTGTTGCTCGATCCAGCAGCGTAGAAGAGAAACGATGTGGCGGTAAGCTTTTCAGCTCAAGATGACTATTAAATGCTGAAATATGGATTCTCCATTTTTTGGTTTTGTTTCACTTTTTGCACTCCCTTAGTATTATTCTACCTTCTAAATGCTGCATTCTAATTATTTACACTTGTACAGAAAAAAGTAATTACTTGTACAAAAAAATGTAGTTACTACAGGATTTCTCATTAAATAGCCATCTGTCATTGGTGACCTTTCAGATTAGAACATGCATTATTGGATGTTTTTATTTTCTTCTTTGTCATTGTGGCAGTCACCCTTGTACTCAAAAATATCTATAACAATCTAGTTATCAGAAGGTCAAAATTTGTTAATTTGTTGCTCTGCCTTTTTAACGACAATAAGTCCACAAACCTCTTTTAGACTCCAAATAAACAGCAGAAAACCAACCTGCTAACACATTTAATAGGCCAGACGCTCTCTGGGACTCATTTTCAGCTTCATTGCCAGAGACAAAACTAAAAAGTGAATAAAAGGCTCCATTCTGGAGAGCTGTGATGCTACAAAAAATAGATCTTGAAAGGAAAAACTTTTAAGGCCACTAAACAGTCAGAAAAAGAAGAAGAAGAAGAAGAAGAAGAAGAAGAAGAAGAAGAAGAAGAAGAAGAAGAAGAAGAAGAAGAAGAAGAAGAAGAAGAAGAAGAAGAAGAAGAAGGAAAATGAACTTTTTATATTTTTTTTGTGCTGAGCTATCACACTTAGTCTGTGTCGTCATGGTAATAGCTCTAGCCAGTTCTAGTATTCTTCTGTGTACAGATAAGCTGGAATTTTAACCTATTAAAGGACAGTGAAAACACAGAGGTTATGCAAGGGTACTTGTGCCTATGGTATCTTGTTATGGGAGCAAAGATAATGTCATTTGATTTTTTTGCTAATTAGCAGTGGTACTCTGAAAACATTTTGCCAAGTTCTACAGCACTGGAAAACCCTCATAAAGGTATAAAAGGATGTTTTAGTGACAGATTGGTATATTGACACAGTCAGCTGAGGCACCTAAATATTAGTTTGTGTTTCTAAGTACTCAATAGGCATGTAAAGGTCCTACCTTAGGTTTGATAATGTGTACTGGCCCATTTTTCTGTATTACAGTGAAAAAGATCTAAGAGATGCTTTGCACATTTAGGCAGCAACAAACTAATTTTCCATCATGCTAAGATGAAATTTCCAACATGAGCTTCTCAGTGATACTTCTTCCCGAAAGTAAATCAAAAAGCACAGTTCAAAATAACAATGGAAAGCAGGGCAATTTGTTTATTTTGATCTAATCCTACAGCTGCCATATCTGATCTGTTCAGCAGATCAGGGCATGATTGTGCTTTAGGTTCCCTCCTACAGTTTCATGCAGCAATTGGCTTCCTCTCAGTTTTAATCCTTGTGAAGGTGGAGAGGGTTTCCCATGGTCTGATGCCATTGTACCTTCTAAGAGCAGAGCAGAAAGGAGGGTGCTGGACTCTGAGTTGTTGACTTTGCAGTCTTTGGCTGCCGTGCTTAAAGGTGCATTGAGATCCAGGCAGTCCATCTCTCACCACTTCCCATTTCTCCCTAGAATGCTTCCATTTCTTCCTCACTCCCTCTTAATAAAGAAAAAATTCTAAGAGCTGGAGAAGGGAACAAACTGGCCCAGATACAAAAAGAATGGTAGCCAGCAAGAGTCAAAGCAGGGATGGAAAAACATTTGCTGCAGCTTCTGGGACATGCATCCAATAAAAGGGATATGAAATATGTTTATGGAAAGCATGAATGGGATTCAAAGATATCAGGATTCTCTCCGTTCTGCCACGCGTCACTACATGTAAGAGAAAGAACTGTAATAGCAGCAGAGGAGGTGATACTGTAGTTTATTGGAAAAAAAAAGGGTATTAATCTACACTATATACATAGTTTAATATATAACAATGCAGTGTTATACAGTCTGAAAAAAAAATCCCTGATAAACTATTCAAACATGCGGAATGCAATTAATTTTTCTTTTATTTGTGTTCTGAACTTGTTTAAGTATCTTTCAGTGATCTCTACTTACAGAGATGTATGGTTATCTCAGATTCTTATAATGGTCCCTTCAGGGAGGTAAAATGAATTTACCACTGTAGGGATAAACCATTGCAATTGAGATGTTTCAGGGAAACACATGAAAATCCCCTTACCCTTATTTGAATCAAACACTTGTCCACATTTTTCCCCGAGCTGAAGCTTTTACTGCTGCTGCCTTAAAATTAAGATTTCCTTCTTCTAACCGCTCTGCAGAGTTCAACATGTTCCACATGATCGCAGTGGGATTAAGTAGCTCAATCCTTGGTTGCCTTCTCACCCTGCTTGTTTACACATACTGCCAGCGATACCAGCAGCAGTCCCACGACGCCACTGTCATCCACCCGGTGTCACCCGCCCCGCTCAACACCAGCATCACCAACCACATCAACAAACTGGACAAATATGACTCTGTAGAAGCCATCAAGGTGAGCACAGGGCTGGGAGCTGCTATATACACCTGGACAGCATTTCTCCCCTATCAAAAGAATTCTGCTTTCTACTTTTCCGCAGTGGCATTGGAGCTCAACTTACCCTGACTGTTAATGGAAAAAGTAGATTTTACTTGAGGTTTTGTAATTGCAGATCATTTCACTTGTCAATCCCTGTTAGGGAGGAAGTTGGATTTTGCATATGCATATAATTTATACAGCAGGTTTTTCTGGAAAGAAAGCAAATCACTCAAGTTGTTTTGTGGGATTTTTTTCCCAATTGTGTTCCCTAGTGGCTTTTTCAAGAAGTAAATAGGGCCATTCACCGTGGCATCTACTGAAGAAAATCCTTTGGCTCTGAGATCCAGTGTCAAGAACACTGTTCATCTTCCTGCACTGTCTCTATATGGAGCTGTATCTGGTGAATATATTCTGGATCAGACTCTAGCTAATGCTTATAGCCAAACTACTCTGTTAAAAAGAAGTACAGATGTACTGAAAGTCTATAATGCTATCCATACTATTTCATCATTATTCCACAATTGCTGTTTTCTTTTTGTGACCTTTTAAAATAACGCCACCTTTCAGATCCACTGAATTAAAGAAGAATGTGCATTCTGAAAATACCTAGTTAAGTATCTTCAGATTACCAAGTTTATTCATGCAACTGCAAAGCTTTTTTGCAAATAAGGATTTTTCTTAAATCCTACCTGGATAATCCGGTTCTTAATTTCTGCATTTTTTCTTTCTAATTAAAGACATTTTAATGAAAATCATTAAAAACAGCAAGAAAAGTCTGGATCTTCTAGTCAGAAGTGGAATATGAACCTAATTTAAAGCTTTTTCAAATTCCACATAATCACTCTAGATAGCTACAGAAACAAAAAACCAAAAAAAAAACTAACAAACAAAAAAAAAGTGAAAATTCATATTCTAAATACCCATATTACTGTTTTAAAAATAGGATTTATGGTCTTAAGGCCTTCAGACATTTCTCCCACTTGAAAATCAGGGAATTAAGACAGTAAAGAGAAAATAATACTTATTCAGTAAAAAGATAGTAAGTGATTCATTCTAATAGGAAGAACTGTGTATATGGGATTTAAAAATATTCATAGAATCATAAAATTAGTTTTATGATATTGGGGGAAATGTCTGGCTTTATTAAGTAGAATTACTTTCTGTAGGAATGTTATTACATAAGAAGATACTTTTTGCAGAATGCAAGTTTCTGTAAATGTGCAGGTATTTCTCAATGCATTTTTGACTGGCCTCCTATGCACAGATATTTACCACAATAACTGCCTTGAGTGAAAGAGCACTTAGTGGTTGCCTTTACTATGTCCTTTTCATTTTCTGATTTCCTTTTTTTTTCTTTTTCTTCCCAGGCATTTAACAAAAACAACCTGATTCTAGAGGAGAGAAACAAATACTTCAATCCACATCTTACTGCAAAGACTTATTCTAATACCTATTTTACAGATTTCAATAATTATGATGAGTACTAATGGGCTTGTGTGTTTTTTGGCCTTCTGTAACTCCCCAGTCCCCAAGGCCTGTGCTACTCAAGTGCTCATGTGATTGAGGCTTCAGAGATGAAGTTCAGAGACATTTCAAGCACGATCCAAGCCATCAATGTCCCATTGCTGCCAAAAGCCCAAACCGCCTGTTTGTGACATGATGTTTTCTTTGCAGAATGCAAGGTTGGCCTTCAGTGTCAGGGGTGGCTGTAGCCCCTCAGTGTTGCTGGACCACTCATGAGGATTGCATTGCCTCACTCATTTTCGTAAACTTTCATTTCTATTTCTTTAACAAGTGACTAAGTAATTCCAGAGTTTTAAAAAGAAATAATAATGTTACCCCTTAAACCTGTGCCAGGAGTACAAATCTCATTTTCTTTTTAGGCATTGTATTTTTATTTCCTTGAGGTTTAAAAAGGGAGCTTTGCTGTTAGCCCTCTGTGCATTCTCCTGAAGCTCACACTGCCAAAAAGAGCTCACAAGACGACAAGAAGAAATGTGGTGGTTTAGTGATCCTCTGCAGCTCTGGGCTCTGTAGGCTGATCTTCCTGGGCTGTAAATCACACTGACTGCAGTTCAGCTGCTCAGAGGGCAGAGAAGTTCTAAGGCTGTACCGAGGGATGCAATCTTGTAATTAACCTGGGCACCTTCGGGGTCAGTGGTTTCCACCAGCAAGCCAAGCCCAGTCACATAAAGCCTTCACCTTGCTCAGTTTGATTTTTGGAGAGTGTCAAAGGGCTTGTCCCACAGGGAGGCCAAGGGAGGAGGGCAGGTGGGAGAGGCAGGCTGGGAGGGTTTTCTCTGTGTCTCTAATAAAGCAGCCTTGCTGCAGCACATGGGGTTGTTGTGGCATTCCACAGGCTTCCTCTCCCTGGTTCATGCCTATGGGACACACTTATGGCATGTTGCACTGGCCACCAGGCTGGGCACAGAGCAGTACAACTGCACCCTGTACTGTGTGCCATTTCTGGCTTTGGGGTATGTAGGCATAATCATAGGTCTGCTTCTTTCTTTCCAGCTTTTACTTTGTATGCACGTGTCTGACAAACAAAGCTGGCTCAGAGAATATGGATACATGCAAAGGGCTGTCTCACCTCTCTGCCATGTCTGACCTGCACCAGTCAGCCCCTATAGTAATATCCTTAATGGTGTTTCAAGTGATGATCTTGTTGGACTTCATTGATGTAAATATTTTAAATACTATCTGAGTTTTAAGTTATCAGTTTTAATTCCTTTTTTAGTGGTAGATGAGGAAACACAAAGTTTTATAGCATTTTTCTTTGTCCTGTTTTACCTACATTTATGCCATTTTTATTTTTGTATCTGAAATTCCATATGTATAACTAAAAAACAAAATTTCAGGGATTTGAGTCAGATTTCACACTTATAGAGTAGCAAGGAAGCATTTGCTATTCTCAGAAGCTTATGAGAAGAAATTGAAAGTGTATATTAAGGATTAAAGAACACACTTTCATTTTCTTGCTAAAAGCAAAGACCGTCACACTAGAATGCTAGGGAGGTCTGCAAGAAGAAGCAGGAAATGTTTTCATTTAGCCCTTGCTAATTAGGTTATATTATGATAGACAAATGGAGAAAAACATGTACAGATTATAATGATTCACAACTATGTATGAAAGAAAATCAAAAGTACCAATAAACACTTCCATAGCAATGGTAAATACTGTATCTACTCATGGCAGTGAGGTATATTTTTGAATGGGGATAGATCTGAATGTAGCACTATGCTTCCTTCCAATCTGTTCTACAGAAAAATGGAAAAATTCAAAGTGGTCTTTAAAATGCTATGCAGTAAAATGAACACACATTTACCATCTATGAAAGTAATTAAGATCAGCTGCCTATTTTTTTCCAGCTGAATAGTTCTCCCTGTTACTAACTCAGTCAAATGAAAGCACCTCACCTTCACACCAGCTCTTCTCCAGAAAGTGTAATAAGGCTGGGTCTCTATAATTTGTGATTTTTCACCGTACATTAGATTTGGTTTTCCACAAATAAACTAGCTGATTGCCCTGCATAAGAGAAAATTTTCTTTGCAAGAAATAGAGGGGAGAAAAGCTCTCCAAATCATAACAAGTATGATATTTGAATTACCGTGTTCATGCCAAAAGATAAATTTTGTATTTAAATAAGATGAAATAAAAGCTATATTGTTGCTACTACCAAGAAAAAGTGACACATGTACATACACACATATGAGCAACATTGTTCCTTTCTGCCCCTGTACTAAGAGCACATTAGTCCAAATTCTGGATTTTATATTTAGACTATTAGTTTTGAGACCAATATCTTGAAAATATTTGAACTATGTATTTTTATTTTACGTTTTTGAATTAAAATTACTGAAACTATCTTTTTTTCCTAACTCTTCAGTAGTTTGAGGCGCGCTTATCTTTATAGTGATCTATTTTTCATTCTTTTCATGGATAAATACATATGTTAGATACATGTTATATATGTGGTAATAATACCCTAGGTTAAGTCTGCATGATCATAGGTAGAAGTCCATTTAGCAGATGCTCAGTCGGCTCACACTTCCCTCTCCTAAAGGAGTATTTCAGGTGTTTCAGATCTTTGAGCAGCTCCCATACCAACATGTCTGAAAGTGTTTCTTTTAATTATTTTTCTTTGTCATTTAGCTTCCTAAATTTAATTGTTCTATATCACAGGTAGAAATATATTCAAAACTCTGTCTGAAGCAGCAGGGTAAACATGGAAATTTCACAGCACTTAAATGAGAAAAGCTTGTTGGCAAGACCTCCTTGTCAAGCGAGGTTGTGAGAGAGCAGGTTTAAAAGCCTTTAGATAATTGTGACTTAGGCAATTTTAAAGGACCCCAGATGCACTGCCTGTATCAGTATTTTCACCTTCTGAATTCTATGTAGCTGCCCGGGTAGTTTAGTACAGCTTTTCTTAGTACATGGAGCAAAGCAAAGTACAGTCTCCATTAATTTTCAACTTACTTTACTTAGCATTTTTTTCTAAAATAGGTTACAAAGCTGAAAAGTAAGATTCCATAGAATAGTTAAGGTTGGAAGATGTCTAAGATTGAGTCCAACATTTAACCTAGAACTGCCAAGTCCCCTATTAAATGATGCCCATTTTTTCTTGAAAGCACTTACTTTTCTTTCTGTCAAAAGTATAACAAGTGGGCATTTCCTGCAAACCTTGTTTAAGCCAATAGAGCTTTTAAATTTTCTCAAGGATAAAATTTGTTTATGAAAGCATTGTTTTATTTGTTGAAAGAGAAAATCAAGTCCATTGCTCACCAGATGCCACACTTAAATGTCCTTCTTTCTTTCACTTGGATAAAGTGATCTATTTTGGATAAATAATTATATTACCTCTGATGCAATTATTACTAATATTACTAAACATGTTTACATTAATTGCATAAATTTAAAAAATGCTTCTCTATTTTGAATGCAAGCAGTTTGGCAGATAAATGCAAATTCTGTAAGTAAAGCTGTTTCCATGTAGCTCTGCTGCATGGAGGGAGGAGGAAGCAAGAGTGCCAGTCACATCCTGCACGGTATATACACTCGTTGGCCAACTCAAAGTACCCTATGCCTGAGTACACATTTTGTGCTTATTTTTTATGAATCATAGCATATATTCCTTGGTTACTTAGAAAATGGACTCCTGTGCTTGAAGGTATATCTAGATTTGAGTCTGATGATCTTTATGGCCTTTTTAAGTTACTCTGTGTAGAAGATTTACAGCCATTTGCAGTCAGCTGATGTTGAAGCAGTGTGGTTTGGCTAAAACTAATCGAGAGAGTTTTTTACTAGGATTAGGAATTTCATAAGAGAGTGGAAGAAAAAATGGGGCTTAAATGGCTTTGATTTCCAGGCTATTAAGCAGTACTGATTAAAGTCTCACATGGATGTAGGATACTGTGCATTTAGTTAGCTCTACCAGAGATCCACACCAGACTCTGGGAAAATACCACACCAGCATACAAATAACAGTAGCTAAAGCACTTATGTTAGTGAAGAAATTTCTCAGAGCATCAGACCATATGGCTGTTCAAACCAGAAAAGAATGTAAGAGGTCCCAGATGTAAGTAAAATGTTAATAGAATTAAATGTTTCAGTATTTTTTCCTCATAATTATAGAATGAATATATTCACTTCTTTAAATGCGGGACCAGTTTTAATAAAATCAGCGCAACATGAGCACATTCCTAATGTTGATTGTATGCATAATGGCTTTGCTGTATGAGATCAATTCTGTAAACAGTTTGGTCCAAGCTTATCATGCTCTGCTTGAGGCGACTGGCCAATTTTAATTGTAGCTACCACCAGCATAATCTATGTTTCGTCTAGGAAAACATACTTAAATGGACAGTCATATCCCAATGAGGACTTGTGTCTCTCCACCAACACTGCAGTGAGCCTAGAGAAATATACTTCTAATTTTCAGTGTCATTTCCATGACTAGGTTGGCATAAGCTAGGCTCTTGAGCATAATTTTAATCATTACATAAGTAACTACACCAAGATCAATGGTCTAGATGTAACAAGTTACTTATTTTAATGTGTTTACAGAATTGAGCCCAAAATGTATTGCTTCTGCACAAATCCATGCACAATAAAAAATTACTTCAGTAGCAAAAAACCAGATTCATTTAAAATTGTTCACAAGCAAATCTGCATCTTGATATCAGGGAATAATATCTGTTCATTGTGTGGGGTATTTGAATTCATTCCTTTCTTTGCTAAATAAATGAATGATTAAACAAGATATTGCTTGACTTCATTTAAAAGCCAGTCTTTCAAATAAAGAAGGATTGTGGGATCTGTGGGCATTTTCCCTTTTTTCTGTCTACTCTTCTCCACAAAGATGAACTGTGGCTGAAATAGCCTTTAGTGAGACTGTTCTGTGTCACTAAATGAATGCTTTGCATTGTGTTGCCATGCGACAACATACTCTAACTGGGATGGTACAAAGAGGGAAATATGCAAACCTTGGAGGTTTGGCAACAATTTCAGCTCCAGCAGAGGCAAGGATAGGCAGAAGTTAAAGCAAAAATGTAGAAGAATGTGACTGGAGGCTTGGCAAACTTGTCAACAAACTCAAAGGAAAGCAGAGGCTTTTGGGGAACTGCCAAGGATGAGGCTATCCAGTCTGTAAGCTACTGGATAATGAAGTGTACTAGTAGTTCAAGAAAAAGCAGTCAGATTGCCACAGGTATTTGTGCAAAGTTGGGATTGTTACTCAGAATGGGGTGAGAAATTAACTGGTGACACTGCCAGCATCAGGTCAACCAGAGGGAGTGGGAATGCTCACAAGCAGGAAGTGTCACCATACAGGTGGCATTTTGACAATACCAAATATCCTTCTTGTTGGCAGGAAGGATAAGGCAAGAGGAGCAGGGCTGTAGAGCTGGTGCTGTACTTGTGGATTTCAGACTAGCTCCAGGCTAGCCAGAGTGTGCAACCCACTCTAGTTTCCCCTATTTACAAAAGAAAAAAAAAAAGTCCTGCAGAGATGACGTGCTCTTAGACTACTTCATAGTGCAAGTTAAAGCGCACTGAGAGGTGTATTGGGAACTGATAAAACTTTTGCTTCCTGTTGGCTTTTTGGATCCAGGTTGCCTACTTTCTAAAATACTTTTCCCCTTGCCTTTTCTGCTTGTGGGGAATTGATCACTTCTACCAGCTTCTACCTTTCTGAGTGTTTATCAATTTGAAGGAGAGATTTTATGCCAGTAGTGAGATCTGCTAAAATTTTTTACTGTAAAACAGACATCCAGGGCTGAGTGAAAACTGCTACAGTGATACCAAGTCTGTCTGTCTGTAATTGGTTTTAAACTGAAAGTAGAATTCCTTAACTGAAATGATCATTTGAGCAGAGATGGTAATTTTCAGAAAAAAGACTCAGTGTAACTTTCAGCATTCTCATAATCCAATCCTAGAGGCTGAGAATGCAGAAGGAAGGTGTTATTTGCACTTGGGTTTTGTTACTTTTTTTCCCCAAATATTCATCCACAAACCTCATCCAACAGTAGATGTGGATTTGAAAAAATCACAGAAGGTAATTAACAATAACAAAGTAGTTTTATTCACTACAATATAAGAAAGATATTAAATTGCTAGAGCTTCTGTTAGCTACAGCAGTAGACATTGACTAAAAGTGAAAGAAATATAAAATTTCAAATAGATAGGAAATTTAAAGTCTAAACTTTAAAAGAAAGTTTTGATGGCAGGAAAGCTGTAGAAGAAACTGCTTTTATATTCTTGGGCTGAAAAGTGCTTTCTTTTGTCATGGCCCTATGAAATAACCTGTACAGTGGAAAAATTGGTTATAATAGTGATGTGTCCAAGAGAATAATTGATATAGAGCTTGGAGATTTTTAGAAATAGTAAACATTTTCATTTGGTATCATGACAATCCCGTTGTTTATTGCAATAATGGGAGTAAATGATCCCCATGTAATTCTTTATGGGGAATAATTTTTCCTTTCCATTAACTTCTTCATAAACAGCTTACTTAGCAAAACTTTTCATGAGAGCTGCCAAAGATACTCACATTTAAGAAGAAATAGTGTTGTGGAGGCTCGAGCATAGAAACACAGGTAAAGGGATCTAAGCCAGTTAAAATTGCAGCCTCTTGCCGCTGGTGTTGAGCCTAGTTTGGATTTACACCAATTCAGACAGCAAATTATCAAATTTTTCCCTGCTTGTCAGATTTATCGGCATGTCCATTGACTTACTTAGCTCTCTACAGATAATGTAACATAATCCTTTACTGATCATCTGGGACACAAAGAAGAAGCTCGAATGATGGGTGGTGACTGTTTTTCCATCTTAATCCCATCACACGTTATCCTCTCCAGTGATGTTTTTGGATATTTTACATCATTTAATTTGATGAATTATCTTTTATCAAATTGGATTCTAAGTTGGGTAGGGTGGGGAATATATCACTTTTCTGGTCTTCATTACTCAGATTTGTGTTATTTGACTGCCCTTTTTTTCCTCTTGATTGAGAGTCTTTTTTCAAATTTTGGTAGTAAGAATTTTTCTGCCTCATTCATGTATTTAATGTCAGCATGACCTGAACTTCATCATTTTGTGTTCATCTAACACTTTTCTCCAAAACAGAAGACTTAAAATGTGTACTCAAGTCTCAGTCACACATCTGTGGTCTTCTAAGCCATACCTTTTGTTTGCCTGGTTTTTGTACTGGTGGAAGCAGCACTAACCTAGAAAGAAACACCAGGTTCTGCAGGGATAAATTCAGAGTCTATTCAGAAGAAAAGTCAACTTCTTTACCATTTTGTATTACCTTTGAAGCTTCTTTCCTGATATTATTCAGGTGCCATAGTGTACAAGTATATTTCTCTCTCAGTGCTCTTCAAGTCAATGCTTACAGTAAACACCATGTTTATGGGATTTCTTGATCCCATGAAATGTGTCTGGTACTAAAACAGACATAAAACTTGCCATCAACCCATCCACAGAGATGGATAGAAATGTTTTCAGATCTCATGATTTGGCCCCAAATACGGATTTCCTAGAAATATTCATAACTTCTCAAGAACATCCTTAGTAATTTTTTTTGAATCCTTGTAAATTACTTGTCCATGTCCATAATAAGCCCACCTTTGCCTATGATTTCCCATGAAGCTTGAGTTAGGATTTCTCCTAAAGTACAGATTAGAGTGGAAGATACTTTCTAGTAACAAAAATGTTGCTCATAACATTCACCATGCTGCAGAAGGGCACAGGTTGAGGAGGGAATTCAACTCTTCCCATCATTGGCACTTATGTAAAAAATGAAATTAAAGGAAAGTTAGCAGCTTGGCTTTCTGGAACTGGTTTTGTAATATGAACTCCTTACTTAGATTACAGCAATTAATCGTAATTAAGAGCCATCATGCAAAGTAACACCAGAAGTGTCTTCAGGCCTCTTTCTTGGGAGTAAATGAGTGCATCTATTCTGTACTTCTGGATTTCCTTATCTGGATATAATCCTTTTAAAGGATAGCCTTGTTATGGAATCAAATACTTCTTCATTTTTTATTTTTAAGTTTTCTCGCAGGAACTGAAACTGTCCAAGTTGTAATGGGATTACTTTCTCCATAGCAATCCTCCTCTCCACCAAAACTGAAAAGCCCACTCACCTGTTGCCTGTGTGGTACAGCACTAAGTTTGTGAGGTCCTCCAACCCCTATTCCAGTACAAGTTTGCAGACATTTTTGCATTTACTGTATTCTAATCTGTTTCCAGTCAAAAGCTGGTTTCCAATAATGAATTATAAATTGAATACCTGTGTATTCTCTGGTATCTGTGACTGGGTTCCTTCAGACTCCACCTGACAAAAAAATTTCATTTCCTTAATAAAAATGTGATTACAGAAGATTCATGTGTGTACTTACAGACAGGCAACGTTATTGGAATGTTGGTAGTTTTTCAGATTAAGGTAAACATTTTTCTGAGGAAAAAACACAGTAGGTAAGTGAACACAATCCTCCATGTTAACAATCAATTATGACAGGCAAATCTGTGAATCAGATCTCAAAATCTTACCCAACCTTTATGATTAAAATTCATAAGAGAGCTTGATAAAACAAAACCAGAAGGCAGCAAACCCCTAAATCTTCAGTAAACAAATAGAAATTTTAGGAGAATTCATCCACCATATCTCTTCAGCACATGCACTTAATTTAGAGTTCAATATCTATTAAAATTTGCACTCCATTTTTAAATGCTCACAAACATAAAGTAAATAATTGTGCAATCAAAAGATCTCTTAATATTCAGATGTGCTGCACTCCTGCCCATTTGCAAGAACTCTGTGGTGACATCAGCCAGTTATCAATCTGGAAATTTTACAAATAGTAACATTTAAACATTAGGCGGCTGTTTTAGCCAACACCAAGATTCTTTCTGAAAGCTTTCTTTTCTGAAAAAGCAGAAAGAATTGTGGTGCTGAGCAGGTCAGGACTTGATTTATTTCACCTACGCATTTTCTATCACAAATAGCAGGTGAGATTCAAGGTTGTTTTTTTACACAACTTGTGTGTGTGTGTCTGTGGATGAAAAGTCCCTGTTGAAAAGGGAAAGTGCTGTACAACTGTCTTACGGCTTTCTACCTGCTGTTTGTAGCATGGTTTGAAAAAAAAAAAAAAGTATATTCTTGTTTCGGGGCTCACATGCTCTCTCTCCTGTGCACACATGCACAAACACATACATTTCCATCACGATAAATGGAGACTGGGACAAGGACTGCTGAAGTCACTGTCAGATCACAATTTTAGCTTTTTGTGTGTCTAATGATAGTTTTTTCTTCCTGCTGCCTGTGATCATGTTTCTTACTGATGCTTGAGGGCTCGCACACTGAGACCTGGTACATAAACACAAAACAGTAAATCAGGTTTCTGTGTAGGAGTTCTTATTGTGAGTTTCCTCAATATTTTAGCAGTAGTTGCTGACAGCCTTTAGCTTAAATAATGTATAATTATCTCCAAAGAAAAGTGTCTAGAGGGCTACTCTAAGAGTCAATACAAATTCAGTTTAATACCCTCTTGATTTCCTCATTAAAGAAAGCAATACGAGGCTGCAGAGGCCAAATAGGGATCATTAGCAGGGGTACTACTGCCTTGCTAGCAAGCTGGTCTGCCATTCCTGCTCCAAAATATTGTTCTATGAAGTTTCAGTGAGGGTCAAAAGGGACACTAATAAAAACTAAAGCACGATGCACACAAAGTATGCCCACTCACAGGTGGATTCTTTTCCTAAGAACCTCAAGTGTCTCTTAGGCATGGAATTTAAGTTAAACCAGTGTTTCATGAGGAAGAAAAACATACTGACCAGCAGTAACAAAGCACCTCTAGGCCAGGATTCTTACAAGTTTATGTCTAATGAAATGGGCCCAATGTAGTGAACTCAGAGCTATCATTAAAAGGTGGGCAATTGCCAGCAGTGAAGCATCACAGTATCCCTCTAATAGCAGACTCAGAAATGTGTATCAGAAATGGCGACTGCACCTGCAGGTTCTGTTTATTAGACCCCTGTGTCCAGATAGTAGGCTTCAGTCTGCTTTGTCCACATGATAATAAACTCCTGGTTCCTTCTCTGCAACAAATTAAATTTCTACAAGAACATTAGCCACTTTAATCAGTTAGTAATTTAAATTACATTCAGCAATAGCCCCATTACCAGACTATAATGACCTTTTCTCACCAAAGCCTAGATTACACAAAAATAAAGACAAATATTATTTCAGAGTCTGGCTTCTATCTACACTACAAGTATTAAAGTTAAGATGTTCTTGTTTAATATTTTTTGTCACGCTGTTTCAGCCAAATCAACAAATAAAATAGATGATTGCCAAGAATTTTTATCTGTGTGAAAGGATGTGAAATAGCATTTATCTTACCTAACTCTTAGCAAGTGTTATATTTTAAAAACCTGTTTAAAGGCAATAAATGTAGTTGCAAAATAATTTCAGTCCAAGAAGACTGAAGCAGAGTTTAAAATATTGGTGATAAATACGATTCTAGAATAAGATTCAAGTCCTAGGGTGAGAATTGAAAACAAACAAAAGAAGGGGATATCTACGAAGGTCAAAAGGAAACATGCCGTGTATTCTACAGGAATACTTGTGGCTCTTTCTTTCCAGTGCCAGTAGATGAGATGGGTAACTGATCTTTTGCTCTTTTATAGTTGGAAAGGTTGAAGTTATAAATAAATCTGAATCTCACCCAGGTCATATACCTAGCCTAGAAATTGTTGTGAGGGATAATTTTTGTTGCAGAGAAGCTGTAGGCAGCTGGCAAATGAAGAAACTCTTCCTCCAGAAGACTAGATTAAAGGTGGCACCTTGGTTTTGCAACAAACACTGCAGTACTTTGTAGAGCATATTTACACATGTGCAGTCGATGCCTACAGCACTTCAACTCCTTTAAGCAGCCAGAAGCCTGCCAGTTCTGGCTGGCTAACTGAGGCTTCCAGCTGCTGAGGGCTGCTGAATAAGGTCTGACAGGTGAACTTTCTTTCTGTAATTTGTCTTTGCTGGGTGGTGCTGGTTGCCCACAGCAAGGCACTAGTGGATGTATTCACCCTCTGGTCAGCCCAACCACACCTGCTCCTCCCTGTTGGCATGAAGCACCTGGGAACATCCTGACATCCCACCTACCAGTTGTCTGAGCATCAGTAGCCAGGATGAACTAGAGGTGGTACAATCCCTTTTTATTGGTGGTGGCATGGTGGCATGGCAGGATTAAGGAGCAGTTTTATCAAGGCACAGTGCTGAATGGCTCACACTGAAAGGAGTGTGAGCATTAAATTTGTAAATTCTCTGAGATGCAAAACTTGTCTTGTGGCAAAGACAGGCATCAAACAATAGCCTCTGACTTAGAGATTTATTCAGAGAAGATAATCCTTTATTTTACAGAGACATTTTTAAGTTAAAAATTTCACAAGACTACTTGTCTCACCTAATCGCACCCCTAGAAAGGGGTGGGGTCTCATTTTTGCCTGCATAGTGTTATCAGAGAAAGATCTGACACAGATCCAAGCAAACTGAAATCTGGATGAAAGCATGTCACATTTTTATGTGTTCTCTAATTTTTTATCATGCTGTAGCTCATCAACAGTTTTGGCAAAACCCACAGATTTTTCAAGCCTTTTTGCCATAATGTAGTGCAGAGACATGCATTGGCATTATCCACCTCAACAGTAGGAAATGTGAGAAGCAAATATAACAGTACATAATCTCCCACAAGCTTTTATAAATTTACCTGTGGAACTGAGATGCAGAGATATATAATTAGGAAAATTCTAATGTAAGCTCGACTATGCTGTGATCCTTGAGAAAGGGATAACTATTAACCTGTAGGAACTTGGACACACTGTTTAGTGTGCTTTTATTCCCCTCTCACATTCCATGTGCTATTGCTTAGCAATTTCACTGCAAAAATAAAACAATACCACTGGAATGAAACACATTAACATTGCCTAATTGGTAGGTCACTAGAAAAGAATTTTCCTCTGGATGAAGAGTTTTTTTCAATAGACTTCCACAGAAACCTATTTTCACCCCCATGCAGTTCTGTGCTTTTTGTGTTAGTCAGGATGAAAAAAAACCCAAAAATATTGAGGATGTGGACACAGAAATACAGAATTAGTAACTTAAGACAAGGAAAAGCTACAAAACCAGAATACCGCAAACAGACTATGCAAACTGCAAAGTCTTGTGTAACATTTCTTGGACCCGTGCTTTTCTACCTGAAGGTAGAGCTTGATGGCTGCAGCTGATTACACCTAGTTGAGAAACCAGATATCCTTGGAAAGCTAAGGGCAGTTGTCCTTCTCTTTCTCAAATCCAGTGACAACCTGTTGTCTGTGGAGTGGCTGTGTCCCCCACAGAGGGGATAATCAGTATCAAATAAGATAATGGAGAATAAGGAGGAAATTAATATTTTTATAGGGTATTCATGGCTTTAATGGAGCAGACACATCTAAAAGTGGATAGACACATTTTTTTGATGTTTTATCTAAGCTGTCCCTTGCAATTACCCTGTTCCAAGCTGAATGGATGGATCATTTATTCCAGAAAGAGTATTGTAACCTTGGAGTTCGTTATAAACTCTATTTGTGTTCCTCTTGAGTCTTCTTTCTTTTTTCCTTTGTAATAGCAATTACATAACGCACAGATTAATTTGGTTTGTTAGGCAGATAACATTGGATGTTTAAAGATTAAGCTGAGGCATCATTCAGATTTCCAATGGGAAGCCCATTCTGAGATCTCACCAAGGGGTGATGCTGCCATACAAAATGCAGTCACTAAAAGAATGTAATTTTAACTTCAATTTTAGCCTTATTTAATGGATGTTTTCTAATGGTGTAGATGCGTCCTTAATTTGCCTCTCTGTAATGTGAGATCCTTGAATAAGGAATTCAGAGGCAAGAATTTAATTTTTTTCTTTTTCCCAGAAGCATTCTTTATCATAGAGGCAATCAGCATTAAAACCAAAACTGTAAAACACACCAATTCTTTAAGGATATCTATAGTGACAAGATGTCAGTTTGGAATGCATGTGCACTCTAAGAGTGACTCATCAAACAGATCTACACACAAATATTAATAACAATGTTAGAGGCAGGGCAAAGGACAGTCAGAGCTCTGAACTGATTTTTGTAAACTATACAAAAAAGTGTAAATGGAGACAAAGGATCGCAGGACAGAACCAGCGGAACAGTGTCTCTGCCCCAATCAATACAGTTCCATCAGGGAGTCCTCCTGAGATGTGCAGCCTTTCGGAATGAGTCATTCAATTGCTCCTGTGAAAGCTTGAGGTACCCATATACTTGTAAATATAAAGAACAGGCATGAAAATAGTGTTGGTGTCCATGATCTTCATTCCTCTGCCAGGAGCCATTCAACAGACCTGCCTAGGCTCCTGAAGGATGGTGGTGGGTGGATTTTCCGAAGGTGGCTGTGAACTGCTGCTGTAAAATCCAATCTGACAGACTGCAGTCAGCCCATGCAGCTGTCAAAGGCAATGAACAGCAGGAGTTACCAGCAGCACTATTTTCCATAGGCAGAAACAGACTGACAAATGAAAGGCAACACCTGGATTGACTGAAGATGTCAGGTGCAGCCATTGGAGGCAGCCTGATACTGGGAACATAAGAGAACCAAGGCTCTGCCCTCAGCTGCCCTGTCCTTTCTCCTCACACTGAGGAAGTGTGTCTGGTTCTGACAGGCAGGTGGGGTTTTCAGACACAGGGCAAGACTGGCTGTGCTGTAAAGCTGCTGGAGGTTGTGTGAGGTAGCTCCTAACAGGGGGCCAATGCTTGGGGGTGGGGAAATAGTTTACCAGCCTATTTCACAAACTCTGGTTTACAGAGCTGGCAGATTTCATGCTGAGAATGTGACAGCTTCCCTCCACCTCCCCATAGCCCAGCCTGACCCTCCGTTCAGCTGGCTGTAAGCACACTACCACTGTGCTGTATTTGCTTTAGTCAGCTGCCAAGGACCCTTGTGTTGTTGGCTCTGCTGAGTCCCACAGCCTGAGAGCTCCCTCCCTCCTTCATCCCTCAGCCCGCCTTTCACAGCTCCACAACAGAATAAATAACAGCAGTCCTGATAGAGAAAGATGGGGACTGTAAGTAGATGATGAGGGAGAAGGGATCAAACACAGGAGGGTGGTGGAGAGGAGTACAGGAGCAGTCAGTGCTCTCAGGGTTGATATACAGGGAGTGATGACAAATTGCAGCTCCTGGACTGAGAGACGTCTGATCACACATAGTCCTTGAGGTTGGTGAGAGAAAGGTGCCTCCAACACTAGGCTTCATATAGACTAATCTGTACTTTGGATGTGCCTGGTGTGGCTGAGGAATCTCTGTCTGTTCTCAGCTGGGACAGGCTTGAGGTGTGTGTTATGCTCAGACCTTCCAACAAAAGCAAGAGAGCACTGTAAGGAACAGGCATACTTTAAAGACAAAGGGTCCAGGTCAGAGTCATGGCTGCATGTGCAGGTTTTCCTCTAAGAGCAGGGGATGGCAGAGATTACAAAACCTCAGCCTGCTGAAGTTATGTTGGTTGTCAGCTGCCCACAACTCAGAAAGAAATCATTCTCTTCTTAAAACTAGAAAAGAATGAAGACAGTATGGGCTGGCTTTCTTCTTCACCCTTTCTCTCAAGAATATCATATGTAACCAGGTTGTGTATAAAAGGTAGGCCAGACCGATCAAGTGCATTGCAATGAAGTTGTACCTGCTTGACATTTTCCACATTACTTTTGTATGTGACAGCTTGTGATGGCAAGAATTGGATGAAGCAGCAGTTCCCATATTAATACTTAGATGGACATGCATGTGTCAGGTTAATGTGACAATTAATTTTTACTAAAAAAGTACAAAAGCAGTTCTGGCATAAAAGCTGTAAGGCTTCTCAGTAATGCCTGGACTGCTGAATAGTGGGGTATGGTGAATTCTAGGGTGGCATATCCTTCAGAAGAGATTTTTGTGTCGCCTGCAGCAGTAGCATGAAGTCTCATTTGCAGAAAATGATTGTTTCTACACACCTTTGGTGTCTATCATTCTTGCTTTATTCTGGAAAGAAGCTAATCACAAACCATCAAAATTAAAATAAACTTAGAGTCTTGTGCTGTTACTTCACAAAATTTAGTAGACTTTCATCTGGGCAAAGCTTGAATAACTGACCTTTGAATTCTCCCTCCTTGCCCACCCAAAACGCAAAGAACCCCCAGAACAATTCTTCTATTTATATAATGAATGTGAAAGTTAAAAAGTATTTCTTCCCCATCCCAGTCTATCTGATGGAATCTTCTAATTCCCAGCAATGCTGCCAGAACAAGACAGCACTATGTAAGCAGCCAGGACAAATTCCTCTGCTTGCAAGCCTCTGTATGGCCAATGGGGCTGTGAGGGAAGGGCTGGAGTTGCAAGAGAATATCGCAGTCCTGATAGATTAGAAGATGAAGCATCAGTGCTGGTTTGCAGCTGAAAGAAGCAAGGCCAAGGACAACTAGAGAGAGGGTCATGAGGCTCAGATGCACAGAAATCCAAGGAAGTTCCTCATGGTCATGCTGAAGATAGGAGAGAAAATGCTTCATTATACACAACAAAGCAGACAAGAGGGACAGGGAGGCCACCCTGCTACCCACATTTTGAGGGTAGATTGAAAAGAGAAGTGGGTGAAATATGGGACATTTAGGAGGGAGCCCAATGACTTGTCAGATGTCCTCATTATAGCAGCGTCCACCAAACCCACAGGAGGGATTTCTGGGCACAGCTGAGCTGTAGCCTCACAGGTGAGAAGCCAGAGGAACATGTATCCAAGCAGGCCCATGGGGAAGCTTGTTCCAGGCATGTCTCCATAAAGAAAGCAATGGAGCAGTGCACTGCAGATCCTGGAGCAGTGGCCTGCAATATGTTTTCCCTGGGAGATGTGGCAGCAGGGTAGAGGCAGAACAGAAAGAAATCAAAATCCTTTGTAAGAAAATGCCGCTTTTAAGAAACTATTTGACATGAAAAAGTCATGGAAGTTTTGAAGCAGAGCAACAATTCTGTATTGACTTAGGCTGATTTTATTTCACTTTCTGTTTTGTCAAACTATTTCAGCTCTGATTACATTTCTGCATTCTTTCCTCATGTAATTTGCTCTTCAGCTAGGCAGCGGCATTTGAGCCAGCATAGAAATAGTTTTGTTTCAGCTTGACTGGTTGATCTTTTGGGGGCTTGCCCCGTGTTTCCATTTCAAGGGACATGCAGTTTTCAGATTTACACATTTTACAAGAGGCCACTGTGGTGGGCTGGCAGCTGTCACTTAGACTAGACTCAGTCTTTGAAATCAGTAACAGGCATCGCTCTGGATCTAAATGTGTGGCAGCAGGAGCTGTTATTGCCAGTTTCTGTGGCTGTCTCTCAGATGAGGATGTGAAACTGAATACTAATTTATTTCATTATATTGATTCTATCTTCCTTTCTTTAAGGGATGTAGAATGAAATTCAAGTATTAGGAGTTACCTGATGTCCTAGAAATATCTTAATCTCACTTTACAATGAGTACTGCTGATGTACTGTATTAATTGGGAAGAAGACAACCTAGCTCAAAGCCAACATTGTTCCATGTAAATGTTTCAGAAAAGAAGAAGAAAATACAGCTGGAGGATCTTGACCTTTCTCATTACGTATTTGCTGCTGAGTGCATGTTACAAACCACCTTTGTGGCAATCCACAGATGAGATGAGGTGGCACAGCCCTTACTCTGCAGATAAGTAATATTTTTTGAACTGTGCAGATGTCTATCTCAGTGCTAATATATTGCCTCTGTGGAAGAGCAACTGTGGAGACTCAGCACTGAAGGAGTGGAGGAGAATCATGGCAGCATTCCTGGAATAATTTACTGTGTCATAGCCAGTGGATGATTGTAAAAATGAGTAAACAGTGATACATTTCTAGTAAATGTTAGGGACTGGCCCTAAGACTATCTGTCACAGCTACTTCTAAAATATTTTTCTACTTCTGTTTAGGATAGAACTTAGTGATTGCTGTCGTTAGTCATCATAATGCAAAGTTAAAAAGAAAAGCAACTTTATGTTTTTGAGAGGTGTTAATGAATGAAATGCATGTTCTTTCCTTTCTTCACTCTCATGTCTGTTTATCTTACAAAAATAAATGTAAAAATAGAAAGAAGAATTAAAAATATGCAAAAAAGTAGCATGCAGATGACTTATAGTAGCATGCAGAGGACTTATGCAGTTTAAGATTATAGCAAGGCACTTTCTGTTCCCACCCCCATTTGGTCTGGGGAAGGCTTCATGGGAGAAGGTACAAAGTTGGAGTAAATACACAGATTGGGTTCTCAAAGGGAATGATGCAGGGATGCAGTAATGCAGATTTAGTTCTCTGCTATACATGTTTGCATCCTAAACTCTGAGAAGCAGCCAAGCACTGCTGGTTGCTTTTGGATCTCCCACTGTTGTCAAAATAATTCCTTCCAGTAAAACTGAAAAATGCTACTTAAATTCATTTTATTCAGCTGCATATATATTATACATACACATATCAATATAGTGATGACAGGAGACTAAGAGGAGTGGCTGATACACCTGAAGGCTGTGCTGCCATCCATCAGAATCTTGATAGGCTGGAGAGTTGGGCAGGGAACCTAATGAAGTTCAACAAGGGGAAGTGCAGGATCCTGCAACTGGGGAAGAATAACCCCAGGCACCAGCACAGGTGGAGTCTGACCTACTGGCGAGCAGCTCTGGGAAGGACCTGGAAGTCCTGGTGAATGACAAGCTGACCACGAGCTGGCAGTGCCCTTGTGGCCAATGCTGTCCTGGGGTGCATTGGGAAGAGTGTGGTCAGCAGGTGGAGGGAGGTGATCCTGTTCCTCTGCTCAGCCTTAGTGAGTCCACATCTGGAATACGGTGTCCAGCTCTGGGCTCCTCAGCACAAGAAGACAAGGAGTTACTGGAGAGGGTCCAGCAGAGGCCAAAAGGGGTCTGGAGCATCTCTCCTGCGAGGACTGAGGGATCTGGTCCAGTTTAGTCTGGAGAAGAGAAGACTGGGAGGGGATCTCATCAATACATAAAATGCGTCAAAGGCGAGTGTCCAGAGGATGGTGCCAATCCTTCAGTGGTGCCCAGAGACAGGACGAGGATCGATGGCCATAAGCTAAAACACAAGAACTTCCATCTCAACATGAAGAACAACTTCCTTACATTGAGGGTGGCAGAGCACTGGAATCTCTCTCTGGGAACATTCAAAACCCACCTGGACCTGTTCCTGTATGATCTGCTCTGGGTGACCCTGCCTTGCACGGGGAGCTGGGACTAGATGAGATTCCTTCTAACCCTAACAATTCTGTGATTCTGTGTTTTTCTAATACTATAACATATGTAGTATACTTTACAATACCATATTGCACATAGAATTTTACATTTTCTCATATATAATTGCATGTTATATATTTATCTGTGGTGCAACATAATACAGCTTCTTAATCTATGAATATAAAATTACATAGAAAACAATAATTATTTTATAAATCACAATTGTGTTTTAGTATTCCCACATCAACATGCCCTTGTCCAACACATTGGACATATTATTTTAATTATGGCATCAAGAGATACTGAAATGTCAATATCTACTCAGATCTACTTTATGAGAAGGTGTGAGGAGTGCTGTATGGAAAAAGCTGGGGAAAACAACACAGTGGCTAGGTGCCTGACTTGGGTGAATTCAAGATATGGATGCTCTGATTGCAACGACTGAAAGAAGGGTTATAGACATAGGTTTATAGTTATAGCAGCAACCAGACATGTTCTTCATGCTGCATATCTTAGTTAATACATCACGCACATTTAACATCACTCCTTCCAAATGCTTCCAAAATGTTTGGACAAGAGCAAATAATTCATAACACTGCTGCCTGCCTTATATCTAACCAATGCCCGCAAGCAACCACTGCACTGCTGGCTTCTGCAGCAAGTGGTCTCTGCAGAAACTTTGTGTTGGCACCCCACTGACAGCCCCTGCTGGCCTCTGCCCATCCCGCTCCTGCTGTGCTGTCTCAGGTACCAAGCTTCAGCCAGTCAGGAACATGAGGTGATGCTGCCCATCCTCCTTGGAGCACTGCATTCACTGGCATGGGCCTGCCTCACCCCGCTGGCACAACCCTGCTTCTCCAAGATTGTCCTGCAAAAGGGTTCCTCATCCTTTGTCAAAGCTACTAAGCCCCTTCTGCAGCAAAGTTGAGCAGGCAGGTGTCTTGTCAAAGCGTCACACCAGGCTATTGGCTGGGAACAAAAGGGAAAGGGCACTGTGGGGGCCATGGAAGGAGAGGAGCAGGTAGACATGCTGGCTGGTGTGCAGGACGTGCCTGTCCTGGGGCGATTTGCTCCCCGGCACAGCTCCAGGAAGCAGCCTTTGGGAGCCCACTGTCAGCTTGCTGATAGCCATGAACGATCACAGAGCTCCCTGCCAGCCCTTCCTGACTGCCTCTCTCAGGGGTGGAAAAAAATGCATGAAAGCTTATGCAAAACTTTTTTAGGAGATCTTTTCCTTCATATTAAACCACTAGACTATCTTGACTTCAAATACTGATGATGTGAAATGGAGTAGTTGGGACATTTCTGGTGCCTTTCAGCAGTCAGTCGTCCTTGTTCCCACCAGATAGTGCAGCTTTTGTCCCTCTCATTAAGGAAAGCTACAAATCACTGCCCATTTGATCACATCCTTGTCATAAAAACAAATAAAATCAATTAAAGTTCACACTACTGCATGCTGCTCTTTCATTTTTAATGATAGTTTTATTTGGTGCCTACTCCTTTTAGTTCACCAGGAGGACTACATACTCTCTTTTACTGCTGTCTCAGTGTGTTTGATCATGGAAGATGGAGAAATACTCCAACAATTTTTTTCATGGAATGTGGTCTGAGCTAAGTTGCTTAGCCCTTCCCTGGTGCAATGCTCCAGGTTACTGTTCAGTGTAGCCCTAGAGAGAAAAAGACTGCACAAGCATATTTTGGACAAGAACAATAGGGAACTTTGGTTAATAATCAACACTTCTTCAGGGGTGATTAAATGAGGTTTTGAGGCTGACATCAACATCCACTGCACAATGAATGTGCCCGGAATTCCCGAAGCAGTGTAAAAATAGCTTCAATTATAATTGATTTTCCCCCAAAAATGTTTTGTGTAAGTCTCCATCCAGTTTTTGCTTCTCATTTTTTATAGAATGTTGAGTGCAGAAATTGAAAAATACTTGCCAAAAAAACCCCTGAGTACATATTTGTCTCTCATAAAATGTGACATGGTTGGATATGAGTTCAAGGAGAATTTCAAATAAGTTTATAATATCAATGTCTGCCCAAGCTTGCTATATAAATCAGACTTATTGATTAAGGCTTTTTGGGACTTCTTGAGAGAAAACATGAACCTGGGTGATGTTTAAGCACAGATTATGCATTGCAACAGCTCTCTCTGGAAATATACAGCCAACTAGGGATAAAGTGGACTCAGGCAAAACTTACTAGCTTGAAATCATTAATTTTAGGGTTTATTCAGTGTAGAAATGAGAGAAAAGTTATCATGGCTGCTGAAAAAAAAAGCTAAAAGGAATTTTCAGTGAAATTTCAGCTATTTCTTTGCCAGCACTCAGCTCTCTGTGATATCTTCTTCCCCAAAACAAAATCCAACAAAAAAAACAAAAATTAAACCACCCCAAAAATCCAAACCAAACCAAAAAACCCAGACATCAAAACCTCAATATGTCAACAATAGAAGTATTTATATTGGAAAATTTTGCCTGGAAAAGCTGGCTACATGTTTATTGAAGTTTTGCATCTGATGTTGTTGATGTAGTTGCGCACTTTTATACCATGTATCCAAGAATGCAACACAATCTTCCCTCTTCCCAAAGCATCATGATGTTACTGCTAGTGGAGACAGACCTGAGGCAGTTAAACTCTAATTCACAAGAAATACTTCACAACAGTTCTGAGAAGACTTTTTTTTTTTTTTTTTTTACTATTCAAGTATTTACATTTTGTGACTAAAGAAATATTTACTCTCTTGCTGAAAAGTGGGCTGCTAGACAGCAAACCCACACTTTCTGCTAAAAGCAGTTCTGGAGGAAAACTTCAAAAATGCTGCCAGCCAGAACTAGACAAAATGGGGGGAAAAATAGTGCTAAGAGCTATAATCTGATACACAGCATGTCATGGAGCATAATAACATCAGGTTTGCCATTTAAATCCATTCAGGACTTGTTGAGGCTGAAATCCACTCACTGTAGGCTGCTAGCATAAGCTGCAGTTGTTTTTGCCAAATGCCATGTCATAGGTGTTTGCGTTTTGGCCTAAATTTAAGTGTATCTGTACCTAGAAATGCTGGCATTTGTTTCTGTGCTCTCGGTTGTTGAAGATGAGCAATATTTCATTTTAAGCTCCAAGGACAGTTCCGTGTCAACAGATAAACTCCCAAGCTCCCCTATCTATTTGAAGCAGAATTCTTAGTGTGGCAGTGCTTAGGGAAATTAGCAGGAAATGTGGCATGCTCTGTACTTTTGAGAACAAGATTTATTTAGATATTTCAAAATGGATTAAGCTGCCAATACAAAGTTCCTATCTTTTAAAACCTGATATCCGTTTTGTAAAAGACGGTTTTGTACTTGGTTCATTCTTTCTCTATAATATATTCATCCAAATCATTGAATTTTCTTGGCTTCTTCAAAATGATTTGTATTGATGCAAACACTGTTTTGAAAAACATTTGCAACTATTAATACAGGGTAAATAATAATGGCAACATCATCAGCAACAAAACCCTCCCGTGTCTGTAATTTTACCTGTAAATCAGAGAATCCACAATTTGCTTGTGGATGCCAAACTAAATCTATTGAAAACTTCTGTATTAGTTAGTGTTTTGAGTTAATTATAAATGTTTTTAAGTTTTAAAAATTGAATTGCATAGCCGGTTGTCTCAGAGTGGGACATGAGCTTGACAAGACAGGTTCATTTCTCTCCTGGAAGAACCAGAGTATACATTTTTTTACTTAGTTTTGATACTGTCTGCCAAAATAGAACTACATGAAAATGTTTAGAATACTAATTTTACATTGAACTAAATTGCAAAACACTATGAATACATTAGCTTCTTGAATTCTCTTTCAAAAAATGATTACATATTGCCTTGCTTCACCCCTTTCTGAGCATCTGTAACAATTTTTCCAGGAGCGTGTTGAGAGCAGTAATAGCTTGTACCGGATTCAGAAATGTTGCTAATAAAAGCCAGATCATGTCCCACCCATAGAATTTAAATTTTCTATTTTGACATGACATGAGATTATATCTCTTCTGGTGCAACCTGTAATCTTTTTTACTTACTGGATTATGTGTTATTAAAGGGAGAAAGGAAGAGAACAAGGTACATGAATGCTCAGAACCTGCTTTCAGAAAGGTGTTTTTTTTAGTGCAACACCTTGCAGACCAGCTGTTTGCTCTCCTTTCCCACTGTGAGGAAGATAGCATCACTTGCCGGCCTGGGTCTCCACGTGGATACTGGAGCTCAGGGCAGCAAGCTGGGCTTAAGTGGCATCTGCCAGTGTTGGGGGAGCTGGTCCCCAGACACAGCGAAATGCTCTGAAATTTTTGCCCCTGCTGCCAGCAAAGGAACCCCTGGGCTGTCCTGGCTGTTCTGGCGGGCCACCGTCAGGTGGTTCCATTGCTGCAGCTCTGAAGCAAGCACAGAGATGATGTTAAAGACAGATATCACTCTCTTATGTGCAGAACACTTGAAAGCATATCCCCTTGCTTCACACCTTCCAGCAGAGTCCCAGACAAATTGTCCTTACTCCTTTTTTGTACAAGAGCCCATGTGGGAAGCTGCTGCCAGGCACCAGCGTGGCTGCTCTTCCTGCCACACGTGCACAGCTGGCACGGCCAGGCCCTGGTGTGCTGCTGCAAATCACAGGCAATTCCCTCCTTAGGACAGGCTTCCTGTTTTGAAAGGAATGTTTCTCTACCATAATAAAATCATGTAAGGCTTAGACCCAGCCATTAGACCCTTTCTGATCTTTTTTGTTTACCATCATATGTCTTCTGGTTTCCTCTTCTGAGAAATCTTTGGGTAGATGGAAGGAAAAAATCTTTCAGGTCTCCATCACCCTATTTACAATTAATGTCTAATGCTTAAATAATAGATCAATTCCACCATCTATCACAGAAGTCAAAAGGCACAGTGCTTTTTACTTTCAATCACAGACTTATTACTGGGCAAACACGCAAATGGGGAATGACTAGTCTTTGCTTCTTTGGATAACAAGGGCAGGGCAGTTCTCCTCTGAGGGGAGATGCAGATTATGAAGAAAAGTAGTTCTTCTCAAAGCAAAAATATTTCCACATAGAAAATATTTGAAGGCCACATAAATTTTGCCCACTTACTGTTTCCTATTTTTTCCCCAGTAGTTTACAACTATCTGAGATTACTCCTCATACACTGGGCAACAAAATTGATTTGGTTATGGTAGGAAGCAAAGTGAGAACAAAAGGGAAGCATCAGCTTTTGATCTCTCTTGCACTCAAAAAAATTTAATCTTTCTCCAAGCAACATGATGAGTTTCTACAGTTTCTGTGAACCCTTGCACACCTGATAGGAACCTGCCAATACTTGGCTCTTGAAAAAGTGCAGCACTTATAAAGCAATGTGCAGAAGGTATACTGTAAATTTCTGCCTTTTGAAGGCAGCTGGACATGACATTCAGTCTGACTGTGAAAATGTATTCCTTTTTCTACTCCCCTGGATAAAAAGAAATTGTTGACAGCTACAGAGAGAGGGGTGGGATGTGGAAGGAGAAATTGGAGTAGAAGAAATGAAAGGCAAAGCCTGAGTGCAAAGGCTTTAATTAAGAAACACATCCAGGCTTTTATGAGAGTAAGCTCCTGGAAAACAAATAGGAAAACAGCAACATATTTTAAGAGTGAAGGAGGTCTAAAGAGGAGTTTTTCGTCATTGAAACAGTTTTCAGCTTCTCTGAGAGGACGAATTATGAAGAAATCAATGAGCAGTACAGAAAGTGAAGCAGCGTTGGTCAGTGTGACATTGACAGCATACCTTAAGAGTAGGAATGCATTCTCTTGTTATTTGTCAAAATTAGGCACTGCATCTCCATAAAACCACTCTAATATTTCAGCTGTCTGAGACTTTACTTGCTGTATGCACCTCTGTATATGAACTACAGCTGAGCAATTTTAGGAAGTTTTTCTTTGCCAGGCAAATTTGTAGGCAGGTGGTAATGATTGGTCTGGAAATTATATTCTCCCTATTTCTCAGTGTTTCAATATGAATAAAAATAAATATCTTTTCTTCACGCTGGTCTCCAACTAGCCTTTTCACAACCACTCAAGTAAAATATCCTTTTGATACAATATTATTGTAAAAATATTGGATAAAATAGCTAAAAACAGAATCAGCATGTGTTATAAAAAGCTTTGAGGAAAAAAAGTACAGTAATTTCACGAATATAAGCCGCACCTTTTTCATTGAAGAATCCAGCCTACCCCAGTGGTGCAGCTTATATTCAGATGCGGCTTATCTATGGACAAATCCCAGCGAAATGCCAACCCGGAAGTGAGAGCTGGCCAAGCAGAGTGGCAAGTGGGCGGGCCGGCCCCTGTGCCGCCGGCAGCTGCTGGCAGCGTGGGACCACCAGGAACGGGGTGCCGCTGGGAAGCCGGGCTGTGTGGGGCCGGGCCGGAGCGCCCCGCCCCCTCTGTTGTGCGGAGTTAAAAAAAAAAAGAAAAAAAAAAAAAAGGCGAGGCTTGTATTTGGGTGCGGCGCTTATATGGACAAATCCCGTGGTCTTCCCAGGTACCCGGAAGTGCGGCTTATATTCAGGTGCGGCTTATAATCGTGAAATTACTGTAATGGTTTAAGAAACCCAAATTATTGTATTTCTGGAAAGACAAGCACAGAAGACAAAAGGAACACAAAAGAAGACAAAAGAAGAGCAGATGACATCTACTTTATTCATGCTAACAGTTGTCTTGAGTCAGTCAGGGCGAGATATTATACATCCAATGATACGTAAAGAAAAACATTTAATTGAGTTGTGTACTTTTTTTTTCATTTTTCTGGCTTATCTTGACAAAGTTAAAAAGTATAAAAGGAATGATAAGCTAATAGAGATTTATCATTGACATATTCCCATGGTGTAAATGGGGTTTAAGAAGATAATCATGAGCATGTTACTTTTTCCTCTGTCTCTATCTTTGTCTCCTCCTTTCTTTGTGCCTCTGCTATCTCCCATCTCCAATATTCTACTTTTTTTCCTGCCTAGATCCTATCCAAAATTCCCTGTTTTGCTTTTTTTTCTTTTTCCATAAGTTCTCCTCCCACTTACTGGGATTTTGTCTATTCTTTTCAACCAATTTCCTTCTCCTAGGGTGGATTACAACTAAAATAAAAGTCTAACATGACAAGGAAAAAAAATGCACTGTACCCTAAAAGATTCTGTAAGATTCTAAAGATATGTTTGAAAGAGTTTGGTTGCAGTTGTTCATGTACCATACACCTTTGAACTAGCTCAGCAGGTCAGGATAATCTCTAGCCTTGTCACTTTAATCCTTGTTATTCTTTCTCCCCCTCAGAACCTTTCAGTGCCTTTTGCATGTTATTACACACCATTTTCTCCCTTTGGAATGCTTTTAATTAAATGGGCCATCATAAGATTTCCTCCTTAAAGCTGATGCCAGGAGACATGAGTGGGCAGTACTAGGGGGGATGAAACACATGGGATGTACCAGTAAGAGATGGTATAATCAGATAATTGCTTCATTTTGTCATCAGATTTTGTATTTACAGTATGGGAGCTAATATCACTGAGCAACTACATATTTTTATTTGCAACAGAGTAAACAGAATTCTTTTGTTGTTCAGACAACCTGGAGAAATGACGTGTATTCTTATAGGTTTTCTGCTGTTCAGCAGTTTGTTAACAAATTCCATAATCAGTATGCAAGGAATAAACTGAAATGGAAGAGATTATTCACAATTTAATGCCCTTTCTGAGTAGTGTTCTGTACCCTTTAATTAATAATGGCAGAATATGTCCTTGAACTTGTCTACAATATTTTACTCTACTTTTTTTTTATTTCAGTCTGTTTCCTTGATAGAGTCATCATATTTCACCCTCATTTGGTTAACTGGATGTCCAAGAACCAAGGTTCTGCTTATATTTTGTATGAAACTATGTACTTCATTTGTGGTTTTCCTTTACATTTCATGAACACAGCCGTGTTGTGACTTCACAGTGAAGAAAACAATTTTGGTTTACTTTGCATAGATTCTTTTACTTTGCTGTTTTTGTCTTCATAGTAAATTTTAAGCATAGAGTTTTTAATATATTAAAAAAATAAAATTAAAAAAAAAAAAAAAAAAAAAAAAAGGTTAAACAGTCCAGGGACTCTTATAAGTAGTATGAGACTGCTCAGAAAAAAAGGTAATGGAAATTTTCATTTATGTGTTTATTTATTTGTATTTTAATGGAAATATTCTATTTTGTCCCTTCTCAAAATAGCATTTATTTTGAATATAATAAGCAACTTCTGGAGAAAATGCAAAAATTCTCCCTGTATAATGGCAAGTAGCTTAAAACACCTTTAAAAATTTATAAACTCTCTCAGTATTTTTTTTTGCCCTGAATCAATGTGATAGAATAGCAAAGACATTTAAAATAACCATCAGCATTAATACATGCTGCAAGTTTAAAACTGAGATAAATTTATATCAGGATACCTAGGGTGCTACAATGGTAAACAAGCAATAGATGTTCAAGTTTTCTCATTTGTGGGCTCCATAAAAATATTTCCACAACATACTATTTCCACAAATACTTCCTGTTGAAGCATTTAAGTTCATTGTCACTTGAGATATTTCAGGCTACTAGCAACAGATTGGTGGGGCATGTGCTGAGAAGGATGTTTAGTTATTGTTCTCAGAGTATACTTATAAGAAAGGCCACAAACTCTAGTGGTTCAGAGATCACAATTTTGAGAAGCAGATATTTGGCTATGGGCTTGGCCAGAGCAAAACTCAGGTGCATTTTAAACAGGCTGTTTGTGCCATCATCATTTAGGCACTCAGTTCCCCGTAATTTGTGATGAAGCTTTCTCAGCAGCAATACCACAGTCAGATGATGAGGGTTGGCCACATGCACCAGAAGTTCTGGGAAATCACTTCTTCCAGCAATCTCAAATATTTAAGGACTGCATTTGAATATTTCCCACTCCTTTCACAGCTCTCCAAGCCAGGAACTTAGACCAAAGAGCAGGGCTTGGCTGCCTGCTTTGTGCTGCTCTGCCAAGGTTTGCAGATGACTTCTGTGCCTGTCCCCATGCTGGTAAGGTGAGGCCAGGATGTGAGGCCATCCCATATGGAAGAGATGTGCAGGCAGGAAGGCCGGGAGAGAAGTGGAAGCAGCTGCTGCAGGGTGCTGAAGGCCTCTTCCAGGACTCAGCTTTCTATTCCCTCCCAGTTCTGACAAAGTCATCACATTCTTGCAGGCTCTGCAGTGCACTGCTGCTGCTGCGAAAAATCCAGCCTTGGGTCTTTGAACCGACAACATAATTTAAACTAAATGTGGTGATCTTATCATCATTCTTTCCTTGTCAGACTCAAGAATACACTTGACTAGTGTTTTGGTTTGTTTTTTCAGTATTAAGGAATAACATGTTAATTTTTTTCCTCTGATGAAGAAATGCTAAGAAAAAACACAGATAAAACGAAGTAAGTATCTGTGTATGCATGAGGAAATATCTAGATGTTAAAAATTTCTTAAAAATCAGCACTTTAAATCCAGGGAAGTCTGAATTTAGGTTTTGCTACAAGCAAACCTCTTTACGTTAAGATGAATAGTATACACACAACCTTTCTTCTGGTTTATACTGCCATCACAAGTGGGGGCTGCTGGGGGAGGAAGAATACAAGTGCCAATCTTGAGACTTTAAAAGTCTAATTTAATACCATGAGCAATGCCTTAATCGCAGTTATACATGGAGCATAACCCATAAAATTATTATGGCGTGAGTGCATCACTGCTCCAAACTGCTGTCAAAGAGTGATTACAGGATTCTGCCAAACTAAAGGGCATACCAAGGAGGGGCCCCTGAGTCTCTCTTCTTGACTTAGTAATAGGCAATATCAGCATTAAAAGTTAGGATGATGGACAATTATCCTCTTCAAAAATCTACACCAAAGATGTCACCAAAGGGGAAAACAACTGAAAATGCTTTTTCTAAAGTGTCCAATTCAAAGTGATCTTGATAACTGGGAGAAATAGCCCCAAACCACTAAGGTGATATTCCGTAAAGCTGAGTACAAAGCACTGCATTTAAAAGGAATGTCAGAATTAAAAAATAGAGGACAAACTGGTCAAGGTGCAGGAAGTGTGTAAGGGATGAGTGTTTATTGTGGACTAGATACAAAACACCAGTTGAATAACACAATGCACATGCAGAAATTGGAAATTCATTTTATATTCCCAGCTTTAGTGATTTCAGATGGAATGCTGACATCCAACTGCTCAGAGGAAAGCCAGACAAATTCACAGAGAATAACGTTTCTAAGAAAAGACAAAGGAAAAAAAAACTTTAAAAAAGAAAAGTTGGTAAATTATATGATTTATATTTGTTTTAAAGCATGAAGAATAAAGCATGACCTATATGGAAACTTGAAGTAAACAGTTTTATTGAGTGTTAGAAAAAGGAAAAAAAAAATCATGACTGGGAGTATGTTTTGCAATATTTCAGTATATAAAACACTCTTATGAAGAAGGTACATTCAGACGTACCTTATGTCCATACAGAGTAAAACAAGAGCTGGTAGGGCTTCACCTTGGAAAAGCTGAAGACCAGCTTGCGGAAAAAGAATTTAGGCTATTTCACTGGTTAGCAAGAAAAATTGAGAGATCTGTGTCTGAGGGATCATAAAAAGAAACTGGAGATGCATAGGAAGGACCTGCAAAATATCCTTGAACCTGTCTCAGAACAGCAGAATACTCTGGATCATATCCTAATATTCCAGAGTTCTTGGGGTGTCCTGTGCTAGGTTCTCCTCTCTAATGACTCCATAAAGATTTTAACTCAGAATCTCTAAGCCTGAGTGTACCTCAGAGAAATCACAGATTCTGCATATCTATTTCACATTTGTAGCTTGAATACCATTCCATCAAACTGTTCATGCTCCCCTTCTGATTCCTATAAATGTTTCTTCTTGGCATGTGAGGATTAGTCACAGAGATTAATTTTTCCTCTTTGACAGTTTGCCTGAGGTTTTGGTAGAGGAGATGTATGTAAGCAGGAACCACCTGGCCAAATCAAAGGGTAAATGCAGGTCCCAGCTCCTTTCCCTAACATGTCCTTGCACTCACCTGTAGCAGTGCTTTGGCAGAGATCTGCATTCAAAGAATGTGATTTTGGGGAAATTTCATGCTTGCACATGATACAGGATTTTTCATGATTAATGGACTGATTACTCCTAATACTGTTACACAAATCTATGTGACCCAACTATTTTTTCAAGGAGATGAGTCAGTAAATGTTTATGTGTAGGATATCAAAACAAAAAACTTTTTTCTTCCAGAAAACAGCATCTATAGAGCTGATCACAAACCACTGGTGGTTCATGTATGTGGTAATCAATGCTACAAGTAATTTCTTGCTACCCTCAAAGTTTGAATGACTTAAGCATAACAAAATTTAAAAAGTGTTTTCTAAGTAATTTGATTATGAAAAAAAATCCATTATTGAAAAAGTTTGCTCATGTGCAATTGTGTATCACCAGCTGTTTCCTTTCATTTGTATTCAAAGGGCCTGCAGCCCTGCTGTTTAAATTACTCATGGTATTGGCTAAATGGATGGAGTGGGATATGTTATTTGCATATTGATTTGTTTTGTATGGAAATAATTTTGATGAGTTTTTAAACTTATTAGATTGTGCACTGTCATAGCATGTATATGACTACAACAATCTCAGAGTGGGGACAAGTTTTGAAAAACGGAAATGCTAACACATATAAATATGATTTAATTGAAAAAGCATTTAATATTTAATTAATAAAACTACATTAATTTAGGGACTGGAAATTAGAAAAACTTAAGATTTAAGAACTTGTAGGTATCAGGTGTGAGCCTGTATCCTCAGTGTGTAGTCATACAAGAGCTACCCTCAGCTTAGCTCAAAGATGCAGACTGAGGTCTTTTGGGCTGCTAGAAAACAGTTTTGCAGGCTGGATGCTTAGTTCTCATCCAGCATGCTCTGTATTCCTGCTAATGAAAATTTTAAACTTTTACTTAAAGAAGTAACCTCCACGCAGGGTCTTACATAAGTGACTCCAGAAGTCTATGAAGGGCAGCATATTGGTATTAATACCTGGGGATCAGATTTGGCTAATAAGTTGTTCTCCTGTTTTCTTGTATGTGAATAAAAAAATTAGCAGCAGTTTAATCTTGAAAGGAATTCATTACCTTATGTGTATATATATCACACTTTTGGCATTCCAGGGGTAGATGCATTAGTGACTGTTTAGCTTTAAATGTCTTTCCACATAAAGCCAATGAGTGCTTGCTTCAATGAGCATTGACTCAAGGCTCCTGGGGATTTAAGGACCATACCCGCAGCTGTTTGTGTCCTTAGTCACAGTTGTCAAGGGGACCATCTAATGGTGTCATGTCCAAGGCACAGCCATTCTGGCTAATTAGCTATTAGTCTGGCGGAAATCCCTCCTCAATGAAGTTTCAGTACATCTTGTCTTACTTTCAAGAAGCAAGTCTGACACAATTTCACCAGCAATGACCATTTCCTTGTTTGCAGGGCATTGTAAGAGCTTTATTTCTTGCTTTATAATGCTTCTGTCAGACATCAAAGGGTAGCTGACCAATTGCATTTGTGTTTTACAGAGGTGCATCTCAGAAACACATCAGAAGATGGAAACTCCAGTCATACATTGTAGAAAAAAGGAGTGTTTATTTGTACTAAATAGATCCTTTCATTCTCTAGGCTTCCTAATTATTTGTTGTTAATGTGAAGACTCAGCCTTTATTAGTAGAACCTCTGTATTTCTATTGTTCTGTTTTTTAACGTGTTAACTAATCATGTAACTGCTGCAGAGTTCAGAAATACATATTTTGCATAATTTGAAGAGTGACTTTGAAGATCAACAAACTGCAAAGCTCAGAAATCTGCCAGATGGTCCAAGCAGAAGAAGCACATTACTCCTGCTCTTTTCACAATTACGATTGAAATAGTGGGATTTAGAATGGATCTGAAAAGACTTCTTGGGTTCCAAAGCTTAAAAAGAAAAGGAATAGATTCATTACTAATAAATCAGTATTGCTGTTGTGCTCCATAGCAACATACACTTTTACCACTGATGTTTTTTTGAGAGAGAATAAGGCTTGAAATTGTATATTACAATCTGGTCTTCTCAAAATCTCAGGACCCATGCCCTTAACCTGTTAGAAATCCATTTCAGACCCTCACAGTCTTCCCCTCCAGAAATTTATGGAAGTGTGCTCATGCCTCTTGGGGAGCACTCTGGAACTCACTCCTGATGACAGGAGAAAGGTCTGTAGCAGGTTGTCACTGGCCAGCTCCCACCAAAGCCTCTCTGTCAGTCCTCTCCACGGATAGACAGGGAGAGAAAATATGGAGGTTCCTGGATTGATATAAGGACTGGGAGAGGTCACTCGCCAAGTACCATCACAGGAAAAACAGGCTCACATTAACTGAATTAATTACTAACAGAATAAAAGAAGGATAATGAGAACTAAAATAAATCTTACCTCACTCTCCATCCTACCTGGGCTTTACCTTCTTCCCTGCAGTGGAGCAGGGAGATATGGAATGGGACTTATAGTCAGTCCCTCAAATTCTATTCCTGCCACTGATCAGGAAGATGAGTCCTTTCCCTGCTCCAGCACAGGGTCCCTCCCATGAGAGACAGTCCGCCATAAACTTCTCCAATGGGAATCCATTCCATGGGCAACAGTTCTCCATGAATTGCTGCAATATGGGTCCCTGTTCCATGGGGTCAGTACTTCAAGGACAGGCTGCTCCAGCATGGGTCCCCCACAGGGTCACAAATCCTACCAGGAAATCTGCTCCAGTGTGGGCTCCTCTCTCCATGGGTCTGCAGGTCCCTGCCAGGACTGCTCCAGCACAGGCCTCACATGGGGTCACAGCCTCCCCTTAGGTATCCACCTGTTCCAGCATGGGGCTCCTCCGTGGGCTGTGGGTATGTGTATCCCTGTGGTCCTCCATGGGCCGCAGGGGCACAGCTGCTTCACCATGGGCTGCAGAGGAACCTCATCTCCCGTGACTGCAGCAGCTCCTTCTATGCTGACCTTGGTGTCTGCAGAGTTGGTGTTCTCGCAAACTCTCACTCTTCTCTGGCCACAATTACATCTGCGCAGTAACTTTTTTCCTTCTTAAATCTGCTATCACAGAGGTGTTACCACCATTGCTGCTGGGCTCAGAGGTGGCCAGTGACATATTAATCTTGGAGCCACATGACATTGGCTCTGTTAGACATGGACAAAGCTTCCAGCAACTTCTCACAGAAACCACCCCTGTATTCCCCTCCTACCAAGAGTTTTAAATTGCAGCTCTAAGTTAGTCTAGTAATGGAATTTATCTGAATTTTTTTAAGTACAGGGATTTCTGCTAGTTCATCAGATGAGTTCTGGAGGTATGGTCCAGTTATTGATGGTTCTCACCTGCTTTTGTTTGGGAATTTATATAATATCATCTCAGAATAAAGAAAAGAAATTTACAGTGGTCTGAGGTACAGAAATGGCTAATATAAAGAAGTAGTTTTTTCTCTCTTTACCTTGAAAAAGCATTTCAGAATGTATTTTTAGTTTCAAATTAAAATATCCTGTACTAAAAAGCAACCTGAAATAGTCGCCTGAAGCTATCAGAAAAATACTGAACTTTAATTGCATCTTCAGCTCTGCTATAATGTCATTTCAAGGACATACCTGCATGATCAAAAAACTAGTGAAATGAAAAATTGCCAAAAGCTCTTAATAAATCAATGAATGAAGAGTCCAACTTTTCAAGTCTAAATAACTGTACAATGATAGTGATCAATAATACAGATAATGCAGTGTGCAGGATAGTCTGACTTTTGGAGCTTATGTTTGAATGTGCAAAACAAATTAGGACTAACGACTACTGTTTTGTACATAATCTAGGACACCCAGCATGATTTATGACATTTTATCTGAACTTGGTCTCAATGTATGCTTAATCATGTAGAAAATAAATGAACCAGGCTTACCCCAAACTGCACCTATCATGGCCAGACCTGTATGCTGCAGCCTGCTCTGGAGGCAAGCTATTATTTATTTCTCCCAACCAGCTTCCTCTTTTAATATAAAACCCAAAACAAACCATGGCAGTTCTCCTGTGCTCATATCAGCTGAGGGGTATATGTGCCATGCCCTGTTTCTCTCATCATTCTTGTTTTCTGACTCTTGTGGGGCAGTTTCATTGACCGTGTGCCTGATTCATAATAGTATTTAGTATTCATAACTATATTTCATTCAGTAGAAATATTTGGCAACATAGTCTGTATCATCTAATATATAGAAGCTTTAAGGCATTATTGATACTTGATAAATAGGCCTTGGACTTTTGCTGGCAAAAAGCCTCTAAGGCAGTTGATGAGCTGCATATTCCAGGTCTAAGAACTGAAAATGTCAGTACATAGAGATAGTGCATTTAACTTCTCAGTGATTTGAGCACTGTACAATTTTTGTTTTCATATGTATTGTAAGCATTAAGTAGTGTCAATTTGAAATTAAAATTGCATAGCACATTACACAGAAGTACTTAAGCACTCACCAGCAAATGAGGATGATGTACTAGATGACACATAAGGTCATAAGGTAAGCAAAAGCATGAGCTGCAGTACACTCATGGCTCAGATCATGGAGGAGATACAACCTGTGATGCTCCTCTTGGGAGCCACCAGGCCACTCAACGTGCAGCACAGGCACTCACCTTGCTCTGTGCAAAGGACCTCAGACAACAGAATTTGTCCTGGTGTCCAGTTAAAATGTTAGCCCATTCTATTTTTGAAATGAGTGCCCTATTTATCAGGTTGCTTGGAAGGTGGTGATTTCAGCTCTCTTTCAACCCACATTCTGAAGGAGCTGAGTGAGACAGACTGGCTTTT
>VRYO01001463.1:71038745-71052496 GCA_009812075.1 Sialia sialis | reverse complement strand
CTAGGGGCAGGCATGGGCTCCTCACCCTCCCTTTTTGTTGTATGTGGTGTTGTTCTCCCTTATTGGTAAAAGCAACATCATTGATTGAGGCAGAAGGGCTTCCTGCTTCTCTTCCTTTTCCCCCCTCCTGTCTCCAATGAAATCTTGTAGGATTTAGGGCTCTGTTTTTCAGTGTTGAATCTGTAGGATCTGTTTCTTTGAAACATTTAAGAGAGAGAAAAGTGCAGTTAGCACATTCTACTTTGTGCTCCTGTACAGTAATGCTAATTAACTGCAGCTTCAGTGCTACCCTCCAGTACTCAGTCACAAAAAGTAGAGGCAAAGAGATAATATTACCTTCCTTGCTGGAAATTGCTGGCAACATTTTCTGTTTTTTTAAAACATTATCATCCTTGTTGCTTTCTAGCCAAGTAATAGGATTCTACTGTACACATGGATGTACGTGCACATTTTATGTTTTATTAGTATCATAAGAGCAGGTCTCTAAGTTGATACACTCGGACAAGAGTCACAGATCAAGTTTCCACCAGTTTCCCATCAGGAGTTGTACAAGAGGAGTTGCAAGTGCCAGCAGGAAGTATGAGACTATTAATCACAAGGAACAGGCAAACTGGTGGTTACACAGTGTCTTCATTCTCACACCTCTACTCAGCAGTCAACCAAAATAATTTAGCTGAATTATACAGTGATTTCAATACACCTGTCTTCTCTGTTTCAATATGATTTCAGTAGGCTACATTGCTGTGTGCAGATTTCTGTTGGAAGTTACAAACATAAAGCCCTATTGAAATTAAAGAAAAGTACTTTAGGTACTTTAGGTAAAGTACTTTAGGTTTCCTCTTCCTTCAAGAATGAATTTCATGCTCCTGACGGAAGACCGCCATACTAATCTTCCCAAGGCTTTTTTTTTGTATTTTACTCTTAATTTTCCCACTTTGATAGCACTGGGATAATAGAATTAATCTTCAGAAAAACTGACTCTTCAAATCCAGTTGCAAATATATTCAGGATCTTAGCTGGAGCCAAAGATAAGAAATCTACTAGTTTCTTACTCTGGGCTTTGATACTGCTGTCATAGTAGAATCAAGCTCTTCTGAGACAGAAAATGAAGTTTCTTTGTGTGATAGAGGCAATATCAAATTGGATTAAATAATCTGACAAATCTCAACAAAAGGCTATGTTCTTTTAGCATCACTGTGAGGAGCAAAGCTTATGCAGGCACAATTTCACAGACAACTTCATGTAGTTGATAGAGGAGCTACTGGGTAGCTGAAGAATGCTCAAAGGTGATCTAAGAGAACAACAGTGTTTATCCCCCATAATCTATTAAAATAAAAAATATTTTTCCATGCTTTGTGATTTTTTTTCCAAATAGTTTGTTTTATTTTTACATTCATCTTCTCAAATTATTTGTTAGGCAGCTTTCATTTATGTATGAAATTAGCCATGTTTGCATACTTTCCATCACAGAAAGTTTTGTATAGGAAGGTCTTTTTTTTGAAATTTTGGAGTTTGCTACTTGGAATTTGTGACTGAGCACCTTCACTTAAAAACAGCCACATTTCAAGACACAGGATTCTTTAGAGTGTGGCTCAGGCCACTTGGGGTCTGCAGCTTTCACTGCCCATACAGGACTCCTGGGGAATTGTTGAAGCATATGGGTTAGACTGGTGTTATAAATCTGGAACCCGATGATACTTTGGTTCTCCGGATGGTGCTGTCGTTATCAAAGGTTTTTACTGAAGCAGTATGTTTGTCTGAAGAAACACTGGTTGTTTCTTGTATTTCTAGGCACTTAAAAGTTCCTGCTTAGCAAAGCTTCATACTAAGCAAAATTTTGTTTTAGTACCTGACCTTGCTGTAAATTTGAATAAGTGCATGGCAGTGCATGGCAGTCTAAGTACAGGAAGGACGTGACAAAAAAAGACAAAATACTGATCATTGAGGAATTTAATTATTCTGACATTTCTTCTGAAAGCACTAATGGGAATAGTAATGCAGAATATATATTTTTCCTTAGCCAATAAAACAAAGCAATTACATAAAATAGAATCATCAGTGGTGGGCATTAGGGGACCTTATTATTACAATGAATGAAGAGTGAAATCCTCACATCTCTGTAGCAGAAGAGGCAGATAATATGATTATTCTTCCTCTTGCACATCATCCCAGAATAATGTGCTCCTAGATGTTTTGTTCTGCCTGATTTTCATTTAAGTGGTTTCTGCAAATTATGGCATAATTTCAATATTACCTTCTTAAATCCCTTGGGAACAATTATTTTAGCACTGCACAAAAATTACATCCTATTATAACCTATGCTTCATGTTTTAATAAAAGAATGCATCCTCATCAATTTAAGTAATATAACCTGTATAAAATCAAAGAGATGGATGACTAAAGTGATTTTTTTAATATATATATTTGTAATCAAAATTTAAATTTTCAAAGAACCAGAATCATCATATGTTAATCTCATAAACCTTCTCTGAACATTTTTCAGACATTTAGTTTACATAGATCTTGGAGTACCTGCTAGGATAATTTTTTCCATCTATGTAGCCTTGTAAAATTATTTCTCTGGTGAAAAGATCAGTATTTTATTTCATTTTATCCATCAAAAAAGCCTTCACTTTAACATCCACAGATTACTTTAAATTTAGACCTGATAGTGATGTGGACCCAAGTATTTTCTGCATGTAAGTAGGTCTTGCACAGGCAGCCTAAAGAGCTATTTCATTTAGAATTTGCTATCCTCATTCTTATTTATTCTAAATGTGCTTTATGTTGTTTTTCTTAGACCATTAGTCTTTCTAATTGCTGTGCAGACTGTCCTTCCCTTAGGTTTTCCATAAATCAGCCCCTAAAATCTTGCTAATCCCTTTCCATGCTCCCAATACCAAGAGTAAATTTCTAGAACAATACACTCTGAGCTGTGCACATCATCCCAGTGCAGAACCATGTCAGGTCTTAGCTCTGCAGCTCTGCTTAGACAAGCTTGAAACAGCCTGTACATGTTTGGCAGAGTTTGTGAGGCATCATGATAACCTGGGTGGCATTACTATGTGATAATATACTCAAAAATTATGTATAAAAATACAACCATTTACAAAGATAATGATATATATTTTTTGGAACTACATTATATTAACTTCCACACTTTAGACAATATTACATGCTCAGAGGAAGCCTGCAAAGTGTCTTGTCAATTGGATGCTGAAGACAGCAAATGAGGAGGAAAGAGGTGTGCCTCTGCAAGTATTTAGTAGAGCCATGGCTTTAGACGCCTCTCTGGGTGTCAACAAGACACAGAACAGTTTGTTGGCAGCAGTGATACTTTTTGCGAAGGATCTGTTCAGCTTTCCATTTTGTTCATCTCTCCAGAATGATCAATGTGCTGTACAAAGAACTGTCTTGCAGGCAGCAGTGAGTGTAGCAGCGAGAAGTATATGACAACAATGTAGATGGAGAAATTGTTGGCCTAAGCCCCATCTCTATTAAGCAGAAGATATACAAGGTCTTTGGTGGGAGAGGGAGGAAGTGACAATGGGATGTAAGTTATCAACATTCTTGAAAGAGATGAAATAAGATGTGGTGTGTTTTAGTGTCAATCAAAACTTTTCGTTTTGGGCTCACTAAATGTCATATGAGCAAAACCAGCACATAGGAGAAGGCAGAAAAATGGGCAGAGTTTACACCATGGTTAGCAAAGAGAAAGTGAAAAAGGAGTCATGTGATACAGGCTGCAAAAATAGGGGAATATCTGAGCAGTGGGTGAGTGAGCAGTGGGAATAGTGCAGCATCTGCCTGGAGCAGCACAGAGAGAAGGTGCAGGTGGTAACAAAACTTTCCAGTTACATCCTCAGAAGGTGGAGCTGGAGAAAAGGTACAGCACTCAAAGAGGAAAGCAAGTTTGGGAGGGAGTTTGTAGGATGAGCAGCAGAGTCCTTGAAGTCAGTAGTGTTCTTAACCACTGGAAGCTCAGGGTGCCATCTTTTTATTGTCTCTCACGACCTTCTTACTGTGTCTCAGTCATGGCAGGGCATCCTGGTCTGATCTAGGAAAGAGTCCAAAAGGTAGTTTAGCTCAAAACATAAATGTCCACAATTATCTAGGTCGTTACTGAATTATCTGTCATCTGCACACCCGTTCCTTTGACGAATTGAATTCCTTAATCACAGAGATGAATTGATGAAATTTTTGAAGTAGAAGCAGTTGTGAGTTGTGATTCATTTATTTCTAATAAAAACTCTTTATAAGCTGATAATTGACCCAATACTTTCCATCAAATTTGAATTAAATCACACTGGAAATCAGTTACCCTAATTCCCAAAAGTATTTTTACTTTGTAGGAAAATGAAAAGATTTGTGAGATTGCTCAAAGAACAATGCTGTAATTTGACATTTGTGAAAAGTGTAGGTTTCTCCACTTTGTCCTTCTCCACGTGAGTGTTTGGAGAAAATAATGAGTGCAAATATGTCACTATTTTTCTTTGAGTACAAAAGAATAAAAAGTGTTTAGAGCTTTCTAAATTATGGAAATCCTGTGGAACCATGGAAGCGCAGGGGAGGAGATTAAAAAATGGAAATTTGTGTTTCAGTTGTCAGCTCTGTTGTTCTGAGCACAGCCTCAGTTAAATTAACAGCAGTCATGGATCATCCAAATGCTAAACAACCTTTGGATGCAGAAGTTCCAGAGGGCTGGAGGTAGTGATGCTTGTCTCTTTCCACTCTGATCTTGCTGGGATTTGGAACACAGCCTCAAGCATCATCACATCATAACGGTGGTTGTTTTGAAAGGAAACTGAATGGAGACTTGGGCCACTGTGGCCCATCCTGTGATGCTGCCCTCTTGCCAACGTGAGACAAAGTCTTCCCTCCCGCTCCTCCCCTCATCTGATCCATGAACTCACTCTGAGCTTATATCAGAGGATCTTCTGGGGTGATAGAGGAGCATGCTGCAAGAAACATGGAAAACAGATTCTGATCTCCTTATTTCTCAAATGCAAAGGAAATTTTACTTTGTATGTTCCTCCTGCTAGTTATGCTGGTTCTGCAGCTAACAAAAATGCATGCAGATTCATTACTTAAAGTCCAAGTTTTCCCATCTCAACACATACAATTCCACAAAAACAACTTGACCACTACTGTGGAAATGAAATATTGTACTTGAGGGAAATAGCTCATGTTCAGCTGACTGTAAATCTGTTTCAAAGGTTAAACTCTTCACTCTTCCTTGTCAGTTTTCAGTTGAAACATTTTGATTGGTGGGCAGAAATATTTGTTTTAGTCAAGTTTTAGTTCAAAAAAGCATCCAACTGAACTTCAAAATGAAAACTTAAGAGTCAGACTGAGAAAAAATAACAGATTTTTTTAGTTAATGGGAGTTCAGTTCAACACCTGTCTTTCTCTCTGCAGAATGACACACTTTTCTCCAGATTTCTCTCTTCCTTGAGTAGATGAGTTTCATCTAATTTCTCATTGCACTACTTCACAGGTTTTACATTTGGATCTTTTTATATCTTTGCACATTTTGTGTATCTCTGGTTCTTAGTGTACTATTACTCTGCTCTCAGAGGTATTTGCAGTTTCTGTCCATTTGTTTCGAGTGAATTTCATTAAGGCTTTTATTTGATCTATTCCCTAAATTGCTAAGGCTAACTTGCCATATTCCCAGTGCATATTTTGCCCTGCATTACTTTCCTGCCTGACAAGTCCCTTTGCATCACAGGTTTTCTTACAAAGACTGGATATTAATTAATTTTGAGATATGTTTTAAATGATAACAAACCCAAAGAGTTTTCATAAACCCTTCCAACTTTGCCATCAACTCTTAAAACAAAAAAAAAACTAAACTAAATTAAACAAAACAAAACAAAACAAAACACCCCAAGTTTAGCTGACGACAGTTCTTCTTTTTAAAGCTTTCTGTTTCCGCCAATGATTCATTTTTAGACTTACCTTTTGGTCAGTCAGCGGAGACCTTGAAAGTGAAGACCATGGTAGAGTTATTTAATTCCTTATTTCTTTTTGAATTTAACCAATTTTCTCTCTCTCTCTCTCTGTTTGTTTGCCTGAATCCATGATACTCTTCTGAACGGTCTGCCCTGGTGGTCCTGCAGATGGTGATGGCCAATAGCAGGTGCCTTTGTTAGAACACAAGGGCAAGGCCAACAAGTAAAATTACTTTCCTGTCACACCCTCTCAACCTCCAGCAAGCTGCTTCTAAGGGGCTTCCTGGAAGAGTCAGATCTTTGAATTGAAAAGTCTCAGTAGGACTCCTCTCAGAGCCCTTTCGAACTGCTTTTTCAGCTCATGCATTCATAAAATCCTGTAGCAATAAGTTTAAAAACATTAGATATGTATTACATGATGGATATTTGAGCCCAATTATCTTGCATAGAAATATACCCAGGTACTCAATTAAACTGACAAGTCTTTTCCTCTCATTTCTTGTCTGTTTTCCCTGTTTCTTGGCCTTTTCCCCCCCTTAAAATAACTTTGCTTTATAACTACTTCAAGGAGGTAAAAGCCCTAAGGAGAACCCAGCTGAAGAAAGCAATTTAGTCAGTTTATGAAGCTGAGGATTTAAAAAAAGGTAACCAGACAATTACTTGAAGCGAATCTATACTTTTGTTCTATAATGTAGACAGACAAATATACTATCAAAGAATAGATTAAGATATGAACTACGATTAAGCTGCAATGAAATATTTACATTAGTCTTCACCAGAATATATTTGATTTACTTCTACTAAATGGACATTTAATGGACACAGCACTCAACCATTGACAAGTCATAAATTACCTATGCCAGGAGGAGCACCACACTGGGCCAGGTTTGGAGACAGCCTGCCAGCCACAGAGCTACCTCCTGTCTCCTCCTGAGTTTGGTGGAAGCAGCGGCTACTATGAAAGTTAAAAATATGCTGTTGCCTCTCCCAGTGAATCAAAGTAAGCCATGAACACCAGCTGCTGCTTCCTCACTTCCCACCTGTTCTGGTACACATGCGTGTCCTGATCAAACTGGATGTCTGGCCAGCTCGTGCAGAGTTGTTCCTTTGGCTGCCTAATCCCTGTGTGCTTGAGATACTACTGTTTCCACCAGCTTTTGACGTCGCAGTCACTGCTCCCAGTTTAAACCTTAGAGCACTGAAAGTGTCTCTTCATGTAACATTAACTAGGACCTGTTCATATACTGAGTTTTGATCTTGTCTGCAACGTATGATTAATCAGCTCACAGAAAACTATGCCTGTTTGGAGAGGGAAATCTTTGCCCTGCATTCATATAAATTATGAAATGTTTTTTTCCATTACCAATCTTGAGGCATATGTGGGTAGGTGGCAAAAATAATGGAGAAATATGAGCAGTATAAAATATATTTTAATGGGTTAGGAAATTTAAAACATGAAATTGTCTATAATATTTGAGTTTTTTCTAAAAATATATCTTGCTGTAATTTCTAGTTTCACTGGTTACAGGGATTTCAATCTACTCCATTTACCGCCTTTTAGAAAAAGATTACAGCAGCCTTGGGGTAATTTGAAAGTGACGAAAGAGACATTACAGAATCTTCCATTCAAATATTAAGTATACATGGTCCAATCAGATTAGCTTTAAATCAAACCTCCAATGTTGCACCTTTCCCAACTTTTATTATCAACCTGAGCATGCAGATTTTCTTAGAGAATAAATTTACTTTTGTCAGAGTACAAAACCTTTCCTAGTAATGAATGATGCCATACAGTTAGTAACGTAAGTCCTTTATATGCTCTTTGAATCATTGCACAGCCTAAGAATCAGATCCTACACCAGCTTATTTTGCTTGTGTAACAAAACCAAATTTTTGATTGCTATATGCATTCATTATGGTCTCCAGACATATAGCTTTGTAAGAGTCTAACCAGAGGCAGAGAGTACAGGATAATCTGTAACAGATTAATCAGAGGATGGAACTGAACCTGCACAATGAAAGCAATGATACTTTCCCAAGGACAAATTGCCATTGTATTAAGGGACTGGAAAGCACCCATTATTCTGGTGTGTGTGTGTGTGGGAGACAACGACTAGTAAAACTGCTGTCTTTATCACAGTTATGATGTTTCCAAGGATTTACAAATAGTAAGTATCTATTTTATATTTTTTCCAGCAAAAGATGAAGGCAAAAGTTTCATAAATCAGTGACTGGATTTCCAAGGACAGTATATGAAGAACATGATCATAAGTTAACTGTAAAATGAATGAATGGTAGAGATTAGAAACCACTTAAACTGATGGGCCACTTTGTCTAGAAAGTATATGGAGCAGCAAGAAGTACTCTGAAGTGAATAGGAAAAATAAGCAAATTTATTGCTTATGCAAACATTTATTCAGTTCATGGGAACCATCAAGGATAAGAAGATGGCTGAAGTATTACATACCACCATTATTTCAGAAGGCCTTGGGATATACCATAAAACTGTAAACAAGATATATTACAAGCTATACTTATTTTTGGAAAGGCCTGCCTGTGAATCAAGCGAACTCTGGGTAAGGAACTGCAGTAATATATTAACATTCACTTAGTGTCCAGTATGTAAATTAAGTGGAAATTGAAGCACATTCTCTATGACACAGTAGTTACATTAAAGAAAAGGAATCCTCTAAGCTGGCTTGTGTATTCAACAAGACATTAAGACCATCTTATAGTGCAAGTCAATTAAAGTGGCTGCTGCTCTTTTGGGTCCTGCTGATTTTTTCTGATGGGAATATTACCTCTTCTCATTCTTGCTGCACACATATAGAGGGATATCAGCTCTGGAAAGGCTAACAGGAATGAAAGGGAAAGAGGAGGGTACCAAATGACAATTTTCTTTCTACCATGAGGAATAGTGTAAGATAAGGGAAGTCATGGCTCAATAATTTAATTCTTGAATTTCCAGATTCTGTCTCCAGTATGTCTATCAGCATCACACTGTTTGCACCATACATTTGCTAAGAGCTTTTGAACACAACTGTCTTACTGCAGTTAAATTAGTTGCAATACATCAAGGTAGAAATATGTATTTAGGAAGCTCTGAGAAGTGGGAATAGAGAGGACGATAAAAAGGTAGTGTAAATTTTGCTAGGAGCACTGGATACCTCTGAAATTACCTTCCAATTCAGTTGTTCATACATTTTTTCATATATAAGCTGAAATGTTCATAGAGGATCTGCTTCAGAGAAGACAACCTCGGAACATTTGGAATTGAGACCAGGAGAAAAATAACACTGGGTAATGAACAATCAATATGGGTTTACTTGTAATATCCCAGTAACTCTAATTTTTGGAGCAAGAGCTAGAACTATTGTTTGGAGGAGCAACAGCTTTTTAATGAGAGGTGTACTATATTTTTGCTCACCAAATCTGACAATGTGGAGGGAACTGTAAGCACTCAGGGGAGGACAAAATACTGAGCTAGTGTTGTGAAAAAGACAAAAAGTCTGTGACAAAGACCCTGATGACATGGGAATGGCTATGCTGTCAAACCAGAATCAGTATGACAAAGTCTGAGGAGTGCCGGTTGGCCCTGAACTGGAATGAGGTCCCAAGGACTTGGGTCTGGAGCATTCTTCATTTTATATTTTTATAGCTGGCTGAGTCTACTTCAGTTGGCACTCATCCACACCAAACTGTGTCTTGCTTTAAAGGCTCAGACTATGGGTCTTAAAAATCCAGCTTTCTAATGAGTTTTCCATCTGCTTTTCAGCAGTTTTATCTAAACCATGTTTCCTTGGCTCATTGAGGACATCATCCCTGTACATGACCAACATGAGAAGAATCTCAATTCTGTGATTACTTTTTCACTTTTTGCATGGATTCCAGTTTCTCTTTGCACACTGAAATTCTGCTTGTGGGATGAATTAAGACTGTTTGATGAAATGAGCCTATTTTTTTGAAGGATCCCTGCTTCAGTTGTAGCAAATACTAAAAGCTGTGTAAAGAATGGAAAAGAAATTGTGGGGAAAGGATGAATAATGTTCTCCTGGCTAGGGATGTTGAATTCCATCCAATAGATTGGATTATAAATACACATTTGCCAAAAATTTCTCAGTGTGATCCTGGGCAGGTCATCCACCCAAACTCCTCACAGGTGTTCTGTGGTTTAGTTTTTTACCCACTGATAGGTATCAGTGTTGCTGGGCTCATGCTGTTTTGTTGCAGAAGCGCCAAGTAGTGACATGTCAGACTGCAGGAAGTTTTATTATTTAAAGGACTCAAAGATTTTGAAAAACAGATTTGTTCCAAATCAGTGTATATTCCTTAGATTAGGTAATTTCTGGTGGATAAATTTTTATTGAACAAGTGATTTCACGCTGTTTAAACAGAGTAGTTACTTTTGAGGTTGTACTATCATATGAGAAATCTATCAGCTTTTTAAATATTTGAAGCCACATTAAAAAAAAAAAGTAAAGCCTCAATTTAGGCATTGGATATCCTCAAAATGCAATGTTCCTGTCAAGAAGGAATTTCAGTGTGTATTGAAAAGACCATGCTTGCAAAATCCTGCTTTCAAGATAAACATTTATTCTAGAGGACAGGATTTAATTTTTTTCCATCACCGGATCTCTTCACAATGATAAGCCAATGGTGTGGGCTGTTAAAGACACATTGCTTTATAGTGGTGATGTTCTGAAAATTTAGAGCCCTGAAGTCTCAAACTGGACACTTTAAATTAATGGGTTTTTTTAGCTTAATGCATCTGTGCCTTGGCTCTCCAGACAAAAAGTGAGGATAATAAACTCTCAGGATTTTTCTGTGAATATTCAGAGATAACAGTAACCAGTGTAATGGAAGAGCCTAAGAAGAAGATATTCTTTCTAACTCTTAGCAGGATTTGACTGTTGTGCAATAAATAAGACCTAGGGCCATACTCTGTAAAACTAAAAGGGCCAAGTAGATCATCAGTAATTAGGTATCAGCTATTTTGTGCCCTGATGCAGCTGAAATGGCACAGATAAAGCAGTATATGGTCATGCACTAAAACATTATCATAAACATTAATCCCAAGGAATGGAGTTGAGATTTTACAAGGAACCAAATTCTGGTCTCTGCTCTGTGACAGTTCACAAATCAAGAGAAATTGCACATTGTAAAGCTTAATATTGCTGCTTGAAGAATAATTGCAAAAATTATTTCAATTAAGCTCAGGTGCCACAGACTCTCCTACACTTTTTGTAGATTTGAAGGAACATATATCAACAAATTAAATTGAGAGAAACCAGTATATATTTATTTATAGTATACTTGCTATTTGAACCAAAATTTTCAGGCTAATTAATGAAACCTGTACAAAATATGTACTCTCCTAATTTTTTCAGTGTCAGTAGATTTCAGGAGAAGTCTTTCTTGTCTGCAAATCCTATTTATTAAATCTAGGTCCTGCTAGATGCAATGGAATGCAGCTACAGAATTTGTTATATGATGTAATAGCCAAAAAAATTTTCAGCATATTTAAAAGAAAGCAGTGAATTCTACCTATAACAAATCCTCAATGAAAATGAAGGTTTTACCAGGCTTTTAAGTTTTAAATTGAGTATAACTGCCAAAGAACTGCTGAGAATAGACAAAGTCTTGAATTAAATTAAATTAAATATACTCCTCTGAAAAGCCTCTCTACCTTTTTAATGAATAAAAAGAAGTAACTTTCAGGGAATTCCAAAGGGGACAGCACTAGATTTTCAATGCCATCCAAACCTAAGATCTCTTTTTTCCATTCACACATGTGTCTTTCTGAAACAACAAAAAATTCAGTTTGAGCCTTACCTAAGAGATAAGAATACTCTCAAAAGATAATGATTATTTTTACAAACCCAATGAAGATTTAAGGAAGATTTTAAAAGGAACTATATTCATCTTTAAAAGAATTTTTTTTAACTATCAAAACTTTATTGATACAATTTTTGTTGTTCGTACTAGTGTTATCAGTACTGTGTTAACATTCTCAAATTTGTTAAATGAAAACCTGCTTGAATAAAGAATATTTGTATTCACTTCAGGGTTAGCTTGCTATAAGGCATTATTTATGCAGCAGACCTTCAGAAATACAATAGACAATACTTTTCTGAATTTTTAAGCACTGTATATATGTCTGCCTATGGGGGACTGTCTATGTTAAAGAAGTGCTCTAAGAACTCTTAAAATAAAATAACACACCATATTTGGAATTATTTATAAAAGCACGCATGTTTGGACTAACTTGAAACAGAGTCTGAATTTCTGTCAAAAGTTAATTGACTCAAATAAATATCTGAGAAAAAGCAATGAGTACAGGAAAGACCTGAAACTGGAAGTATCCTGACATGGAGTACATGTATTCCCCTGCAAGAACACGAACCAAAGAAGTTGCCAACACTGCACAAACAAAGGACAGCAGCTGCTCACATGCAAATTTGGGGGATTCTTGGACAGATATTCTGTCTTTTCTGAAACTATGGAACCAGGAAGGTAAATTATCTTCAAATGAAACAACAGAAAAGCTGAGGACAATTCTTATGCTTCACCTTCAATTCTTTTGCTATCTCAACACTCTCTCCTTTTTCAAGAAAACCAAGGAAAGAGCTGGCTGACAGCATCATGAAATGCTTCCTGTAAATTCTGTAATATGAGTATCACCTTATCACTATCACCAAAGTAAAAAGAGCCAGAGAAAAATAATGATGACCTACTGATTTCCTTCATCTAATGATCTAAGAAATAATGGAAACATGTCATTTTGTTTTAAACATCAGCAGAATTTCCAGCTGAATGGCAAAGTAACTGCAACCTTTAGTAGTTGTTACAGTAAATTCATTTTCATCATAAAAGATTTTCTGACTTAAGGTTACATAGACAACTGATTTACTAAACTTAAATATTCCTTTTGTCTTTTCCTGTCTTATTTAGGATCCTTTCACATGAGTTTTGTATGTAATGTCTGAGAGGGACTGACTGACACTAAACGGGCTTCTCTTAGCTGACTGCAAACTGTTCTGCTACACCACAAAGCAGAAGCCAGGTCACAATCTGAGTGAAATTACTTCCATTGACTTAGGGGGAAAATACTTCCCCCTCTCAGAGATCACATCAGCCTCCAAATTGTGTCTTTTATTATATCAGGGAAATCAGTAGCAAATGCTTTGTCTCTTTTCTAATGATAAAAAACTGTTGGTGCACTTTAAGTTTTTTCTGCTTTTATACTTACAATTTCCCTCCAAACATGGAAAATAAGTTAATTATCTGGTGAGTCACACTTCTGAGTGGCTTTTGCAAAAAGTACTGTTTAAGATCCTGTCTGATACTTTCTGCCTCTCCACATGGTTAGGTGACTTCTTGGTATGGCACTAGGTTGAAACTACACTTTGTGCTCTGCCAAGGCTGTTTTAATGGGATGTTGTCCATTTGTACCATACATGGGGGCTAACAGAATGACTCAGAGCAGCCTGGCTTATTTTTTACTTTATATGATTAACATTTTAAGCAGATTTAATGCTGCTAGGTTCTGTGGGAAAAATCCCATTGCACTCTGACAAGTGTTTCGTAGCTGTTTGTGAACATCCAGCACTAATTGGTTTTTGGCACTTTGGAGGACATTTGAATTCAAGCATCCCCTCTGTAGATTTGTCTGGGAGAGTTCTCTGGAGCGCCATGCAGTCTACACACAGATAGCCCCTAATTAGCCTCTCTGGAGATGTCTTTTCTTTCCCACAGGTATCAGCTGAGTATGATGTCTGTGTAAGTAGGAAGCATCAG
>VRYO01001463.1:71022646-71037539 GCA_009812075.1 Sialia sialis | reverse complement strand
AAAAAAAAAAAAAAAAAAAGCCACGGCTTATATTCAGGTGCAGCTTATATATGGACAAATCCCATGGTCTTCCTGGCTACCTGGAAGTGTGGCTTATATTCAGGTGCGGCTTATAATTGTGAAATTACTATACTACTTTTGAGATTCATCTGCCTAGGTCTAGAGCCATAAAGAGCTTGCAGGTACCACAGGTGGCTGTTCAGGGCACCTACAGAAGGTTCTTTCACTCATCTGCCTTGTAGCCTGTCATATTACATGCTGTATGGGGGCATCCCGGGACAACTCTTCTCCAAAGGTGTCTTATATGAACCAGTGTAAAGACTGATTTCTCAACTCTTCCCACCCTGTGTCAATGCCAAGACAAAGAGACTGCTAATTCAAGGTAATGAGCAGTCAAACACATGACTTTGCAGCTCCTAGAGATGAGAGGTTATTCTTAGAACAGGAAGAGGATAAGAGCTCTAGAATTAATTCTGTGCCTTCTAACTGATGTGCCATATCAAGGGAGATAGCAGAAGCAGGAAATGAAACTAAGAGTAAATGAAGGGGCTTATGTTCTCATGTCACCAGCCTGCTGAAAAATAAAGTTCAGCCTTTGGTTAAGCCAATGGCGGTTGCTCAAGGTGGCGTGGGTCGGCTGAGCACCACATATTTGGATGGAGGACAAACTGGGGCACAGATGGGAGGAAAATCTTTGTGTGCAGAATGTTCCACTTGAATCTAAGCCAACTTGGACTGCTTTGTACTGGGGAAGAGACAGAGTGTTTATAGGATAGCCAAGAATGGAGGCCAGAAACTTCAGCATTGTCCTGCTGACTGTCCAGATTTTCAATGACGTAATGGCACAAATCTTCTCTTAGGAATTAGCTCTTTTTCTGCCTGATCTTCTATTTCCATCGTATGTGTAGCATGAAGCATATGCTGTGGGAATAGAAACAAGAAACAAGTCTGGTTTCTTCATTTTAGATGCTATTTCCGGTTCACTTCAGGGGAGTGCAGCTGCAGATGTAGGCATACTCAGCAAGGGGGGGTGAAGAAATGGAAGTTTCCCATGTTGCAAGTGATGAAGAGCTCTTGTTTTCCCCAAACTAATGATAATGAAGCAATAGCAGTGTGAGAAACCAAAAAAGAGTTTTTGCTTTGCTCTGTTTAGCTAGAAGATTGCATGAGCAAAATCAGGCTGCTGCTACTTCTCACAAGAACTCACAAAGGCCAGAGGCTCAAGAATACAAACCATCAGGGAAACAAAACAATGATGTAGGTGGCAAAGTGAAGTAGGTGGCAAAGTAAAGTAGATGATAATTATTTATGTTGTTTTAGAAAAATAAAAAAATATTGGAAAAAAAGGCCTTTGTTAATAATTTCTTTCCGCTTGTTAACTTCTGAAAGGCTGCTGGAGAACCTTCAGCACATTAGATAAACATGTTAGAAAAAACAGCTGAACAAACTATTTTCATTCCATACGTCTGAATCTACTTAAATTTAGCAGAGAAAACATAAATCCTAATGAAAACAAAGTAAAAGTATGGAAAATTCTAATTCAGACTTTAATTGTGCTGCATTTGCATTTGTGCATTTGGTAGCTGTAATGCAGCTACCACAGAAAATAATTTACTTCCATTCTCTGAGATGAACTTCTTGTTCATTCTCAGTTTTACCTTACAGAATATGGATGTAATTTTCTTATTCTGAATGCAGACATTGCCACTGAAGTACCTCCAAATTCTGTCAATTCGCCGAGCACTGGAACAGCTGTTTACAAAGCAGTCTGTATCATCCAAAACCTCATGAGACAAGCAGGAAAATTCTCTTTAATATAAGCCATTTCTTCTCAGGACAATGTGACTGTTCATAGTAAAGTGTTTCAAAGGAAAACTAAAAAACCTGGTATAGTTACTTGAGAATGGTACATTTTGCTCTTCTTTTCTTTAAAAGGTTTGTGGAGGACAAAGTCTTCTCTTTCCTAGTGGTCAGGACGACTCAGGAGGATGTCCACATAGGATCCTGACACATCTGAGTCATGTTCCTTACTGCGCTGCAGATTTGTTGAAAGAGTTTACATACAGCATCCAGACCCAGCTTGAAACTAATGTCAAAATGCAAACCTGAGGCATCACTAACATTCTTTAAGTCCTTGCAGAGTTTTAAGCACTGGTAACTTTTGCCTGTGCATAGGTGATATTCTCAAGTGGTGATTGGCGTGTTGAAAGGATATGTTACTTAGGGAAAGGACCAGCTGCAGACCAAAACTTTCTGGGACAGCTATATGGTTTTTTTAAAAACGTTTTTGTGAAATGTAATAAAACAATGTTTAGAGTATCATTCTGGGCTTAGATCATCACTGTGCCTTATTAAAAGTAAAAAAAACTTGACCTATCTCCCATAAATTGAGAGATGAACACCAGGCTCTTGAATGTCTTGCAGTGTGTTGCTCACAGTCCATTATTGGAGCTGTTCTGTTTGTTCATTTTTTTCTCTAAATAATTAAAATATTAATTATGCCTAAGAATGAAGAAAGAAATCAAGAAGCTGACTCTCTAAGCTACTTGGCAGGCAAGAGAATTGAACTGAAAGTCTCATTTTATTCTGTGTACTTTCCAGATGGCTGTTCCACACACCTTCACAGAATTACAGGATTATTGAGGTTGGGAAGGACCTCTGGAGACGAGTAAGACAGAGGTTCTTTGAAGCTATAGATTGCAGTCTATACCTAGACTGCAGGAAACACAGGCCTCCCGGCTCCCATACCCTTTTGTCCAGTCTCCCTGCATTCTGGCTCAATGTTAGGGCGAGATTTAGGTGTGCACTTTTTTCATCCTGACTTTCCCTCCCTGCTGTCAACCCTCAGAATAACACAGGCTGAAAGGACCCTGAAGTGAAGTGCAACATTATCAAACAGCAACACTTAGTGTGTTTTCCCAGGGTTTAGCCTTATGAAAGTGTCAGAGGAGTAATCATTTCTGCTCAATTCATTTCTTTCACAACATAACAAAGTTAATTTAATCTTTGAGCCTCCCACATTTCATAACATGGGGGTTTCTGTAAGTCTGGCTCTTCTGCTTTCCACCTCATTTCCGCACTTTGGTGCCACTGTGGGTACAATCACCAGGAAATGTGGGAGAGCTGTAAGGAAGGTATTTGTCTTCATCCTGCTGTTGAGGAGGATGTCCTGGGAGTCTGCCATCTGCAGCACAAGCACAGCCCTTCCCAGAACAGAAGTTGCCATGACCCTGCCTCTCCCAGCATCACTGGCACACAAACAGGAGCAAGCTTCCTTCTTCCGAGGAAAACCTCTTTTCTTCCAAATACAGGCTGATGATAGCTTCATGTATGATACATTGAAAATTTACCCATCACTGGCCAGAATGAAGTCCCAGAAGGGAATTCATTTTGTGGGAAAACGCTGAGAGAGATGTGCTCTTTTTCGGGGGAGAGGAAAACATTCCGTGCTGAGCTGAAATCTTGCATTTGTTATTTTTAGGCAAACTAATAAATGTTTTGTGTTGGCAAAGATAAAAGCAAGGACATGAGAAGAAAAATAAATTAACAAGAAACCATGTCATGTTGAGGGAACAAATAGGTAGACTATAGAGAGGCTCTAGGGGAGTAAAAACACAAACATTTTCCCATATTTTATGGGAATATTCTTTTTGTTGATTTCATTCCAGCACTGAGCAAAACTGAAAATAAGCCACTGTTTGTTAATGAGAGAGCTAACATTTCTTCCAGTTCTGCTAGACAGCACATTTTCTGTCTGCAGTTACAATATTCAGACCAGATACAGTTTTGATTTTAGAAAATAGCAATGGAAGACAGAAGAAGGAAGGAATATGAACACCACTAATATTTGCTGCACTAATTCTGCAGTCAAAGGGAGGTTACCAAGAGATTTAGCAAACCTCGGTGTCCAAAGAAATCATAAGGAAATTCTGCAGAGGAGCAACCATCTGCTGGGAAGGCTGATGGGAAAACAACTACCATTGCATAATGTGCATGGAGAAAGAGTGTTTGTTTGCTGAATGAGTATGAGGGGAAAAAAAAGTGAATATGTGACTACAGGAGGGCAAGGAGCTTTGTATTGTGGGCACCGAGAAAGCAAATGTTTTGTCAGGTATGCATGCCAGAAAAGCTTGAAGGTTTGTCCAGTGAGGCAGCTCTAATGAGATCACCTGATATATTTCACAAATGACACCAGAGACACAGCTAAATTTTACATTCAGTCTCTGAAAAAAAAAAATAAATAATAAAAAGATTGATCCAGCCTTTAAAGTGGGCAATCTATAGTGTGTGAGGATATTCCATGAGCAGAGATGGTCTTCCACAGAAAAATTGATTCCGCAAGTAAATTTCTGGTCTTCAGGGTTAAACACTTACAAGGAAACTTAAATTCTTTCTTTGATTAAAAAAAAATATCCTTAGTGAATTATAAAAAGGAAGAATGACATGAAACTTCAGAATTTTAATTTATAACAATAACACAGCTGTGGATAATTAATGTAAGCAAGATTTTTTTGCTGTTTCACAGAGGAAAACATGTGAAAATTGAAGGTTTACAGGTCAGAAGAATATGAAATTGTTTGGAAAAAAAATCCTAAAGACCTAAAGACGCAAAAGTCCTATTTCAGGAGGTTCCTTAAATGCCATTCTGGGTCCAGGACTATTCAGAGTTTTCCAGATTACAATCTACATTGATCTCAGGGGATAATTATGGGGAGACTTTCCAAAGTTGAAAAGATTACTAATGCTTGGAAAGATAGAAATAAATCAAATAATTAGGATGATACTCAACAAAAATAAACATTACTTCTCCAAACAGGATATATGGCAATTACAAGTGAAATTATTTCATCAATCAGATACTTCCTGTTGCACCACTGGCTAGAATTGCTTATGGACATAACAATTTCTTTGAATAAGAAGTTGTGATTGCAAATGTATAGCATATGACGACCTAGTGCTTGTAATCTTATTCCAAGTAAAATTCACCCACTAATTTTAATGAATCATGCAAATTAGGCTTGTGAAAGAACTGACTCTGCAGTCCAGATTATGAACATTCTTTTTAGTATCAGGTGATAGAAAAGGAGTTAAAATTACAACAGGCAGGAAAAGTTCTTGTAAAATCCAACATGCATGAACTCTAGTGAGTGGAATGTGGCAGGCCAAGGAAGCATATATGATGGGAAGAGTAGGGATTTCACAGTTTTTCATGTGGTGCAACCCTTTCTTTGTCTGGTTTGCAAGGAGCAGAACAGAACCATGCAAAATTAAGAGAATTGCTTATGGTTTTAATTTGATCAGTAAAATATTGTAATTCATAATCACATCTTGCATGCCACTTGTCCCCCAAGCATTCATTTAATTAAATCTTGTCAAAAGTTGAGTGGAGTTTGACCCTACTTCACTCTGAAAAATGACCTTACCCCAGGTTGGAGATACCATAAACAAGAGAGCAAACTGTTGTATAGGTAATTAATATTTGTCAAAGGCAAAGACTATAAAATATTTATTACTTGGATGTCACTTGTTTTCTTCCTCCAGCAGTTCAGAGCCCACATATTTAAGCACCAGCAGAATGATGGATACATGTGCCACTCTCAGCACTTACACCCAGGCAGTGATTGATTGAGCATGAGAAAGGAAAGGAGCAGATATGTCTCACACCCAGACAAAGCCATTTAATTTAGTAAGGAAACAATGAGAGCAAGAGGAAATTCAGTGGGTCAAAGTGGGTCTTTGATTAAACTCACAAAACCAAAAGCTTGTCAGTCTACATTTGAGATAAAGAGCAAAGTCCATACTTTTCCTAAAAAGTTCCAAATTAGAGGAAAAAGCATCTTTATGCTGAGGTTGAAGGGAGAACTGGCAAATGAATTGCTTCTTGAAGACAATCAGATACAAAAAGAGAAGAAAAAAATGAAAGCTTATGTACCTTTTTATTTTATATGATGAAATTATAAGAATTATTTTTTTGCATACTCTAAGGATATTCTTCAGAATATTCTTTCCCCCATTCCTATTCCCTCTGAATTCTTCATGAGCAACTGGAAAACTAGTAAATTTATGACATCAGATGAAATGCAGGTGTTTCCTTGAGGGAGAAACAATTATTAAACTACCACCTAGTTTTTAATATACTAGGGACTAGAAAAAATAACACTATTAAAAATTGTGTTTTCTGGTTTTTACCACTTTTATGAGTTAAAATTAATTCCAATACCTGGAATAGCAGCTGTGAGGAAAAAAAAATAGTGTCTGTTAGAGATTCGAACTCTCAGCTCTCTTTAGGAAAAGCCTGAGATAGCTCCCCAGACAGTTCTTAGTTAACCACAAAAACATTTATAACTGAGTCAGGAATTACTAAACTTGACACTGAAGTTATATAGAGTATATAATAAAATAGTATAATCCTTTTACCACCCAGAAATTGCATTTAAAAAAATTAATAATTTACTTTGGAAGATTCCTCTAGAGGCCATCTGATCCAAACCACACTCAAAGCAGAACTAGCTTTGAAGGTTAGTCCAAATCTAAATTCAGATTAGGCTGCTTGGAACCTTGGCTTTTAAAGTTGTTGATTCCAACTCTGGTTTACTAATTCTAAAAAGCACAACAAACATCATTAATGCCCTGAAGAAATGTTAATACAGATTTAAAGTCTCTTAAGCATTACTTCGAATTCTATCCTTCAGGTACAACAAAGTTATGGAAGATCACAAGGGCAACAATCTATTGCTGAAATAACCACCAAAAGTCTGCTTGGGATAATTCACAATCGTGCAGGATTTAAGTGGGAATTGTGTCCATCCTGGTGGAGGACACATCACAACAACACTGTGTAACCTAGATGCCCTAAGGGAGACTCTGAACTGCATACCCCCATTCTCTCCTCTAAAATTCTGCATATCAGTGCCAAACCTAAACTAGGTGAACCCCTTTTCTTCTCCTGTAGCCCAGCTGCAGCCACCCTTCAGCCTGCTCCAGACCATGCAGGGAGAGATGGTTGTACTGACATGCCCTTCTGGAGTCGGATGGCCAGTCTTTACTCTAGAAGTAGCTTCTTTTACAACATTTATCAAAAATTCAATTTGGCCAAATTAGCATTGACTACCTCCTTGATCTTCTATGGCTGTCCCTAGAGTAGGTTTTGTGTCTCAGCCATATTGCCAATAGTTAGTTCTCTTTAGATATATCTAATTGCATTGCTCTAAAATCCCTCTGTAATAATTATTTATTTCCTGTGTTATTTGAATGGCTTCTGCTTCCTTATCAATTGAAATTACTCCTCTCACTTGAAATAACTGGGCCAATATTTAGCTTCCTTTATAAATTTTAAGCAACACCACAAGAAGGTTGTTATCTTTAAAAGGGTCCAGAAACCTGTGTTCATGTATTTCTGTATGCTGCAATCCAAACAAGCTGTCTGCTCTCATTGGGTATTCATAAAACAGGAGCCGAGCAGCAGTGTTGTCTCAACTAATCTAAGGAGATCAAGCACACCCCTGCCACAGCTACGACAGCCCCCTGGTTTGTTCTTTACTGACTGTCCTTTTCTAAGTACTGCTTGTGTTTTTAATTCCAAATGCTATTGATTTTTATCTGATATCTAGGAGGGTACAAAGGCATTACCTCTCCAATTGTATCTCCACTTAGCTGGTTATATTGTGTGAGTTGTATTGATTTGGAGCAAAAGAGGATTTCAGCAGCACTTGGTTTTAGATCAAGAGTAGTATGTATCTTGAAATTCTATTCCCTTTCATGGAAAGAAAAACTGTGATCTGACAAATTATTTATTTATTTATTTTTGACAGCAGTCTTGGTGAAAACAGAGTCAAACTGTGTTCTGTGAGACAAAGAATATCAATATTCCATTCTACAATCATCTCCAATAATTTACACTGACGGAACAGGTCAAGTGCTGATGATTACATAGAGACAGTACACTCTTGATGGACAAAGCCTACAATGCTCTTAATGAATACAGTATTTTGTAGCATACAAACTTCCATACTACTTCAGAGAATTAATAGTGTGCTGGAAATGGATGAAATAATAATTAGAAATAAACGGTGCTGAGACTTTTATTATTTATGTACTTTGTTCAAGCCTTATCACACTGAACACTTAACACTACTGAACAAAAATATGTAAGCTGCTGATCTCAGATGGTAAAAAATACTCCATAGTGCAGTGGTACCTTCTTGTAGAGAATTTTGGAGGGGAAGTGTGAATTAGTGACACAGCTGTAGTTTGCATTGATATGCTGGTCAAATAAGGTAAGGGTTCAAAGAAACAGTAAGAAACAGTCTAGGCCACATTACTGGTGCCTGTTTTGCAAGGAATATCCTACCTCATTTTGTAAGCAAGGCTGCTTTCTGCCATTGGATTTAACTGGAACCATCTTATAGGCACAATCAACTCTGAGCTGGAAGTTCAACATACTTCTGGAATAAGACCTCAGCCAATGCTTGTGCAAGTGACCACTTACAGCTCTGGGCTCCTGACACAAAGTGTAGAGTGCTTCCAGCCTACTGTCACCTCATGCCTGAGCCCAGCAGTCCCTTCAGCCCAGGCTGGATTCAAGGCTGGGTGGCTCAACCAGCCTAGGAAGGACTCTCCTGCGGATGGAGCAGAGGAGCAGCGCCATACAAGCCCCTGCACAACAACCACAACATTTTGTTTAGAAGAGGAGAAGCTGAGGCAATTCTGGAAGAATTGTAACATTTTTGATGATTTTTACATTCTCTGTAGGATGAAGTGTTCATGAAATGAGAAGACATAAGTGTTCACACAGCTCTGGAGGAACTGGGAACATTCCAGCTTGTTCGGACAGAATCTCTAAACACATTTGGCGCTGAATATTCAAATTTCTTTAGCAGTGCTTTTGAGTGTGCTAATTAATTCTCACACAAATACTTATAAAATAATAAATTAACAAAGTGAAATTATTTGTAAATATATTTTTCATAATTTCCTTGCCTATATCTTATCCATATTGATATCCATAATTTTCATCTACAATGCCAGTTGCTTTGGCTGTTTCTGTGTCAAATAATTTGTCTTTCTCTTTCTATCACATAAACTACATGAGCATTTTTGAAATTGCTGTCCCATTTATTCCTTGATGGGCTATAATAATCCTAATCAATATTGTGTTTGAGTCCATTTGGCCCACAGTGCTGTCATTTTTGCAGCAAATGGGAGTCATTTGCTGTCTTGCTGTCTCATACAAAAATAAAAAAGAGATTTATACTTTTTTATTCTTGCAGTCAACTCTGCTTTGTGCAGAGAGAAAATGAGAAAAAGCTGGGGTTTGTTGTTGTTGTTGTTGTTGTTTTGTTCCGTTTTGTTTTTTTCGTACTAGATATCAGCCATGTTTTCTGTAAAAATGTTAGATGGGAAGGGAAAAGCCAAAGAACCTCCTACCTGCTGGACACCATAAAAAATTTGTCACTGACTATCTTCCATAAGTTAAGGGTTAGTGCTCATAGCTGTGAGAGAGTCTTTTCTGCTGTGTTCATTTTAAACCCTTGGAATATCATGCTGGGCTTGACACTGATATGTCAGGATTCCAGCTTTAATATAAATTTATTTGTTATAGACACATCAACTGGAAGGCAGGAAAGCATTTCCTATACTTTTTAAAATTGTTTTCATTTCCTGTCTTATGTCATACCAAATGCAATTAAAAGAAAATTTGCTTTATAAAAATAAAAACTATAAATGCCAAAATGAACTTGTTTCCCATAACAATTTCATATTCTCCTGAACATCCATAGCGTACCTCTGGATTGAATGTCAGGTGGAGAACAAGCTGAGTTTTGCAGAATTTTTCTGAACAACTGTATTTAAAGATAAAAACAGAAAGGAGGAAATCTTATACTAGAGCTTCCAGTTCTAGCTTCTTTTTTCTTTTTCTGTTTCTTTTTCTGCACCACTCTGAAATATTCCTTCTGGTTGAGTGTTCTCAAGGATGTAGAGTCCCAACTTCTGCAGAATCACAGAGACCTGTCCATTGTGAGCTTGTTGATTTTGCAATTACAATGGAATACTGTCTGGTAAAGAGCATGTCTGTCTTTTCCTCTCCTCTACTTCTGTCAGAATTTTCTGTGTGGGTCTATGGTGCCTGTGAATCTTTTCAAGGATTTTTCTGCAATTTGTATAATGTAGGGACTTTTCCACTACCTGCACCCTTCTTCTTCAGCAGAAAGTCTTCATTAAATGTCTCATAGCTCAGTTGGTCACCTTTCCAAATTTGTGTGTACAGACAAGCAGATTAACTATGGCCCATTTTCCTCAGTGAAGCAAAAACGTAGAAGTTTTTTTCACCACAACCCTCTATTCTGCCTCCTTACAGACCCAAACAATATCATATTATTAACTTTCTAACATTAACTAGTTAGTCTCAGAGTTCTCAGTCACTACACTGACCTCAGTATTAATTTCTGATTTTCATTAAGTTCTTCTGGTTTGGACAGATCTACATTCCATCTCAAAAATTATTTTCTTTCCTCTTTTTCTTTCTCGGCCTTTCCCCACTTTGGTATGTCATATAATCTTTATCAAAATTAATCTCTACAGAAAACAAAGACATTTAAAATACCATTTAAAAAGTTGTAAAATATGTAGCCAAACCACACAATAAACTAAGTCTTTATGGAACTGAATACCAAAAATTAGTTGTTAATTTTCTGCCTCTCCCTCCTTCCTTAGTTTTCAGAGAGATTTTTATTGATCCCATAACAGTGTCACAAAAGACACATTCCACATTCTTTGTCACATGTCTTTTAACCTCTTATACCTCTTTGATTTTTATCTCCGCTCTGCAAAACAAATTATGTTAAAAGCAAAGCTTTGTCTCTGCCTGTGATTAACAAATTTCTGGTGACTTCAGTATGCAGGACTACAGGCATTCTCTCACTTGATTAGTTTTCATTTATTGTTTTTAAGCTTTTGCTTACCAGTAGGAACTTCTGTTCCTACTTGAGCGTACAGTCATCCAAAGGAAAGCAAAAATGCTCTTCATGTCCATAGGAAGGACTCTTCCATCAGGTGATAAGGATGTTTTTTTGGCCAAGGATGTTTGATTTTGTATTTTTGGCTTAGATTGTTAGTGAAATCTCCTCATGTCAGACAGCATTCTTCTCCTTTTTTTTTTTTTTTTTTTTTTTTTTTTTTAGCAACAATATTGTGCCCCATTAAGAAGATACAAACTGTGCTAGGTGAACCTGTCAGGCATAAAGATAAAATTGTTAGGGGAATAATTCTTGGAGAAGGAGACCTACTCATGGAGGCAGCAGAATCACAGCACGCCATGGGTGCTTGCAGTTCGTACCAAGGCAGAACACATTAAAACTATCAGGAAGCTTGCATAGGCTTCCTCCTTAGTAGCAGTTTTTTTGTTTTTTATTTTTAACTTTAATTCCACATTTTTAGTAATGGATTGGATTCTACAGTTCTTCCTTCTCTGTACCCTCAAACCCACATTTCAGTGTGTCTGTGCTCTGAAACTTAGTAAGCAGGTAGAACACCCTGAAAATGATGTTTCTTCATTTTTAAAGAAGCTTCTAGTTTGCCATAACCATATGCTACACATTCATGAGCTACATAAACCTGTATTCTGATCTGAAATCTTCACTATCAGCAGAAAATTGCCTTAAAAATACTTCACTTGTACAGAAACTGGTGACTCTTGGGGACAGATAATATCTGATTCTGTCGACAATGCCCTTTTACTCATAGGCATTTTGGCCTAAAAGCATTCCAGTATCTTGGAAGTCATGTGTGTTGTGACATCTGCATCTTTCATTTGTTTTATATTTTCAAAGGTTCCTGCTTCACACTGGCAAAAGGAGTCATTTTCACAAAGCTTTTGAAACCAGACTTGGCATGAAAGTCAAGGAGAACTAGGTAAGCCAGGTCTTGGCACGTGTTTAATAATTTTAACATCAGAAGGAGCTTGGCCTTTACAAATCTAATTTCTGAACGATTCATTATTTTTCTTCCTGCTTCTGCAAATAGCTAATGTCAATCAGTTAAATTCACACCTTAAATGTGCAGCTAAGCCATGAAAAATATATCTGTCAAAAGAGAGACTGAATAATATGATTCTGTCTATTTGGCTTTGAATACTAGTGTTGATGAAGGAGTCTTTTTCCAAATATTGTCTGAAATGAAGCTTTTATCTCTTCTTGTGTTTTTGGAGGGGCAATTATATTTTTCCATTGAACAGAAACAGAGGCTGTACTGAAAGTTCTTTGGGAATATATTCAGGTTTTTTTGAGGGGCATTTCATGGGCCAGAAAGGTTATTGTTTCTGACTAAAAGACAAAAGGTGGGTTTAGTGAAGGAAAGAATGGAAAAAGTATATATTAAGACCATTAGAGTAGAAGTCATAGTAACATCAAATAAGGGAGTTGGTAAGATGTTTTAAGATGTTTTGAGAGAGATTCCAAGAAGAGCTTCAACTAATTTATTTTGAGAAACCCATAGCAAGATCCCTAGATACTTTGGTACCTAGTCATTTCCTGAAAGAAAGATTTCCACAGTACAAATTTTCAAGAAAGGTTTTCAATCATTTACCCATAACTGTTGTACTTGCAGGCTATCTTTGTGCCCAAACGTTGTCTGTACAATCTTTAGATGAACAAGAAAACACCACTCAGAGATAAATGGCAGGAAATTGTTTTTCCATTAACTGATAATGTTGAACTGACAATTTTGATGGCTAAAGGATAAAACTAGGAATGAAAACAAGTGCTTCATGCTATAGCAAAGAGCAAGTGAAAAGGAAGTGTCACTCTTCATTTGTTGAAAATCACCCATTTCTAACCAGACTGGATTTGCAAACACTAAGGATGTCAGTAGCTGAAGATTGAACACTTCTATGCTTTACCATCAGGCCATTTTTGTATTGATGGAGTCAGATAAGAGAAAAAGAATGACAGCGAGGACTAATATAAGATAAAAAACCTTTTTGAAGCTGCTCAAAGGTTTTAAGTCTTCAAAATAATCCTGCTAGAAGAGAGTTAGTGTGCAGAAAGCTGGCCAACAGTTGAATTATCTCTAAAATTTTGTTGGACTGCAGCACAGAAAGCATGCAACTTTGTTATAACTTTCCATAATACCTGCAGCAAAGATTATCTGTCCCTTTCTATGCCAGAGAGCCTCTTCCTTATTTAAAATACTATCAACATTTTAACCTTTGGTGATAAAGTATCCGTCATGTGGTGCCTGGCATTATTTTTTCTAAGTTTGAATGAAAATATCACAGTTGTATTAAATTACAAATGGTATAATGTTTTGTCATTGTCATGCATCACAAGATTTTATTTTATGGCATTCTATTTCATCAATTAACATTTGAAATGAACCACAGGCAGAGGCCAAAGTTTGCATATTTGTATCCAACCTGAGGAAGAGCAATTTCAAATGGCAAATATTAAGACTATGAAGAAACATTGATACACTTTCACAATTTAATTTTGTCATTTGTATCAGTGCTGTTTTGGAGCACACTGTGAAAGCAAAAACAATGAGCAGAAAATCACTGTTTGAATGTTATGGTTATACATTAATACAATGAAAAATCACTGTCTCCTTCACTTTAAACCACAGTTCTCTGACAATTAGTAATTTCGCCCGTTTTTTCAGGTTTTGGCAATAATAAATCTCTTTGCTACTGTATTAGCATAGTTTTTTTACTTATGTTTCCTCCCATTAATAACTAAATACTGACAAAACTCAATCAGAAAGTGTCAAACATAATGCAGCATTATTACCTATGAACAAATTGGCTATCACACTTTCTATAAGACTCTTCTTTGGAATTTATCAAGGCTGTTCTTGTCCATCAGACAGAAAAAAACACATTCCGGTCTCATTTATATTCTATATGCACTGTGGAGTTCGACATCAAAAAGGAAAACTTCTCAAAGCATATTTAAATGAAAGGTAGCTTTCTAACTCAACCATTGCCATAGTTAAATTCCACTCCTTCCTCCCTTTGTCTTGACAGCCTAGGAATGCTGAGAAATTACATTACTTTCCTCCAAACTATTAAAATGCGATTTTCCAGGTATCACATTTTACAATACCCGATGCAATCTGTATTATACCATTGTCAGGAAAGAAGGCATTTAAAGCACAGACCTTCAAGCAACCAAGTCCAAAGGGCCAAAGGGGAAAGAGAATTAAGTAGAAAAGGAACATAATTTGATATTTGAAATACTGACTGTGCATACAAAGGTGTATAAGTCTTGTCACATTCACTGTGTTCCACTTGACTGCCAGCTGCCTGAGTTTTATGATATTTTAAAAAAAGGAGAAAACCAATTTTTTCAGATGATGAATATTTCTGAAGTATTTCAAACAAGTCATACAGAAAATGAAAAATAAGGTGAAAAATATACTGAAAATGACATGTGATTAGAGAGCATTATTTTTCATGGGGAAGAATTATAAACTTTAGGGAAGGGAGAAATTTGCTTATGAAAGTCCTGTTTCTGAGAGGGTCTACAGGATCGTTTAATATCTGTTGATCACACAGTCACAAAAGCATTGATGTTGGAAGGGACTCCTGGAGGTCAGCAGGCTCAACCCCCTATTTAAGGACTACTCAGAGCTGGTTGCCCAAGATTGCGTTGACTTTTTGTGATGACTTTTGAGTATCTCCAAGGAGGGAGGTACTATGCACTCCATTTCCTGTGGTCTTGTCACTGGACACCACTGAAAAGAGCCTGCTTTCTTCTTCTTATCAACCTTCCTTCATGTGTTTATATACATGCATTTATATAAATTTATAAGAACCCACCTTTGATGACAGGTAACACTCACTGTATCACTTGTCCTATTTTCTTATAAAGCAGAGAGCAAGAAAAGTATAGTAATTTCA
>VRYO01001463.1:70995964-71021646 GCA_009812075.1 Sialia sialis | reverse complement strand
ACTGCCTTTAACAATAATCATTTAACATGGTAAATAAAAGGGTTTTCAGGGAAGGATGCCTGAAAAATATAGAAGCAAAGAATTTGGAGTAGCTACTGAAGAAAGCTCAATGCAAACGCAAAAGCAAAATGTAGAAAGTTGGGGGCAAATGATAGATATTTGGAAAGAATGGTAATTATCAGTGATTTGCAGTAAATAATTAGCAGCAGTCAGACTACAACCAGAAAATAGCAGGAACAGAGAATAATTGTTAAAAACAAAGTAGGAGCTAATTGCTGGTATCTAATATTGTCAATCAATTGCTTAAACAAAGAAAAGTACTTGAAATTAAATAGAGTTGCTGAATTGCAATGATGTATGGAGATGATTTTTTGTAATAAAGCAAAGCGGATAGAAAATTAGAGTAGTAATGGTAAACTGATAAATCCAGGTTATAGTAAACTTGATCAGATAAAGTGGCATGGCAGGGAGAGATATGACCATATAAGTTCAGCAAACAGGATGAATACGGGTAGTTATGTAAATAAATGTGGTTCAAAAGTAATCAGAGCTGTAGTTTTAGAATTTTTTTTCTGTGCTGCCTAGCAGTTTTCTAGTGGAGATGTTGATCGAAAATAAATGTAAGTCTATACATATTTAATATTAATTTGTTGTAGGACTACAGATCTACAGATTAGATTGAAAATTACTATTCTGAGGAAGGACTGGAAAGCAAAAATTGCAGTTCTAAAATCCTTAGTTTTAGTTGTTAATGAAAAGATGTGCAGTTCTTAAGAACAACCATTACAGTGACAACAGTGCTGACAGCAAGAAAGTAAAAGCAGTTGCTGGTACTGAAGAAATAAATGTTCAATAAATTAAAGCAAGAGACAAAAGAATGCAAAGGAAGATGGAGATCAAACTAAGCCTAATGTTATATAGCCCATTCTCATAGAAACAGTTTTTACAATTCTCTGCCTTTGTTTAAACAACCCTTTGGACATGATCCATGGGAAGATGCTAGCCATTTCAATGATGTGTCTAATTCCAAGCCATTTTCTGTCCACAGGCAGCAGTGGAAAAAAATTGGTCAGCTGTGAGAATTACTTGATTTCCACTGTGGGCTGAGTCTAAGTCTAAGGATAGAGATTAAAGAAAAAGCAGTTTGAAGAATTGGAGTAATTCTAGCTAGTGGATTCTCAAACTCTTACTTTAAGTTTCTGTATTTCCTTCTTTTAACTTCCTGTGTCACAATGTTTTATAAAATACTCAAGAATTTCCTTTTAATATTTAGCTTAAGGATCAGTCCCTGAAACTGACGAAGAAACAGAATGGTAATATAAAACAATAGAGAAATTGTTCCTTGGATGGGTGATATTTTCCACCTAATAAAATTAAACTTAGGTATCTTGTGGTGGGTTACTTGGGGAAAAAAATGATTGACCTTAACTAACTCATGTTAATACCACTGAAATAGTCTATAAACAAGATTTTGTTTCAATTTCTCCCAGATACTGTTGCATTTAGATTTAAGGTGCAGTATGTTTCAGCTCTGCTATTCACTTTAATGTTTTATAAATATAACTGTGGGTTTGTCCAACTGGTTGAATATAATAGCTGTAAAGAGTCTCAAAGCTTTTATTACAAATTAAATATTCACCTTCCAAAGAGAAGCAGATGGCCAAAGCACCACATGCCAGCTTGTTTAAACTTTCTATTTGAATCTGGGAATCTTTTTCTGAGCAGTGTAATACTTGACTAATAAAAGAACTAAGTTTATTCTGTATACTTTTAAAAGATTTAAGTGTAGAACTGAATGCTGCAGAAATGCAGTTCAAATTCTTGCAGTTCATGGAGTTTGTGTTCTGAAAGACACAACATTTGGAACTCTGCTGTTGATTCCATCTATTGTAAAGAAACACAAATAGTCATCTGTCTATGTATCAAAATGGTATAAACTGAAAAAAGTTTACCCATAATTCTGAAGTGAGCTGTGGTCACTAGCTTTATCACTGACAAGAGCAACACGTCTCACCCATGCAGGAAGCACACTTCACACAGGGGCAGATTGGGCACTGAGTAACGTAAAACAGACTTGTACAGACTTTGCAAACTTATACCAGGGAAAAATAATTATTTTAATTTGTTATTTCTGCTTATTCAGAATAGTTTGTATGTGTTGAATTAAGTAACATGAGAAGAAAAATATTCCACTGTACTCATTCTTCCCTATGGTACAGACATTGAAAAAACAAACATATGGCGCATGTTAAGCACATTCCTTCAGAATTTATTTAGGAAGTGCTTTAATGAGATGGATATGACATAAAAATTTATGGAATAGAATATGTGTGATAGAAGGATTAGTGTGTTGAAACCACAATTTATGCTTAAAATATTTTTAAAATTCCTTATAAGCTAGAAGACACACTGCTATTAAAAAAGTAATAATTTCAAACACATGAGGAGTTGAAGAGACAAAAATATAAATCAAATCTTGAGAGAAAGCAGGTTTTACCATTCATTCTTAGCATATTCAAAGACTCTGTGATGATCACTTAATCTACTCTCCCATAAAGTTCTTTTCTTCCTGTCCAAACAATCAAGATATGGATAATGGAATGAAAAGAAATTCATTTAGAACACTGGTTTGAAAGCATGCAGTAGAAAGCATGCATTTCTGTCAAGCCAGAAGGATCTTACAGGATACTTTCTTGAGTGGGCCTAATAAAGGTGGCTTGCCTAGAGGACAACTTTGGTCTTTGGGATTCAGGATTTGGCTAAATATTGCTTAGGAAAAACCCTTGGAGTCTTAGAAACTAGTGCCCAATAAAACAATTACAGTAATTTCACGATTATAAGCCACACCTGATTATAAGCCACACCTCCCGGTAGCGGGGTAGACCACGGGATTTGTCCATATATATGCCGCACCTGAATATAAGCCGCATTTTCATTTTTTAATTTTTTTTTTTAAAAGCAAGGATCCATGTGTAACAAAGTAACAAATTAGTAACAGAATAGCTGCCAGCTGGGTTTGGTGTCAGGTGCTCAAGTTGCAACAGTTTTCATAGACCAGGGAAGCCTTTAAAGGCAGCCCCAGGTGCCTGCCTGGCTGGCTCTCACTTCTGGGTTGGCATTTCACTGGGATTTGTCCGTAGATAAGCTGCACTACTGGGGTAGGCTGGATTCTTCAATGAAAAAGGTGCGGCTTATAATTGTGAATTTACTGTAGTATAGGCTAGCTAGACTAACTCCAGAAGCTGCAATTATTTTTAATAGTGTATTCCTGCAGAGTCAAATGCCCAGTATAATGGCTATGTGTTACAGACATTACAACCTTGCTGCTTTAGACTCCTGCAGCAGCTTAATACAGACATCTAAAGGTAAACCAGATTCCAGAATATCTAAAGGTAAGTCAAAGGAAAAAAGTGTTTTAAGTAACAAGTTTCCATACGATAAACCAACCAAATTTGACCAATATTTAATTGCCCTTCCTTGGTCATTGTGATTTTAAACATCCCCTTACAATACTTTCAAATGTGCACCATTTAAGAAACACAACGCTAGCAAGTGGATTTAAATAGTAAATTTGTGCAACTATCATCATGCTGCCATGAATCTTTTTTAATTATCTGGTTCAATTTTCCGTGTGGAAAGTTTTCTGGAAAAAATTGGATTTTTGCTTTTCTAATCTGCAAGTGGCTCATCTTCTCAGGCAAGAAAAAAGCAACCAAATAGCAACTGAACTCCCTGTCAAAAAAATAAACAAAAGAAAAAATCCATGAAGAAAAAAAATCTTCAGAAGGGCATGGATATTGTGAGCTAGGTAAAATTTAGGTCTCATATTTTTGTGTCTGCAACTGTGTGTGCTCAGATAAAAAGCTAGAGTAGTCATTGGATATTGCTACGGTAGGGTCTTTAGTCTCTTCCACTCTTAGAAGGAAGTCTCTCTTTCTCATCCTTAAAATGTAAGGCACATCAGGGCGAAGTGCCCTTTTATGCCATCATCCAGTGGAGTAGAAGAGCGTAAAATACTTTTCATCTTTTTTTTTTGCTGGGCAATGACTTAAGGCTGAATCACAGACTATTGGGAGCAAACCTGAATCCCAAGGGTGTGGACAAAACTAGGATAGAATTTCTTTCTGTTTGGTTGAGTTAAGTCACTACAGTTTTAAGGAGACAAAGGCAGCACAAAAGTCAGCAGACAAATACTCAAATTAGAACATAATTTACCTGAGGATATTCTAACCAGGGATGGTAAAATCCCACCCCATGGTAAAAATTATGAACACATTGGGCCATGTTGTTGCTATGGTGGCAACTCTGAGTAGAGCTGATAATGTTCAGGGCCCATTTTCTCAGAAGAGAAACATGGATGTTTATGTCAAAAGCTGAGATGCTCAAGAAATTTAGGTGCCTCAAGAGCTAGATGGGTCTGGCTGCAAAACTCTCTAAATACTTATACCCTGAGCATTTAAATTGTCACTAGAATGTCCTCTTAGGCATCCAAATGCCAGTCTTGATATGGACCTATGATCTTAGTACTGCTAGGCCAATGAGAATCTCTCCAGTAAAGCAGTGCGAACAGCATTGCATGGAAGGCATCCTGAGATAAGTCCCAGCCTGCCACAGAAGCAATTCAGCTGATTTATGGTATCTCACAGCTCTGAAAGATAGAGATTGGATGCAAGAACCACAAACATGTTTGCCTTTTCATTGGCTGTGACATGATGGGCATAGAAGGAAAGAGTATTTGCGATTTATTTGAGAAGCCAGTTGCCATCATTCTAGAGTTCTCTGATTAACACACAGTTGTGGTTTTACAATGAAGATTTCTAACAAACTTGGGGTTTCTACCATACCACGCCACAGCACAGTAAAAAAATGCAGGATTTGTATATAAGGAGACAAGAAAAAAATATTAACTAGAGCATCACTAGTATATTTCCAACAGGAATAGAAAAGAGAATTTGAAGGAGAAAGTAAGTGAAGCCATGAAGGAAAAGCACAAATGGAAATAGACTTTTTGCCAAAGGTACAATACACCATATAGCCTAACTGTTTCTTCTCTTACTGTAACTGATTTTCTGGACTAAGAAAAACAAATCTAAATAAAACTATAATACTGGAACCAAACAAGTAGATAAAAGGCTGTTATTAAATTATACCCAGAATCTCAATGACATTTTCTTTTGAAAAGTTTCCTAACAAAGTTCAGGACTGAAATTTTTGTTTAAGACTTTAAATTTCTCCTTGTTTTTCCTGTAGCAGTCCTCAAATCTTTCTTACATGGCTATTTCAAATAGCAAACCTAACTGATGAATAAGAATGTGAATGTCAAGTAGAATTTCAGAAGCTGCTTTATCACTTGAAAAAAAATTGAGCAACTTAAATCAGGAAACTTAATATTGTCATCTAAATTTTCTGTAAACTTTGAACACCCTAAATAATTAAGAAATATGACAACCAAGTGGTAGAATTAGATTATTAAGTGAAAATGCCATTTTGCAGATAGATCCCTCAGTTTATTAAAAAATAAGGAATAAATGTTTTTTTCTACAAGCAATGGTAAATTTCTATTTGTACTTGTAGTCTTATTAAGCTGCATGGATAGAATTTTACAGTTAATGTAGATTCTACAGCCCATGTGTTACCTCAATGGTTTTTTGAGGAATCAGGACAGAGAGAACAGGGAAAACTGTTTTTAGGTTTCTCTTGGAAATCCATGCTTACTTAGTTTCTAAATTTGCTCCTAAAATTATAGGGATTCATCAGTCACAGTTATTTTAAGGGCTCTAGACCCTTTCACACTTCCTCAATCTTAGACATCTCAAATACAAAAATATAAAGTTATCAACAAGGTGATTAGACAAACAAGTAAGCAGACAATATGTATTGGGAGCAAATCACCTCTCTAGGTGCATAAAACTCCACTAAACAGAAGGCTGTTTCCTCAATTAAGCTGTTAAGTCACCTTTTATTAATTGTTTTTTTCCTTCATCAAATATTAATGTGGTAAAGAAAAATGTTACTGTACTATCTTGGAAGTAATTAAAAAATATCGATAGCTGTGCATTGTGTTACTGATAAAAAATCAGGCTCATCATTGCAGTGATGCTGTAAAAAAGGAATATTAAAATACTCATTTTGCTCGATTACAGTACTGCGGCATTATTTATGAGGGAGAGGCAACATGTTTTTACAGAGCAAACAAATCACAGGCAGTCACACAATAAGCCTCTTTCTCACTTTGAATTGTAGATTATGTCACATTCAAGCACTTATTAAGTATCTGAGCCCCAGTCTGCATGCCCACTAAACAGACATACAGGCTGAGATGAATTGCTTGAGGCAGAAGAAATATCCCCACTGAAATCAACAGATGCAACACTTGTTGTGTGACCAACATTAATGTACAAACACACTCTCCTGTTCCCTGTCACTGAGTCTCTCAGGCATCCCCAAGAGGCACAAGGAATGCTTGCTACTGTCACAGCGCACAAAGCAACTCTGAGCATTCCTGTTTCCCACCTTGTACTGTTTCTCCTAGGACACTCCACTATTGGTACTTCATTGGAGGTCTGCAGGTCTGGCTCTCTGACAGGGTTGAGGTGCTCCAGATTTGGTGCACAGTACTTGGATTCTCAAGGGTCTTGCTGTGAGTCTGCTTTAGCACAACAATAGGATTTCCAGGCTACCCCAGCTGTTACTGTGCCTTAGATTTCCAAGGGATGCTTCTGATGGATGTTCTCCCTGACACAGTCCCTGAAGTCTTGCTGGAGCACCACAATCAGTAACGGGCCCTTTAGATTTACAGAGAAGACACAGTTGAGACCAGTGTTGTGAGTTACTTACTACACATCTACCAACATTATTGTTATATGGACAAAAATAAACAGCTTGGATTGTCTGCTATTGTACTATTAATGAATTTAATATTAATTACACTTGTCAGGTTAAGGGATCATCCTCAGCCCACACCTTGAGGCAATGAAACTAAAAACAGCCTTCAAACATTCTGCAAATTTTAGCTTACTGTTGCAAAATAAATCACTGTGACAAAGTAATACCAACTCTGTCTTACCTTGGAGAGAGGAACAAAAAGTCTCAACAGAGAAAAGTTTTGTTGTTTGGTTGGTTTTTCTCCTCTTGCTCTTTGGTACAGAGGATTTATTTGAATGACACCTAACCACACATGTAAATGATATTCTGGTCATTTTATCCTGACCATAGTTCTAGGGGCATCTTTCCTGTCTTCCATTTAGTTTCAGTAAATGACTAGTGTCCTGTGGATTTTAGAAGGATTGAATCCATGTAGCAAGAAAAAAACTGTCATAGTACAGCAAAAATGTAGAGTCTAATAAAAACCTGTATCAAAACATGAAAGATCACACAAAGAATTTTAGATCATAAGACTTGGCTCATTAATTGTTTATTCAATCTAGGAGGCTATTCTGCAATTTTAAGATTGACAGATAAATAAACACAATAACATCTGACAAATTTTCAGTGCAAAAGAATTGAAACTTTCTGATCTTGTTTTCTTTTTCAATCATATTTTTCATCATTTGGTGCTGCCAGAATTGTTGTCGATTGTAATGACCCTAACTAGTATTGTGAAAAAAATGCAGTGTCTCTCCAAAGGAGCTTTCATCCTATTTAGTCATCTTAATTACTAGATTGAGCTTCAAATGCTGGATGTTAAGTTAGTTTTCCCAAATAGGTTTAAATCATCAGTTGTTTAAATCATCAGCTGAGCAGATTTATTTCTTTTCTTTCCCCCGGCTTCCAAGTAACATCTTTCCTCTACAAACCTCTCCATAAGAATCACAGGGACTGTAGCCCTGAAAAAAAATACTGTGAGCTTTTGAAATAAAGAAGTTTCTGGTGAGAATAAAAGTATAAGTTAACAAAGAGAAAAACTAACATCATTGATGGAAAAGATATTATTAACATATTATATTAACATAATAGATACTATAATTAACATAATAGATGGAAGAAAATCATATCTGTAAAGCAAATTCCTTCTTCTTAAACCCATTAGAGTTTTCTGATAAAATCCAGTTGCTTTAATGGAAACTAAGCAGTGCAATGCTGTGTAAACCAGGAGATGAGGCCCTTACTTGGACTCAAGTCAGGAAATATGCAGAGTGAGGGACCAGCCTGTTCTTGCAAGGAAGGAAAGAATGACAACTTTGGGATCTGTGCTCTTCCTCATAAACAACCTGCAAAAAAAACACAAGATAGGAGGTGGCTAAATACATTACTGGTACTAAATTATTTGGAGCAGCAAAAAAGAGGGCCAATTTTAGAGGCCTTCAGAGAATTAATGACTTGATAATGACTTGTGCTTGAATTTCACTGTAAACTTGAAATTATACCCAGAAAATAGTGTATTCTTATATCTAAAATGATGATAATCTTTGAATTGCTGTTATCAGTCAAGACAACAAGAATCTTACAATTAAAATGTTTATTCAGCAGCACTATGGTCTTTTCTGTATTTCTTTCCACATATTTTTGAATGGTGCCTACAGGTGACGTAGTTCACCTACAGCTTGAAAAATGTGAAATTGTGATTCTTTCATCCCCAAAATTCAGAGAAGGACGATAAATTACACAGATACAGAATGAAGAGCAGTTCAGCAAAGTAGAACTGATCCATTTGGAAAGGAGGTAACCGAAGACAAATATGATACATGTTGACAAAACCAGCAGTGTCACAGAGAAGTTGGGTTCCAATTCAAGAACCAGGAGGCATAAAATCAAAACAGTGTGAGAAACTTTCAAAACAAGCACAAAGAGAAAGTTCTTCCCACACGTGAAGATAGATCTGTGGAAGTTCTTGACACAGGATGTTGTAGGTCCTATAGTTTTACTTGGATTCTGAGAGAAGTTTGACAAATCCATAGAAGAGAAATCTGTCTGGTGTTGTTAAACACAAAAAAGTTTCTTTTGGAACTGGAAATCCCTTAGATAGATTTTAGGGCTAAAGATATCATTTATAGTTCCCGTATTCCTTAGCAATGTCCTGTGGCAGCTGTTGAAGGCAAGAAATAGATCTTGGTGTGCCATTTTTGGTACACACAATCAGTGGGTCAGTTATGTCAAGTGTTTCCATCAGTGCCAGATCTGCATTTGAATGTCCAGTCAAGCTGGAAGGGCTCCATACTCTCAGCTGTTGTGATTGAGGGTGTAGTAATAATTTTTTCAGATTGATAATAACTTCTGCATATACCAGATGGATTTAACAGATGTCTGTCTAATTCACCTAGTAACCTACTATAATTCTGGATTTCATTCTAGAACTCATTTATCCCTTGGAGCTGGCTGGTTCATGAATCACCCAGAAGTACATTGTCACACTGAGCAACAAGCATTTATTCCCTGCATTTTCACAGCCTTCTAACAAATGCAAATTTTGGATTTGCATTTGTGTGCAACTTGAATCACTATGATAAAAATTAATGCAATTAATTATTGCAATTAATGCAATGAATGTAAAGAGGAGTAAATCTTCAAAGATCAAGTACTCAATCTGGGAAACATTTCTTCTCAATAGTTTAAAAGCTCTCAATTTTTACAAACACTTTTGAGTTAAAAGTTGTTTTTTTCCCGAATGTCTAGCTTGTTTGGAATAAAGAAACAGTTTGAACCTATTAGGTCTTATCCAAAAATGCAATGATACAATGATAGCTGTTTTATGTGTGTGCTCCAAGCCAGACATTCTATCTTGAATTTCAATTTATTTTCTTTAATGAATTTGCTTTATTCCAGAAAATGCATAATGCTATTAATTCAGTGTCCTCCCTCAAAAAGGTACTGTGTAAAAAGGCTGCTTTTTAAAAAGAAAGAATCTGATATGAATACTGATGATTATTAAATCTAGAATAAAGACATTTTGCTCCCAAGGACCCTGGGGGGGGGGGGGGGGGGGGGGGGGGAAAGCATATTCTAAAAAACAATATTGCAAGAAATATCCTTAAAATGAGTTCCAGTATTTTTTTACTAGGCATTAGTATTGAACAGTAGAGAATTTTTTTTCATTTGGTTATATCAGGCTTGATAAATAGACAAGATAGTAAAGTGTTTGAATGAAAAGAGCTTCTTTTCTCCACAGACCTGCTCTTCTGCATACCTGCGCTTGAGAACAGCACATCAGAAAGCAGCTTTAAGTTTTACAATTTAGCCTTAAATATAGACTATTTTCAGATCAGGATATAATTACTTAGAAACTATGCAAGAATTTGGTATCTACTGGGCAAGAAGTCAGGAAAAGAAATTAGTTTGAAGACTGTAAGAAAAAAAAAAAAAGATTAGATCTTTTCTTGGGTCACTCTGGTTTAGACCCAGAAAAGAGGGTCTTTTTAGGGCATTTAAGCAAATACATCAAGTAAAAAAACAAAATTACATACTAGTCTTCCCTCCTTCTAAATTAAAGAGTAGTTTACAAAACCTTTTAAAACATAAATAAAGCTTAAAAAAATTTAAAAATGCAGACACAAACAGTTCTGACAAAAAATGGAAAATAATTTTCCAACAGTTTATGGTTTACATACCAGTGTGACAAAAGGACAACCATTTTGTTCTGAGAGAAAGAGTGAATAGGAAAAAATAAGATTAATATATATATAAAAACTCCTGTGGAATATCTATTTTCCTTCTTATTATGGCTGGAAAATCCAGCTAGTTGAGTTAGAATATGCAGAGATTAAAAATTACTACTCTACCTAAAAAACAGAGTCAGTGAAAATAGAGGAAGGCATCTGGGACATTTCATTAATTATTTGTTCAGCGGTTATCTTCAGCCTAATGTATAAAGACACTGTCAAAGGGTGTGAGCCAAAATATGACTTGTTTCTGTTCTGCTTCCAATGAAATAGATGTTTGTTTCCTTTCTCTCTTTTCTTGTTTTACACTGATGCTTCTCATTAGGTGTTAGCCTTGATCTGTGTATGTCATCTGGTGTACATGCTCTGCGATGTAGATGAGGAACTCCACTGTAATTTACCATGGTTAGTCATAATGTAGAACACATCACTGGAAATAGCTTCCATTTGGCTAGGCACATTCTTCAGCACTTAAAGCATTTGGGAATTGTTACCAGAAATGCTGATACTCTTCCTCCAGAAAACTAACTTCCGTTATCTATGTAATATTTTGGCTTGCATTTAAGTTCTTCTGTTTGTTGAAGTTGACATACTAGCATGACATATTCTGCTTTTATTTTTTTTTTTTTTTAAGAGCTAGGCTATTTCTTTATGCTATTCTTTTTCTGGGTTATACATTTGTTGCTTTGCAGGACATAGAAATGCTATGTAAAAACCTGCACAGATCTGAACAGTCAGAAAATAAGCCACACTAAAACATGGAATTCTGTCTCTGTATTTCAGTAGCACTTAAAAAATTAACTACCTACATTGTAATGTAATTTACAAGAAGTTGTTAAAATTTTGAAACCTCCTCTTTACCACAGATTTATTTTTTCAGTGTTATGTATATATATATATATATATATATATTTTGCAGGGGATGAGGGAGAGGGGGGAAGGTCTTTTCAGGTTTTTTGGGGATTTTTTAAACAATGTAGTCCCACAAAACAAAGGAATGCAGTTTGCCAGCTGGGATGAAATGCTTTCATCATTGAAACCTGTTACAAAAATATATAGTTTAGTTCAGACATCTATCTACTGATCAACAAGCTATTGCTTAAAACCAGAATTAAAATACCAATTTTTAGCATGTTTGATTATTCTATAAACAGTGAAAGTGAAGGAAAGAAACATGTTTAATCAAAAGAACATTTCCAAAGCATGTGAGGGAAATATTGCTCTAAAGATACATTACCTTTAGTGTATTTCTCTTCTGATTTGCAAGTCGAAAGTGAACCTGATATATTATCAGACGTTGGGTCTTGGAGGATGAAAGTAAGAAAACTGCAGCTCCTTACTTTAGGAAAAGCATTGAGGTCACTTCAAGACAAGAGAAGAAATGAGGAAGACTGGATGTCCCTGATCATGACCATCAGACACCTGCAAATCAGACAAGCCAGGAGCTTTAATTGGGAACTTACCAAAGATAATCAAGTTTCATTGATCAGTAGCTACTCGGAAAGAGCAGAGTCAAGAAAGTAATACCATAATCCTGATGGCTGCACCTCTCCAGAGAGTATAGTGAGGATTCATTTCAAGCTGTTCAAACGAAAACAGTGATACAAGAGAGAGAGTTAACAGTGTGTTGTTTTGGGTTTTTTCCCCTTGCTATCAGTTTACAAGGCAAAGTATAAATCAAATTGAAATCTTCAATATATTTAAAAAGACAAGGTGGCTGTTGATCCTCTGGTTCTGAAACTTCCCCATGTTATACGTCTGTACATGCCTACAACTGTAGGAAGAGGAAGGGGGAATCTCAAAATCTAGCTAATCTTCCTTTAGGTTTCAAAATCTATGAAGTTCAGATGTGCCTGGATCATGTTCTTGGTTTGATTTATGACTGTGTAGGTGGGAAGGTACAGCTGCTCTGAAATTCCAATGATGATTCTGGCTTATATTTAGGCTTTCTGAAATAAATGGATTTTGATTCAGGCCAATTTCTAAGTGGTGATTTTCAACAGCTGTGGGAATGGAACAACTTTAAGACAATAAGAGACAGATGACAAGGAGGATTCAGGGCTGCCTTGTAGCTATGACCAAACTGCAATGGGAATAACTGAATATCCACAAATACGAGTCAAAGATCACTGTACAGTGGAAAAGAATATTGGCCTCACTGTGATGAAGGGATAGGAGTACCCTGAAGCCAAGTGTAGAGATAGTTAGCTGACCTATGAAAACACAGAGATTCCATCACTTATTTAAATTTTTTTAATTCTCCACAGGTTGAGTAATTTCTCTGCAAGACAATACATGCCATGGGAATTTAAGTACAGGTTACAGAGTGGAAGGCTGTTCAGGCTGAGGAAAGAGAAAATATTTGTTTCCTAGCCTCTACATTTGCTTCTTTTTCTACATGGCCTGCTGCTATTCATACCAAAAAAAACAACCAAATTCCTTCTTTGCAATCACAATTCAGTCCTTATATTCAGATGTAAACATTAAGGAATTTCTTAATTCCTTATTCAAGGACTGCAGCATTTAAATTCTGCAAGCGTCAGGAGAGATGTTCTTTTCCTCTGGTCTTAACATACCAGTTGAACAGTGGGATTTTTCCATAGTTTCTTCTGAATACTGACATCCAACTCTGTGGCAAGAATGCATCCTCTCAGCCACAGGATGCACAGGGTTGGATGTGGAGCAGCCATGTCTCTTCACGAGTCAGTTACTAACAGGATTGGTTTTCTCAAATATCTGGTATACAGAATTAGGATGGCAGAAGCCACGGGCAAACGTCATGCAAGTCTTGGCTCTGGGATAGAATCTCTCATCACAAGATGAACAGCAAAGCCAGGTGCTCTAGTCTCCCAGTTCTCAGCTCTTTCAGCCAGCTTGACTTCACCAGGGAGCTGATGTGGCATAATGACTGCACACAATTGAACAGCAACTTTTGTTTCAGCATTTGTCCCCTTGGTGTATGCACCTGAAGGTTAAAGCAGAATATTGCATGTGGTGAGCTGTCAATCTGAGGGTAAGGACAGAGGCTTCCCCTTGAGCTGAACAAGGCAGTCCTGAGCCACCCAGTACATTTGACACATGGTCATGTTCCTGATCATTTGGATACACTGGTGGTGCTTGGCCATGCCACAGCTCTAGGAGAGGCAGTAAAGTCAGGCTTGGAGGATATTCTGTCTGCTTTATGAGCCACCACTTACAGGTCTGTAGTTCAAAGGGATTTAGCCAGTGATGTCTAATCTTCTCACAGTTGCTTGAAGTACATCAACAGGGAATTTCTGCAGTTTCAATAGCAGCTGCTGTGCTGGGTATTTCAAAACATTTTCATTGTGGAATACAGGTCCCTCAGGTCTTAAAAAAAATTATTTACGAGGATTAAAGTCATAGAAACATAGAATATGTTGAGTTGGAAGGGGCCCATGAGGATCATTGTGGACCCATTGAGGATCATCCAACTCCTGGCTCTACACAGGACAGCCCAAGTATCACATGATGTGCCTGAGAGCATTTTCCAAACCTTTCCTGAACTCTGTCAGGCTTGGCTGTGACCACTTCCTTGGGGAGCCTGTTCCAGTGCCCAAGCACCAGTTGGGTGAAGAAACTTTTTTTTAATATCCACCCTGAACCTCCCATGACACAACTTCATGCTGTTTTTTAAAAATCCTGCCACTGGAGACGAGAGTGAAGAGATCAGTGTCTGCCTCTCCTTTTCCCCTCACAAGAAAGTTGTAGACTGTGATGAGGTGTCCCCTCAGTCTCCTCTTCTCCAGGCTGAACAGACCAAGTGACCTCAGCTGCTCTTCATACAGATTCCCCTCAAGGCCCTTCACCATTCTCATGACCCTCCTTTGGACACTCTCCAATAGCTTAATGTCTTTTTAATATTGTGGCACCCAAATCTGCCCCCAGCACTGGAGGTGAGGCTGCCCCAGCTCAGAGCAGAGCAGGACAATCCCCTCCCTTGCCCAGCTGTGATGCTGTGCTGATGAACCCCAGGACAGGGTTGGCTCTCCTGGCTGCCAGGGCACTGCTGGCTCATGGTCAACTTGCCATGGACCAGGACCAGGTCCCTTTCCATGTCAGATGGAGACAACCAATTCTCATAATTTCTTTTTAAAAGAAAGAGTTAAATGGAAGAAAAAACCATAATTCTTGCATCAGGTAAATCCATCAAAATCTTGGGAAACCCATTTTTGGCAGAATGCAGGAGTTTACCAGTCTAAATTCTTGAAATAAGACATTATTCTTTACAACAGTGTAGAGTTACTCTGCAGTAATTGAGTATCATTATATAAAACATGCTGAGATGCTCCAAGTTGTAATATCTGCTTAATGAACTAATTTACATAACTTGCTAGTTTAATCAGGATATTCTGAGCATCAAATATATTTTTATCATCTTTCTTCCAGTTGAGCTGTCTCTCTAACTTCTCTTTTCCCAGTGAAAGTCCATTATCCACTAAGAAGATTAGCTAAATCCATTCTTTTGTCTGGTTTGAAAAAGAACTCATAAAGATACAACTAATCAAAGTATACTGGCATTTTGGTGAGCTTTTTCTTTTGCCAGACATCTTCTTTACCGAGCTCTTTTGTTCTGAATTTGACTTAAGCACCAATGATTCAAGCAAAGCTTGATGGTAGTTCTCCATTTTTTCCTTGTCCAGCTCTCCTCTCCATTGCAGAAACTGTGGAGTCCTATTCTGGGCAGGCTGTAGAGGAATATCACACTTATTTCAGTTTGGTGTGCTGGATGGAGAGGTGCAGTCAGAACCTGTGTGCAGAACACTTTCTCCCCGTGCTCTGCACTCCAGTTACCATGCAGAAAACCAGAGAAGCTGCAGAGTTCTGTTACTTACTATTAGACTGTAAAGTAGAAAAATATAGTTACTAATTCCCTTTACTATCCAAACTATCCAACTGTTGTTTACACAATAGACTGTGTATTTTGGTTCTCCATGCTTCCTAAACTAAAATTAAGATTTAATTCTATCAAATATGTCCAAAGTGAAAGTGTCAATAAAGTGATCTCCCTTACACTGTAACACACCTTGATATATTTCATAATGAAAACTTGAAAGGTCATGGCCTTGCACTGCCTAGAGCATGACATACATTTCACATCTCAAAGGAAAATAAATTCGGATTATTGTGTTTCACTGTTTATTCTGGATTTAAGTGTTACAGGATCTGGCTTTTTAAATTTATCTTTGTCTCTGTCATGTCAAAATTTGCCATTAGGTAAGTGGAAAATCAAGAAAATCCATGTAGTTGAGTGCAAATCTCTTCCTTTAGTCACTGAGTCAGTATTCCCATGGAGCTCAGCTCAGCGCTATTCAGCACACTAACATTTACATTTCAGAGGATGACTCACAGTTTAGCTAGCAAAAAGATAATCTGTTAGGTGAGTCCTTTTTGCTGCAATGATAAGAAATCTCCAAACTCACCAGAAAGACTTATGAACCAGATTATACTAGGAGGATTCATAGGCTCCAGCAAAATTCACAGCTGCAAGGCAAAAACTTCTTTCATCTGCTGGCTGAAGAAATAAGGAACGGATGAATAATTGCCCTTGCTGATCAGTCACAGTGACAAACTTCAAGAAAGAAATGGATTCCAATTATCAGCCATGTTCTTCAATGCAATCCTAGAATGTCTGAAACGCAGAAAGGGGTATAAGCACACTGTATGTAGTAGAGAAAGCCAAAAACTCCTCTAAAATCTATATAAAAGTAATAATCAGACTTCAAATAACAAGCTTGATGATTTATTTTTTTTTTCAGTTAGTACTCAAACCTTTAAAACATCAGCTGTATGCACAATTTTAACATGGCTGTCTGTATGACATTTGTGATTCAATGGTGACAGCAGGGAAACTTAATGAGCTGTAAACTGCACGGGCATATTTTGCGTTTTCCATCTCTTGTTCTTATTGACCACTTTAGGAATGCATTATGGCATTTTCTATATGTTTACATGCTCTTCCACCTATTCGATTCCCTGTGTGAGCAGCACTTTGATATTTGTATGCACCTCCACCCCATGGCACAACAAGGTTTCTTCCAACACTTTTGGAAATAAATTTGTAGTTCTACAAATTCCTTAAACAGCACCTAATTTACTTAGTAATATGAATCTTTTAAAAGAAATATTAGCTACCCCTTTCAGTCTAACACTGTGATTTAAATCTCGTCTATTTCTTATTCTGGAGATTTATGTAATCTGGATTGTGCTGGAACAGCTTAATGGTCAGATACTCATGTCCTAGACTATGAAGAGACAGTGCTAATGGTTGTTTCAGAAGGGTTGGAAGTTCACAGGTGTTCAAAAGCACATTTTCTACTTGTATATTCTTCTAACAGCAATTGCAGAGGATTGCTAGGATTCACATATTTAAAATGCATCAGCTGAATCTATGGCAGATGTTATTTACAGGCATACAATTAAACAGAGCAAGGATCAGTCTCTGGTGTCAACTGGCAAGACAGCAACAAACCTGGCCAAGCTGATTGAGAGGTGACCAACAAAAAGGTATAGTTTTAAATGGAAATTATATAACTGGAAAAGAAAAAGACTGAATGATAATCCTGTTTTCCATTAAGAATATATTTGAGCAGAGCAGGTGGAATTCAAATTCTGGAAGAGAGAGTAATTTTTAGTACGCAGATCTATATATCTTCCAGGGATTTCAGCCTTTATGAAATGTCACAAGATTGGAAAGAAACTATTATAGTGTGTTGCGCTCACTGTGCTCCCCAGATCATTTACATTCTTGGAAAGAAAAACAATTTAGTTGTTCAGACAGAAACATGACAGAGTAAAGAATAAGACAATATTTTTGAGCAACAGAATAAGCGGGATGGAAAAATGAGTATAAGTATGAATCCCAACTCTATTCTGTCTTAGTAGAGGCTCTCCTAGGGGATATTGGATTACATTCATTCTATCAGTGTCAACTTTACAGTTAAGACAGCTTCACCACTGGCATCAAATCATACTATTCAAATGTATTGTAGGGGTTTGTGGTCAGTCCTGAAGAGATTTTCCTTAAAGCTGCTTCTGCAGTCAGGTTTGTTATCAGCGAACTGATTTAGAAAAGTTTATTGTTGCATCCCTGCAGTCACATAGGAAATATTTCACCTCCTCTGTCCCAAAGGTGTGATCCCCTTCTCACAGGTAGCAGGGTCATGAAAAAAACAAACACTATGCATCTGACAGAGAGCCATGGTTCAGAAATTCTATTTGATCCTCTAGAACAAAATCTTGTATCACCCTGCAGGAGCAGCAACAGCAGCAGCAACAGCACCTGTCACCAGAATATTTCCAAATCCAAGTTTGCAAATCTCCAAGCTTGTATGTTGCCTGTTCTGGTTTGGCTGGTAAATTAAAGTAGGGGTTATTTTTACAAACTAAAGCCTTTGAAGTGCTATGAAAAAGAGGCCCATATTCACTCATATCTTCTAGTCTTTAACCAGTCATGCACACTCACCAGGGCATATCTCTTCACCTCTGGAGATGTTATTCTAACTGACAAATTCCTTCCTTCCGACTGGTAGTTAATCATAGAATCACAGATTGATTTGGGTTGATAGGGACCTTAAATTAGATCATTTAGTTCTAAGCCCCTGCTATAGACAGGGACATTTTCCATTAGATCAGATTGCTCAAAGCCCCATTCAACCTAACCTTATTTTTTATCAGCTTAAGGGTTTCATTTATCTTGCAGACATTCATTCAAACTTTCATTGACATTTTCTGGTATTTCCAAATGGACATCTGGTTGAATACCTTTAAATACAAGTCACCTACTAAAAGGGTTGCTACAGGCAGGAGAATTTTCAGAATCCAAAATTTTAGTATGAGTATCTGTATTGCATTCAGAATTAAATGGTAACTGCAGGGAAACTGAATGACCTGCAAACTGCATAGACATTTTTGTGTTTTCTATTTCTTATCTTTGCTGACAACTTTTGGAATGAATCAGGGTTTTTTTCCATATGCTTTTGGAGTCTTCAGCCTATTCAATTCCTTGTGTGCGCAGTACCTTGGCATGCATATTTAACTTCATCCTATGCCACACAGCAAGATTTCTTTCAACACTTTTGGAAAAAAACCTGTGGCACTAGAAATATTCTAAGCAATGTATATGTTATAAATATGAATTTCATAAAGGAAATCTTAACTATTGCTTTCAGCCTAAGACTGTAATCTAAATTCCATCTATTTCTTATTTTGAAGATTTATGTAGTCTAGATTGTGCTGGAACAGTTTAATAGTCATGTCCTAGACTGTGAAGGCAAAGTGCTAAGCTAATGGTATTTCAAAAGGGATGGAGATTCACTGTTATCCAAAAGTACATTCACAAAATGATGGAAAGGACTTTAAATTGAGCTAAGCTATTCCAAACCCTATATTCTCCTAACAGCAACTGCAACTAATTGTTTTAGAGCAAGGTAGGATTTAAGACAGCGTGGTGTAAAGATGTTAAAACTGTAACAGCTGTTTGGCAAGTTTGGTTGGTAGTGCCTTGAGAATAGCCTAACTCAAGTTTAGGTAGCCCTTTTTTTTTGGTTTGCCACTTCTTTCATATTGCCTCTAGGCAGTGAGCGATGGAGAGGCATAATGAAAATCAGAAAGCAGTGGCAAAATAAACTTTGGCAATGGACTGGCAAAATCCCCCCAAAATCGCTATTTATGATTAATCTGCACCACAATGTCTGAATTCTGCTGTTCTGGTTTTCACAGGAATAGAGTTCACAGGAATATTTTTTCTGTAGGTTGTGCAGTGCTGAATTTTTTATTTGGTAGAAGACGCTGAATTGCACACTGATGTTTCAGTTGTTGCTAAGCAGTGCTTACCCTAAACCAAGGACTTTTCAGTTTCCCACACTCTGCCAATGAGAAGATGCACAAAAACTGAGATGGAGCATAGTCAATACTATCCAAACTGGATCCAAACTGGAAAAATGGATATTCCATACACAAAAATGTCATGCCCGATAGATAAACTGTGTGAGTTAGCTGGGAGAGAGAGCTGATCACAATTCAGGGATAGGATTTTGGCATCACTGAGAGGGTGGTTATCAATAGTATTATGCATCTGTTTGTTTCAACCTACAAGTTTTTCTTTTGATTGCCAGAAGTGAGCAAATGTTTGTGTGGTGTTTAGTTGCTCACTGGAGTTAAATCTTGACATAGGTGAATTTCCAAAGGAAACTTGGCCATTTTATTTTATCTAGTTTGGAAATTTTTCACTTAATGTCTCCTGATACAAAAGCTTTCATGTAGAATGCCCTTCTGAAATATTTCATCTGAAATTTTGAGCTGCTTTAAGTAGAAAATTATAGTTACATACAATAATGCTGAACAAATTGTTATCAGACAAATAGAGGAATTTGTGGATGACCTGCAACTAAAAAAGAATTTAAAAATAAATCATGTTGTCAGCTTTCATGTCTGAAGGCAACTGTTTAAAGATTGAGCTTACAAGAAGGCAATTCAAATATGCCTCAGATGTTAATGTACTGTAGTATTTTGTTGATTCATCAGTCTGCTTTTGGTCTTAAACTGTGACTTTCTCATTTTATACATAGGATGATGACTTGTCCAGTTTTTCAATTAGCCCATGGAATAGATTTATTTTCTGCAGCAGATTTTGTTGAGGATATTAAGATACTGAATTGTCATGGTAACAAAATACAAGTAGTGGCTGATGGAATAGAGACACACTTGTATTCACCTGGGTATATATAATATATACAAATGCATTAGATTTTGAATATTTTTGATTCCTATGAGGTAGTTTATATTACATAGTAAATTTACAGTCCATGCATTAAAAGGGATAGTAAATTTTAGAGGAACAAGTGTTTTATTTTTATATGTGGAGAATAATGCAATTGTTTGTGAAGAACAGTGTAACTGACCAACTAGTACATTGTCTGACACTGAATTAAAATGTGCAACTTTAGGTGCAGGAGACACAAGATTTCATGATCTGGACTTGGTGATGCAATCATTTGCAGTTGTGTGAATAGACACATACAGGTTACCAGGGCAGCCATCAAACCACAGCCAAAATGCAAAGACCAGATTTATCTTATTAGCTTGCTAACAGCAGGGGCAGCAGAGACACACGGGGACATGGGGCCTGTTCAGCCTAGCTCATCCTGGTTCATCCCTTGTTGCCTGCCTCATGGAAACAAAAAGCTTTGGGCATGTCTGAGAGTCTCCTACCTCTCCACAGGAATTCTTCTTCTCAAAAGAGGCAAAGGATGCACAATACTTGGCATAAGAAATTGAGTTTTCCCACACTGGCATTTTTAGCATTCCCAGATACAAGGTCACTTTGAAACTATTCCGTTGTCCTTGCCAAATCTTCTGGTTTTAAGCTTTTCTTCCCAATAGCAAGTTTCTTTTTCCAGTCATTGACATGGTTAACAATCCTACACCTGCTGGTCAAAGTCTCCTCTGCTTCTTTCACTCTACTGCATAAAAGTTAGAAAATAAATTTTCTGGATACAGGAAAATAAAGTCTGCTTTCAACAGCTGTTCAAAATGCCATGTGCTTTTGAAAGTAATGGTTGATAACACCCATGGCAGTGAAAATGGTAAATTTTGGGTGACAAACCTGTTAATTCAAGCCAGAAGACACACCCAAATTGTGCTAAACTTGGTGGTTTCTTTGTGTTTGATGGCATGCTTTCGGAATGTTTGTTTGGAACAGGAATCCTTCACCTGGTCCCCAAAATACTCTTGGTTTTGCTCATCCAAAGCCTTAATCTAACACAGGAAATATGCCCTGTATTGATTTGTAAAGCAAACATTCAGATAAAAAAAATAGAAAGTTAATTAACAATCTCTTAGAAAAAGGTAGGGGCAAAATATATTGGCAAAATATATTGGCATAAGGCAGAGAGGGAACAACTTAAAATATACTAAAACTATAAACACTTTACACAGAAGCTTTGAAAAAGAAAATTCCATTAAATGTATGTAAGAAAATGCTACTTTTCTGACTTTACAATCCTGCATGGCTCTAGGAGGTACATTTTCTAGGAAAGTCTCTGCCCAAAATCTTTGTTGCCCTGTCAACTCTGAGATGAGAAGGCCCTGCTCTGTCCTAACTTCTTGATAAAGCACAGTCTTGCATTCATCTCTTGGACTGGCAGTGCTAGAATTCCCACAAGAGCATCCTTATGGCAGCATTTTGCCCCCAAGGGGAAGCTGGAGTAGGATTGAGAGTATTAAAATGCAGGATTTCTCATTTATTGTCTCATAGAGTTTAAGCAAACAGAGCAGTGTCTTTTCTGTCATTCTGCTAAACAATACTCATCTCTATTGCTGAGGGTAATTGATTACTTTTATATAAGTAGTGCTCCTTCTCTTAAATGCATCTATAAATGTCTATCAACATACCAAAAAATAACCTAGCTGTGCACTGCAAGTTCTTTTCCCTGCCATCCTCTACCAAATTTGAATTCTAAGAATCCTATAGGAAAATATCTAATAGTTATGTTAAATTCCTCACAGAATCATGCAATCATAGAATAAGTTGAGTTGGAAAAGATCTGTCAAGGCAGTTGAACCCAAATCCTGGCCCTGTGCAGGACACCCCAGGTGTCACGCCATGTCCCTGAGAGTGTTGTCCAAAAGCTTCTCCAATTCTTGGTGCTGTGACCACTTTCCTGGGGAGCCTGTTCCAATGCTCAACCTCTGAGTGAAGAACCTTGTCCTAATATCCAGCCTAAACCTTCCCTGACACAACTCAGGCCATTCCCTCAGGTCCTGTCACTGTCAGCACAGAGCAGGGATCAGTGTCTGCCCCTCCTCTTCCCCTCATGAGGAACCTGTAACTGCAGTGAGGTCTCCTCTCAGTCTCCTCCAGGCTGAACAGACCAAGTGACCTCAGCTGCTCTTGACAGAGCTACCCTGAAGTCCTTTCACCATACTTGTGGCCCCCTTTGGACACTCTAGAACTTTAATGGTTTTTTTTTACATTGTGGCACCCAGAGCTGCCCCCAGCACTGGAGGTGAGGCTGCCCCAGCTCAGAGCAGAGCAGGACAATCCCCTCCCTTGCCCAGCTGTGATGCTGTGCTGATGCCCCCCAGGACAGGGTTGGCTCTCCTGGCTGCCAGGGCACTGCTGGCTCAGGGTCAACTTGCCATTGACCAGGATCCCCAGGACCCTTCACACAGCAGCTGTCCTTTTCTCAGCCTCTTGTTCACATCTAGACACAAGAGTAGGGTTGACCTGTCCCAGTTGTAGAGTCCTTCATGGGGGAAAATGCAACTGAAATTAATCTTAAATATTAAAACTTTCTATGAAATTTCATGGGAACAAATAAAATTAAACTAAAAAATATGTTATAAAAATGTTACCCTTCTTGAAAGAGTCATCTGCTTGTATTCACACAAAGCAGAATGGGAACACAAAGAGTTTAGAGATCTCAGGTAGCACTGCAATAGAGAACAAACTGAAAATCTGACGACAGATTCTGTCCTTCATTTTCAGAGAAATTTCTTACCCAGATTTTCATGTGTGCACTCATTTTTAGCTCTATGTTTTATTTCAAAGACAGTTTTGCATTGTAGCCATTTGAACAAAATTTCATTCTGTCCGGAATTCACAGTTCCTGCACATGCAAAGATGAATTCTACAGAACTGACAAAGAAAATACAGAATCCAGAATACACCAGACCTGCTGCTATGTTGGGTATTTACCTTCCAGCTCTGCAGTGCTATGGATACATTGCATTGACAGCATGTGAATAGATAGGTTGCATAGGACATGCATAGCAGAAATGGATCTAAAAAATGCTATTACCCACCATCTTCAGGAGCAGTTATACAATTTTCTTCTTAGAAACCAAAACCAAAAATATAGCACCACCACTTCAACTACCTGGAAAAATTAATATCTAATAATTCTTATTTGTTTCCAGATAATACCGCCTGCTTCTCTTCACCCATCTTGACTTGTTTTTTCATTCATTAGCTATAACTGCTTTTTACTATCATAGGTTGCTTTGTATAGGATTTTCTCTTATATGACAATTTCTACACCAGCTAATTTAGCTCAATATACTTGAGATATTTGCAAATACAAGCTACTCTGTAAAATAACAATGATGCTTTTGTCATTTCTCCCTTTCCAAATCTAACTTTCAGAACTGGTGATAATTATGATGGTGGTTATTATTTGCAGATAAAAGGATTATTTATATCAGTGTGGGCACATTTCAGTACTTTATTAGTTGAAGTGTGCAGAAGAATTTAGCAATGAGCAATTTATGATTTGTCATTTGTTCGGTATTATTAGGAAACAGCAAGAAGTTTTATCAATAAAAAAGGCCATTGAGCTAAATATCTAAAGCCTCATAAATTATTTTGAAGTGAATCAGCTCTGATATTTAGTGGATTCAATTCCCATTTCATTAATTGCTAATTGTCTTGACAATAAAAATATCAGTTCAAATAACAAGAAGTGAATTACAATAACTGCTCAAATGTCTGTTCAGATAAACATGAAAAAAACATAAGTAACTTACCAGGAAAATTAATGTAGAAATCCATTTAAAATCCATTGGTATAGGTATTAAATTAGAGCCAGTTTTCTTCATGTCAGAGAAAATGTGATGATCATTCTAGTAGTTTTGAATATTTCACCTAATTTTCTATTGTCATAGTAATAAATACGTAATTTTGTGGAAGGAAAGAGAAAAACAGAAGTTAATTAGATTTGCAACATACAGGCACTTTCTGCTGTTTTCTAATTTTTGCTGTCTAAATTGGTCATGAAATTTTACTACACAGTTGATTTTGATGCTTTTGTAAAACAATGTTGCCACTCCTTATCTAAATGAGAAAGTCTATATTAATGCTGCACTTGGATTTACAAAGTAAGAACTTCAGCATTTTAATGTTATGTTCACATAATAATGCTTCTTCTATGCACTAACCTAAAGTACTAATAGTTCTTTTGAATTCCAGAAAGGAGATCGAACTGAAAGGTTCTTGATTCTTCACTGTCCAACAAAGATCCAATTGAAACCTTGGAGAGACAATAAACCATCACTGGAGTCATCATTTCAACTTGCTGCTGGAAGTAAACCCCTTTTTCTAGTGTGGCAAGATAGTTAGTCTAGTCCAGTTAGTGCAGTGTGAAAGCTTTCATGATAAATTCAGAGTGAAGTTTCTCTCCTCTCCTTGACTTCTTAAAAAGCAGGCATCCATTTAAAATATCACTGAATGTGTTGTGGCTTATGACTCCTGTAATGAAAAACACCTCCTAAGAGAGTGAAAATCTATTACAGAACTTGTCTTAGAAGCCAGCCTTGAAACAGTCTTAAGCTTTCTAGCTTGACTAGAAATTCAGTACAAGGGTTGTCCCATTTATCTCCATTCTCATTTTCCTACTACAAGAAAAGCCATGTCTTCAGCAGAGTAAATATCAGCCTGTGACTCACTTATTTTAAAGTCTTCACAATTGCAACTCAGATTTTCAGGTTGTCAGGCTTGCAGACTCATGAATAAACTGTAGCTGCAGCCTGTGAAGTTCCAGAAGAAAAGTTTTTGTTTTTGTACCACTTCAATTCTTAATCATACATAATCAGTAGCTCCAGAAAAAATATTTTGGCATCATTTTGCTGCTCAAACATCAGGTTACATTTGCATTTCCTATCTCAGCATCCTTGCTGGCCACTACTCAGAGACATAGATTGAAAAATAAAAAGTATTAGGCATTGTTTGTATTTTGAAAGTATTCATTATTCCTTGTTGCTCTTTGTTAAAGAATGTGTCTTCATTTCAGTGTTACTGTCTTTCTGATTGTGCCCAACAGGCAGATTTCAATTCCAAGCTTAAATGCAAAAATAGATGCAAAAATAAGGTACAGTAATTTCACGAATATAAGCCGCACCTTTTTCATTGAAGAATCCAGCCTACCCCAGTAGTGCGGCTTATATTCAGGTGCGGCTTATCTATGGACAAATCCCAGTGAAATGCCAACCTGGAAGTGAGAGCCGGCCAAGCGGAGAGCTGCCACAGAGCAGCGGCCGGACGGGTGGGGGAGCGGACTTTGCCGAGTGGGG
>VRYO01001463.1:70971291-70994840 GCA_009812075.1 Sialia sialis | reverse complement strand
AAAAAAAAAAAAAAAGTGCGGCTTATATTCCGGTGCGGCTTATATATGGACAAATCCCGTGGTCTTCCTGGCTACCCGGAAGTGCGGCTTATATTCAGGTGTGGCTTATAATCGTGAAATTACTGTATTTATTTCTTCTTCTAGGATCACACATTCCAATATCTCTCTGCGAGGCAGACAATCACCAACTCCATCTCGCTAGCCATGGTTACGTCTGGGTGTCTTATAAACCTACAAAGACAGAGATGAGTTCCTTTTCTGAACTATCACCTGTTCCAGAGTTGTATCACACTCCATGTAAAAAGGTGAGAGGGCATTAGATGCATCACAGCAAATTTCAGAGTGAGAAAACCCGAACAGATGAATTCAAAGAGCAGCTTTTGCTGGCAGTTTTGGCTTGTCCAATGTGTATTTCTAAGGCTGCATCTGTAATCTAAAATGGAAGAAAAAGGAGATTTGTCATGCTATGTCTAAGGAAGACATACCATTGCAGGTATATAGAAGCAACAAGAGTTTTAAAATTTTCATTTTCTTCTTCTCTACCAAATTTTCTTTTCATCATATTACAGTCAGATAGGTGAGACATCTGCATCTACAGTATAGACATTGCTGTATCACTGATATGGCAAGCAATTATTTCAGTGCAATTCAAGAGTAACATCTTTTTTGTTGATTGTTTTTCCCTAATGTGATTCATAGAGAACAGATTGTTTACTGACTAAGAAAGAGCATAATTTGTTTCAATATATTTTAGCATTATCCTTTTTACAGCCCCATGTATGTAAAAGTTAATGGAAAATAAGAAAGTCAGAGAAAGACTTCAATCCACATGCAGTCTGTGGTGTCCTGTTGAAGGTGTCCTATTCAGTACAGGATATGGGCATGAGGCAGATGATTTTTTTTCCTGTCAGTGGTCCATACAGAGCATGTATGAATAGGGAAATAAAAGAAGCCCCAGTTAACTTTGGAAGCACCACTGCCAGGCTATGTCAACGCCATCTTGTGTGATACTTATTCTTGTGATGAATCTCTTTAATTCTGTTATTTTCCACAGAGAAATCAATTTCAGTCGTATTGCCTGGATGAACTCAGACATTGCACAACAAGCTAGTAAGCACATCTGAATTAATAGCTTATTTGCAAGTGTCAAGTTGCAAACAGCATAGGCATCATCCTTAGCATTGATCATGACTAGACATCATATTTCTAAAGCAAGTTTAATGTGTCTCTGGTAGCTGCTAACTGTGAAATAGTATTCTAAGCACATGCTAATAAAAATGCATGAACTCGTATGCTTTAAAATAACATCAATTTCCCTGGGCCCAGGGAAGACTAACACGCATAAAGGCTTCATATTTGGGTCCTATCCAGGATTTTTCCTGCCAAATGAAACACCACTAGTTAGGTTTTGAACTGTATGGACTTACATTTGCCCATAAATGAAATGGTACGCTCATGACTGAAATATTTAATAGGTGATTTTTACAATTAACACAACATCCTGGTAACACTCCTCACAGCAAATGAAATGCTCATCTTCTGCTGGCAAACCTCCAGGCCAGCCCATAGAGCCCATCTCTGCCCTTTCACTGGCATATACATTCCACACTCACTTTCAGAAGTATTGTTGTCTTGTGCAGAAATATTTAACAGTTGCTTTTGTTGTCATGGGAAATTTTATTTCAATAAAGAATTAGATTATTAGGTGAGGTGGTTTGGAGGAGTTTTCAGGATCATTCTGAGTCTGCAAGGATTCCAAAAAGAAGAGGTAATTGCTCCTATCAGGAGATTTGTAGGTTGTCTTTCCCACATTTGTTTTTCACCTGCCAAGGAAGGCAGGACTATTTTCCTCCTTTCATTGACAATGGAAGTCCAGTTGAAATTTAGCCACCACCATTCTGGTTTCTTTTGATTGCCGTGTTAAGCAAAAGTTCCCCACTTCCATGAGCTTCTTCAGCTGCTTGGACAATATTTCCTGTTAATTTTGCTCTGAGAAAAAGTTTGTATCACACTTCAGCAGCTAGAAAGACTAATTTCATAATATAACATCAATTGGATGTCAGCTTGGCAGCCTTGCTAAGCTCTTTGAACTTAAATGAAAAGAAAATAACCCTCAATTTGTGGTCTCTCAGTACCCCATGAGAAGTAGACATTCAGCCACAGATACAGTAGACATTCAGCCACAGATACCAGCAGTACTGGGAACAAAACTTAGGCTTACATACTGGGAGCACAGAACTTGAAGAATACTTTTTTAGAAGACATTTCTCATTATGAGTAGAGGGAAAGAATCAGAGCTGACCTGGCAGCATGCTGAGGGCTCAAATTGGCAAGCACTTCTGACAGGAAAGAATTTCACTGAAAAATAATTGTATGGGAAGAGGGTAACCAGTCTCAGTAATTAAGTTTTCTTCTGGGGTTCAGCAAGCATTATTTTTTGGCTGCTAAATAAATTTTCTTCAAAGGATTATGATTGCAGATTGCTTTTTTAATATCTCTGTACTTATAAATACTCATTGCTAAAAAAAAAATAATGTTCCTTTATAATTCACAACCTTTCCCTCCAAATCATGGCACTTTCTTCTACTTGAACAAAATCCAAAAGCACAAAATACTATTCTGTGAAACACCCCTGCTCTTGGAACTTTACCTCATGCAGACCTTCCCTCTAATAAGGCCAATGCAGCTATGCTCTTCCCAAATTCTAGTTTGTTTCTTTCCAAACTCCTCTGCAGAGCCGTACTCCCTGAAATTAGTAGCAACTTCTAGGAAACCTGGTTAATATATGCATTTGGGTTTTCATGTATTTTCCTTTCTTTTGTACAGATACTATAAACTAATCAAACTGTTCTCTCAATTTCCTGCAGGGATAGATCGAGCAAAACTTTGATACGAAGAACTACTGTGACAGCAGGGAGCACCGCAGAATACAGTTATGTGCTGTTACCTAAGACTTCTCTTCATCTCATCTTTTTTATTTCAAATATAAAAATGAAATTAATTTCTGAATGTTAAAATCATTTTTTGGAATGATGAAAAAGAATTTGAATATTTTTAAGGAAGAAGAGCTTTGGCAAAAGGCAGTATAAGAAAACTGACAAAAGTCTTCCAGCTGGCATAAAAAGCTGCATGACAATATTCACTGATCAATTCCATATTATCGTGAAATTCAACCAGAAAGAATGTAAATTACTTTTATTTGGATTCGGAGTTTTGTTTGTTGTTTGGATCATGGAGAGCATATTTGTTGGTAATGAGTAAGCATTCTTATTTGTTAAGTAATTTTTTCAAAATTGAAAGAAACCCACAGGGCCTGAGGGCCTTAGCAACTACTTCTTCAGTCTGGTTTTGTCTCAGCAGCAACTGAAGTAAATTTGAATTCTTTGGACATTTGCACCCCATGGGGTGTATGGTTATCTATTTTTTTGAGTCTGAAAAGAAGTGATATCTTTGACAACTTTTTGTTTTCACACTGATCTTTGAATCACTGGTTGCTGTTTCCAGAATCCATCATATGAACCTTAGGACCACAGTGTGCTCATATGTGAAAATACACTTTTATTTTTATTACCATCTTTTTATTGATATTGATATGAATGTAAAAACCCTGAATAGCATTTTTATTCCAAACATCTCCATAACCTGCAATCTTTTGTTTTATTTGGGAATCCAAAATTCTTCTATTCTCATTTTCAAAAGTTATCCAAGACTTGTATGCATTTATTAAATCTGTTTGGATTTCTTTTATCAGCATTTAATTTAAGGAAAATTATTAACTCAATTACTTATAAGATTCCGTGGAAATTGTTTTAGGATTCCTTTTAGGCTAGAATGCCCTAAAGTAATTATGTCTTGGAGGTGTTGCCGTTTTAGTCTTTTTCCATGACTAATACGATTCATATTTGATTAAGCGTTATTAGGCATTTTGGCTTTCTTCCCATGAGGGGGAAGTAGATACCTAAGTGTGTGAAATCAAACTCATACCACAGGACCCGATGAAAAGTCCTGAGGAGGCAACCCCATCTTTGAACTCACGGAGTTTGAAAAGTGTAAATTCTGGTTGCTAATCAAAATCTTAGTGTCCCATGTAGCTCTCTGGCCAGAAAAGGATAAGCTAACACTTGTCTGTACATACAGAAGTATAATCCTTCAAAGTAAACAGGATTATTTGTCATTTGGCTCTTTTCTGATTTGGATAAATTTCTAGCTATGGTGTCCATAATTCAAGCACTGGAAGATGAGCCTTAAATCAGAAGTGTGTCATTTCCTTGAAATGCTCATGAAAATCACTTGGTGTTTGATATCTCTATGTCTGGGAAGACTGCTAAGAAAAGTGCGGGTACTCTTGGCACAACAGAGCTCATTGCTGAGCTGGGTAAGTAGTCAGTCTGTGAAACCCAGTGATACCAGCCCCAGTTCTTTTTAGTAACTTGCTTTCTCTCTTTACCCAAAAGACCCATTTAATCACCTCTGCAAGAGAAGTGCAAACAAGCAATAACTAAACTTCTCTTAGATAAGTTAATATGGGTTATTTCATCAAAGGCTGTAAAAAATCCTAACAGGACATGATGGCTTTATAGTAGAATATAGTGCAACCGTCAAGTCTATGACTTGATCCATCCACTGGAAGATGAAGGTAAAAACATTCAGTGCTGAAAAGAAGTTCTGGTTTCTGTATGAAACTTACAAATTATTTAGCATGGATACTGAAGTGTTATGTCTGCTGGTGTTCAAATTGCTCCAAATTTATTTATAGGAAGGTAGAGATTCAAATTATTCTTACTACCATTATTCATGACACAAGTTGTTTCAACTCAAACTATGTAAGTAACTCACATTATATAGTTAGATAATTCGTGTTGAATACATCTGATGTCCATAAAGACCCATAAATCATAAGAAAAATAAGTTTGTGATATGGATTACTATCATAATGTGATCAAAAATCTACCATCCCAATGGATTCTTATAATTGGAGAAGCTTCTGGTAGCATTATGATATTGATATGAGTTGATACATTATGCTGGATAAGACCAATAAAGGTTTTCTTTAACAAAAGAAAAATACTCTTCCTTTCCTTCTTTCCTGATATGACTTCTGTCATATCAAAGAAAGGGTTTATTCCCAAGAATGAACAATATAAAGGTATATGTCCTTTCATAAAATCTGTATTTGGCTGGATAAGCAAGAAAAAAAGGGTTATCCAAGCAGGTGGACAAAGAGAAGCAATGCAGGTAAGAAATTAAACTATTTCTGCAGTGTCATCTGTATTGTAACTACATTTAAGCAACCTGTTCGTGGTTTTTGGTCATGGACATGTCTTGACACACCATATCTCTTCTGAGCTTGTTTTCATGTTTCAGACATGCTGTATGTGCAATAACTAAACAGAAGCTTCTCATACATGCAGGCCATAGTCAAGTGAGGAGATTTTAATAGTGCTATAACATAATAGTGTTATGCTTATTTATTATTATGCACCTTCTCAATTCCAGATAAAGAAGAATATCTTTTTGAATAGAATTCTTTCTATCTACTTCTAGCAGGAGTATTTTGTAGCTATTCCATTGTGACAATGTTTACTCTGTCTGTCCTTGCCAAATCTTATCTATTAAGATTTATAATCTTAATCTTTTGGTATTAAATGCTAACACACTTTGTTAGTAAGAATGTGAAGTCAGTGTGTGTATGTGTATCAAACACACACAAAAATGGTGTGTTTGCCAAAACCCAATCATGTAAGAAAAAGACCACCATCAGCAGGATTAAACGTAATAGGGGAACTTTAGAAACAATGAATAAATTCATCTTGAAAGCAGTATAAAAGAATAATGAAAATTAGTAGCAGGAATCTGAGACCTCAGAGTGGGAACAACAGCCATCAAAACTTGATTCAACACTCCCAGAATTTGTCCAACCAGCATCATCTCTTTGCCTTTGGCCAGCAAGAACAATCTCCTTGTGAGACACCAGCTTTATAGCTGATGGGGGAACAGCTCAGTCAGCAAAAAACAGGGACAACACACCTGGGTTTTATCAACTCATGAGGTGCTTTCTCACCAGCTTATGAATTAATGGGTTATGGAGAGCAACACAGACACCTATAAGGCTGTAGCATCCATGTCCTACAGGACAAAATGCAAGCAGGGTAACTAGTGCTTTTGAAGGAGCAATGGTGCTTGTAAACCAGGCAGGCATCCTTTTGGGATGCCATGGGGGTGATGGCAGGTCTGTAAATATCCATCTCTCTGTGTGTTTATGATTATAATTTTCGGGCATGCTTATTAAAAATATTTAAACCTTTTAAGGTGTTTGATAGATTTTGAAAGTGTCTTGTGATTGATATGTTGTATTACTGATATTGACCCTGAAAATAAAGATGATTGCAGGTTTTGTTTATGACATTTATAGATCTATATCTTGTTTCTGTCCTAATTCAGTTTAAACTAAATAAACTAACAATTTTTTTTCTCTATGACTTACTATTTCAATTTTCCTCTTAACTGTCTCTGAGGACTCTTTGTCTAAGTTTACTGATAGTGTAGCTCAACCTTATACTGTTATTTTATTTAAGTCATTTTATGTTGTGCTACTGGACGCCACATTGTTCCTAGAGGTATGGTCCAGAACACTGTAATTCCAGTATGAACACTAGGAACTTATGAAAGCAGAAAGCTCCTCATTCCTTGGGCAATATTCTGTGTTTTGAAATAAGACTATGATGAGGATGAAGCACAAACTACTGTCCTTGGAAGTCCAGTTGAAAGGTGTAGTTATAAGCTGATACACTTTTCTTTTTCTCCTTTTTGGTAAATAGATGAGTATAGCTGTCAGCAATTAGAGATAGATCAAAAATGGAAACATCTGGAAAAAAAGTGAAAGGCTGCATCATGTTTAAGACTTGGAATGTAGAATTAACCATAAGTAATATATGGGAAATGTTTTATTTACATGAATTTCAGAGTACTTAGGGCAGTAAGTTGCACTGGCTTAGAACTGGAGTCCAGGCAAAACTTTTCTTTTTAAGAATGCCATCTTAGTATTAGACACAGTGAAAAAATGATACAAAACACAATTACCTACACAGATCTTAATGTAAGTGGTAATACAGGATGAGGAGCAGGAACCTCAGAGTATGAAACAAGGGAACATCCAATATGAAGGAGACCCCTTCAGCTTCAAGCATCTGTCATTCCAAGCATATCATTTTCCTAGAACACAGATGACTCTGAAAGATTAGAAACATCTGAAAGTATTGATGAAGTGGCTGGTTATTATGTCTCAGCTGAATGTCATTCCATTAAGGCTGCTTTGTAATTGGAACAGTTCTTGAACTGCTCTTCATTTACTTAGAGATTCAAATTTCTGTAGGATCCTTTGCATTTCAAGCACAAATCTTATCCTGAAATTTAACTTGCTCTAGTTTCCAGGTAAATAACCTGATCTTCCCAGTAAAAACTGGCCAAATTATCAACCATCAGAAACAACTGAGAAAACATAATTAATAGAATTTATGCATAGTATTTTATATGTTTTCAGGCATTATTCAGCTTGCCACCGGAAATAGCTCTGTGCCTTCATTACTGTGGTTTATATCTCACATTATCCTGTTGTCAGGTGGTGTAAGTCCAAGAAGCAAAAATATAGAATAGCTGAAATGTGGAATGATAGAAATGTGAAAAAGTGTACAGTGGAAGGGAACTCTGGAGATCATCTGGCTGAACTCTAGATTAAATCAGCCAGTGTTCTGTAAAGCACAGTCCAGTATATTTCCAGCAAGGGATATTCTATCACTTCTCTGGACAAACTATTCTGACATATAATTGTTCTCATGGTGAACGAACTTTTCCTTAGCCCAGGTGGGATTTCCCTTGAAGCAACTTGTGCCCATTTCCTGTTGTCACAGTGGATACTTGTGAAGAAAGTATCTTTATCTCCTCATTTTTGGGATGACCAGAATCCCCAAATCTCTTTTTTTTTTTTTCTAGGCTAAAGTATCTGGTTTCTGTGTGTTTGCTTAGCTCATGAGAGCTACCATGCTACTATGCACCCACACTGCTCTCACTACAAAGTTTAAGAAGAAATCACTGTCCATTTTTTTTTCCAGCTGATGCCTTTTTATGTATAAGCTCTTTGAAACAGTGGAGTAATTCTCAAGCAGCAATTTGCTAGAGTGGGAAAACTAGGGAAGGAAATTGTTGTAAGCTAATGGAAGCAGAATAGGGACAGGGCAGAAAGTACATGTGTATTCATCTGTACCACACAAGAAAACAATAAAAAGAAATTTGTCTTTCTATCAAAGAGAGGCAGCTAGAAATAAATATCCTGCTCTGCTGATGGCAAGTAACGCATCACATTATAGTGGCCATATAAGCAGAAAGAACAGAATATACTCTTAAGAGTAAACTTCCATGTTCCAAATTAAACAAATTCCAGACTGGCTTACACTTTACACTTTAAACTGTAAATATGTTAATATGGCATATCCTTTTGCTTTCACTTTTTTGACCAAGACATTTGTGCAGATTGCTATGGCCAAATTAAAGTATGTCAAATATGTCAAATTAAAGTATTCAAGTATGCAAAGTGCATAATTTGTAACAAGCTCTTGAAACAAACACTATCAACAATAGTAATTACACTATCCTATATATGTCATATGGCATTGCTGGTGGGTCTGAGTTGAGTATTTACAGATGAGCAATATAAGTGATTGTTGTGAATTATTGAAATTCCCTTTAACATCTGCAACACTGAAAAAGTATAATGACAAAGTCTGAAAAAGGGTGCTGGCTCTAGTATTACAAATGAGTTGAAGCAGTTGTGAGTCTGTAAACTAATTCTGCACACAGATTAAACACTGATTTAAACAATGTCTGTGCATGCAAATATGCTTGAACAACAGTGTAATAAAGGATAAATTGTGTGTTTTGTTCAAGTGTGAAGGATTCTGTCTTCTTATTCCAGTTTGTATTACAATGTTGACTAAATTTTAGGTGTGTACTGTACATGGAAGCTGCTGTTCAGGCAGCATGTATTGTAGAGTGCTGTAACCTGGCCATTACGGTCATTTTACTGGAAAAGACAACGATTAGGAAGAGAAAGAACGATTGAATCCACAATCATTCTTTTAGATTGCAAAGACTTCCTGCCTCATCAAAAGTCAACTTCCCAATTTGAGACATTCCATATCAACAGAATTGAACTACACTGTTGTCACTATCTAAAAAAACAATACAAAAAGTATTTCAAAAGATTTTTTAAAAGTCAAAACATGTGATTCCATAGACATGCAAATCTGAATATACAGGAAAGGCAGCTAGCTCCTTTCATATACTGAAATGAGACAATCCTTTTTGTTATGCTATGTAACATCATCATCTCTGCATGAATCTGAGATGGAATTTCAAATACTATCATCCATTTTAGAGAACAGCTAATGTACATCACTTTGCTGTAACAACCTTTGGTATTCATCATCCCTGGAAATAGTGTCTTTGTTGCTTGAAATGAAATAACAGGGTGCAAAAACAGTTATATTCTTTTTCTAAAAGGAGACAATGGGTAGTACAATTTAAAAAAAATCTCATTTTCCTGAAGAGAAATTAGATGTGGAATACTCTTTGATATCAGCTGCATTATTTGTTGGAATGATTATCTGTAGTACAATATTAATAAATATTAAAAATCCAAAAACTGCAGTAAGAAGTAAATGGTTTTAATATAATGATTGTAAGTTTTTTTATTTGATCTGTCTCCATATTAAATTATACTAAACATAAAATACTAGCTGGATACAATCTATAAATATTCTCAAGCGTTTTCTAATAACCCTGCAAGAATCTAATAAGATAGCAAAATTTCATGACAGAATTTTATACCTAGAGTATAACATTATTTTGTATTCAAGCATGAAATCTTTCCTTTAGGTATCTAACATTAATTAAATCAGTTTCAAGCTATAATTTATACATTAGGAAGTCAAGTTTGGGTTTTCAAAGTCAGGAAGATTTTTTGCTATTTTGTGAAAAACAAGATTTATTATTCTGAAGATGTGGCATTCTCATAAATGCAAAACATTTTTTTGAGTATGTTCCTTGTTTGGATGGTGGAGCTGCTGAATAAAACTCTAGTGTGTCTTTTTATTTTCTTTTGCAAGTTCTATGCCGAAATATTGATTTACATATGTAATTACCACAGGCCCCATGCTTAAGGGGTTTATGTAGAAAGTCCTTCTTCCTCAGACATCCCCCTACTGTCAAGTGAAGAAATATACAAGTCATTTCTCAGCTCTTACTAGAATAATCCTGGGTAGCTGAGTTAGGAGTGGTGTAAGAGATTCTCCTTTCTCCTGCTGTTTAAATTGAAGAGGAAAAAAATGCAGACTTTTCTGTTCAGTCCTTTTCCTTTTCTCTCCCTCCCAGTCTCTCAGCACTACCAGATTATTGCATGTTTGCCAGAGGCTCAATGCAATTTAAAAAGTAGGAAATTGTATTTTTTTTTTTTTATTTCTTCACCCCAATGTTTTGCCATGTGACACTGTTTCAAACACAAATTCGGTTTCTATGTTTCTTCCTAATTTAATCAGTTAATAACTGTGTCATTGGCAAAATTGCCAGTTATTTGATTTAGTGTAATAAAGTCTATTTCCATTCAATCTGTTGTTATTCAAGACTTTACATTCAATTAATCAAAATCTACTAAGTCACTATGCCCACTCAGAAATCTTTCAGACAATTAATTTCATTCCAACAATTTTATTATATTTTCACAATAATTCTTTCACAGAGATCCCTGAAGGGTCCATACAAAATGCTTTGATTAAACTTAATCTGCAGATAAAGATAGGATACTAAATTCTGATATTTTGGTGCAATAATTGGAAATTCAATTAAGGATAAAAACAGTGAGTGAAGTCTTATGTTCCTGTTTTACCATTCAGCTATGGACAAGCGTTTTTTAAACCTAAGAAAACACAAGATAGCCATCTACAGTATTTCTATATACATGGATAATATGCATCATATAGAGCACCTCTCATTTCCTTATCTTTGTTTTTATTTTATAATTGTTGTATAACTAGGTTGACTTTATTTGTTCAATGTCATTTATTTTTATTACAATTTTTAAATGCAATCAGATCTGAGTCTATAGGTTGATGCAAGTCCAGTTGCAAACACAGAACTGTAGATTTCCTTTTGATGACCTTGTTCCCTAAGTAGGCAAACTGGGTCTAGAAATATGTATTAGACTTTATATTAACGTTTAAAATGGGTTTTAAAAGCATAAAAAGTTGGACTTTTTATACTGCAGAAAATGTGTGCTCTTGTTTTCATAAATAGGATGTGTACACATGCATTGGTCACAGAACAAAAACTGTGTGAGAAAAAATAAACAAGTAAACAACATTAATTTTTTTTATTAATTATTGCTATTTAATTCTATTAGAAGAATTATTACATATACTATATGACTTATGCAAAGACACTTTTTTTTTTTTTAACTGATGTCTTTGCCTGTTTTAGACAAGAGTGTTTTGATAAAATCACATTAACTTTTTCTAAAAGTTTATTTAAAATATTTGGTATGCAAGAATTTCACTCTGAAATTCACTGATATTTGCATGAATCACACAAAGCAAATAATCTTTTTATTAGGAGTAAGAATTCAGTAACCTTTTGTTTTTATAAAAAGCCTGAAGCCAAAACATTAAATTTGAAGTATTCAACAAAACTCCATGCAATTCTGAAAAATGTCAAGATAAGAGGATTGTATTTATTATATTAGGTCTCATGTAGGTTGTGAGATGCCTGTGAAGTTACTAGGGTGTCAGAAGCTGAACATACTGCAGTAAGAGCTGGAGTAGCATATTTGCTTAAGAACTAGATGTTTGCACTGAATAGCATAGTTTGAACACTGATAAAGGGGAGGGAAAAGCTTTATTGTTCAACTTAGCTAAATATTAATGAGAAATAAGAGCTAAATCTTTTTTGGGTCATATTATCACAGCTCGGGGCTGTGGGAGGATAATGCTGTTTTCAATAGCTCTGTGAGCTCTACAGAGGAAAACCCTGCAAGAGATGGAGAATTTGACAGGTGTATTTCACTTTCTACCTACAGAGAAATTTATTCCTGCTATAGTGTCGCACATGTCAATAGACAATTCTGAACCCAGGAATATCATGATGCAGAAGTCACAATAATGTAGGCATAGCACTGGCATTAACACATTTACTGCACTATTTTTGATTAATAAAACACCTGTATAAGGTTTTAAAACCATCTGCATTGAGCACATGAGATGTGAATATACTTCTTCCTGAAATTCACTGTTATTTATAAGCCTTTGAATATATCTTCTAGAGCTGTGAGGTTTGACCAGACCTTTCAGTAGTTTATTTAGCAGTCTGGGAATTTTAACACCCTGCTTAATAACACAAAATTTGAAAAAACATCTTTGATGACCTGGTAGCTTCTCCCGCAGAAACAATAACATGTGAATAATTTGTAATCTTTATTACAAAAGTACTAATTCTTTTCCTGCCCTCCCTGTTTTTACTCTGGGGTGTATCTATGTATTTTAGTCAGGGTTAGTCTCATGATCTTCCTTATTTTATCTGAAACATTGCTTTGAATCAATTCATAAGCTAATATGCTAAAAACACTTTAAATCAAGCATGGGATGAAATTAAGTTTTCTTTTGTGCAGTAAGTACTTATGAGAAGAAGGAAGTTCAGGACTTGTTTACTCAACTTGATAAAAAAGCCCGAAAACTTCTACCATTTATCTCGCCTGTTAAATGCAAATGTGACACACAGATTTTTTTAAAACACAGCAGTTCATTAATGACAGATTAACAAAGTATTTCAACTATATTAGTGCAGCAAATTTAATAGAGGCAGACCTTCATTTCAAAGACAAATTTATTTTTTCCAAAAACATACAGAATTGTGAGATGGTAGAATTTGTTTAAATTAGATGTTGGTTACTGGCCTACCCCTGAAAGTTTTTGCCTCCATCTATTAAGAAAGAAGTCAACACCTCTAAGACTGAATATAAATGCATAGCCTAAGAATTCTCTTTTTTTTCTTTGGTAGAGCTATACTGTGGAATTGCAATACCATGGTGATTGATGAGGACCATTTACAGAACACATATTAGTTAGACCAAAGAGTCATGGTTGAATGAATCATTCAAAGCCATGAGTAGCAGATTCCAACAAATACAGCTTATTCCTGAAAGATTGCTTGAAGACAGGGTTCTTTCTATTTCTGCAGATGATGGAGCCTTGAAATTCCAATCAGATCTCCCAAATGGCTTTTAAAATATTGTTTCATGTTAAACACATTGCCTTTTAAGAAGAGCAAGAGATGCAGGTATAGCATCCTTATCTGGCCTATAGCTAGCTCACGAAAGAAAAACAGCCCCTAAGGATAAATAAAACTGGCATCAGCTGATTTCCTTCACAGCACAGAGCAGAAAACCAGAAAGAGTGGAACACACTGAATTGCCATGGGAGAAGTTAGAGCTGCTTTCACATTTGGCTTGCACTGTCCCAGAAGTATTTTTATCGTAGATAATTTCTCACTTCAGTCTCTAAGGCCAGCTCGTCTCCACTGGATGTTAATGTGTTCAGCAGTCCCCAAAGTAGATTTAACTAGGCCAAACAGTGTTTGCCCTTGAAGAGATGCTTTTAGAGCATTCCAGAGCTTGAGTGTGAACTTGTGGAGCTTCAGCCTTCATGATTTTGTCATGCTTGATCCATCATGCTCTGTGCTACAGTGGAAACATTATGAAAACAAGAGATAACGGCTCACAATTCACAATACTGACCTTGAAATCAGCTTTCCCATCTTCTAAAATCATGATCAGCTTAGCTGTATGGCACTGAAATGGGAATGATAAGCAGCTTTCAGTCTTTTGTGTGTCTGCTGGAGAAGAAAGTGGCAGCCACAAGCTTCTGAGGAAACCTGCCAGCCCATCTTCAGGGCACTCACCCTGTCCAGAGAGTTTTGGGCTGTGTGGTCACTGTGGTGCTCACTTGCTGCATGGGAAGACCTGGGTCCACTGAGCTTTTGTTTTGTGTCTTGTTTTCCTTAGATATCGACACTACAGCCAGGATTAAAGTTAAAACATGATTTTAGCTCTCTAATATAGGTGCTTAACACAAAAAAAAGATCCAAGAAAGTAAATGTTCACAATTTAATAACTAAGAAGTTTCCATAATTAATCCCATGGAAGTATTTGAGCTGCAAATCTGTCACAGGGTTCAGGAGCAAGGTCAGATTTCCCATGTTATTTCCATGGCAGTGTTAAATCTCTTATAATTATATATAGAAAGCTTTGTTATCCAAGTGTGCTTGCATAAAAGAATGTCTTAATTTTTGGTCACTGTGAGAGACTAATTGCATCTATGCATGCATATTCATACAGTCAAGGATTGCCTATGTACTGGCACTTGCAAATTTAAGAAAAAATGGAAACCAGGGTTTTGCATTGATTCCTCTTGCTGTAAAAAACCCATAATTTCAATTCAAATAAAGTGATTTGATAGCTTAAAATTCCAAACTTTCACAGACATCTACCCTAAGAGAGCTATTCACTATGTAACATATTCAGGAATGGAAAGGATGCAGTTTGAAGTTGGGAAGGGGTTGGTAGCAGGGGAGGGGGCAGCCCAAGCCAAGACTTTTTCTAGTAACTAGTGAGTGTTTTCCTTGGTTTTGACCCATGAGTTTACTCCTCCTATGCCTCCCCATTTCTCTCCTGTCCCACTGGTAATGTAGGGATGGAGAGGTGAGCAAGCACCTGGGGAGGTCCCACCTGCTAACAACAGCCTAGGTCATCAACCCACAAATAGCAATTTCAAAATTCTGTCATTTTAGTCATAGATATGGAATTTGTGTAATTGTTAAGTATTTTTTCCCTAATACATACAGTGCATAATCCATTTTCAACCATTAATTTTCAAGGGCCAATCACTAATCCAAAAGAATTTCCTTATCCAGTAACTACCCCTTTTTTTTTTTCCTTTTCCTTCTGGAGTATAATAAAAATGCAATTTAAAAAATCCATTCTTTGCTGTTTTACAATGAGATTCCTGACTGGTCTCTTTAAGATAGCAGCCTCTTGCTTTAACCTTTGTGCTGGCACATTAGTCTGTTCAACCACAGCTCCAAAAGGCTGGATGATAGCCTTTTTACATGGTAGCAGCTCCATCTTTTAGCAGATATTTCCCATTTCTCTTTTTCCAAACAGTTTAGCCAACTCATTTTCCACCAGACTATCAGTATAGCAGCATAAGGCAGTAATGATTCTTAATTAAAAGACAGGGCTACCTGCGGTCTAATTTGAGCAGAATCCAATTGTGAGAGAAGAATTTTAGTGGAATCACACATTTTTTGTATCTCAGAGCTAGTAAAGTGCGTTAATGCAATTGTCATTGATATGACATTAAGATGTTAAGGTTTCCAGAATTTACACTGCTGCAAAACAGAGATAAAATATGAATTTAGTTTCCTAGTGTGTTGTTGCCAAGCTTTCAGCAATAAGCAGAAGCACACATGCAGCAAAAATTCTTCTTAAACTTTTGCATATGATATTTGCAACCAATCTTGCTCTTCTAAACATTATATACAGCAGGTATATTGGTACAGTGGTTTTTACATTAGAAACATTAAAATTACACTTTGCTTGTTGAAAAGAAAATACTTTGTTCTGCTGAAGAAGTTCCTCATACCTATTTTGATTTATTATATATATATTTAGACAGCTTTATGTATTTAATAGAATGGAATAAGATTATTTTTGAATTTTGATTGGTGTGACTGATCTTAATAAAGAGGCTTAATAAATATCAGAGGTTATAACTTCTAAGAGTACTTTTCAAGCTTACTTTTTGCATAACAAAAATGATACTTTTTAAAATTTTGACACATGCTGTCATGATTCCGTAATCTCATCCTGAACATAAAATTTAGTGTGTCTACTCAAACCCAAATGCTGAAAATAACTATAGATATCCACCATAACCTTAGAGTAAGCTTGAAATAATAAATCTTAGTTATTTATTCACAAATAATTATACTTTACTACTAGCCTCCTTAAACCAATTGTAGTTCACCTTATGGTTCCCATTTTTAATTGATTTTTAAAAATTTGTTTCTAAATTTTTCATATTAAACATTAAAAGAATAGGGATTTAAATTTAATTTATAAAATGTTTAAAAATATATGAAGTATAGCTCAGCTCCCTTGCATGTATCTTAGCATAGAAAGTTACACATAAGAAATAATTTTTTGTGCATCTCACAGAAGGGACTAAAACTCATTTTCTCTTTGAAAATTAATCAGAAAATTGTGCTTTAAGTCATGTTTTCACATTAAAAAATAAAAAACATGAAATATTAGTTTTACTGGTAGAAGAGCTGTTGCTTAAATATCCCATTTAACTTGGTTATTTGAGCATAAAGTCTTTTAAAGTACAAATTAAACATCTTAAAGTGGGTCCTGACCTCCAGAGAGTTTCACCTTTCCAAATATTTCTCCTTGATACTGCTTCTCTCACTATCTATCATCAGTACTTTACCATACCAAAAAAAGGAAAAGTCAAATGATTGGTGAGGGCCTTCTAGTTTCCCTTCCCTTCCCTTCCCTTCCCTTCCCTTCCCTTCCCTTCCCTTCCCTTCCCTTCCCTTCCCTTCCCTTCCCTTCCCTTCCCTTCCCTTCCCTTCCCTTCCCTTCCCTGAAACTTCCCTTCCCTGAAACTTCCCTGAAACTTCCCTGAAACTTCCCTGAAACTTCCGTCAGAAAAAACAGCCTTGCATCAACAGATCACGTGACCAGAATTAACTTGGTCTGGAATTAACTACTCTGGAATGTCTTTGTTATGCTTTCAGATTTTTTGAAAAAAATTTGAAAAATAATTACAGTTAACACGGTATTAATTTTGTGTCCTTTCGGATTTTTAAAATCAGTAGGTGCTTTTGCACAGATTTGTGGAGATGCATTACTGCATTGCTGTACTTTGAAAGCACCCATGGGACCAGATTTTTGTCACCTGTCCTAATCACTTATTTGTGGTGATTTCTAAAAGCATGGTGGTGGGCTTACTGCAAGTAAGCCTTTCCTTTAAAACAGACTTTCTTGAGATTTCCAGGTCCATTCGGAATACTGCCAGTAATTGCCAAGAGCTGGGAAGCTGAGAAGGATCAGAAGGGATAGTGTTGAACAGCTTTGAGCAGACAAGACATCCCAAATGGCTGCTCCCTCTGGGAGCACAACACAACCTACAAATTGTGCAGCTGTAGGGCAGGGGCTCTGCTGCCGTTCTGGGACAGAGGGATGCTCCCGCTGCAGTCCAAGGCCACCACCCAGCACCGTGTACCAGCTTCCAGCAGCCTCCTTTCCTGAGAGCCTTTGGGCTGACCAGTTTGGAAATGTCTCACCAGTGTGATGGGTCTTAGTTCAGAGCTCTTGCTGGACAGTCTTATCTCAGCAGGGATTGTGGTACCTTGGTCTGGGAGCCAGGCAGTCTCTTCCGGCTCCCATTTCTCACCAAACCTGAAAAAACCTGGCTAATGAGCTGAGACTACACTCCCATAAGTCTTCTGCCTCTCACACTGAGCACTTGCAGTAACTTTTGTCTAAAAATACATTTCTACATGTTATAATGTCCTTTTGTGTTCTATGGTAATTCTCTTTGTGTCATTTCTTATGTGTCTGTGACCAGAATCATCACCATGGCACAGAAATTCTCTTTGTTCTTACATCAGAGATTAATTTGTTTCCTAAAGCCAGTGCCATGATTGAGACAATACTTATTAAGAATCAGAGATCTGCATTTTTGTCTTCCCTCTATAGGCAGGGAACCAAATTGTTTTCAGGACATTCAGCTGAAATCCGTACTCTTAAATTAGGTTGTTGCCCTAATAAATCTTTCCTAACTACATATCCAGAGATCTGATTAAAATCCAATCTTTTTGACATTATAATTAAGCCTCACATCTAGTTTACAGTTTTATAATTACAGCTCTGCATCCTGAGAAAGATCAGAGGTCTCTCTTGTTCAGCTGAGGGATCAGAACAGTTCTACTGAGAGCATCTGAGGGGAGGCAGAGCTGGTCTTTACACATATGTCGGAGATAGATAAATGCTGCTGAAAGAGTCCCTTGCTGATGAGCAGATCTGCCCAGACCTGCAGATGTGTCCTGCGGGAACCATGAGACATTTAGAATATGAGGGGAAGAGGGGGAAACTGATTTTTCAGTGCAACTTAGCAAGTGAATGTCTATGACCAGACACACAGGCTGATTCTTTTTTTATCTCTATGGAATGATCCAGCTCTCTACAAAAGCCTAGTGTTGCCCTTACCTATCTAATTTTTGTATGATTCATTTTCTTAGACAGTTTTTGCTTTTTCATGTTTCTGAAAAGCAGGGGAGAGCACAGAAAAAGGGAAGAGCTGCCCATAAAACCTCAAGGTTTTTGTGTCACTATGAACTTTCTTAAAATGTGCTCAGATTAGGTGGAAATTTATGCTTTTGCTTCTTTTGATATCAATGAGTAAGAAGTTATTTAGAAAGTAAGCAGAGAAAACTGAGATCCAGAGTCACTTCTACTACACATCCCAGCAGAAGAGCACCCATCTTCCAGTAAGAGACACAAAAATCCCACACATTTTCCTGGTTAGACTGCCACTTTCATTATGCACAGGTTTCTCCCCTTCATTCAGAAGTATCCTTTAAAGACCATTTACCAACTTGCTTCCCTGTTAAACACCTACATGGAAAGCAGTATTTATAATTTTTAACCATCATTATATTGTTTGGAGTAAGCATGGTATACATGTTGTGTCCAATTGAAAACAAAATGTCCAGGTATCCATTTCAGCTCCTCAGTACTTCACCTGTCCTTTCAAAGCACACCAGAGATTTCTAAATCATCCTTTTCCCAGGTGCTTCTGTACCAGATCCACAGTCAAAACTTTCCAACTGATACGTCTTTAATAGAGAGAAAAGTTTTATCAGATTATTAACTTCAGAAAAATTCTGGTCATGGTAGAAAGATAGTTTTCACAGCTGTTATGTGGCAGACTGACCCATACCTTGGTTGCATTTTAGGTGTCCCAAGAGCCAGTGGTGATTTGCATTTATTGTCTGTTCCATTCAATTGCCATTACTCAGGTTACATAGCATCATTTTGTTAGAAGAACCTTTACCTCTGCATTGCACAGCAGGATGAGGAACATGCACTGATCAAATATTTTTCCCGTTCAAACAGATGGTGTGCTACTCTTCATTACCCTGGGAAGCTTCCCAATTCATCCTAATTTCACTCTTTGCTTTTTCACTGTTAAAAAAAAAAAAAAAAAGCGAAAGAAAAAATTAAAGCTAAATAGCATTATAGTTAGTTCCCCAAATCAACCCATTTGTCAGCTTTGGAAATTATACTGCTTTTAGAAAGTGTGGTTCTTCCATACAGAGCATTTTTATTTGATTTCTGCTGTACTATATACATCTTCAAAAAATATTAAAATATTTTCTTGTACTTTTGTGATCAGTTGCTTTAGTGCCTCCTGACATTTTTCTTAGTAAATGTGAAGAATTTTATAAGGCTATTTTGATATGCATTAGAAAATCTCAAATAAAGCATTTTCTCTGCTTTAACATGATATTGCTGGCTCTGATAACCAAAATGCTGTATGCATTTAGGTGTTGCACTGAAGAGAATGGGAAATATCCTCTTATCAGAGCCTTCTCCAGTTGAAATCTCATTTCCTTTTCAGTGCATGCTCCTATACAGTGATGCCCTTTTGTAAATGTTTTTCTAAGTATTGCAATTCTAGAGTTATCTACCCTTTTTATCAGGCAAATATATATTTCAGCATGATATTAAGATTGCCTTTTCTGGTGGGAATTGGTTGCACAGACATATACATACTTCTAAAATTTGGCTTTATTGCCTGCATATGGTCAATCACATTCAAATTTTATTTTACAATACAGACTAACCTTGTACTACCCCTGTGATCTGCAAAATATTTTGCAGTAAGACACATAGAGCTTGTCTTGTCTATTTTAATTGGTAATATACACTTCTTGCTCCATGAGAATCAACCCCATTTGTTTCTTACAGATTGTTTTATTTTTCTTCAGTCATATAACTCAGCTTGTGATTCTTGGGTTGTCCTGCATAGGGCCAGGAGTTGGACTAAATAATCCTGATGGCCCTTTCCAACTCAGCATATTCCATGATTCTATGATTCTCTTTATTTATCCAACCTGTTTCCCTCTATGAGGCATGAATGAATAAAATACACGTGTTCTGTTGCCTTCCTACTACAGACACAGGGGCAAAGTTAATGTAACGTCATCTAAAAGGACCATTTGTCAAAGCTTCCTGTCTGAGGTCAGTTCAGTTTCATTCAAAGTCACCCTTTCTATTTGGGACAGTCACTGCTGTCGCTCTCAAATACAGGTCTGCACAGTCAGATGTCAAAGTTAACACAGCGAAGTTTGATCTCCTTGTTGTCATTTGTCCTGCATTTACTTAGATCAGTCTGAGTTTCTCTTTTATCCTACTTCCTCTGTTTTTTAGTGCATGTGAAGGAGCTTTGCCCTTGAAAGAACTGAGGAAAAGGATATTTAGCTAAGTCAATAATGATTCTTTCTAAACTGTTCCCTCCATGCAATTAATTCGACCATAGCCTGCTCTGAGAGGCTCAGACTGAGACAATTCTTCTTACCTGTTGTATTGTGGACCAGGAAAATATTTACAGTTGGTTGTATTGTTAGTGTAGGCTCTAGGCTCTTTTTCATATCAATACTAATACCAGGAAAGAGTTAAACAATTTCTTGCTAGACAATTGTCTAAATCTCTAATTCAATTGGGCACTAAAATTTTATATATAGAAGTATAGAAATATGAGTGTGTGGGGGGTGGTATGAGTATTTTAATAAATAATTAGACTCACATAACTTGAAGTTCTAATAGAGTGTTCTGCCCTGCTGGTTCATGTAGTCCACCTTTCAAACTGTCTGACAACAACAGATGCTCACATTTGTGTAAAAGTAGAAACTAAGCACAATTACTAAAATTATGTCACTACTTGGTGAGACAACACTGGCTTCTAAAGTCTGAGTCTCACCTGTATCTCTGTAACAGCATCCTGAGGAAAGCAGCTGAACAATGTGTTCCAAAACCAACATTATTTGGAAGAAAAAACATGTTGTTTATGATTCAGTGATATTCCCTGCACACTGACTGCTGAATTGGAATCCACAAAAATGGGTTATAATAGCAGCACAATGTGCTGTGCCTTCACTTAACAGTTGTAATTTTCCTAAAGTCTAAAATGATGCATTTTTAGAGGGAAAATGTAGCAAAAGATGGCAAGAAAATTAATAAGTCTTCAGTGCTAAAGCATTGTGCACTCCTACCATTATTTTAAAGATATTTATAGTTGAATTTCCCTGGGGAAAGCAGTTATATATAAAACTAGATATAACTTGTGACAGAGAAATAAAAGAAGGAAGTATGTAAACTTAGGGGAAAAAAATCACAACAAAAATTATTTTAAAAAATATAAAAAAGACCCAAATAAAGAAAGTGCTGGTACTATTTTAAACACCCTTTATATAAAGTATTTGCTATTTATTCACTTTCAGAAATCAAAATAGTCATCTAATTAGCTTCTCCACTATCTGATAAACATTTTTTAATGAAGGACTGACACGTAGGAAGACTAAAAATATTTTATCTAGCTAATGAGAACAACAAATTAAGCATAACAGTCTGAGTGTAAAATAAATCCAGTAACTAGGGTCAAGTGCTCCCTGTGTGCACAGGATTTTCAAAGGGGTTATAACTAGGTAATTTCTATTGTCCTCTGTAATGAACATTTTAATGCAAACCTTCTTTTCTTAATGATATTTCTTTCTATTCATTAACAAAGTCTTGTGAAATAGACAACAAATCAGCATCATCCTGAGCTAAATGAAGCAGGAAAGAGAAAAGCAGGAGAATGAGTTACATGTGAGCAACATCTAGTGGCTAACATCTCATTATGAAGCCTAGAGCCATTGGACATTATTTTAAGCCTATTTTTTGACACTGAATGCTTCTGTGTGGAAGCAAAGCACATGGTGGGGAGAGGCAGCACTGACTGCTGGTGCAACCTCTGAACCAGAGGTTCCCAAGAGCTCCTCTTGACTTTCTTCACCTTGGGGCCTCAGGCAATAAACTGCATTTGAAGGATAATGCCTGCTCATGAGTGTACTTAGGCTGCACTGGAAAGGGGATGTGACACAAAACCACTTTCTGTAGTGTGCTCTGTAGCACTGTGACTCCATTTCTTCAGTGGGCTGGAATTCGTCCATAACAGCCTTTTCCAGATGTGCTCTGAAAACAAGTGGGGCAAGTCTGAGAGCAATTTTCATTCTGTGTCAGATGTTGCTAAACTCACACACCAGGTTTACGAATGAGGAAAATGATCCTACTATAATCTTTTACTCTAATCCTGCATCTCACACCTTCTCTTCATCAAAGACACAAAACTGGTGAGATTTTAAAGATACAGAAGTAAAGGATTTAAAGATAGCTGTTTTAAAGAAATTTCTGATTGCTTCCTACTGCCATAGAAACAGGCAATCCAAGTAATTGAATAACCTATAATCTTGTCACCTCATCCCACTGGAGAAACAGAGCAGCTGTAGAGGATGAGAACTCAGTGTTCTTCTACCTAGCAGGGGGAAAAAGTACACAATCATGAATATTTTTTCCACCTTATAACAGAAAAAAAATATATTGAATACCCACACATGTCCAACCCTGAAAGCAATCCTTAAAGAATATTGTGAAAAAACATAGTATCCTTTATGCAACTATTCTATGCTATCTTATTTCAAAATTTTTCAGATGTACTAAATAGCTGATTCTCCATGGGTAGAAAGTAGGAAATATGAAGTAAGAACACAGACATCTCAGCTAATGAAAAATCTGGAAAAAAATTACATTTGTCACTTCATGATTGTACCTTATGAGGTAACACTGAGTGCATAATTTGTTCTGAAGAGTTACAGTATTTTTATCAAGAATGTTAGTTTCTTCCTACACTTTATCATGATCTCATTCACAGCTCCTTCATGCAATCATTTTCTGTTGCTACTGAACCAAATCCCACTCCTAAAGATCTGCTTACATTTTTTCTAGCTATATGCCAAAATTGGATAATAACAAGCCTTTCTTTAGCAAGATCATGCAACTTCCTTGTTTAAAATATTTTATGTTTAAACTGTATCTCTTGTACCACTTTTTGAGACAGAATACTGCTGTAATAGGAATACATGCTGGAGTACATTTTATAATGTTCTTACTTTTATATTTTTTCAGTGGATTACTGTTCACAACCTTGTCATTGGAGTAGTGCCTTCTTCTGAAGCTGGAGAAGATCCCTTTTTCCTTCTCTTTTTCAAATCTTTGAAGTCTTATTAGAAGTTGAGAAGTAGCTGTGTGAGGACAGTGATCTGGATGGTCAGCACACACTCCT
>VRYO01001463.1:70926924-70970291 GCA_009812075.1 Sialia sialis | reverse complement strand
TATAATCGTGAAACTACTGTACATGGCTTCATTGACCTATTCCATATTATGGAGACTTTCAAAAACAAAAGACTTATAATAGATGTTGTCAAAGGACACAAGTTGTGCACTGTGATTAGTTCCTCTGCAATGAATCTAGAGTCACATATTCATTTTGCTGGGTTTTGATGTACAGAAACAGACCTGCTTGTCAGACACTTTTACTGAATGTCCAGGTAGTATTCCAGTGCTTATCAGAGTATTTTCATAGTTCAGTGGGACAGCTGAACACCAGTACCTATTCTGTTTTCTTTGGAAATGCTGAAACCACAAGAGAAACAAATAATAGTGAGACAGCAGAACAAGTTTGGAGGCTCCTTGTGCAAGTCATAACTCACTAGCACAACGCTGGACAGATTCCGACAGGTCTCACTCAACCCTCATTAGTTATAGACATATATTTTGTGGAAATGCACACAGTCATATTAAACAGTTTATTCTCATTTAAAATGAAAAGGCCTCTCCCCATGCTGCTAAGCCCACCACGGGTTGGCAAAAATACACTTCAGAGAACACACCCTTTAATTTTACAATACATTGAACACAATACCTTTTTATCCATCTTATCCCACTTTTGGGAAAAAGCTCTGCTTGTCAATAAAAGTAATTGGAAAGCTATTTAGAAACTTTCCTTGTTTCTTGTTGCATGTCCTCCTGGCAAGCTTTAAGATGTGACCAGTTGCAGAAGACATTACCAGGTGACTTCACTAAACAGTTGTCATGCCCATGACACAAGTTTTCCCAAGAAAAAGGAAAATTTTTCTATATTTACTCTGAACTGTGAACTGATCTCTTCCAACATCCCATTGTATCATGGATTTAAAAAGAATAACTGGGAACGTGGCAGGCCTATTCTGGATGGGAGGCTGTACAAAATTACCTCCAGACCACCCCTCCATTTCTTTAATTCTGTGAAATAATCCCACACTGACTCTCCAGGCTCATGAATCAGTCCATAAAGGAATCTAGCTAGAAGCAGAATTCAGGCCCTGAACAGACCTCCAGAAATGTAGTTTCCTTCATGGCAGACCCTCAGAATACATCATCTAATTGCCTCCTAGCCTCAGCTGTTATTTTTAGTCCTTTTTAGAAAAGTTCTGAGTGAACTCAGAAATGGGCTACTCATTTTTCTGCGGGCATCTGTCAGATCTATGGAGTTTAGGCCATATTGGAAGGCTTTTTTTTAAAGGGTCAACAACCTTATCAGGGAGTGCCAAAGAAATAGACTCAATGACACTAAATTGCAATAGAGTCTAAATTACATGTTTTGCACATTCAAAAGGTGATTCACAATTTTCTAGCTCCTCAGCTGACATGTTTAAAATTGGTGCTTCAAAATGCCTGCCTTTTAACACCTATCTGCTGACCTTAAACATATTATTTGTGCGAAAGGTAAGAAGGGGAAAAAGCAGGAGGGAAAAAGAAGTATTGTCCAAGGAAAGACTGGTAAAATAGCAGGATAAAGGGAGAAACAGAAAAAAATGTAGAAATGTACAAAACCAGCATAGGTCAAAAAAAAGAAAAAAGCAATTAAAATGAAAAGATAATGGGGAAGGTGAATGGAAATGCAGGAAAACTAATGCAAGAAAACACTGCCGTATTGAAAATCTCTGTTTACTAGAGGAGGTACATTTTTCTCATGTATTCATGTTCTGTAGTTAATATCAAGGTGATACTTTGAGACAATATTCCAGCAATAGAAATATGTCTTAGTTCTAGTTGTCAGTCTTAGTTCCTATTATCTCTGTCCATTGAGTGGTCTTTTTGAGTCTCCATTGTTTGAGATATAGCAGAATACCCAGACATTCTTTTTTAGGGAACTTATTCCTTGGAAATTTTACCATAAAAGAAAACTCATATACAACAGGATAGAAAGAGGAACTGATTTTTATATCTAAAAGGTCATGATGTCATGTACTTCAGGAGAGTCCAAGATTTAAAAAGAAAGGCTTGGGAAATCTTCCTAGTATGTATGAGTATTGATGAAAGAAACTAAAGAAGGTGGAGAACAACTCTTCATTCCAGTGAAAAGGTGAGAGACAATATGCATAATTTAAAATACAACAAATTCCATTTACACCTAGGGATTTCCCAGAGATTGTAGAGGCTGCAGATAATCAAAACACGACTTGCGAGGCCAAAGAATAACAAAGACCAGACTAGACACACTCAGTGTGCCTTTCCAACTTCAATGATTGTGTGATGTTAAGAGACTGGGATATGGGTCTTGGGAGAGTGCTGTTTGAAAGTATACTGAGTCTAGATTTGGCTGGTAAAGCAGCAGAATAGAAGAGGAAAAAGAAGAAAAGAGTGGGAAAATAGACTACATAATGAAAGATACTTGGATTTGGATAAATTTTCAGAGCCATTCTAAGAGGTGATTCAAATAAAGTGACACTGCTATGAAAACTGAGCATGATTACTCTTGGTGAGGATCTCATACCCCAAAAGACATGCAATCTCTGGTTTTGTTTCGGGGAACATCAAAGACAGGGTTGTTGCATGAGAGGGGCAGAGCTGGAAAACAAGAATGACCACATGGACAGAAGGAGATAAATTTAGAGATGAGAGTAGAGGCAAGGCTATGACATAGGACTAAGGTCTATATGTTAGACCGGATTGGAGAGAAATTCTGTTCAAGGTCCATCAGGAAACAAGGCTGGTGACTCCAGGGACCAGAGACAGGTACACTTAACAACATAGCTGGGGGAATCGAATACAGCTCAGACATGAACTAAAATGGACCAATATGCAGAGGAGGTGTGCATTGACACTCCAGATGAGAGTGTGCAGGGGGTTAAGGATCATTTCTGCACACAGAGCCCTGACATGTTGAGACTTTCCGGTTTTGATGCTCAGCTTTGAAGATCTTGTTTTCATTAAATATTGTGCTGATATCACAAATCTTTAAAAGAACAACCAAAACACAGTGATTCAATCATGCTGACATTTACCTTGATCAACACTATAATCCCTATGATTACTACTCTTTGTGTCACTGATAGCAGATTTTTGACACTGGTAGAGACAAGGGTCTCAGGCTTTACCCTTATGGATCAGTTCATCCACACCTGTTTACAGGTGTATGGCACGCAGTTACCTAATCAGAATAAAGACCTGTGAAGAATTAAAGCATATTCTCTGGAAAAAGAACAGTAATTTTCCCCACTATACTCTGTAATATCCATGGAATGTTCATGAGCTGAAACTCTTTTCAAAATTAATTTTGGTAAGTTTTTCACTAGGCCATGACCAAAGAAAAAGTAACTACTCTATTACTTAGTTCCAATATTGGCATAGTTAATAATGCACACGTTTCTTACCATCTTGTTGTCAGAACGTATGGGCATGATTCATATCCAGAATAAAAGCAAATCTTCTCTTCAGTCTTAGGCAAAAAATTGACACAGAGTACTTCATTCCCAACCTTTACACTGATAGGGAACTGACCCATAATAAAGGCTGTCATGCAAATTATTTTATAAGATTAGGTAATGTTAGCAACATCCCTTCTCAAATATTTCAATTTGAAGTATGGTTTGAAATCCTGAAGCTTCAATTATCCCATTTACTGAGCAGAAACACTTTGGGTGCAATAATAAAGTACAGTTTTGTTTATCCAGCAGTATAAGATTCTCAGTATTAATTCTAACACAGGAGTATTTTTCATTTCTTGGATGATAGTCATCTTATGCAAACACATTTGCTCCAACTGAATCCTTTTAGAAAAGTACTGAAAAAATTCAGGTCCGTGTCAATTATCAGCCATGTGTGTAGATACGAACTGAATTTGAAAGAATAAGTTAGAGAAAAAACACAGGGATTTTTGAGCTTTTTGCTCCTTTTTCTGCCATAAAAAGATAATACAATTAAAAGGGTCACAATGAAGAAGGCATAAGAGTAAGAGATGTCAAAATAGAGACAAAGGTAAATTGACACATTTCCGTATGTTCTTTTCTTATATTGTCTAGAAAACAGTTCCTTTTCTTTTAAAAGAAATCCTCCCCATACATCTATTGAAACAGATGATAGTGACTCCTAGAAGAATGAAGAGCTCAATCAGTTATGTGAAGATCTATTACAGTATCATATGTTTTTGAAAGATTAATTCAGTGTAGAATGAAATACTGAACAGCTCTATTTTGCCTCAGATGCATCTGAGATGAGAAACAGATGCTAAGAGTTTTATCCAATATAAAAAGCAGAGATTGATAACTCATTTCCTGACACCATTTAAATTAGCATTAATATTTATTATGCAAAAAGTGTAGTAACAAACTTTGGGTTTATAATCTATTTAAATTCAATTAAAGTGTCAGCTAATAACCATAATTAATTATTCTGCAAGCATGCATCCACTCAAAGGTCACATTCCTTCTGCCATTCTCTGGCATTTTGCACACTGAGATAAAATACTCCATGGCTCCATCTATTATGAATGTAGTACTATGTATGTATGAATGTTGTATAATATTTTCTTTCTTTAGGTCTGATTAGTTGAGAAGTTCATTATTCTAGTTCACTTATTTTATTTAAGTCAACAGATGATTGTACAGGTCAGGGAACAGGAAGATAGGAGCAGCTCAGACCATGGCTCTCCTCAGTAGATGCTTGAGAGCAGTTTAGCCACCAACATTGAATACTTTGTCTCCATACCTCCCAGCCTAAAACAGTATTCAACCTATGAACAGAAGAAACCCACAATGAATAACAAAAATGAAGGGAATTATGGTTAGTTTATGAGGAAAAAATTAGGCAATAAAATAGGACCCGTTCTTTGAAGGAACAAGATTCAAATGTGAGCCATCTCAGAAATATATCTAGAATTTTGACATTCTCATTCTCATAATAGACCATTGTGGAAGACTATTTAAAGAACATTTCTCTAAGGACTTGCATCTGTAAATAAGAAAAACAAGCAGAATTTTTGTTTTGAGGAGACTGTTCTATCCATGGATTGCAATTCTGACAGTGCAAGAAGAAACACATTCCGGACATACAAGGAGAGAGCTGTTCAGACACCAACCTAAGAACAGCAGAACTGGCAAAATTCCACCAAGGAATATTGAAAGGCAAAACTTGTCTCATATAGAACGACAACATGCAGACAACAGTTAAAGATAAATTGAATCATTTCATATGAACTCTCGACATTTTCTGGATAAGGGGTAAAGAGTTCTTTAAGTTTGAAGAGCTATGTTTTCCTAGAAATGCATTATTATTCACACAATGCATCCACACATAGGATTTAACTAGAAATAAGTATTGAATTTTTACATTGAATAAGGATAAATTTTGCACTTGCATGGGTGCTAGAACTATGAAACAGAGTTTAAGCCACCATATTATCTCATTAACTTTTAGTTTCTTATGCTACATTCTACGTGATGGTAGCTCAGAACTCAGCATGTGGCATGACTTTCCATCCTGTATGGGTCAGTCTTGTCATAACCACTCACCCAGAATGAAAGCACCCCACACCTGGACTGGCACTTCACACTGCCTTGTGTGTCTCAGTGATGACTCCGATCCTTGCTGCAAACAGTACGGTTGTGCCTGAAGGGAGGTACTACATTTTCCCAGGCAGGTACTAGATTTTCCCATAAAGCTACTGACTGCTATCAAAAAGCTTTTGTGCACCTCCTTTCATGGGGTCTAGGTCACTGGGTGACTTACAAATGAAACTTTGAATTCAAGGATGGGGAAAAATGCAGGAAGTTCACAGTAGCCTGCAAAGCAGAAAAGCTGCACCATTTTCTGATGTAGAAATAGAATACACTTTCCACTATTCTTGATGTCAGATCTCACCAGTAAAGGAAAGAATAAGCATGGCAAGTGCTAAAAGTCATAACTAAACATTTTGGCATCTCTGGTTTCATGAGATATTACCCAGTTTTGATACTCAGTTGCTTGTCTTGCTGCTTCATAGCTGGCTGTGGCTTAAAGACACATGAGACACAGTTGGTTGGGTTACCCTATCATTCAGCTGGACCTTTACAGTGTTCTCTTTAAATTAATTTGTTCAATTCATAAGGCTGGCTATATAAAAAAAAAGTGTACTATATAAATTCACTATTTCTATTAAAGCAAAAAAGCAATACTGTATATGAAAAGATTTTTTGCAGTTCCAACAGTGTAAATTATCTGAAAGCCATTAGGGAATTTCTATTTCAAGGTTATTGTACATAAAATGCATTATTAACTTACTAAATGTTATTGAAATTACAGTTAAAATAACGTGATTAAAAGACAGTGACTCTAAGCTCAAATTGTCCTTTCCATTATAAAGCATAGTTTTCTTTTTAACAGACTATAGAGGTGTTTAGTTTACTAGTTTAGTTTTACTAGGAAAAATTTTCTTTATAAAAAGATTTTACTTTTCTCTCAGCTGGAATTATTCAGTCATGGTAAAATCTTTAAAGCATTTAAGGAATAAGGAATAAATTTGAATCAAAGACATTAAAATATATTTCAGCATTTTTAATCTACTGATGGTAGAAGTTGATTAGTGGAAGATCATAGAATCACAGAATCATTTATGTTGGAAAATACGTCTAAGATCATTCAACCCAACATTAACCCAACAAGGCCAAGTCCACCACTAAACCTTGTCCCTCAGTGCCACATCTACACATCCTTCAAATACCTCCACCTGTGACTTCACAACTTCCTTGGGCAGCCTGTTCTAATGCCTTAGTCAAGAAATTTTTCACAATATCCAACCTAAATCTTCCCTGGCACATCTTGATGTCATTTCCTATTGTCCTGCCACTTGTTTTTTGGGAGAAGAGACCAACTCCCACCTCACGCAATCTCCTTTCAGGCAGTTGTTGAGAGTGATAAGGTCCTATGAGCATATCACCCACCAGAGGCATCCATAACACATATGGAAAGAAACAGACCAACAGAGATGTTGGATCTTGCAAAGCTCTAGCTGCATCCTTGTTGTAGAAGATGCTGACAAGCTTAATGCTTTCTTTTGTACCAGGGCTGAGCAAGTATCCCTCACACTGTATACTGACTGGCAGTATACATAAGCTGCATCCAAACACAGAACAAGAATCCTCACTTTGCACCAAAACTATTAGGGGCAACATCTTGCAAACACACTCTTTTTTGCCTTGTTTTTTTGAGAGAAGGGAATCTGACTGGTGACAAGAAAGATGTGTTACAGTTCCCTAGGTGGGCTCCTTCTCAGGATGGTCAAGGTGTCATTGCCGCAGAAAATATCTTGGCATAGACTCAATCTTGATTCTGTCTAGAAGAGGATGCAAAGGGTGTTCAGAAGTCACAGTTTCTAGATTTGGGCACTCTGGCAGCTTTTAGACTTCAGGAAATTAACAGACCTCACGAGAACTCGGTCTTGTTTCTTTCTATATAATCAAATCTTCAAAATCCCCTAACTTCGTTTTTCACTTTACTATCTCCTGGAAAACTTTTGCAAAACCTCAACTGCTTGCAGAAGATCAGGTTTTTCAAAGGATGTAAATACCATTTCTCTACTGACATATGACCTGAATGTCACTGTTGTATTCATTCTTGTTTGTGTTTATATTGGGGTAGACAGAACCAAACACAGACCTGTTTCCTGTGCCACATAAAACAAAGCAGTGTCTGACTCAATGATCTTACATTTGCAAGTGTGACTGTGGAAGACATACATGTTAAGACATAAAATTGAAAAGGGAAAGCCTGGAATTTCTTGTATATACTTGAATAATCCAAGTAATACAATTTCAGTGATCTATGAAGTATCAATTCACAAGGGCTTTGAAACAAATCAAGTTCTTTAAGGTCACCTGGGAAAACCCACTACATTTTACCCTGTTCCCTGCACTAAAACATGAAATTATGGAATGAATTATTTACAGCTTCAGAGGTCTCCATCTGTTCTTCTTTTGCAATATTGTATGTACACTTCTTTATACCTCACTTGATCTGGTATCTATCTTTTATTCTTAATAATTGACTTCCAGCTTCATAATCTGTTAATAAGTAGCCAATTCCCAAATTGATGTCTATCAGAGCTCTTCAATGTTCCTTGTGTATATAAACCACTGGCTAACCATAGAGATGTTACAACCAGTAAGTAAAGTTGTAAATTTCTACACAGCTTTGAAATCATTAGTCTTATTCATAACGTTGCAACAGCTGTTAGGTATCTGAAACTAGAGAGTTGGTGATAATTGTTTAATACACTAGTCAAGACCATGTTTTTTAAAATCAAAACTGTATTGAAAACCATTTCAAAATATATACATATTTTTATATTAAAATTTGGAAAGAAATATAGAATCTCTTTTTGTTGGTTTTGGTATTACTAATATTTAATTAGATATGCACAATTTTCAAGGGTAATCTCTTATCTTTTCATCTGCTCTAATTTTCCCACTCATTCCTGACTGTTAAACAGGCCATATGCAACATTTGATCAAAGGAAAAACTAATCATTCTTTCAAGAACAGTACATACTATACATTCATTGAGTTTATCTACTTAAGTCAAAGGTGTTCACAAATGACAGAATGGAAAGCAACCAAAAGACTCTTCATCAAAAAATTAGCAACAAGAAATGACAGATTTCAGGCTTTAAGTGGAAAAACATCTTTCAATTTCTTGATGTTTTTAAGATATCAGATGTGGAAAGTCATGTCTCTTGTTCCTTTTACCCTGATCCTAGACAAACATGCCAAAAGCCTGAGTTTGGGTAAATGTTCAAGCCATTGTACTTTACCTGAACATGTTTATTCAAGGAGCAATGAGCAACGCTAATGCTGTAGTGGTCTCATGGGTCAGCAGGCCAGCCTTTGCTACTGCTGGCTTTCATTGTCATCCAATGGACAGCAATACCATCAAGGAAAAAGGAACTTACATTCTTGGTTTTGTTAGGATATCTTTTAGTGGTTATGTTGCATGTTGTGTTTCACTGCAGTGACTGCTGGGTCTTGCACTGGGTGATGTGTATTTCACAAAATGCTGGTTCCCAGCACTGCTGCTTGAACTGGGCAGTTTTCAACCATATGTTTATTTACTCCGGGGTTGTCTCTATGCCTTGGTATGCAATTTAAACTATACCATCTTCTTTTCAGATTCTTGTTCAAGATTAGCTGTTTTAACTGACTCTGAAAAATATCTCTGTGTCTTGGCATTATCCAGAGTCTGCATGGACCAAATCAGACTAAACAGTCAGTGCTCTCACTGATATTAAATGTGGAGTTTTGTTTGGGGTTTTTTAATATTTGCATACCAAACCAATTTACTTTCCGTTTATTGCTTTACACTTTTCACAGTGTGGTAGGGAAAAGGACATAGAAAAATTGTAAATCCTTCAACCATTTAGCCCTTCAACCATTTTGCCCAATACCACAAATTCCAGGCTGAAAACTTCAGAAATTTTGGGATAGGTAGGTTCAGAGTTGCAACCTCTTGGACTGAAGTGGATGAGCCAGCCCTTCAGATTCAGGTAAATTATTTTTATAATAGAGGCTTTTCAGGCATTATTTCATTATCATACTTGACTTTTTGCTTTTAAGTATGTTGATACATGCTTTTCTCAATGGATATTTGGAAATGAAAGGCACACTTTCCAGTGGTTTTTTCCCCCTGTGATCTCTCTTTCTGGGTAAATCTTGAGTCTTACAAAGTCATGTTGTGTATGTTACCATTGTGTGTTACAATATCAAGAGATTTGCTCAAAAATTTTGGCAACATGAGAGAAGGATAAGCTTTAATACTTCCCTCTCCATTGTTAAGCATATGTTGACACAATTATTCCTTCATATTGTTGAATGAAGATATTTTTTTACTATGTGACGGATCATATTCCTTCACATCTAGTCCAAATTGAACTGAAATATTGTTAATACTGCAAGGCTGAATTTATCTCTATGTGAAATGTCTTCCATACCTTAAAGAGGATATTCTATTAATTTTGGATTTTACATCTTATGGATACCTCTCAATTTCTTTGTTCTATCAGCTACTTTTAGGAAATTTAGGCTGATGAAATTACCTCTTCTAATTTTATGTAAGAGTCCAATCTGCCAGAGAGGTACAGTCTATTTGTCTAATTTTTTTACCATAATTAACATAATTAATTGATTTTTTTTTCTTTAGTTCTACACAAAAAATGGGACCATACGGAGGTTATTTAAATTTCTGACATTCATAAAGGTCAGTGTTACAAGTAGCTCCAGTGCCAAGTTTTGTCTTTAGTGAATGACCATGTGGAACTGCATGGGGTGCCCCAAAGAAAGCCAGCAAGCAACTGGATGGGGATTTTGCAGTTAGCCAACGCAAATCCACCACAAGAACCGAGAAAGATTTATACATAACAACAGCCTTGAAACTGGCACTTATCACTACAGCTACTCACTAGGAAAAAATATTTGCACATGCATATAGCCACTGGATTCTTTTTAATTGATGCTACATTGCTACAAACCAGATATCACCATGTCACAGAGAAACAGACAAGCCATCGCATCCTCCATCATCAGTGACCTAAATTACAGGTATCATGTGTATCTTTATGGACAACTATACCTTTATACAGATTTTACCAAAAATCTGGTGAACAGAGTAAAAATATTCTTCATTCCTCATGGGGGTGTTTTTTTGCTGTAGTTGAATACAGTTACTTTCCCAATGAATATCAAAAAATGTCAAAAAAATCTTCACTACTTTCAATTTTAATTAATATACTGATTAAAAGACCTCCCTGTCTGTAGACACCATTCATTTGGAAAGAACAAATGAAAACAGCTTTAATAGGACAGATTTAGATAACACACTCATAACAATTGTGAAGTCAGCTCAAGCTGCTTTGAAAGAGACAGTCACTGTCTCAGTCATGATACAATGAGAAAAAAGATTCTTAAAAAACACTAGGAAAAAGAAAATAATATCTCTGATATATTTATAAATATTGTCTAGTTATAGGCTATTTTAGAACAAGCAGTTAAAATTTTTGTCCCCTGTGTATATACAGTTATTTCAAATGATTTTAGAAAATGGACAAAATATGAAAATAACAAATCAAAATACAAAAAAAAAGAAAAGTGAAGAGTGGATAAAAGTTTCTAATTTGAGGATAGGGGTTTGCTGACCAGTCTTCAAAAAGTAAATTAATTTCAACATCATCTTGCTAGTTAGTTATTAATAAAATGTAATTTTTTTTCAATAATTACTATATCTAGGAAGTCTGGATCCAAAGATACGACCTTTTAGTTACTGTAAATGAGTCAACATCAGGCAGTGACTTGAACATGACAGTCATTTAGTCTTTGAAAAATGGATTTGGATATTAGCAGAGATTTCACAGAGCTAATTAAAAAATCAATACAAAGCTCATAGATTGGAGTGAACCTGAATGGTGGATAAATACAAAAAAATTATGATCCTCCTTACATACAGTAACAGAAGAAGCTAATTTAACCGAGTAAATAATTTACTCATCTTCAGTCTTAAACAGTCTTGGTAAAATGACATTATTTTCAACTCTACAAATTTTAAAATGACTAGGTTATTGAAGTTATGTTTCTATTCCCATTATAACTGTAATAACCTTCTCTTACACTCAGCAGTTTTATCTGGCCCAATTACTGCTACAGTCTGTAAATACAGCCCTTACATTTTGCCATCAAAAATGACACTGAAACCTGCATGGTTAAAAATTTTATGCACTGTAACTTTACTGAAATGAAACTGTAATGTTACCATAAATCTTCAGTATTAAGTACGAAAATGCACACCCATATTATTTACTGATGCTTTTCATATATTTTTGTCTAAAATGTACAAGGAACAGAAATCTGTGAAGTAGTAATTTTACACCTGAGTTTTTTGCAAAGAGAAAATCGTGCAAAATAGATTATCTGTCTGCAATCATAATTGCTACCTAAATAGATTATTCAATTGCTAATTAAAGGTACTGAAACCTGGGAATTGTAAAGCATTAGTGGTTCTGCAAAAATTACTATTCCTATTAGAAATTGTCATTCAAACTCAGGAATGGGAAGACTCCGAGCATGCATTGTGAATGACTTTTATGAGACCGGACTTAATGGGAAGATATGCACATTGGAAATTATGAAAACTTAAAAGACTATGAGAAAACTAAAAAATCCTTGAAAATTCAGTACCTAGTGAGACCTAAGCCCAAAATATATAGCATAACTAAAATATAATAAATATTTGATAACATTTTTTACTTTAGCGGGACTGTAAAATATATCTTCTCCTAGGATATCACGGTGTGCTTTTGGAGACAGAAGTTCAGGCAGTGCATTTTTCTGGTGGAGTATATTAGTTTACAAAAAATGCTTTTTACATCTATTTTTCACTATTGAGCAATACAAGATGGGTGATTTGTGTTTATGGCACTGGATGCAGCACTCCCGCTGAAATCTCACTAAAGGAGAGCAGAGGGGCAGAATCCCCTCCCTCTACTGCTGCCCACGCTGCTTTGGATGCAGCCTAAGACATGTTTGGTTTCTGGACTGTGAGTGCACATGGCTGGGTCATGTCCAGCCTCTCACCCACAGCACCCCCAAGCCCTCCTGGGCAGGGCTGCTCTGACCTGTTCATCCCCAGCCTGGATTGATACCAGGGGTTGCTCTGACCCAGGAGCAGCACCTCGCACTTGGTCTTATTAAATGTCATGAGATTCCCATGTGTCCACTTTTGGAGCTTGCCTGAGTCCCGCTGGATGCCATCCCATCCCTCAGGTGTGTCAACTGCACCAGTCAGCTTGGTATCATCTGCAAATTTGCCGAGGGGGCAGTCAATTCCTTTTTCTATGTCATTGGTGAAGCGTTAGGGGTTGGGGGGGTGGTTTTACTCTTTCCCTTGGTGGAGGTTGAGAATTTTTCCCATTATCATGTTAAGAAAGCTATCTTTAATTGTTCAAGAAAAGAGGAATGGGTAGGGGGCTGTCTAGATGGCTTGATTGCTGAAGGGGGAATGGTTTGAGGAGTTGGGATGGCTGATGGTTTGGTCGCTTTGTCCTCCCGGGGGGGACACTCGCTGGCCTGAATGCCGAGGAAAGAATTTTCTCTGTGGTTCAGATCTGCCCTGCACACCGGCACTGCTAAGCCTCCTGCTTCTGAAAACAGCACTGAGCATCAGAACCCAGGAACGGTAAGCAGAGTCTTCCTTCACCCTTCTCCCATCTAGGACACAGCTCTGCTGCCTTGCCTCCCTGCTCCCACCTCTTGCCACAGCTGTGAGAAACCTGCCCCGCTCTGCACCGAAACCGCGCCAAAAAAATGAGTGTCTGTGACTAGAAAAGGAACTAAAACTGAGTTTTGTTCTGTTTTGTTGCTTTGAAAATACACGCAGAATGCATGTTTGTCTTATAAATATATCAATAAAGAACTGTTTACTCCTAAACTCATACTTTTTGCCTGAGAGCCCCTTAATTTCCAAATTATAGTAAGAAAAAGAGGATTTTCACTCTCCATTTTAAGAAAAGCTCCTGCCTTTTTCTGGCATACCTGTCCCCTAAACCAAGACATGAAGATAATAAATACAACTGGTTCCCTAAACAGATCCCTGAGGACATCACTTGTAACTGATATCCATAGGACTCTGAGCCTATGACCACTACCCTCTGGATATGACCACTCAGTCACTTTTTTATTCGTCATACAGTTCACTCATCAAATCCTTCTCTTTCCAATATGGAGAAAAGGATATTGCAGGGGACTGTGTCAAAGGCCCTACAGAAGTCCATATAAATGACATCTGTAACCTTTCCCTTGTCTGCTGATGCCATCAGGGTGATCATCCAGCACTTGCCCTTGGTGAAGCTGTGCTGGTTGTCTCAAATCACCTCCATATACTTTAGTCTAAATTCTAGGAGTTCCATGATATTCCCAGGCACAGAAGTAAGGCTGAAAGGTCAGTGGTTCCCAAGGTCATCCTTTCTGTTAATAATGAAGATGTATACATTCATATGATCATATTCTGGGGCCCAAAGGAACAACTTTCTCTCCCCTGCTTGTTAACTGTTTGTCAACAGGTGCTTCAAGATGTGAGTTAATGCTATATTACAACAGTATATATGCTTTTTTATTCCTCTTTTTCAGGAGTACTTACAATATCAGTCCAGAAGCCTTACTTTCCTTTGAAAATAATCCACTTTTATGCCAGAGAGAAGTTTCAGAAAAAAAATTGATTAATTTATTGTGTTGATGGTCTAAAATCATTAAATAAGGAGTCTATGCCCCTTTTGTGCTTCTGGACTGTCTTTGTGTTCCTCAACACACAGATACAATTTTGAACTATCTTTTGCTACCTGTAGATTGTGTTTAAATTACTTTATTTCATTCTTGCATTTCAATTTCAGGAAAAATCTCATTTTTCAAAAATATAATGAGCTTACTTGGATAGAAAAGCGGCAAAAGAGGAAAATCAACAAATAGGAAATGTACCTATTTAGGATGCCTAAAATTGTGAATTAAGACCTTGATAAATTGTTTCACATACTATGCATCATGTGCATATTATCTACTGAAGTTGATCATCCTAAGAATTCAGCTCAGTGCTTCATTTTATTCTGGGGAGGAGTAAAGAGGCTTGTCTAAAAAAAGAAATTATGTAAGACAAGAGTGTTCTTAAAGTTTTGGAGGATTTGACTGGTCTTTTTGTTTCTTCATTGTTCTTGTACATTTGTCCTAATTTATAAAGGGTTTCAAATGGATAATAAAAACAGAATGAAAAACAGGAAAAAATATCGGAGAATTTAAAGCAATGCAAATGAGTATTTTTAAGAATTCAAAAGGACTTACAAATATTTACCTTAACTGTGAAAGTGACCTACTTTTTTTTTACAATTGAGTTTAAACAAGCAGTATTTATAGTTATCAACAACAAAAAAAGATATTATATATTATCATTATTATTACTTACCACCTTATCCAGATAGCCTTAAGGAAAAGTAGAAGAAAAAACTTGCCTGAACATCAACATGTTGAGCCAAATAAGAAGCATGGGATGTCAACCACTTGCAAATGGATGATGGTGTCCATCAAGTTTGCTAGAAGTCTTTTCAATCAGAGAAAAAATATCGAAGCTTTGTAATGATTGTAAATTGCATGGATTTCCCATTCTCATGAGCTAGCTCTGGCTTGGTTAGTAAATCCACAGCTCATGGAAAGGTTTCTTTATATAAATATCAATCTTTCTATCGGTGGTGCATGAAACCTACCTAGAAAGATAAGGTATTAAAATCCTCCATCAGCAGCCTTACAGCAATCAAAAAGGTTTCATCTCTTTCTTCTGTTGGTTGGTTTTTCTAAAGGCCAAATAGAACTTCGATGGATAATCATATCTCAGAGAAAATGTGGGCCATTAACCATGTCTCCATACATATGGATTTGTATGAGAAAATCTTGACATTTGCACTGGCAGGAATAGCACTGATTAAAGCATTTTTCTTTCATTCCTAATATTTGCTTGACCAAGAAAGGATTTTTAGAAGATTTTTAGAAACAGAGAATTCTCTCTCAAATTCCCTGTTATTAAGGTTCTTTGTTTCATAAATTCACTGTTTCTCAATTGTGCAACAGGGAAGAGAAATATTATCTTGTTAGCATATCTCTCTGTCTGATAAACAAGTACAATTTGATGTGTGCTAAAAGAAGTGTGACAGAAAATACATGTTGGTAAGCAGCCACGTACTCTTAAAATAAATGATTTCTTATGAAATAAAATTGAGGAAGTGAGGAAGTTAAATACAAACTGCAAAGTTTTAAATTTAATCTCAATAAAAAGATTCATTCATTCTCTCCTAGTATTTCACTCATTCTGTAGTTCAGAGCTGAAAGGTCAACACATTGCTCAGCATGTCACAGTTCTTTCTACAGAATAATTTACCACAACAGTAAAAATATAGCTCAAAGTATTTGAGGATAGTCACAATTATCTTGTTCCTGTGATTGCTCATGTTTGACCAAGCTAATTATTCCCTATTTATTTCCAGATTTACAGTAATTGCCAAAGTGTGTTTTTAGAATGATGGCTGCCAGAAGGGCAGAAGAAACAGCTCAGAGAATGCTAATAGGAGTTTTAAAAGGCAGCTTTAAAAAGGGGTGTGACATGTCATACCACAGTATCTGACTGATGCATCTTAAATAAGAGCAGGGGAGTAGGGCTGGTGGTTTGATTTTGTTATTTGACTTGAAACTGATGTCACTGCTTCCATCCATGGAATAACAAACCTTGTATGGCAGAGATCACAGTATTTATGATTCACCGGAAGAAGTAGGTGTTGCCCTAAAGTTCATTTCAATACTTCACTGGCATAGTATATCTTTATGTATAGCCAGATCTACAAGTTTTTTTAAAAAAGAAAGACTCATTTTCAATTAGATATATTTTTTTATGATCAGTAGGCACTTGATTTTAAAGAGCAACCAACTGATACCATTTCGTATAAATCCTTGAAAAAAATTGAGGATGGCACAGCTAAATCATGCAGAAAGTGACACAGAAATAAAATTGATAAAAGCTTTGGTGCTAAGACTAGTTTAATAGCTTATTTCTTCCCACTGTAAATTAGATACTATTCCATATTTCTTATTAGATCAGCTAAAGCTTATTGCAGTGTCTTTAATTTTTAATATCAGATTATCAACATTCATGAAGCAAAATGTTTGCAGTCAAAACTTCATCAAGCAATATTTTTTAAAGTAAGACCATAAATTTAAAAATCTACTAACTTCAAAGATATTACTCTTTCCTTAGACATCCAAGACAATAAAAAGGAGTTGAAGCTGAGAAGCACAATCTTTAAAACATATTGTTTGTTTTGTTCTTTAAACAGAGATACTGCAGAAAGCTGAAGCAACATAACTCTTCTAAACCTACATTCTCTGTTTCCTGGCAATACTGAGTCACTGGTGTGACTTAATAAAGAAGGAAATTTTTAGAATTTAATATTTTAATATTGTCACTAGTACAAATCTCCTAGTAATTGAGCTGATACTACTTCCTAAGCAAGAAGACTCTTACAAACAAATCCATAATATAAGTCAAAACATAATATGGGTCCAGCCATGACTGAGATTTGAAGTTGCAAAGGTGCACCATCTTAATGTGGTAATTTGCACTACGAATTCCCTGACCAATTCCAGCCCAAGCTTATGGGAGACAGATCCAGCGCCATCTGCAACCTGATACGGTTTAAATTCACTCTCTGAATATCCTCAAAGGCTGTTGGCCATTACGGGTGAAAGCACGGAAATTGATGATTTTTGTTAAAATATTCAAAAAGCACTAGACCAGAGAAAAGAATTGAGAACAGTAGAAAGCGTGACTTCAAAGATTAATGATTAAGCAGTAGGATCAAAAGAGTCATTGCTGTCAAGTACTGTTCAAAGGACTAGTAATGGTCTCCATTCAGTGACTTCATCTGAGAACTATGTTCAAATTTCCTGTTGAGGACCTTCTTTTTGTCACACTTTGACCACCCCGTTTCATTTAGCAGTGAGCCAAAGAGGAAATGAAGTGAAGGATGTGCTCTGAAGGCTCATCAATTGACTAGCAAAAGTGCTTTGGAAGTGCAGCCTTTGTGTTCACTACAGAGTAATATTCTTGTGATTAGTTGTTTGCTTCTATGTCCATTATAATGCTTAAAATTCTAATATTTTATCTATCAACATACCACTTAAGAACTTTTGCTTTACTTACCTCATTATCTGACAATTTTTGCAGTATTTCTAATTCTGCAGGATACACCTAAAATGAGAATCTACTGTTGCCAACATCTAATTTGTAGTGACTTCACTTTGTAGAAAGGTTATGAAATTTTATGGTTTTTAAACATTTAGTTAAGCATCAACACTCAACCTCCAAGCACTGTCTTATGGGCAATATGAATTACTTTCTTCTGACATATCAGTGATTTTATTCCATTTTCTTGGATATCATTAACACATTTAGGTGCTATAGCTAATAATGAAATCCTAAGACTGGGTATCACTGTGCCACTGGAAGTACTGATCAATCAGTATCTAGGCAGAGATGAAGCCAATTTACTTTAATATCATCAAAAATTATCTGTCTACACAAGATGTATGAGCAATTTAACAGCTTAAATACCTCCTCTATTGGATTAGTGTATTTTATCTGTTTTGTACAGAAGATGCAGTGCAGTAGTGTCTGAAAAATCAGGTATGGTATTTAGTGATATTTGGGGTACTCATCTAACAGAAATTCCAATTCTGATCTAATTAGTCATGGGAATAAGCTAAATGTGGGAATGATTTTCCATTTTTAATACACTGTATTCAGTGAAACAGTGACAGTAAGGGTAATGGGGTGGAACTGCTCATATTGCTGCTTTAAGGAGGATTCCTTTAATGTCATCCTTTTCAGCTAGACCATCCAAGTCTTGTTGATAACATTGTATTACTGTGACTTTATTTATTGTACAATCAAGAAAAACAAGTGCTTATATTTTTTAATAATTTCTTCCTTACAAAGAAAAATACTTGCTATGAATGTACATCACATTGAGACTATTCATCATGTAACAGCTACAAAATTTGCGGGTTTTTCTCCAGGCTGGGTTGATCTTGTACTGACATTGGTTTTGTAACTTGATGGAAAAACCCTTCAGGAGTCTTGCTCTTGCACACAGTGCTGGAAGACTTCTTTTCTACTAAGCTCTCCCTGTCAGCAGATCCTTCCAGGGTTGCACAGACTACTTATTCTCTCTGGGATTTGAAAAGAATGTCAAAAGGTATTCTTTTTAAAGCAGAGGCAGAATAAAGCAGTGCCCAAACAAGGACAATTTAAGCTAGCTTTCTAATTCTTGGAGAGAAAATTACATCAGAGAATTTTCACAATCATATGTACTTGGATTTAATGCTGGAGTTTGAAAAAACTGTAAACATCTCTTTGCAGTATTCATGTTGATTTACGATAGCACCTGGAGCACCGGTAATGATCCAAAAGACTGAAATCAAACAAATATTGTGATCATATTTAGAAAGAGAGAGAGACAGGCAAGAGAAATTATCTGATAGGAACATAATCAGCACAAGAAATGAAAGTACAAAATCTTGCACATGGGGATGAATAGCCTGATGCTGTATGCTGGGGGTATCAGCCTGAAAACAACTTTGGAGAAAAGACCCTGGGGTTTGTGGTGGACACCTAGTTGAATATGTCTGACCAGGAAATTGTTTGAGTTCCCATCCCTGGAGATCCTTCAAGTAGTTGAGGCACTGAGGGGCACAGTTTAGTAGTGGTGGACTTGGAAGTTCTGGGTTAATAGTTGGATTCAGTCATCTTAAGGGTTTTTCCAGCAAAAATCAATCTAAGAGCCCATGATGTGCACTTGCCACAGAGAATCCTGATGATATTCTAGGCTTCCTTAAGCGAAGCACTGCAAGCAGTTAGAAGGACGTGGTCCTTCCCCTTTCTTAAGCACTGGTGAGGCCATGTCTGATATACTGGGTCAAGTTCTGGGCCCCCAATGACTGTGACAGTGAGGACAGAATCTGTAACTACTCAGCCATGACAGTAGGCAGCTTAGAGATCTTATTATCTTGTACAAATGCCTCATGAGAGGGCAGAAGAAGATGAAGGCAGGCTCTTTGGACCAGATGACCTCCAGAGAACCCTGAAAACCTCAATAGTTCTGTACCTCTGAAACTGACAAGATTTTTCTAGGTCTTCCACCTTAACATTCATCTTAGGAAAAAAAGTACAATAATTTCACAATTACAAACCACACCTGATTATAAGCTGCACATCCGGGTAGCCCGGTAGACCACAGGATTTGTCCAAATATAAGCCATATCCGAATATAAACTGCATTTTTTTTTTTTTTTTTTAGCAAGGATCCATGTGTGCCAAAGTAACAAGTTAGTAACAGAATTGCACCAGCGTGGGGTTTGGTGTCAGGTGCTCAAGTTGCAAACAGTTTTCATAGACCAGCGAAGCCTTTAAAGGCAGCCCCAGGCGCCCTCCCCGGCCGGCTCTCACTTCTGGGTTGGCATTTCGTTGGGATTTGTCCATAAATAAGACGCACCTGATGATTAGCTGCACTACTGGGGTAGGCTGGATTCTTCAATGAAAAAGGCGCGGCTTATAATCGTGAAATTACTGTATATATAAAGGAAACACATTGTGATAGCTCATGTGTGTTTTAACTGTTCATTTCATCTTGCAATGTCCAATCCTCAAAGATGAACATGTCCAAATCATGTGGATTCTTGTGGAAGGAGATAGTGGATGGCTTTTTTCTCTTTAAGTCATCTAACTCTTCTAACAGGAAGATTTAAATATGGGACAGAAAAAGAAGAAGAATTCTTGGAGCTGATTTTCAGCATTTTTAGCAATGATCATAAAAGAAGTTACTGATACAGTTTACAGATTGCACAAAAATTGAGGGAATGGTAAATAAAGGTGAGAAAAAATCAGCAAGGCAAAACATTCTGAGTTTCAACAAAGGCAAATAAAAAGTAAAAAAAAAATTATAGAAAAATTTTGCCATGGATAGCTGGCAGAAAATACTGTCTCTGATGAAGTCTTGTTAAGAGTTATAAACTTTCATAAACTTAATTGTTACCTATAAAAAGTCTAATATGTTGTGTAAAAATGTTCATTGAGACATTCAAAGATAAAGACAGACTAACTAAATTAGACTGAGCCCTACCAATCCAACATTCCTACAAGCTGTCAGGAGTCCCAGTGGTAAAAAACTAGAGTCAAGTAGAAACAAACTAAACATAGTCAAATGAGTGAAAATCTTAATGACAGATTTTCCCATATTACATTATTATGGTTGTTAAGGGGTTGTGTTTTCTGGAAACAACATAGATTGACATCAGTTCCAGACAGCATTTACTTAGTTGACAGAGTTTTACAATGACCATGAAAATGATATCCAGCTTATTTTTAAGTACTTCCTCATTACTTATGGAGACTAATTATAACTACTCTAATACCATTAGAAAGGCTGCAAAATCCTTGGCTTCTTAATAATAAGAATAATAACTAATAAGAAGAAGTCTTTAATGAAATCCTTACTTAATATATCATATTTTGATATTATAAAGTTTTATTTATCTACACCTTTACTGAAGAGTATTCTAAAGATAAAAAAATTCCCAGTTGCTATGCAACTAAGCAAATTGAGCTCTGTGCATTTGAAATGTCAAATGTTACTTAAACCATTTAATATAAATGTTATATATCTATTTAATATTGTACATGTGTGGGTTAAACCTATACTGTGATTCTTATAGGTCAATTTATTTAATCAGAAGTACTACAGCATCTCCAAGTGCAGTGATTATCCCAAAGGAATAAGGCAATACTCTGATTCATAAACATGGAAATCTCAAATGGCAGCAGCTGTAGTCCCTTACGTCTGAAATTGTGACTGCAGCCAATGCTGAGCCCAGTCAAGGTTTCACAGCCAAAGACAAACGTTAGTACATGGTAGCTGGATAAGTAGCTGAAGAAATCAGACTTATTAAATCTCTGGCAAATATTTAGGGAAATATATTTTCCAGTTTTGTATAATGAGAAAAAGAATAATTTTCTTAATCATAGTACTTACATAAATGCAAAGAGAAAGAATCTTTTAATTAGTAAGAGCACTGCAGGAGCCTGTGACTGAAAACTGATGGTGGAAAAGTGCTAACCACAACAAACCTGCTCTATTGTAGCATGTATTTAACCATGAAACCAACTTTGGTTCTTTTTTTTTCAGAAGGGATGCTAGATCTCTTTTTTCTGTGGTGTTTAAATTGTGACAGAAATACAAATATACTGCTGTCTTAGACCTGAAATCAGACTACTTTGTCACAGCAGTCCATACTAGTTTTCCAGCCTGTGATCTATGCAGTGGCCAGCATGGAACACATGTGAGACAAGGTTCAGAATCCAAAGGAATTATACTTTCTGCTTATTTTCCTCCCCCAGCTCTTTGTGGGAAATAAATTATTGTCTAGCTTTGTCTTCACAACATAACACGCCTTTTAGGTCGCAAGATGGACTTGGACTTGGGTAGAAACCAGGTAAATTACATCACACAATCTTTCTGTGCCCCCATAGAAGACTTTGTGATGTTCCCAGAAAATTTGACTCAATTTTCTCCAAAATATCACCTAAATCACTTATGTGCATTATGGGGTCAGTCTTTTTTTTTTTTCTCTCACTCTCTTTTTTTTTTTTAACCTAATCTTCTATATTATACTTGCTAGAGTCTAACTTCAAGAAGAAGTGTCGAAGATCAATGCTTTTAGTCAAGAAAATTTATCTTTTTTAGATAAATAATAAATCCAGCAGAAAGGAACCTGGATCTGATGCAGAGAATGTACAGGAATTCATAGCAAGTACAGAGGAAGAGACAGAATAGAGCAGGACTACCCTCTTTCAAGACAATTTTCTGTTATATTTTCTTAGTCTTTACATCAAGACGCAACGACATTCCGAGGTATGATATTATCCAAAGCTAAGGGGAATTTTCAGTTGTCTTCCCAATTCTGATTTAGCACAAAGTAAGTAGATTTGTGTAGGAGGTTTATGGTGTTGCTATTTGTAATCATATTATTCATGTTCTGCCCACTGAAAGTCAGCAGTGATGTTCCTGTTCTTTGTTTAGGGCTGGGGAGATGCTATAGCAGGCTCAGGATTAGATTTTTGCTTTTGTTACATTTATTACATTTACTTTGCAAGGTCAGTTCGGGAAGGCTGTGGAAGGCTTGAACATTAGGCTTCAGCTTTGTAGAAAATATAGGAATATATAAACTAGCTATCTATGTCACAGCTGAATTTGCTGCCAGCATTTTGTGAATAACAGTGAATTTGCCTAAACAAATAATTTTGTATTATTAGTAATACAGTTTACTTCCTGCAGAGTATTTACATACTCAGTGTAAATAGTCACAGGCTATTTTCATAGCTATGACATAAAACATGTTAAAGACTTTAAAGAATAGATACCATTCCATTTTTCTTATAAATTTTAGACAAAATTGTCATGTTTTAACAGGAAATGTGCTTCCCTTATCTCTGCAGATAAATCCCCTTTACCTATTTAGTCCCATCAGAATTTGTAGTGTTCTGTAAAGAGCATGTATATTCAGTTGGTTAGGCACAGCTGTAAGTAACTCTGAGTAATACTGGATTGAAAATTTTTAAAAATCTAGTGAATTGAATCCAGGTGAATCCAAACAAAACAAGAACTAAAAGGGATAGTCTGACCTGGCACAAGCTGCACAAAGAAATAAAAAATGAAGAGAAATATTATTCAGCTTTTTGGTAGTCCGCAATACAGCTCAATATTTATCTTTTTTATTGGTGCAACCTTGTTGATTTCCCTACTGAAAAGTCAGATGCAAATAATGATATTTAGGTAGAGAAGCTTTTAGCACACTGTTGACAATTCCATTTGATGATGCTCCGCTTTACAGCTTTTATTTCAAGTGTAAATAGAAGGTGTATTTTCCACTGATTCTTGTCCTGTCTAATGTGAATATTTACTGAACATCAAAGCAATATTCCCTGAAGCTGTGGTCTCAAAGGACATGAACTCTCTAAAGTGTTGTGCTTAGGATGTCATTGGAGCTTCTGCAAACATTGCACTGAATCCTTCTCCTGCATCTGCAGATTTATGCCTTAATCCATTGCTGACTTAGTAATAATAATGAGACACAGTGATACGGCTGCAAATATAAAGCTAACATAACTTCCAGCTTGTTTTTCAGCTGACTTAGGGCATTTTTTTAAGCAGCTGATTCTCATAGTGAAAATGGAGTTCAGCAGTGACCTGGACACAGGAGTTGAGTGCACATAAAAGTAAGTTTCCCAACAATACTAACTTAGGAGCAGTTTTGATTCCCCCAAGGATAGAGAGGCTGTACAGAGACATCTTGATAGAGTACAGAGATATCACCAACTGTACGAAATTTAACAAGGACAAGTGCTGGATTCTGCATCTGCAGCTGGCATGTACATATGGACTGGGAGCACAGCCCTGAAAAAAGGGACGTGGGCGCTTGAGTAGATTTTTAGCTCAGTATGAGTCAACAGTTTGTGCTGGCAACCAAAAGAGCCAGGCACATCCTGGAGTGCATTAAGCACAGTATAGCTGATAGTTAGCACATGGGATTGTCCCACTACACTGGGGACTCAAGCCGCCTCAGCTGGACTAATGTGTGCAGTTTGGGGCTTCCCAATATAAGGAGGACATTCACTAGAATGATGTGTCCAAAGGAAGGCAATAAAGATGGCAAAAGGAACAGAGGGCATAAATTACAAAGAGTGACTAAGGATACTGGGCTTGTTCAGCCTGGAGAGGAGGAGGCTGGGGCGTGCCCTCGTTGCTTTCAGAGCTTCCTCACTAAGGGAAGCAGAGAGGGAGGTGCTGAACTCTTCTTTCTGGTAACCACAAGGGAATGGCCTAAAGTTCCATTAGACAAAATTCAGAGGAGCTATTAGGAAAAAAAATTCACTTGGAAGGTGGTTGGGCACTGGAACAAGTTCACCAGGGAAGAGGTCACAATCCTAAGCCTTCCAGCATTCAAGAGGCACCCAAACAGTGCTTTAAGATACATGGTTTAACTTACAGGTTATCCTATATGGAGACAGGATTTGGAATCCTGTTTGCACCCAAAAGTTGTTTATCTTTTAAACTAAGGTAAGTCTTTCTACTTATTCTTGACTCATTTATTTAGTTCTAATTTAGCACAAGCAAGTTCTTATCCTATGCATAGATTATTTACATGACTGAAAAATGGATTAACATGTTTTTCTCATTCTGGTTTTGTGCTGACGCAACATTCTTGCACTTGAAAAGGTTTGACTACTTTTCTCATTGTATACAAAGGTCTTATTTGAGATAGTAATGAGGCTTTTGCAGCAGCAGGACTGTTTGGTTATAGTAAAACAAGTCCCAAACCCATAAATTTTGAGGGATCTCTGCTGTGTGGCTATAAGCAGAGTCCGGTGTTATTCAGAACCTTAAACAGTAGTATTAAGAATACACGTCTAAAACAGTTGTTTATACAAGCCAAGCTACTTTGTATTTCCTTTTTCTTGCATAGCACAGCACATTGTAATGACACAGAGTATGAATATTATTCTACTTCTTTTTCTGCACCAAACCTTATGCAGAAGCCTTAGATAGTGTGTCCTCTCTCAAAGTGGTCAGTAGTTGTTCCAAGATTAGCCAATGTCTGTGCATTGAGGAAAATCTTTGCTAGACTCCCTGTAAATGAAAGGGAAGGAATTCCTCAGGATTTAAATATTTTCTACATCTTGATAGGTCTAGTTACTTTGTTAAGCCATAAAATCGTTGTGTTGGTCGTATAAGCATAGTCAGTGCTTTTTAGCTGTACCCAAAGCAACACCAGTCATGTTATATGAAGTCCAGTGCCCACACTACAGCCAGGTCCTAAATGATCATGGCCACATTGCAAATTTGCATTAATGTGCAGACCAGAACCAGAACTGCCTGGGTGCTAAACATGGCACACTTCCCTCAGTTTATTACCCTTTTTTACCAATGTAGTAAGTACAAATTCACAATATTACAGATTTTGTGGAGAGATTTTGTCCTGTTAACAAAATAAACCAGCCTGAACTTCACCATTTACCTTACTGAAAATAAGGCTATACCTACATGTCCACTTTTATACCTTTGGTACATCACTGATTTCTCTGTTTGTTTGCATTGCCTTTTACTGTTGTTTTAAAATTCTTTCAAGAGCATATTCACTTCAGCTTTATAAAGAACATTTGCCTGAGTATTTACTAAACATTGAGCTCTACACTATGATTACAAACCTGATTTCATATAATTTAATGTCACTTGAAAAGAGTAATGTGACTGAGTAATAGCTCTCCTGCTTACAGTCATGCAGATCTGCAAGGTCTCCTTCACTTGTGACCTTTTTCTTCAAATGCATCAATTTCCTAGACTTAATACTAAAAGTCTGGTCATAAAGTGCTGTGAAAGAATTTTCCTCTGGAGCTATTTGGAGATTTTTTTCCAATTAACTTACAAAATGACTGATGCTATATACTCCATCTCCTCTTCTGTAACACCACAATGTCAGAGAAAGGCTTGCAATAGTCACATAGGATTTTTTTGTTCTAGTATTTTTTTATGTTTCTTTTAATTATGATGTAAGAAGATTCCAGTGTCTGCAAGACGTGACAGTAGAAAAACAACATCAAACAGCAAAGAAAAAGCAATATAATTTTTTTTTTTCATTGCAGACACCTAAGTTACAGATATTAGCTTAGCTTCCCAAGCAATTGCAGTCTATAACTGCAGGTACAAATTTGGCTCCAGTGCTTTTTGAACTGATTCAAGATATTAAAACAGATGTCTTCCTACAGATGTTGTAGAGATAAGTCGAAGAGAAAATTCTTATCCTATGAAAGCCTGTCTCAGTTATAACAGACATCAGAGGTCAACTACAGGAGACTTTAATGGTCAACAAGCCTTCATTTATGTGGTCATATCTACAATTAGTTGTTTAAGTGTATTAGTTTGCCTAAAAAACCTCTGAAAAATATAGAAAAAAAATAGTAGAATACTCTTTAGAAAACAAACACTGATTCCTTCCTGAAAAATCAAGAATGGAGAGGTATGTGGTTAGTAATTAAAATGTGTCTTTGTTATAAAATGTAATAATATTTGCATATTTCAGTATGGTTTGCTTTTCAGATTTACAGCTAATTTGTGTTAAGTCCTTCACATAAAATAGGCTTCATAGGATAGACAAGACATTAAATAACAAAGAAAGCACTTCTTGGATTTATTTTTAGTTTAAAAAAAGGCCTTGAAAAATTTAGGAGTATTTCTGCAGTTGTTGCTTAAGTATTTATTGTAGGCAATCTATGCCTTATTTCACCTTTACTTTGCTTTTTCTTACAATAAGATATTTTTATTGTGGCCATGTTTTTTTCTTCACATCCAGTCATTCTCACCTAGCCTGGCTCTTCTCTGGCTATTCTTCTTTGACAACACAAAATATCATCAGATAATAACTCTATTGCTAGCGACTTTCATTAGTTCTTTCCAGAGATGTTGAAGATGAAATCTCATATTTGTTTGCCAGTGGCACCAGTTGATATATTTTGAACAGGGTTTTAGACCTGCTTCAAAGGGAAGATGAGGAAAAAAGTGTGGTAGAAGTATTTCTCAAGGAGATCTACTAGGTCCCATCATGTGTCCTTGGCACACTTACTGAGACCTGGCCACCAGATCAAGCTCTCTCTCAGTAGTGAAAGCAAAATGTGGCTTCCTTGATGTGTGTCAAAGGTCTGCTACCAAAGCAATCTCTCCAGGAAAATTGGATACATTTTGGAAGGCTTGTATAAGCTTCTGTGGAAATCTGGCTGATGGAAAAGCAAAGAAGCATGGAATTGTGTCTGTGCATGACACTGCCTTATACCACTGGTGTGAACCTGGGAATAGTTAAGAGTTCAGTAAGACTTAAAGAAATTACAGCCAATATTTGACAGGCTGACACAGCACTCAGAACAATAATAAAACACCTAGGAACAGCATTCTTTTCCCATTATTTTTAAATAAAGTCTGCAAAGATGAAGTGTTAGGATATTTATAGGAACATATTCTATCAAAAATGGCACAAGGAAGGATTCTGTTATCCACTGGAGAGACTCATATTGTTACTGCACTCTTGTATCATTGAATGCAATGTGCCACACATTACAAAAACAAACTCATAAGAAATGGAAAAGAAAATTGGAAAAGCCTCTTGAAAGAAAGAACAACATTCAGTAACTACTCAGAGAATTAGTAAATCATATTCCTTCAATGATGACTCAAATTCACCTCTGTATGCTACATGGTTATAAGAATTCCAAGTTTCAGATAAGCACAAGAGGCCCATGCAAAAATGCAGAAAATCTAGAGAAAGTAAGGACGAATTCATAAGGAGTCTGTACTTCTCTGGAGACACAAAAAGAAGACTGGAGTGTATGGTACTGGACACTTTCAAAAACAGATATTCCTGTTGATTTTTTTCAGTGTGCTGAGGATGGAGAAATCAGAATTTAAATGAAATCATTTGCTAAAGGTAAAAATAAAACAATTCTGAAAATTACTTTAGTGAGAATATTTCTGAAATTTCCATGTGCTTCTAGCCAACAGTAAAGGTTACTTTGATTAAACACTAATTTCAGCTTATTATATATCTTTAGTCATTGCATCATTTAATACAGATCATTTAATTTCTTGTGAAATTATTTTGACATTATTTTTCTCAACATGTGTTGATAGAAGGTGCTATCCATCAGCCTGTCAACACGACATGACAGAGTAATTTCTGTCTGTCTGTAGTGAACTGAGCAGATCCTGACATGCTGGAAAGCAGTTTTTCAACTTAACACTCTGATTGAATTTAATATTAATAGCATTAGCATTCTGGCTATGCAAGGAAATATAATGACACAGGTTATTAAACTTCATGCTAGAGGGAAGAAACTAATTGTGTGTAGAATTCAGGAAAGAAGTTCCCTGTCCTACAGTCTATCATCTCACAATAGGTTGCTGCATTACCCAAGAGTTCATTTTCATTTAGAGTATCAACTTCAACCTCTCTCTCAAGGGACAATACCAGCTGAGTCTATGTTCTGCCCTCAACAGGAATTCTTATATTTTTGCAGGTGACCAGTTTTTTCTTAACAGTGACATTTAATATTAGACAACTGCATGTTGGATACCTACCTGTTATTAATCTTTGCCCCAGTCATTTACATGGGAAACATGTGTCCTAGGATCTCTTAATTTTGGTTGAGAATGCTGCATTATTTAATGACTTATACTCCAAAAATCTCATGCTGAGAAACTAAAAAGTGTCCCTAGTAAAGCAGAAGTATTAAATATTATACAAAGTATTTGAAATCACTTTTTCTCTGTTTATTGTGCCATTTATAGAGTTTAATTTCTGGTGGCATAAAGCATTGCTCCATAGATACTAATCAGAAACTTAAACATGCAAAGCTGGTCAACATATATTCAAAAAGCATGTAACAGTCAATTAATTTTCCTTTTACATGTAGAGACTGCTGCTAGGAAAATTCTACATTTTGATAGGGAAATGAAGTGACACAAAGGGCTATGTTTATAAAGAAACCTGTAAAAATACCTACCTATCTAACAAGAGTACTTGAAATCCAAAAACTCAGAAATTATTTGTGAAATAATTTCAGTTCAGTTTAATGTAACAGTGACACTCTCAGATGTTACTTGTCAGCTGGTTTATCTGCCAGAGGTTTGTGGGTGCCACAGAGATAAAAGGCACAGTGTGGGATCCAGTAGTGATCCCTGCAGGACCTCTCTTGTGACAGGCTGCCAGCCTGAGTGAAACCCATTGATTACCACTCTCTGAGCACGACCTGTTAGCACATTTCCTACCTATCTCACAGGCCCCCCATCCAATTTGTATCTCATCAGTTTGTCCATGAGACTGCTATGGGAAGCAATCTTGAATGCTTTTCTCAAATACAGGTAAACAACTTCCACTGTTCTTCCTGTGTTGACGGTGGATATTTTTTTGTTGTAGAGGATGATTAAGTTAGTCTGGCATGATTTAACTTTTGTGACACTCCTCACCTGTGTGTCTGAAAACTTCCCCTTCTTTCATTAGCTACCAATTGTATGTAGTAGAAAGGCACTTCATATTAGTCTCTAATTTGCTCAGGGTGCAGAAATCTCATTCTGAATGTTGTTATTTTCTTCTTGAGGTGACCTCTTGAGAATAACTTTCTGACTAGGAAACACAGGCAGTGAAAATGAGTGAGCCTGATGCCAAAAGGGATTCCTAGCTATAATGGCATTTTATAATTACTTTATTTCCAGCGCAATCAGTTTTATTTTCAGACTTTCTTTCACAGCTATCAACTATGTCTGGTGAAAAGTGGAAAGAGGATTCTACTAATTATGGCTTAATGGCTGAGCCAAAATTGTGTTGCACTTATCTCCCCGGCCTCTGCAAAGAAGAGAATGCTGCCTACGCTTTCTCTGCTGACAAATCCTTCAGGTTAGTGTATCCAGAAATAAAATAAAATGGATTGCTAATTAATAATTCTTACCAACCTCTGGGCCTTCAGTTTTGGGAGAGGAAGAGGTAAATTGTTTGCAAATAATTTTTAATTGCTTATTTTTTTATGTCTTTTAATTGCCCACTCCAGTCAATTAGAGTCAGCACAGGCTGGTTGAATTTATACTGAGCTCAGGGATCCATAACAAACTCTTGACAAACTGTGCTTGTTCTTGTGCTTGGTAGGTGATTGAGCAAAGACTTTAACTTACTGAATGTGTTAATAGTGAAAATAGCAGTTGAAGATCTTCAAGAATGGAGATTCCACAGCTTCTCTGGTTAATATCTGCCAGTGGCAAATCATTTTTATTGTTACAATTTTTTACCTTATCTGTATCCAAACATATGACCAACTTGCCAAGTAATTATTTGTATTGCATAATCATATCCAAACCCTAACTGGCATTAAAAGACGTGTAAGAAAATAAACATTTCCCTTCCCACTGAGCTATGAGAGAGAAGTAAAAAAGAAAAGAAAGACTACCTGAGGAACTAACTTCCTGATAAAGGTATTTGTATGGGGAAGCATCTGGTTGCTATTTAATTCCTTCTTCCTTAAAGAGATAGAGAATCCTATGCCCCTTTTTGACATGGCTAGCTAATTCTTGATTCTGGCTATGTTTGCCTTCAAATAAGAAAATCTGATCACAAATGAAAACTGTAAAGCTGTTGGCATAAAATTAAATGAACAGACAATATCCAAGTCATTTCTCCATCATTCCTGCAATTTGTCTTGTAACTCTGTAGGTGATTTGACATGGTGTTGCTTTCCATCATAAGTCACCTTCTGCATTAAGCCTTCTTTTATCCTGTTTGAGCAATACACTTGACTTCCCAGGTAATGCTCAGAATGTCATAAATTTGTCATACCGAACTTTCCCCAGACTGCTAACATATAGAAAAATTGCCAGAGGTTTGGATTATCTGTGGCTAGCCTGTTTTCTACCTCTGTGCCCCTTCTAGCATAGTGCTAAACCACCTGATTATTGAAGCAAATATTAAGCAACCAGTGATATGACCTTATCAAGGAAATATCATCTCAGGAACTTGGATCGAGCAGCAGCCACAATACTGATTCACTGTTCTAAGCATGTGCTTGGAGCCTCAAGGTTTGTTGCCATGTCATATGAAGTATTAAGCTGAACATAATCATGGGGAAATTCTGTTCATTTATTGCTGCATCCCAAGGGTGTGGATGCTGGCAGAATATCCCAATTTTATCTAGTACTGATGTAGTTCATTGGGTTTTTAACATGCTGTTCTCACAGGGACATTTACATCTGCTTAACTAGAAATTGACTGAAGCCACCTTCCCCAGTAACACTTTATTTTTTTTTCCTTACAGATTTTAAATTTGAAGAAGTGACAGATCTTCTTGACACCGTTGTATGGAATGGGAAAAATCCTCTAGAAAGTATTCAGCAGCTTGAGGAATATTAGCGAGGGCCCTTAAATCCTGCAAAATGGTTAGAGGAAGGTTCTGATCCTTAATAAAACTTTGACCTTTGTACTGAAATTGGTTCTTCTTTTATATTGTCTCCAACTTTATTTTCCTAAACACCTCAACCTACATAAGAGGATCTAAAAGACTCACCATGCCAACTGTGACCCATGTTGCAGGACGGGAAAGAAATGCAAAGCCCTATGGTTCAAAGGGACCTCACCTGTTATGTTTTCCCATAGTTTGCAGCATCAGGTGCAAGTGTGTTTTTCTTCCCCTTTCCTTCTTTCATCCTTGTGAAAAACCATCTCCTAACTATAGTCCCTGCTCTACAAAGCATCCATCCAGATCCTCAAAGAATGACAAATTTCCACAACACTATTTTTCAATAGCACTGACTTTAAACAGCGGCAAAAGGAAAACAACCATTACATTGTACAGTGGCTTCCGGGACAATGTGTTATCTGATTATTCCCCAAAAGGGAAGACATTGTGTCCATCATTTACATCTTTCTGGTGATCAGAGCCGTCTTTCACGGTTCTTCCAAGCCCCTGATGGTACCCTGGTACAGGATTAATTACAAGCTGTTTGAGCTGAGCATTGTTGATTGGAATTTGGTTTGTGCATTTCTACTGATATTGTCACTACTCAAAGTCCACTTCCCTTACTTGTTTTTATTATTTTTGTTACAATTAGGATCCTCTTCTCAAGTGTCAGAGCAGTCTTTTCTTTGGACCAGCCCCATCCTCCTTTGTCCCGACAAGCCACGAACACCACATGAGTGCTTTGTTAATAGACATCACAAATGGCTAGTTGCAATGCTGTTTATGTACAAAACAGGATATTCCAAAATCACTTTTTTTACGTGCATGAGACAAAAATTAGTTACTCAGGTTTTTTTAAATCCAAATCAACCTCTGCTTTGAAACTCTCTAGGAATCAAGCAAAAGAAACATGAAAAACAAATGTGAAGCTGAAGAATCACTGCCATTTTTTCATTATATTGCCCTGGAGTACCATTTAGCTCTGACATTTCCTCAGCTGTTTACTGGAGAGATACAGAAAATGTAACTTTCCCAATTTCTTTAACACAGTATTTGTACAGCCAAATTTTTCAATGACCATTTTCAACAAAATATTCACACAGAATAAATACCCGCAAGTTTGATGTGCCATTCTATTTAAAAATTCCTACCAATAGAAAGCACTATCATGTCCTTTTTATCTTTCTCTCTTTTGGTAACTTTATTTTTAGTTTTTGGTGAATGTCCCAGAATTACCCTGTAACTTGTCAGATATTCATAAAACACCTTCCCAGAGTTCAATTGCATTTTTCCCAGGCTTATGTGGACAGCTTTGCTTTGGGGAGTTTGCTTGTTAGTGGAATTGGCCATAGACATTCATATGTGTAAGTTTACAAGATCCATGACTTAATTCATGTAACACCAAGATTTGTTGTTACTGGTTGTGTAGGGATTGGAAAGCACTACCTCTAACTACAAGTGAAGTTTCCCAGAAGCTCCAGTGCTTAAATATAAGACACAATACAAGAAATTTAGAAACTATGAAACCAAAGGTAGAAACAGTGTTTGACATTGTCTTTTATTTTCTTCTACATATGATTTGCAATACTGTCATATGTAGAAGAAGATACAAGACAATGTCAATCTCTGTTCACAAAGCCTTTTTCCCTTAGGACACTTTCTTTCTCAGTACGCAAAGTAGAACTGCTGTATTGATTCTTTGTCTTTTTATTAAAAAGAAGTAAAGAAGTGTCTATTAGTAGAATCCTTGCCTATTTTGGTGCAGAAGCTAAAGGTTTGGAAACAAATGAGAGAGAAATTGATGGTGCATGAAAGAGGGTTAAAGTCAATGAGTATTGGCTGGAAAAGTCCTCTAATATTCTTGTACCGTACCAAGCTTATATTTTTTTGGACTGTTAATCTGAAATATTATTAACACCTGGGACCTATGTAGCCCATGTTGGTAGTCAAACATATAACACTAGTGGTCTTTCTTGCCCTTCTACACAGAGTGGGGATTATAGCATTTTCTTATCAACCTGTGGAAATGCATCATTTTTTAAGTATTCAGATCTCTCAATTCACTTATTTGTTCTCCATTCTAGCTTCAAATGAGCAAACTCCATCCAAAATTGAGTTTTCTCCATAATTATCATGTCAGCATTTCCTTAGCTGGGGAAATATTCTTGGAGTGGTCCCTCTCTAGCATTGAAGTCTTCCTTGTCCAACTCTGCAGAAAGTTTTTATGAACTGTTTAAATCTACATTCTCTATGTGCAACAAAATTACTCATGCAACAGGAATGGCAACCTCTTGACCAGGTAGATTTTCTGCCCAGGATTTCAGTCAACATTTAATAATAACAAAACAAAACAAAACAAAACAGAAGTCTAGGCTCAGCAAGAAATTCTCTTGAACTGTCAAAAATTCTTCACAGCAGTTCCTTTAACAATTGGTCAAATACTTAATTATTTTATGGTAGTATGTTCAATCATCTAGTTTCAAGTCAGTCATCTAGGGAAGCATTTCAACATCCTTGGAGTGTTAAGTGGAATGAAGTCCTTATCATTATCTTTAATTGTACCATGATGTTCTGGTTCCTTGTTATTTTCAGGATCCAATGTAAGCCTTATTTTAGTTAATATTTTCTCTAATTACTTCAGCAACACATGAGAGAACACATTCATAAAAATGTAGAGGAAGAGCAGCAAAACTCTACTTTTCAGTTCAGATGCTATATAAAATCTGCTGAAAACCAGTCCTCACCCTGCCCACTGATGAATTCTTTTAATACAGGTTCTTCTCTCTGGTCTGGCAGACTTAGAGGGTTGAGCACACTCTGAACAGGTCCACTCACTCCTAAAGAAATCTTTTTTCCTTGTCACCTCATTTTAGGCTTCTCTGCCTACATATGGCTTCTCTGCCTCTCTCAGAGCCTTCCAGCTTGCAGATTCCATTGAGTTCTAGCTGTCTGCACTGTTGTATTGCACTGTTATGTAATAAAATGGTTCGTTCTGTTTTCCACGCTGCACCACTCCCCTGCCTTCTCCACCCTGGAACTTCTTTTACCCACATTGCTCCAGTGACACTCAGGAGACATCTAGAATCCACGCTTTCCCTAGAAGTCTGTGCCTAGCAAGATGTAATATTCAAGATAAAGGAAATAAAGGGCCCGCTAGCAGAATCCTGCCAGATTTTCTCATTTTAACCGCCTTAACTTAAAACTTAAACTACATTGAAGAATTGTCTGAGGCAAATGGCCTTTCAGTCCTCCTGCCTGTTTTCTAGGGCAGTTGTTGCCTTGACCATTAGTGCCTAAAGCATTATTCCAGGGGCCCAGAACAAGAACAGAGACTGCAGTTGGGAGGCAAAACCCAGAGGTCAGTCACAGAGCACCAGCAGGGAGGCACTGGGACGGTAGGGACTTCACTCTGCTCTTCCCCCTCCTTCTACTCAAAGGTCTTAGTTGAAGCTGTGTCCAGTTTTGACCGGCTCTGTGTTCTGCTTGAGTTAATGTAAATTGCCTTCTCTCTCTAGTCTGAAGTTTGAAGGAATTAGGATTTCTTTAAAAAATATAAGCTATCAGGAGAGAGAGAGTCACACCATAAAGGTGGGACTGGAAAAATGAACTCAATCTAAAAAAGATTTGTTAGCAGGGTGGTGGGAAAAGCTCTTCTACTGTAGGATGGTAGTGGACTGAAACAGAAAACCTAGGACAAAACAGAATGGTTTTTCCTATTTGAGATATACCAACGTCTGTCAGGAATGATCTTCTCCTTCCTCAGTGCATGGGGTTAGAGTCTAGATGATGTCTTGGAAAAGGTCATTTCCATATCTTCATTTCTGTGGCTTCTATTAATGAAGCTGCATGAAATGAACCCTGAAAAATAAATTTAATTAATTTAGTGGAGCTCCAGCTGGATATCCATACACCTCAGCACATGCTGTTTCCAGCAGATAAAGAGTAAAAATGAGATGTGGAATAAACTCTCCTTGATATAGAACATTTTTAACTTTCCTTCACCTACTGCTTATACCAATTATCATTTCCAAAAAGAGTTGAAAATGGTTGTAACAGCATTTATCTAACCCAGAGATGGGGTATTAAGCCTATATCATAGGCAATTACTGTTACAGCATTTTGCAGTAGCATAGACAACCACCAATGGAAGATAACAAAATCCCAATAGGAATCTTTCCTAATAGGAGCCAATAACAACTTTTTTTTTTCATTTCAAATTCATTTAGGCATTCATAGGTTCATTTATGGTCTTGTAGCTGTTGCTTAACCTTGAGCAATCTTGGCAACATGCTTTTTTATTTAATGAGTGTGTATGGAAGACTGAAGGCTAATGAGGTATAAATATGATTTATCCACTTTAAAAATGCTTAGTGTGAACTATTCTTCTTGTGATGTATCAGCCTTATCTGGTTTGGTGGCACTAAAAAGGTTAACAGCTGTTGCATACCTGAGTCACATAAAACATAATTACAACATCAGTGCAATTAACCCATTAGTCTGTAAAACTAATACATAAAGATGTTACTCTGAAAGAAATAAATAGCCCTGAAAATGGTTCCACCATTACTTCAGTTAATGGCTTTTTAGAATACAGCTCCTTATAAGGAGGTATGGATACTGTAAGAACTTTCATTTAATACACCAGTACAGAGGAATTCATGTTGAAATCCATTTTTCTAGGCAAGTTTCTTACAAAGTATGTACAGCATGTTACTGTTAGAGGTGCTTTGTTCATAGTGGTTCATGGGCCACAACTTCATTGCCCATATGGGGCAATTCCCAGATGATGCAAACTGTTGTAATATTGGTGGCTCTGCCAGAATAATGGCAACATGCAAGGACCCTGTCCCCATAGGTTTGGTTGCTTTGTAATTCCCAGTAACTGCCAGCACACATACAGTCTGCAGAATTAAGGCATTTGGGGTCAAGTCTCCAAGATATAGCATAATATAATATAACATGACATGACATGACATGACATGACATGACATGACATGACATGACATGACATAGCAAACAAACAACATATAGTACCTGACTCTCCATACTCTTCCATTATCAAGAGATAATTTCAAAGAAGCCAGGTAATGAAAACAGCAGCTGGTTGCATCAAGCACAGACAAAAAACTGGGGTCCTGTGTTCTAAATGCTGACATCCTAAACCGTCTTCCAACTAACAGAGAAGCTCCCATGGGGGCAGAGACACCCACTTTCCTTACAGTCAAAGCTGCATGGATTATGTCACCATGCCTGTATTACCTGGACTAGAATACAAGTTTTCACTTTTTTCCCTAATCTCTAGTAAGCAGGCTTACTGCTCACTGTTCTATGATTATGAGACCCCAAGCATTCTACCCTGTACTTAGAAAAGTAGATGTTGCCATAAAATTCTCACTCTCTATGTGCAGTTATTAACATCTGTGCATGTTTATCTTTTAGAAGGACTGACACAGAGCACTTTAATCCGGAAACTGCAAATAAACTGTCAGTTATGTTACTAAACCTATCAAAAATCCTTACTATCGCATGTCATAATTCTAAGAGTCATAGCAAATTTCCTGAGTAGAACTGAGCATAGTGATAACAACCAATGAATGAATAGAACAAGAATATAGGGCATTATGGGCATTATCAAATTAAAATGTGAAAATATCTACTACACCTGCATGAGTTTTGCTTATATCTCATGGTGACAGGTTATCTTCTTTTCCCATGCTTGCTACATGTTTGTTTCAGAAATATTTCACACTATACTTGAACCTATAATTAACCTTTTTCAATATGAACTACCCCAAATTGACCAATTATTTCAACAATATCATGTTAGATACTCTCAAAATTTCATAATACCTTGGAAAAGTTTTGTTAAAGGACCTTGCATTATTTTCTTTTTAACAGAAAAAAAAAAATCTTTCTTTTTGTGAGAACTTCTCATTTTTGGACAATTCATTTAATTGACTGTAATTCCCATTACACCTAGAGAAAAAGAGTCCTGGGAGCCACCCAGCTGTCAGCCCGTCCGCTCTGCCTGAGAAGGTCATGGAACAGGTCCTCCCAGAACTTTTGCTAAGGCACAGGGAGGTGATTTGAGACAGCCAACATGGCTTCAATCAAGGGCAAGCCCTGACTGACCAACCTGGTGGCCTTCTATGATGGAGTGACTACATCAGTGACAAGGGCAGAGTCTCAGATGGCATTTATCTGAACTTCTGTAAAGCATTTGTTACAGTCCCCACATCATCCTTCTCTCCAAATTGGAGAGTGATAGATTTGATGGATGGACTGTTCAGTGCACAAGGATTTAGTTGGATGGTTTGATCCAGAGAATAGAGGCCAACAGCTCAATGTCCAGAGGGTTGTCAGTGACAAATGGTGTCCTTCAGAGGACCATATGGGGACTAGCCCTGCTTAATCTTCATCAATCTCATATTCAGTGAGATGGAGTGCACCCTCAGCTAGACCAAGTGACACCAATCTGACACACCTGATGGAAGAGATGCCATCCAGAAGGATCTGGACAAACTTAAGGGCTGGGCCCATGCAACCCCCACGACCACCCCAAATCCTCTACCTAGGTTAGGACAATCCTAAGCACAAATATAGACTGAGTGGAGAATGGATTGAGGGCAGCCCTGTGGAGAAGGACTTGGTTGATGAGAAGCTCAGCATGAACTGATAGTGTGCATTTGCAGCCCAGAAAGACAGTTGCGTCCTGGGCTGCATCCAAAGCAGCATGGCCAGCAGGGACAGGGAGGGATCTGCTTTGCTCTGGTGAGAAACCACCTGGAGTGCTGTGTCCCGGTCTGGAGCCCCCAGCATAAGGACATGGACCTGTCAGAGACAGTCCAGAGGAAGGCCATGATGGTGATCAGAGGGCTGGAGATCCTTTCCTATGAGGAAAGACTCAGAGAGTAGGAGTTGGTTATCCTGGAGAAATCTCCAGGGATACCTCCCTGGAGCCCTTCAGTACCCAAAATTGGCTTATAAGAAAAATGAGGATATATGCTTTAGTAGAACCTATTGTGATAGGGCAAAGTTTTAAACTAAAAGATGATAGTTTTAGACTAGAAATAATAAGGAATTTTTTTATCCTAAATGTGGTAAAACACTGGAACAGGTTGCCCAGAGAGGTGGCAGATGCTTTGTATTCAAGGTCAGGCTGGATGGAGGCCAGGGTAATCTGGTCGAGTTGAAGATGTCCCTGCTCATTGAGGGGGCTGGACTAGGTGACATTTACTGGTTCCTTCCAATCGAAGCTATTCTATTAGTCTAAGAGTATACCTTGATGCCACAACATTGATTCAGGCTGATTTTGCAGGATTTATTTCTCTGCACAAAGAGTTGATGCCAAGAACCTTTCAAAAATGGCTTCAGAGCAAGTATTTTTAATTAAAACATTTGTCTTTTTTCCTGTAATTATGTATTATTGACCACCCTCTCTTTGTTTTAATACTTTGATTTATGGCATAGTGGAAAGAAAATTTCTATATGTCTATATTCCCAGAAAAGATACAGCAAAGGAATTTTTTCTTTACCATTTTTTTTACCAGTGGTCAGTTGGCTCATGATTATTCTCTGAAGCTCAAATATATGTTATATAAATATATTGGTGTTCAGAAAACAGGGAGGGGTTAGACTGATGCACAAGAGTTTTGCTTGGTACATACAGAATAAATACTTGGAAGATTTCAAGCAGCAGATTATACAATGCTTCATAGAAGCCTTATTACAGAAGAACTGTGGCTCTTTTGTCTTAAAGTATTTATTACTTGTTTCTTTCTGAAATAAAAATATCCAGATAGAGGCCTCCTGGGCTGTTTCTTTTAATTAAAAACCTCTCTCCATAAAATAAATTGAATTATTTCAAAATAACCTTCAATTTCCTAACTACCTTTGCTCCTAGTGAACTCCTTTTTCAATATTTTTAATTTTCAGTCATTAGTGACTCTTTCTATTCATTACAGAAGTGTTTATGCATTATTCAGTGTGCTTTGCTAAAGAAGCTAACAGATCTTCATACTACTGAATTTCACAGAGATTATTTAAATCTAACCCTCAAAATTACTCATTTTATTATGTTCCCTATTCCTACCCCAATGTGTATCTGTCTCCAGACTTTGCTTCATGAAATTGATGAATGGTCCCCAGAATTTAAATCTCAAAGTCATTTTAGTAGTGCCATATAAGCACTGGCAGTTATTGGATTATATAAAGTCAATGAAGTTAATCAGGGCCTTAAACCCACTTCTAGTAATTAACATATACAACATGTGCTCTGTGGAAAAACTACATGACAGTGAGAAAGATTGTATAAATCAGACCACTGCAATCACTCTTTCAAATAAAATACTCAAAACAGTGGATGTCTGTTAAAAGCCTAAATAATTTCACAAGTTTCCATAGCCAATGAATGCTTTCTAGCACACAATAAAAGATACCCTAGAGTATCCTCATGGTGTTTGAAATTTCAGTGTACCAAGATTTATTACAATAATTAGTTGAAACTACTCAAAAATTGGATCATCTTAGCCAGATATCAGCTGTTGTTAGTGATCTCTTGAGTAGAATTGAATAAAATATTATCAAACATTGTACAAAATGCACAGCTCAAGTTTTTAGCAAACACACAGGGTACATATAAATATTTTCATACACAATATTATGGAATTACATATAGTTTAGTCAATAAAAGATAGACTTGAACATAGGAAAAGGCAAAATACTTAGATTCCTTCAACATAACACAATGTATTAATTTTTCTCCTTTAAATTTTAGCCTTTCAAGTACTAGTGTAGCTCTTGTCAACTACCTGGAGAAAAACTTATAAAGAATATTAATATTCATTTATATTTTCAATGTAGTCATACATTGAAATACCTGGTCTAATATTATGATAGTACAGAACAAAAGCATTGCACAAAAAATTCTCAGAAAGTCCACACTTCAGGAAGTTCCCTATAATTCAACATGAAATATTTAACTATGCTCAGTAGTTGTTGTTTTATCCCTGAGTCTTCATTCTGATACAAAAGCAGAGGAAGCCCAAGGAAGCAAAGGTATTTTCTACAGGTTTACCATGCATAAAATCAGAATAAAATGCAAACCTAAGAAGGATTTTGTAATTACTGTTGCTAATTTTCCGGAAGGCTAATAAATATAAAGAAGTTTCATTCTTTAAAAAGAAATCCCAATAGAGCACACAAAATTCGAAGTATCACAGTCAAGCAATGCATTTTATTACACTATTTTGCTATAAGGTTTTATTCCATGAGCTGGAGGCATGGATTGCTTTTGCAGCAGCCATTGAAAGCAATTCAATTATATATTTGCAACAGTATTTGCCAGCAAACTCCTTGGTGCTCAGCAGAATCCTGTTTAGAAGCACAACTGCTTCCTTTCAAAGGGTATTAGGTGTGGAACTTGATTGCTGCCTACTCTCTCTTTTAGCAATATCAAACTGTTTAAACTGGGATGCAAGAGTGGCTGAATTGACAAAGCCCTTGTGCTCTAGAGCAATTCAGATGTTCTTATTTTAATTTTAGAACAACTCTAGAAGTAGAATATGCTTCCTCTCTAAAGCACAAAGGATTTAAATGTTGTGCTCAACTGTCTGCAAATACAGAAGTTTTCTGTGGCAAACTATTTCTCTGATATTTATATTTGTAGTTTGTGAGAAGTATGGGCACTCCCTAGTCAGCTTGCCTCTTGCCTGTGTTTAATGTTTAGTGGTAATTTAAGATATCATATTACCACATCTGTATTGCATCCTCATTAAATACCTTGACTTAACCTTCTCACTACAAAATACCAATTTTCCACAAAAGCTTTGATCCTGACTAAATATTTCCCCCATTAAAAAACTGTATCATTTCACTTACTTTATCATTCCTCTGAGGCTACTTCTTCAGAATCTTGACTTTTAAAATAATTTTTCTCTATATTCATGTTCAGATTTTGCTGAGGTACAACCAAGAACTGTGGCAGATACCATTCATAGCATCCATGAATAGTAGGAAGCTGATACCCTATTGCTGTGCACAACTCAAAACGGCTTTGGCCCTTACCTAGATATTCTACAGAGCAAAATCATCGATCATTTGCTCTTTGGTATCACCTCTCCTTGGGTCTGTATTGCTGATCTTTTCATCTTCCCTGTCAAAGAACCTCAATCCAGCCAGAGGTCTAAGGAAATTGTTCCAGTGGACTTCGATCCAGTCAAGCTTTAGATATTAAATGAGGTTTATAACAGCACAGATGTTATAAACAGGCAAACCCTGCTTTTTGTTTTATTTTGCATTGAATCTTACCACCAGGCCTTCTTGCAGACATCAGTTTTACTATATACAGACAGGAATTTCCATTACTGGGTAATAAACAAAAAGCCAATTTCTTATGGATCAAAAGCCTAGTTTTTCAGCCAGTTCTGCTAACAAAAGCAACTGAAGTGGTGAAGATCTTTGCTAGCAAGGCACATTATTTGAGAGATTTATCAGAAGGGCTCACTCCTTAAACAAATGTGAAATGCACAGAAACATTCAACTATACACAAATTGGGTGTCTTCGCATCAATGATTCTTATGCTCACTTTGTTCCCCGTGAACAGCTGAGTAATAGTGAGTTTTGTGTTTAGGGTTGAAAGATACATAAAAAGCACAATGAATTCTGAAGTCTAAACCCAGCCTTCTGAATTTTCTTCTTTTACTCCCCATCTTTTGTTCTTCCACCAAGTTTGTTTTAGGTAAATCTCATTAGTGTTAATTTGGCACCAATTAAAGTGCAAAACATTACAGAACATAAAGCAATTGCCACAATAGTTGACTGACTACTTCATTTTGCTGCACAACTTGTAGTAAGCTATGCTCTGCTTTAAGGTAAAGATGTGCAAAGTCATATCTCCTCTCATGGGTTCTATTTTAATAAGAAAGGGTCAACATTAAAAGATTTCTATGTGAAATCACAGGTGAACATATCTGGATCTCACTCCAAACCTCAGCATGTTTCACATGGTTTAGAAACTAAGGACTCATACCACCTCTGTTTAAGAAATGCTAATTAATCTGTTTTCCTACAGGATTTAGAAATTGTGTAGCAGAAGGGGCAAATGGCAGCATTTAATGTTCTTATACCCCAGTGGGATGGGGGGGGTTGAATGGGAAGAATGAAAGTGAGAGAACGCATGCATTGATATAAAGGCAGTTTAAAAAGAAAAGCAAAAGCCGCACATACAAGCAAAGCAAAACAAGTACCATATTTTCACGACCATAAAGTGCACCAGATTATAAGGCGCAGTATCAGTTAACGGTAAGCTTTCAAACTCTTTCTCCATATATAAGGCACACTGGATTATAAGGCGAACTTTTTTTTTTTTTGCAACGAAGATCCACGGGCAACTTTCACAACTTTTAGCGTAAAATTGGAAGGGACGAACCCGAGGGATGTGTTGTCCTGGTTTAGAGGGCAGATACTGCCAAAACAAGGCAGGAGTTTTTTCCGAGAATGGAGAGTGGAAATCCCCTCCCTCCCAATTTACTATAATTTGGAAATTAAGGGGAGCTCAGGCTAAGGTGTGGGTTTAGGAATAACAGTTCTTTACTGATATATCTACAAAACAAACAAGAACAACATCAGCTATGAAAAATAAAACAGTGACAAAACAGAACAAAACTCAGTCCCTTTTCCAGTCACAGACGCTCTTCTGTGCAGTCCCGGTGCTGAGTGGGGCGGGCCCCTCACAGCC
>VRYO01001463.1:70848475-70909268 GCA_009812075.1 Sialia sialis | reverse complement strand
TGAAATTACTGTATATCCTGCTGCGCTTGGCACAGTCCTCTCAGTCGATGTTAGCCTGCTCAGTTGCCCTCACAGTATTGCTCCAGGGAGTTCTACCCCCAAAAGAATCACATTAAAATAAAACCGTACTGCAAGACATTAGCTAACATGGAAGCTGCATGAGGAGTTGAAGGGATGATGACAGATGTTTCTATATCTCTGCCTGCAATTGCAGACACCCAGAACTCCTTTGCACATCAGTGTCTCCAGACACTGACATACATACCCTACAGGACTCACACACAGGACAGACAATGGGTTTATACAAGAAAATTTGTTAAGGAAAATTATTTAATAGGAATATTGTCTAGATTGAGGTGATCAGGAATAGGGCTCAGACTAGCTAACAGTCAGCAGACTGTATAAACAGCCTATTTCTCTACATTTCCCGTATTTTTCTTAAGTTTATTCTTCTTAGATTCACCCTGAGAATAATTTCTCAGCCTTTGGCCCTTCCTTTAGGCTCTCCATAATGAGTTTTGTAAAGTCCTTCAAGCATCCCATAATACTCAGCCTTGTTTCCAACTGCTTATCTGTTACATGGCTCAGCCTGACCTGCTTCAAGACTGTACCTGAGCAGTTTTTCAGTGAGCTATCAATCACCGTCTGAGCAGTTCTGGTTTTCATTACTGTTTCAATTATCACCTAGCCATCAGATTTGTGCATGTGTGTGTTCAATTTATCACATTTCTTGCTATTTATTATTTAATTTATAATGAATAGTCAGGTAATTAATGAAGCAATGGTCTCACATTCCCCATACTGTTACAACGATCAGTCAGCCTGAATGGTCTGCAAATGAAGTCCAGGATGCATCGTCTGTGATAATAGGGGTGTTTTTCTTTATGTGCTCTTTGATTTCCAGAATGCAAACAATACATTTTTGTAAAGTAATGCAAAATGTTGTATTACATACTTTTTGAGGGCTGGATGGACCCCCTGTATGGCCTTCTGCTGCATCAGTGAGTGAGCAGGCTACTGTATGCACATAACCACAAATTGAGGACTTTTATGTTTATGTGTCTTCTCTGCTGCATGTTGAACTGTGGCAACTCTTCAGGTCTCGGGACAAGTAAACAAGACTAAGGAAGAAGGATGTATCCACAAGAAAGTCAAACCCAGCAGATGTCCTGAAAATCACCTCTCCCTGTGCTCAGGATGGGAGAGGCCATAGCCCACATTCTCATCTGCTGAGGCCAGCAGACACTGCTCCACAACCAAGGGGCAAAGAGGAGAGTTTTGGGGATGGGGCATAACCTCTGGTCAGAATACACTGAACAAGGGCAGTCCCAAGGAGGAGTCAGGAGCCAAGAACTGTCTGACAGGAATGAATGCATCTGGAGCTGATAGGTCCTTCCAAGAAGCTCGCTGTGATCCTCAGTTCTTCCAGCTCATCCCATCTGCAAAGTAGTGGATACTGGCTGTCTAGTTCCCTAATCTCTCCATACCATGGTAAAGCTGTTGGCCCCAGCAGCTCAGGGCAGCCCACTGGCCTGTTGCTACTGCCCACAGCTGGCACACTTTATTTTAGCTGCACCTCCTGGATGTCCTGCTTGTATGACATGCAAGCAACTTGCCAGATGCTACAGCAGACAGTGAGAGTTCTGCCAATGGCCTGTAAAAGTGCCAAACCAGCCTGGCAAAGGGCTGCAGTGGCCAAAGCATCAGTTACTAGCAGCCTGCAGAGCAACAGATGATGCAGAGGGAGCCTGTCTTTGCTGTAGGCAGCAGATACAGACTGCACCCCTGTGTGGGGGCTACAGAAGCAGTCACATCACACAGGGCGCTAATGAGCAGCGAGCACATTCCATATTGAACCAGCAAAGCACTTCCATGAGAAGGCACAAAGCTCTTTGTCATGTGGTACAGAGAGAGATATCCCTTCAAGTGAAATGCAGTGTGGTTATAGCACTTCTCTCTGGAGTGCTTGTAGCAATATAGACATGAATGAATCCACATAAGCAGTCCAGAGGGGCAGTGAAAACTCTCCAAGCTGAATACTGTCAGCAGCATAGGCACAGAAATAATGCACTTAAGATGCATTATTAAAGAACAAAGAAATATCCCTATTTTTTCATTTTTTTTTTAAGAGACAAGCAGATCATACACTTTTTTCTTGATCAGATTGAGACACCACAAAAAAATAAAAATGCCCTGTGTAGGAGGAAAATAAAGCAAACTAGATGAAATAATACCCTTATTATTTTTGATGCTGAATTGCAATTCCTCAATACTGTTATAGCAGGATGATTTAGCTTGGTATAATAATCCCAGTTGTCTTATTTTCCTGTTAACAATGCTTGTTTCTCTCCATGGCTGAAGTAACTCTTCATTCTTCCTGCAAGAGTGATGTATGGAAACTTCTGCTAGTCAGCAGTGACTGCTAGTGGAGAAAACACTAAGGAAATATTTTTCTTCATCCCCACTTTGTTATCTAGGACATAAACCAGAATTTCCTGGTGAAAGGGAGCGGATAATAAACAAAAGAGACAGGGAAAGACAGAGAATGGCTGAGAAGGTCATTTTAAATTCTCTGCATTTTTTTTCAGTAAAACATGAAAATGGAGATGTTACAATAATGTCTGGGATAAGACAAGTCGACCTCCAGCCATTATTCAAATTAAGTGTAGAATATCAAGGCACTTGCATTTCCAGTAGCCTTGGATGAGCACTTGGGCTGTGCTGTGTTATGTCCATGATCTACAGCTTAAGGCTCTAAAACAAATGTGTGCAGACAATAGTCCCTGCATTTTAACTTATTTTTTTCAGATAAATCAGAAGGTCTCTACTGCAACAAGCACTGCCATGGAAGCAGATCTGGACTGATTTGGGGTTGGGGCAGGAGGAATATGGGGATGTCTGGTCCTCTCCATCTACTGGAAAACACATTCCTGTGTCTGCTTCCTCTCCCCGAATTCTTCCCTGTTCTCTTACATGTTTAGACTTAACTGTCTGCCCTTAATTTAAGAAGTCAGACTCCATGGAAATCAATGTTTTTGCCACTGATTTCAGTCATTTCTACATGCACCCTCAGTGCTTTTCTGACACACCCACATACTCATTATGTTTTAGGAATGCACTTCCAAGTCACAGCAGGAGGAACTCCAGTGTGCTCTTTGATGGAATAAGCAAGGCAAAAAATCTGTTGATGCACACAGGTGTAAGTGTCTGTGAAGAGGGAAATATGGTCCTTTCTATTTGCCAATGGTCTTTACAAAAAATTGATTTGTGCCACAGATATCTCTGAACATCACTGTGTTCTCCAAAGCTAAAAATTGAAAGGTGGCTTCAGTTTAAAGCAGAGTCTGATAGTTTGAACTTATCTCCACCTTACATAAATCTCTTATCTAAACTTAAAATATAATTTTTATAATTTTTTATCATAACAATGGCTGATTTTTCCATACCTTTGTTTCTCAGTGACACTGGCTGAAAAAGAAAGGAGAAATCATACACTGATATCTTTGAACACCACATCTGGAGAGGACTGCTTAAAATGTAGCATTTGGAAAAAGCACTTTGATTTGTGACAGTTTCAGACTTTTATGTTCCCAAATTGAGTGAAAAATTATACTCTTCATTTTGCAGTATTCCATTATTTTAATTTTTGACCCACCAATATGAATAATGTTAATTTAGTAAAAAACAACAAAATAATTCCACTTTAGATACTTGATATGCATTGGATTTTCTGCAACTTTCAGAATATCACTCACAGATCTTCCTGTGGTGGTTCACAAAAGGGCAAAACAATTTCAAGATGAGGTAATTAATGAAATGGCACAGCGCTTGTAAGTGAAACCGTTTCAGAGCATTCCTGTATCCTATTGAAAAAGAGAAAGATGTGCCTTACAGAGCAGATCCTGAGATTAGATATGGCATTCATTCCTAAGGTTGCTTTTATCAGCATGATGGACTCAAGACCCAAATCCATCAGTAAGGACTTTGAGCAGACACTTTGTGCATGCAAGTTGTCCTATTGTCTTCATTACTTCCCATCTGTAAAAATATGAAGCAGTGCTGCTATTCCCTGTGACAGTATAAAGATATCACTTATAGCATATAAAGATGAATTCATTAAGCATTTGAAAATCATAACAATGAGTGCATCACAAAAAAAAAAATTATTTCTGTTAGAGAGGGATTTGGATGTGATTCAGTAAATAAAGCAGGCAGCCACATGCTCAATGAGTATAAAATGACATATAAAACAGCTGGTTCCTCCCTTGAGCAGATCCATTCTGTGTTGCACGGCCATAATCCAAAGTCAGTGATTGTCAAAAAAGGTTTTAGCTAACAGCCGTCAGCTGCGGACCAACTCCTGGCAAGGATGGCATCTGCTCCAAAATAAGCAGCAAAACGTGTCTATAGATTTAGAACACAGACTCACACAAACAGGAAGGGTCCTGGAATCAAGGATTTATTTGGCTTGGAAAGGACTTCTGAAGGCCTGCAGCCCAATATTCTGCTCTAAGCAGGGACAACCTAATTGCTAGGACAGGGTGCTCAAGATCTTTCCCTCCTGAGCTTTTAAAATTGACAATCTCTTTAAAGCCAGCAGGCAGCCTGCTCCAGGGCCCAGACATCTTTGCTGTGAAATCTGCATAGGGAATCATTCTTCAGAAACTTTCTAGCTTTTTGGTGTTAAATTTTGCAGGTATGCTTTTAGAAAAGTTGCTTTTTCAAGTTTATATCCAAGGTTATTGTACATATGTGGGAAAGGTGCACATTTTAGAGGGAGCTGCCTTTTTCACAAGCTCTGACAGAGTCCATTCTAAACTGGTGAACTTGGCAGCAAGTGTTAACATCAGCCATAAAACTAGGATGTAAGGTAAGCAAGATACAGTTACATTTTATATTCAATGGTACTTAGGGTATTTCAAAAGCCTCTGTCCCTTCCTTCATTAAAAGGTTCTTTGTCCTGGGAATAGGAGTGCCCAAGAAGCACTTTAGAAAATCCCTTTGTTCTCTAATGCAGACAAGAAGGTTTTCCTGTGCTAGGATACATAGAAAGGTGATATTGCATGTATTTTCAATTTAATTATGCATACAGAAAGAAATTTCATGGGGAAGAAAAGCAGCTTTTCTGCCACTAGATGCACCTAAAATCACTGGGTGCTGCAGCACCTGTAGTGTCACAGCTGCTTGTACAGAAGAGATATGAGGTCTGCCTTCAACATACGCACAAAATAACAAAGCATTCTTTCTTCTTGTTGAATTAATTTTAGATTTAATGTTCTTGGCTTATTATAAAAAAAAAAATAATTTCTTGTTGCCTGATTGATTTATAAATGTTTACATATTCTGTTTTTCATTGCAATGCTTGTCTGTGGTGTTTGACTTGGTGAAAGTTGCTAGCCAATTTCAAAAAACAGACTCACTCTAAGGACTGCAACCAGCACATAGTATCAGACAGTTTACATAAAGTCTCATTTTCTGGTGTGTTTGCTTTTTGTGGGCCATTTCATTACCATGCAAATGGAGTTAGGCCATTTTGCAGACAATCTAATTGTTGGCATAATATGTCCTCATTATTTGTAGAGTGCAGCAGTTTGCATTAGGCATTACCAAGTGTAACAGATACCAATATAGCAGCATGATTTTTGAGAAACAGAGGCTACATTTCATCAAAGGCTGTGCATACTGGTTTCTAAATCCAGTCTAGAATCACCAACAGCCCTCAGCAAACCTAAACTGCACAGCTCTTCTAAAGGCTAAACATGCACTGTTTGTGTCAATAGGAGTAACATCACTTTTCTGACCCACACATTTGAAGTTTTCATTTCTGCACAAGCTTTAGCTGTTAAATGTTGAAGACAGTATTACGCTATGCCTACATAGTCGCAGAAAAGGAATAAATATAAATAAAGCACTACAAAAATAGCAAATGGAATCCAAGCTGATCCCTTTTTAGCTAGTAATAGGAATGCAAAACTGAAACTTTCATCCTGTTTCCAAACAGTAAATCTTATCTTTTCAGAAAATGCTGCCAATTTAGCACTGTTGAACTTTGGAATACAGCCATCCACACATAAACACATTTGCACATTATTTTGGTTGGCTCGTGCTAAAGCCATATGCTGGGATTCCTTTTAATTAAAAAGACAACTCAGAAAAGCTTGCAGTGTTCACACAGAATAAAACATCCTTAAAAGTTCTAAAATGTCAACAAAATACTAAAGTAGAAAGGATAGTTTTATCCCTTCCACTAATGTAAATAACGTTAGCCAAGGGAAGTTTAAAAGCCATTTTTCATGTGTTTATGAAGACACTTCAGTCACTTATATTCTGACATTTAACATTTTGATGTAGGAAGGATCAGCCACTTCTAAATCCCACTGACCTAAAACAAGCAATTCATACTCCTTTGCCTGTTACCAGAGCTGAAATCCTCATCTGTGCAGTGCAGAGCATCAAAGCTAGTGCAGAGTTGGTTTTCATTTTTAAACAATATGCGAAATTACTTAATGTAATTGAGTACACGGAAACTGAGTAGATGGTAATTGAGCAGACGGGTTTATATTTCTTCAGTCTCAATTTTCAGCTAAAAAAGGTACCCTGTAAACACATATGTTGTGCTAACTAAGAGTAGATTAGACTGCAACTGCCATGATACCTCAAATATGAGGGGATTTGTTTCTTATTTCCTTTCACTTTTGGCACTAAACTTATGGATTATTGAACAGTACTGAATGTAGATTTGCCTCTTCTAGTCATCAGGAAGTGATCAATCACTATGGAACTGGTATATAACCTCAGGGTACCTAGCTGCCATCACTAGTGCCCTTGTTTCTCAGCCACAAGAGGGAACAACATCCCTTTCCTTCCTTGCACAAAACCCCCAACATTTAAACAGACTTCTCCATTCTTCCAATAGCTTCCAGTTTGCCAGAGTCTTTGCTGGAATAGGCCTGAAAGTCTTCTCTTGAATTGAATTAAATCAAACAGTTGTTCCTTGAGAAGGACAGAGAAAAAGAAAACAATGAACCAGCTATTTAGAGCGGCTCCATTTCGAGTCCTTTTTTGAGTTAATTCCAGTAACAACTCTGCTACTGGTACTGCTGGAGTACTTGCAAGGAACCCCAGCTCCACTGCCTGTACTGGGGAGGGTGAATGGAAATTTTTCCCTTGGTCTGAAAGTGAGGAAGAACATCTCTTTGTTCCATACAGAACAGAGATCTCCTGAGCACTAATCACACAGTGATTATTTTAAATGAAGATTCATGTCTACAACAACCCACAGAAGCACAGCAGCAGTAAAATTCTTTAAAGAGTAACAGATGTGCTGTCCTGCTAAAACTACGGCAGATTTCTGTACTATCAGAGGGAGTGGTAATCAGGTGTATATTCTTTCCTCCCTTGCAAAGACTTCTGTATCTCCCTTTTCTCCCTGGTGCCAGTGATGGTGAACTCTTAATCTTGACTCAGGATGTGGGTGGGTTTGGACTTGAGTCATTTTCTACAGAGCAGTGACAGCTGGATCAGTCATAGGCTTCAGGCTGATACCATTTTCCTCACATTAGCAGATTCCTTTGTACTGTCATTGCTGCTGCCTCATCTTCATAGGACTGAGTTCAGCCTTGGCTTACTCTCATAGCATTTCTGCAAATACCTCTCTCAGAGTTTCTTCATCGTTTCCAAAGATTCCTGTAGAAATACTGGCTGATCGCAGAATTTTTATATGAGATAAGAAATGCACTGCTATAGAGCCTTCTAGCAATTTGATTTATAGCAGTATGAACACTTTGGTAATTGTGTGCAATAATTTACTGGTTCAGACTACAGCAGTTTGCACTTATTAATGCGGACAATTATTTTTTAAAAAAGATTTTCTGAGTCTTGATAACTTTTCTTGGCTCATTTTTAAAACATTTTTAAAAGGATGCTTTGTTGCACTGGGAGAACTATGTGGTGGGAAAGTCCTTCTTAATGTACTTTGTGATTATGGTCTCAGACATAAGATATATAAACAACATTTTAGATACATTTTTTCACCATGCATATTCTCATCCAAAAGATCAATAAATATTTCTAGTAAACTTTTGGATGAAACCATGGTATAAATTATAAAATCCACAGTTATAAATATTTTTGCTAATCAGTGACGTGATCACATCATGTGAATTGGTCTCTTCCTGATTTGTGAAAAAGTGAACACTTCATGCTTTCCAACCTGTTTGTACTTGGGTATGTTATTCATCTGGGATATCTTTTGTTTGACAATCATTTTACCACAGGGAAGAATCTGAATGTATGCTGTCAATGTACTGTACAATGTACAGTGTTCTATGTTGTTTTAACATTTCTGTGTTTATTCCTCTCTTTATTCATTCTCATGATCTTTGGTTTTCCACTGAGCTAGGACTTTTCAGTCACAACCCATAGAAATCCACAGCTCTTTCCACCTGTTACAATTAATCTAGAGTCCAGGAATATATTTGGTGGTCAAGAGTCCTCTGGAACTTGTATTTATCAATTGATAATTGATAATTGATTCTACAATTTCTCCTTATCTGACCAGATATGTTTGGGACTCCAAAAAGCCGCCATCTGCCATAGTCTAAATAACATCCTGGCATCTGAAAAAATTTACTTCTTCTCAATTATTGTCATTTTAGTCTTGTTAGTATATCTTAGAGTGGCCCAGAAATCAGTTTTGTTTTCATCTGTCACCATAATTTATTAGAATTACCAGAAAAGCTGTGAATCCCAAATTGTAACAAAAGATTATATAAAAGTAATGGATGACAGTCTTTATTGGGAAGATGTGAAAGATTTTGAAACTAAAGTGTCCAATTCATTAGGCAAGAACACAATAGCTAAAATTTGTTTCTTCTAGGGAAACTGGGAAACAAACAGATTTCTTCCTCTTCAACAGTGATTATTGTTCAGTCCGCCCAGACAGGTGGCTTCGCTTTCTGTTCTGGAAAAGTACAGTGCCAAACTAGGGAGAATTGAAGGAGTAAGAGACGAGCTGCTGATTTTGATGAAATGGAGAAATAATCTGAAAAAAAAGCATCCAGATACATTAAACAGTGTAACATATACATGGTAAGGTCCATTAGGAAAGGATCTGAAAGTTATTGTGCCTGAAACATTTAGGAGTACAACCTGCACAAACAGTAAACAAGGTTCTTGATGTTCCTGGTAAGGCTTGAGCCAGAAAAATGTTTGTATTGAAATGCCAGTGAGAAGGCTGGGAGTGCACAAGAAGCTGGGAGGAGTCACAGCTGGAGCCAGCTGACCCTGACTGGACAGAGGAATATTCCACACCATAAAGCATCATGCTGAACAGTCCAGCTGGGAAGAGTTGTCTGGGGAACTGTCCCATGGCTGGAGCAGGCTGTGCAATGGTTGGTATGCAACTGCAATGTGCATCACTTGTTTCATATACTGTCTTAATCATGACTAAGGTTTTGCTTTCCTTTTCTGTCCTACTAAACAGTCTTTATTTCAACCCACACATTTTACCTGTTTTCTTATTCTCTCCCCCATCTCTTGGGAACAGTGACCAGATGGCTCTGTGGTGTTCAGCTGCCTGAAGGTTAAAACCATGGCAAAGAGACAAGCAAGTTCTATATTAGAAAAAGAATTCTTTCTAGCATTCAGCACCAGGTGGGATTGCTGAAGAGGCTGAAGCTGCAAGAGCCCTATAAAACAAATGTCTGTTGCAAGTATCTTGGGGCATCACATAGCGGGGATTCATCCTTCCCAATTCTATCTGTCAAAAAGCATTCACCATTCAGTTTATCCTCTGGGAAGCCTTCACGGTTAGTGAAGACTTAACGCCAGAGACAATTTATCTTATGCTAAATGAGGCATCTAGACTTTATGGAATCACGGGGTGTTTGCTTGGTTAACCCAAAAGGAGTCTGGAGGAACCACAGAGTTCCACTACAGAAGTCACTGCCTTCTGTAGTATTATTTTAATGGTTGTAAGAAAAAGGAAAAGTGTTCACTCTTTTTCACAAAACAGGAAGAAGAGACCAATTCACATGATGAGATCACATCACTGATTAGAAAACATATATATAACTGTAAATATTATAATTTTATACCATCATTAAGTCCAAAAGTTTTCTAGAACATTTACTAACCTTTTGGATGAGAATATGCATGGTGAAAAAAAGCTGAAATGTATCTAAAATAAAAAGCATAATATTGTGCTTGTTCAAGATATTTACATCTTGAGAGATCTGTAAGTGGCAGATTCCTAAATTTTCCCACGAGTGAATATAAAAATGAATGAGTGTGGTTTGAACCAGTTCATTTGAATGATGGTTGATCAACATATAGAAATTACTGAACAACTCCCAACATTTCAAAGTCTTTAGCATACAGCTTTCTCTGAAAGACACAACTCTTAACAGCTGTTTCATTACATGCTGCTTGTTTATGTTTTGGAAAGCTTAACTTGTGCAGACACAGTGAAAAGCTTGAGTGACCAAAAAAATACATTTTAAGACAACAACAAATTCCATGAAAATATAACAAGTCATGTACTTTGCCCTTACAAACCATATCTACATTCAAAAATGAAAACTAAGGTTATCATCCTTGAATGGTTTATTTGGCATGCGTTATTTATGCTGTCTTTAATAATAATAACAATAATATAATTAACAATAATTTTGGAATAAGCAGTGCAGGAAAAACTCCAAGACAGTAAGAAAGATAAGGTATGAAGGAGTGTTCATCCTAAGCAAAGAGTGGAAACCCCAGAAACAACTTTCTCACTGTCAGATGACTTTATAAAGTTGGTGTAAATAGGATCACAATACCTTAACTGACACTCTTATTAAGTATCTTCCATTTGTAAGCTGCTTAGGTAGGAGATTAAACCAGAATGCGTTAAATGTGATATGAACATTATATATGAAATTTCTTACATTAGAGAAATACTTTGGAAAGAAAAGGCCATGCATTTACCATCATGCTAACTATTATAAATGGGCTCACTAGCAGTAGATCTGGTCCCTAGATATAAGAGAAATTCATAAAAAATAGAGCATGACTGCCTTTTTCTTTTCCTTTTTCCTTCCCAAGCCAGACTGCTCAAACAGATTCACAGTCCAACAGCTCCAGTGGATGTTAATGAGTACTGAGTCCATATAGCTGCTGCTCTTACACCCCATTTGAGGTTAATAACACAGAAAAAATTTTCCTTTTATCAATAGTAAGTTAATACATGGCTGATATGAGAGTAGAGAAAATATATACCAACTTCTGACCTGACAGTGCACTGGAACCATACGCTGCCAACTCTCTTCCACATCAACCAGCTACAACAAGAAAACCTTTGAAACCATTAAAGCTTTGATTACAGCATTGATCTAAATTAGTAGAAATAGAAGATTAATTTAGTGTGCCCAAAATAATTACTTTAAAATTAGCTTGACATTCACACTGGACACACAACTGGAAGGAGATGTTTTCTTCAGTATAGAATTAAACCAGCAAATTAAATTTAACTCAGGCAGAAAAACTTACAGATTCTAATGCAGGAAAACATATGCTTACAAAATTGGCCATGGGTATAGTAACTGATCTTGGAAATTTGCAGTGCCTGTCATCCCTTGAGGACTTGTCCTAAAGTTTCTAGTAAAATCTGATTTGGCAGGTGACTTGGAAAAATGCCATTAGGGTTCATATTTTTTTTATGAGGTTTGTACAAGATTACAGATATAATAGGAGAGCATATATAACTTATGTAACAGTATAAAAACTTTCTGGGTTATGAAACTCTAATAAACTGGGGGGACATAGAAAACCACTGTAGAAATCTTTTCTATTGACACATAAAACCAGATTTTAAATCAATATAAATTGTTTTTTGTCTCGTTTTGGTTTTTTTGTTGTTTTTTTTTATTTTGGGAAAGAATCAAATCATAAGCATTATCATCATAAAGTGATCTACACATGACATCACTGATATAGTGTGAGGTGGAAGAGAGAATGCTGGCAGAAACATGGCAAGTATTAGTATTGGCAAGTATTATTGGAAAGAGGAATTGCAACTGCATCTATCTGCATTTGATGGATGATTTTGTTTTTCTTTTAGCAATACATTCAACAGTAAAAGAGTAACTCACTAAAATGTCGTGTCTGACTGTGGTGTTTCACATAGCTTAACACGGAGAAACTACAAGATGCCACAAAGACATGGAATTATAAATAATGAATTTTAAATGCCAATCATGTCACTCTTTAATGCAGAGTATAGCCTAATTTCCTGGAAATATTAGGGCTGATATTCATCTGCTACAACTTCAGACAGCTTTTCAGAAACTATCTAATTCATGTTGGAAACCCACATTCAGATAAGAAGAATCTAATTCTGAGATTCTCTCTGTCTATATGCAACAAAAAAAGGAGTCCAAACAACTGTGTATTAAACACCTATAGTCTAATACTGCATTATTGCAATGCACATTGCAATGGTGAAAAATTCCATATGCAGTCAGATGAATGTGAGTCTGAGTTTCTCTGAATTTGATAATTTTAGAAATGCTTGCATTCCAGTAGAATTAGCAGAATATCTCTGGAAACCAGTATGAAAGCAGGTCTCTTCCACCTCAAAGTATTGTATGTATGAATAAAGGACAGAATACCTTTATCTTTGATCCTCAGCACACCACACAATCTTTATGGGTGGACCTATCAGAAGGAACAAAGGTGAAACATTGCAGGAAGGATGTGGACTATGTCTTCTGCACACAATGGGCTTTCCCTGTGGGCTCAGGTGAAGCACAGCACTCATGGAGTTGCCCAAAGCAGTAACCCTAAAGATGCAGTGCTAACTCCCACACGTGCTCTTTGAACCAGTTGTGTTGCATTGGGCAGCATCAGCAAGCACTTGTTATCAGAACCTGGCACATGAGCGATAACACCAACTGCTTCAGAAATATTCAAAAATTAATAAAAGAAAAAAAAGAGAGGATTCCCTTTAATCATGTTGACTAAATCTGAGCATGAGCTTTCTTATATCTGCAGTGTTAGTCACACCAGGGTCACAAAGTAGCATACTGACCACTAAGCTGAACCAGAACACTGCTTATGAGACGTAGAATTACTAAAGTCTGTATATAAATTTTAGTATTACAGATCCTGAGTAAACTTCTACACTCTATGAAAGAGCCCTTCCATGCAAAAGTTCTCTGTTGAGCAGAGTTAAATTTAAGTCTTAATTTAAAAATAGTGAATATTTAATTAATAATTATTAATTATTAAATCTTTACTGTGAAAAAATGTCTTAGGTAAACTGGCTTGTTCACTTCAATTTGATTTGTATGTAGAGAAGTCAAAGAGTTCTATGTGGAACTGATGTCATAATCCACTGCCTTAAGGAAGCCATCAATACTGTTTCAGTGACTCTGTGTAGATGGACCAAGCATGTGATGGTATCAGCATCCTGTGGGGTAGCTGTAAAATCTGCATTCTCAGGAGGCATTAACATCAATGCCAGAGGTTCACATAACACCACAATGGCTGCTCTCTCTTGTGTGTGTATTTTAATAAACCTGCCAGGAAAATTGAGGTGCACTTCTGCATGAAGAAGAATATTTCTGCAAAATTTAACACTACCAAAAGTTGTGGCTTATTCTCCACTTGTACTCTTGGCTTAAATACAGCACTTTTTCCATATATCATGGCGTGTTATTTCCATGCCTTGAAAATCTGAAGGTGAGATGATGTTCAGTTGTGGATAGCATTTTTTGTATTTTGCCTCAAGCTCAATAGAGCTGTTAGAGATTTAGAGGGTCACAGCATTCCTTGCTAAATAACATTGCTGCGGTCTGACTTTTTACATTCTCAAAGAGGAAATAAAAAACATCTCTTGCAATGCAGTAGCCAGTATTCCTTGGCAATAAATTGGGTGACGTGAAATCTCAGCATATACATGAAATAAGACTTCAGTCTTTCAGCAGGTATATTTCTAATCCATTTCAGAATCCCATTGTTTGAATCATGACTAGGCTTCTGGAAATATATATCCTAATTAATTAAGAGTGTTACTTGTGGTTTTTTGTCATTTTTGTCATTTTTTTATGACTGCTCTTCAAAATGTAGAGCTGCAAAACAATCAATTCTGTAAAGCAGTTGAGGATTCTTCTAAAAGTATGTACTACACCAAAACTAATCAATTCAATTATCCCCAGAAATGCTGTTCTTTTAGTTTACAAGTGTCCAGAAATGTTATGCTCCTGTTGATTATGTTAATGGCTGATGGTTTATGTTGGCCACAATTTCAGTTTTGCTGTCATTTGGCTGTATTCTCCCTGAAGATAGAAGGGATTTCATGTGATTAACTTAGATTTCTGCAGGCTGGATAATATCTTGATTCAACTGCACATAGTCTGTTTGGGTCCTCGCCATCAATTGCATTTCCAGTTGTGTTCCAAGTTGATGCAGGTTTTATCATACCATAAGCTCTTTAATAACAGTGCCTCCAAAAGTTATTGTTATTTGCTGAAACTTTTCATTAACTGGCCCTAATGGAAAACATGGACAAAAATGTTTACGGCACCTAGGTGCATACTTGAGAAATATATCTTGCTCAAACCAAATTGCATGTATCTTACTTTCTTATCCATAACAATATGTTTAACTCCTTTTTTGGCTTCAAATCGATGTCAATCCAGAAACTGAAAAGTTCCAATTTATTACAGCCTTGATTAGACTGCTGAAATCCAAAAAATGCTATAACGCATAATCCCTCTAATCATAAATACCCCTAAAAAGTAACAGTAGTAATAAACCACAATTCCTAAACAAAACAAAATAGGAACCCTGATCTTTAACCCTTTTAGAGTAAGTAAAAGTAAACAAAACTCTAAACATAAACCCAAAATCTTAATCTAACCCAAATTTTGAACCTAGTTTTAATCCCACCCTTCAACCTAAAACGAACGCTCAAATACAAAATCCAAATTTTGGATTTTTTGGATCCTAATCCTAAGCCCTATCATAATGCTAAAGCCAAACTCCATCAGAACTCTATCTAAATCTGAATAATACCAGTGAATCATAATGCCCCTCTTTGAAGAGCTGGAATAACCCTAACCCCGAACATAAAGTCAAACCATAATCCGAACTTCTAAAACCAATCCTAACCCAAACTCTAGTCTTGCTCTGCCCAAACCCATAACTGTAATTTCAAGCCCTAATACTGAACCTGGGAACACTCTTTGGCCATCCTGTTACCTTCACCTCAGCAACAAATCAAATCCTCAGCTTGACATGAAGCATTAACATGCAAAAAAAAAAGCTTGAACTGAATCCTAACTCTAATTTATCCACAAGATGAGATTTAGAGCTTTGGTGTTACAGTATGAATGTGGGGCTGGGTGTTAGAGGTTAGGGATTTAGTTCTGGTTTGGGCTTAGTGCTTTAACTAAGGGTTGATTTTTTTCTTAGGATATGGTTTGTAGTGTGGTTAGTGATTGGAGTTTGTTGAGGGGCCTGGAACTTGTGTTTGGGATTAGAAGTTGAAGTGGGGGTTGCCATTACAAAGTGTTTTTCCATGGAATGGGGAATGTCATAGAAGAATACATTTAAAATTTAAGTGTAAATAGATTATTTAAAGAAAAAAAAAAAAGGTAGTGATTACAAATTACCGGTTCAAGACAATTTTCATTCAGGAATTCCTTAAAAACTGTAAAGTGGTTGAGCAAGTAAGCCAGGTTTGTAACCTCTCACATAAAATGGCCAGAAAACTAGAATACAGTGTTCATTTTTAATGATATTAGTGAGATCTAGTAAGTACAGACAGATGTATCTCTTGCATACACAGTAAAATTGCTGGCAACCATGATAAAAAGACAGAATTAGAGAAGTCTTAGGTACATACTTGGCACTTGGTAAGTTCAGAAAAGTTTTGTAGTGTTAAATTATGTATAATTTATCTCTAAAAAAACATATAGAGAGCTAGAGAGGATAGACATACAATTCAGAAAGTCTGTGTAGACTTGCAAAGGGTACTCAAAAAGGTTAGTCACTAGATCTTCTTCCAAAAACTTCTATGGTGGCATAAGAAACAAATCCTTCACATGACAGAATAACAAAAGGTTGGAATCAATTGTCAATTTTTGGAATATATGGAAACTATAAGTGGAGCACACTCTGCATCATCATATTGATGCATATTGAAGTGACAGAGTTTGATAGCTGATACTTTGGATTTTAAAGACAACAAATGAATTTGCAGGAAGATCTTATGAGACTGGCTGAAACAGAAGAATGAAGGAGCAGAATTACATTCAGGATAAAATGGATGTAAAATGAGAGAGAAAAAAATAACATTGTATACAGGGTGATTGACTCTGCATACATGCTGAGTGGTAACTGGCACTTAAAAAAAGCTCTTCAAAGCATTTTGGAAAAGAATAGAAAATAGACTACCACTACACTCTGCTAGGCAGGTAAAATGACACAGAGCAGAAAACATGACAGTATCAATGCACACAGGAAATATTTACCTATTCTTGGAGTGTCCTGTATAATTCCAATGCCTCTCTGAGAAAAAAGGATGGAGTAGCTTCAGAAAAAAAGTGAGAAAGGTAACCAAACAACTGAAATTGTTTCTGTACAAAACCAAATTAAATAGACTAGTACTCTTCAGTTTTGCAAAGAGGATGGGGTTATGAAAAGCTGTTCATTGTCTCTTGCAGTATAGCAATAAGGTAACATCAAATACAACTAGATTTAAAAGCAATATAAAAATATAATGCATAGTTAAACTCAGGAAACACTTTCCTGTTGAATGCTGTGGCAAAGTTGACAAGAGTTCACTAAATTCATGGCTGATAGTTTGAAGAAAAGTTGATTGCATTGAGAAATGCAAAGTTTAGTGTCCAGTAATAATAGGTCATTACATTTCCTTCAGCTAGCTCCCTCTTGATTGCCATGAATTTTCTTTGCTGAAAATACATTTTCTCAGTGGGTATCTGAGTTCAGTTTAAGGAATTCAAAAGACTGAGGGTGCACCCCCGCCTTCAGAATTTGTGCCTTTGAATGACCATGTGCACAGTTAAACTTATTTATGGGAATATTTAAAATTCAAACTTCTTTGCCTTAACGTTCTTACTGTATTATTCACCATAAGGTTAAAAAATACCTTGGGAACTAGTATGTTCTGCCTGTTCCAGTGTTTGTACAATACAACCAAGCAACTCGAATCTGGAAAAGATAAAAAAGCCTGAGCTAAGCCATTTGCCAACTCAAAAGTACTGATTGTGTATCTCTTTAAATTTTTGTTATTTTTTCAGCAATATTCTTGAAACATGGATAGCAGATTCATTTTTACAAGCCTTCTGTTCTGTTCATATTTTGGAATCATAGATCCTTCAAATATAGACATATTGAAAAGTTATGTATTATTAATCTACAAAATTTGGCAAAAACTGTTATATCAATGCATCCTTGTCATATGCACCTGTTTTCCTGGCTCAGTGAGAGATGATTTTTGGAGGAAAAAAGATGAAAAAATGAGCGGCATTACTGTGAATCATTAATGAAGTACACCTGTGGAAATTTCCACATTCAAGAGGCTTAAAAAACTGTGTGCAGTGAGAGGACACATACAGGACACAGACACCAGCAACAAAGTCCATGATGAAGATCTGAAAAACCTGTATTAGGATCAGAGTCCAATATTCTGACCAATTTGTGTGAGGTATTCCACACACTGAGGATTTAAAGTTTAACATGAAATCTACTGATTTGAGTGTCTATTGACATTGCATGGAAATTTGATTTTGCAAGGTGATACAGCAACATACTTGAATCACAACACAAGTACAAATAATCAGAGTACACAGCTGGAATAAATAGTTCAATCACAGTATTAACATAATTCTCAATAATATGCTCACTATCCTCAGATGCTGCCAAGATGTATATGACAAGAATTCAGATCATATCCATCATTCTCATCAAAGTCCTTTATGTTTATTGTTCAGTTTTTGTACTGTGTTGTTCACATTCTGTATTAGGTACCTTATTAATATTTATGTGATTATTTCTGCACTTTTTATTAACCAAGGGACAAAAAAGTGGTTGATCCACTCAGATGGTACTACACAACTAGTTGATTTACACAACTAGTACAGCCAGTTGATCCACTCCACTCACATCAGGAGGCTGATCGCAGACTATAGAATATTCTGAGTTGGAAGGAACCCACAAGGATCATCAAGTCCAGCATCCTAAAACCTAGTCATGACTAGCTAATTAAATAATTGCTTAAAAAAAAAGGTGAATTTTATTTTCAGATCAAAACCTGGACCTGGGATGATGGAAGATGGGCTGGAGTCATAATACTGATCTTGTGGGACATGAACATTAATTCCATGAAGAGAGGTAAAGTTAAAAATTTACATAATGCAGCCTCAAGTCCAAAGTAGAAGTGTATCTTTTATGTCTGTGCCATGCAGAACAAGTCACCTTAGTGAATCTTCCTCATGTAACTAAGTATTGTGTTCTCTAAAATTGTCACATTACAACATGAGACCTAACAGTGAGTTGTCCATCAATTATGCCCCCTAAATTGTTCCCAATTACAGCAATTTCACGATTATAAGCCACACCTGAATATAAGCCGCACTTCCGGGTAGCCGGGAAGACCACGGGATTTGTCCATATATAAGCCGCACCCAAATATAAGCCGCACTTTCCCCTTTCCCCCCCCCCCCCCCCCCGCGGGGCAGGGTAGGGGTGCTGCTAACAGGCCAGGCAGGGCCAGGGCCGCGCCGGGAGGGGCCAGCCAGCAGCGGGAGGCAGCAGCGCCGGCAGTAGTGGGCAGCTGGATGGGGGGATCGGCGGGGAGCGCAGGGAGGGGCAGCGGTGCTCAACGCCGGCCACGGGAGCAGCGGGGAGCGCGAGGAGGGGCAGCGGCGCCCAGCGCCAGCCACGCAAGCGGCGGGGAACGCCGGCAGGGGTGGGGAGCGGCAGCAGCGCCGAGCGCCCGGAGCGGTGGGCAGCGGCGGGGGCGGGAGCTGAGGGGTGGGGAACGCCTGTTCCCCTTGTGGCTCATACTTCTGCCTTGGTAATTCTCCTGAAATTGTCCATAAATAAGCCGCACCTGAATATAAGCCGCACTACTGGGGTGGGCTGGATTCTTCAATGAAAAAGGTGTGGCTTATATTCGTGAAATTACTGTACATAGTTTTACAAGGTAACATCTTCCATTTTAGCTCAGTTGGTAAGAGTATGGTGCTCAAAATTTGTAATGTGATAGAAATTAATGTCATAGTAGCCAAGATTGGTACAAACAAGCAAGACAAAAAAGGTTTGACTATTGGAGGTGGCTCTATAACTTTTAAAAGTTATAAACAAAGCAAGGATAAGCTGAATAAAGTTGTAGGATAATTTAGAGAAAAAAAGAACCCTCAAAATGTATATTTTGCGTTATTGAACTGCTGATGATTAAACAAACTGAAAGAATGGTAAAAATTTCTTCACCAACAGAAGGTGGACAGGAGGTACTGGCTGATCACATTCCTGTGATTCTGCTGAATATATTCATTTAACACATGACTGTATTATATATGAAACACAATGACAAAACCAGGTGTATCCAAGTCTACAAAGTACATCACACTTACAAAACAGCAGGAATACTTTTGCAGAACTTTACATTCTAATTTACCTGAATGTGTTACAGAGCTATTACCAAAACATATGACTTTATTTTAAAGGAGGTTTTTTCTTCATCTCTCAATTTTTTATTTGTTGCTCAAATAAAATAATAACATCAAAAAGGAAATAAATGCTGAAAAATTGATAAAAACTTGCCTATGGAAGAATATCCCATGCTAAAATAGTATCAGAAACTCAGCCCAAGTAATGTTGAAATGTGTTTTTCTCTGAATATGTGACTATGGAAATAGATGTAATCCACACACCAGATGTTAAGTTAAAAAAAGAACAGCTACCTCTTTAAAGTAGATTCTATTTTTGCTTCTGTAAATATGTGGGTTTTCTTTATTTGAATTGTGACAGCTAAAAAAAGCCTAAAATACAGTAAGCTAAACTATATAAATCAGTAAACTAGCATGCATACATACAAAATTTAGAGGTAAAATAGCAAGATTGCAACATAATTGCTTTTTACTGTGCACATTTAGATGCCAAAGGAATGCTAACATTTTACAAAGAAGTCTGCATCTGGTAACTCACTGAATACCAAATTTGCTGAATGGGAACTTGGCTAATATTATTACATCAGACTCAAAAGGGTATTGTTGGTTTGTTGTGCAACAACCTCCACAAAAGAAATGCAGTTTTTAATTATTTGTTGGGTGCATTTAACAAGTAGGTAGAATTCTGTCCTTAAAGTCTGCAATGGATTCTTGAAAGCACAGCAATATTGAGCAGTCTGGATTGTTGAGAGAGAATCAACATTTCAAGGTTAAGATCACCATGGCACGATAAAAAATCATAAAACAAGGCTAATCAGAATGTTCAGTCTAGTTGGGACCTCACTGGGAATTATCATGTCATCAAATGGAGTTTTCAGAGTTGCTAGTTTTGGCTGGAGCTGGTGTAAGGCAGCAACTCAACTAATTTCCAGCAAGGAAACTTTTTCCCTCTGTCTGCCAGCAAAAATGTCTTTATCTCATTGGGATGATGAACATGTTCATGTTTAGCCTAATTGCTCTTTGCTCACAAAGGGCTTTGCAGGGATTGAGAACATAAATGCCTCCTTTCCCCCTGTTTCTTTTCTCTGCCTCTCCAGCACCAAATTTACTGTGATAGAATCAAGCATTGATAACTACAGTTCTCATTTGCTAGAAGCTCTCCTGTGGAAGCTGAGGGATGTTGCTAGCTGCTGCACTGGAGAGGTGAGGAACGTAAAGAATGATCTTCCTTTAAGTTCTCTTCAAGAATTTGACTATACAGGTATTGTGAATGTCCCAAGGGAGATGCATTGCTGCAGGGACCCCCAAGGAAAGCACAGAGCGTGTTATGTAGAACCAGCTTCTACAGGAAATAGGGCAAGAGGATTAAAGTCATGGGTAATTTCAAGTCTACCTTCGTCTTGTTCAACCATAATTCTGCTGTCTTCAGGTTTCTGTGAAGGTCATGACTAGCATTGTCTAAAATCTGGTGTATGAAGTCTTGCTTTCCTCCTTGTAGTCCTTTCAATTGTTGCAAAAATGGAATTTTTCTTCTCCTCACTGTCATAAATTTTCAGCTTACCACTTATAATTCTGTCTTGATAGTCTCATATCTCTGAGTAGCAGTAGATATGAGTCACATTAATCCATTGTATCCAGCTTAATGAACTTCTCAGAACCTATGTCTGGTGCCAATTTGTGTCACTTTGGGTGACGGAACAGATGAAGGTAATGCATTCATGTCATTGCCGTGGTCAATTGCGTGCTGTTTGCACAAAAAGAACTCTTGCCCATGAAGGCTGTCACCCCTGTCATTGGACTAGGTGTTTCAAGACTCTAAACCCCAAGGCTGTTAGTGGATGTATTTCTTCCACATCTTAAGATTCTGTCTGATTAACCTCTCTGTGTGGTCTGAATCTGATTCATTGCATTGAGCTGTTCAAATATACTTACATTTAAACAACTAAACAAAAACTCAGAAGGACCATAAACCTTAGAAAAGAGTCCTGTTGTCTGCTTCCACCTGTGACAGATCTCAGTCTAACAAACTACAGAAGCCAAATAGATAAAAGTGAAGAAAACACAGCTATGCTTCAGGAAGCAAAATATTTAGGAACATTTTGTGGCATTCTTTGAATAGAAATACAAGTAGAGGATAGGAAAAAAAAATAACAAAAGAAGCATGAGTAAATGTTTTTACATTTCCTGATGCTTCATAAAAAAGTTAAAATCTGCTTCTTCTCTGTGTGAAATTAATATTATTTTCTGCGTTCTGATAATCCATTGGGAAATGGTAGGGAAATATTTTGATGTAAGGGAAATAGTTTCCTTTATTTGAAATGAAAGAGTTTTCTTTAATTCTAAACATGCTTTGATATGTAAAGCTGTCAGAAATTAATAAGCAAAATAATTTTATGTCAAATCAACTACACATTTTGTGGTTTGACTTTTTTCCTTCATTGAATATGCTTATATACAAAGAAAGTTTCCATTCTTCGCTGGAAAACATACAGTAACTCCAGAATGTATCAAAAGTAAATAGGCAAGTTAAATTGTATGTTTCAAAGGCACCAGGGTACTCAAATTCAAGCTGTTGTTTTGAATTTGCCCTTATGTTTGCTGTGTGTTAGACAGCCTTCTAACCACTTTTTTTTCCTAAGAAGAGCAGGTTTCTCTTTCAACAGAGATGTATGATATGCCTATATGAAGCACTTCACAGTACTAACAGAAAAGATAAATTGCAAAAACAGAGGAGGAGAGGATATAAGCAATTTGATTATCGATCTCTGGCTCAGCTGCAGGCAAAAAGTTACACTAATCCAAGCTCTCCTATGCAGTGTACAGTAATTTCAGAATTATAAGCCGCACCTGATTATAAACCGCACTTCCGGGAAGCCGGGTAGATGATGGGACTTGTCCATATATAACCCACACCCCAAATATAAGCCACACCTTTTTTTTTTTTAAGCGAGGATCCATGTGTGACAAAGTAACGAGTCAGTAACAGAATCGTGCCAGCGTGGAGTTTGCTGTCAGGTGTTCAAATTGCAAACAGTTTTCACAGACCGGAGGAGCCTTTAAACACAGCCCCGCCACCTCTAGCATCACCGCTCTCCCCGTCGCCCTGCGATGCCCGCTCCCCACCCGCCCCCCGCCCGCCTGGCCAGGGCTCCACGGCAGTTCCCCAACCGGCCGGCTCACACTTCCAGGTTAGAATTTCGCTGGGATTTGTCCATAAATAAGCCGCACCTGATGATTAGCCACACTAATGGGGAAGGCTGCATTCTTCAATCAAAAAGGTGCGGCTTATATTCTTGAAATATTCATGAGATACTTTTAAATGTTTCCTAGACCTTGAGAAAAAAAAATCCCAGGAGTGCTTATGAAAATTAGGCTTGTGTGGCATTGCTTTGAATGTCTTGGTCACTAAATTGTTAAAAAAATCCCAAACAAAATAATACCTCCTCCCCCTTAAAAGAACGACAGTATTTTAGTCATATTTGCAAAGAAAATACAATTATCATCACAAGCTATGTTTCAAAGTGGAGAAAAAAATGGGATTAAATATTTGGATAAAATTCCCAGTTAAAAGTTAATCTTTAATAAGACAGGTTTTCAAACATTTTTTACCTTATGTATTTCAAAATATGCATCAAACAGCCAAAAATTTGAAACCAGTGACTCAGTACCTATTTCCCCATGGAAACTGAGCTCCTCATATTGAAGTGATACTTCCATCTGTTTTTCACACCATGCAATCGTTGTTCAAATTAAATACATGTAAAATACTTAGGGAATAAATACCATTTCAGCAGAATAAAATCTCACCAAAAAATGCTCTAGAAACTGAAACATTGCCATATGAGTAACCTGAGAAAATTCTCTGCCATAAACAGAGAGCAGAAAAAGACTTTGCAGAAAACTTTTGCCATTTACTTAATTTTCAGGTCCTTGACCACAACAATTTTTATAATGATGTGACATTAGTTACAACTGTCCGATTACTTTTGTTATTCCACCAAACTATGTAAAACTATGAGGACAATTAGTTTGTAATTTCTTTTAAAATGTACATTTCTTTTATGATAATTAGTGGTTTTTTATATTAAAATAATTTCTTGCAAGTGAAGGTGTGTTGTCTCAAAAGAGTAATTCAAATCTCCTGTCTTATTCTCTTCTTTAACTGACCTTTGCCACACCTTTTTAGATACTATACTTGATGTTTTACTGCTAAGGAAAAAGATTAATAATGGGAAGTAGGTCGCATTTGCCAACTCAAGAAATCAGATTTTTTTGCTGAGTTAATTTATTGTATGCTGAATTACAACTTTCACATACTCACTGGAATCAAGACAAAAGAACAGAAACATATTCTGAACATTCACCATTTGTCTAGCAAGCTACAGTCATATGAGAAAACATTTAGTATGCACAGAGTGGTTGCAATAAATTTTATATATCTGGTTAAGCTTAATAAGCCCCTTCTTCTTAGCATACCTCTTGAATTAAGAACGATTAAAACATATTTACAAGATAGAGGTCAAATATGAAAAAGGTAGACCTTTTATATTTGTCTAGTAGTATCATCTACAGCAAGTTACAGAAAGGGCGTGTTTTCCCTTGAAAGCCTTCCCTTCTCTAGGGACACTGCACAATAATTCAGAAAAACCATTGAACAAACCATGATACATCAAGAGGAGCCCATTCCAGTGCACAGCCATCCTCTAGGTGGAAAACCTTTTTTAATATCCAACCTAAACTTCCCCTGACATAGATTTTGATGTTCCCTCAGGTCCTATCACTGGTCACCAGAGAGGAGAGATCACTGCCAAATCACCAACTCGCAATTGAAGGAAGTATAGTGTATTTCCCAGGTGCTGCTGAACTGTAAATTGTACTTTCTTAGGGCAGTCACTTTTTTGTATCACTCTGTCTCCTTAACCAATTAAAGTAATATATTGCAAGGGAAAGGGAGGACAGAAATCAAAACATGACTACTGCATAGTGTCTACATTGCTATGGCTGTACAGCATCAGGATCAATTACCTTTCTTTCTTCTGGTGAGAACCCTCTACAGTGATTTATAAAGCAGTTTACTTATAGATTGGAAAGAAAATGTTTATAAAATGTGAGACCACAAATTTAAAAATGAAGAGAATATGCTGTTAAATTATTATTTTTATTAACATCATCATCATCATCTTGTTCTTATCTACCTACATATGGAACGACAATTTCAATCTCTGCCCATTAACACCATAAAGCACTTTAATATCCAGATGTATATTTCAAAGATAAATACCTTTGTGTTATTGTAAATTAGGTCATTATTACACGGATAGAAGTGTAAAACATATGAATGCCTTAAACAAATCAACATGCCAATGGCATTTTTTTTCATAATTTCTTTCATGACAGAAAAGAAAAGATCATATATTTTTTTGATTTTCATTGGTTTCCAATAGTTTTGAGTGCAAATGTGTGTCCAAACTTGTCAGCTGGGCTTGGGAGTTCCTTAACATCTTTCACCCACATTGTAAGATTCCCACAGACACTGAAAGGAAGATCTAGATACTACTTAAGTCTCATTTTCTTCTGCCCAGTCCTGTCACTTGCTTTTCTAAACATCTCCCAACATCCCCAGGGGTGTACTACAGTGGTAATTTCATGACTCCTAGCTCACTGATCCATCACCAGAAGGAGTCCTCCAGAGATAAGATCTGTGCATTCATTGCTGCACAAGAGTGGGGTTACTGGCATCTAGAGTGATGCCAGATTTAATCATTATCTGTATTCCTTTTTTTTTACCCTACCATTTTATTGGAATCTTATTAAAGCCTCCGTTTTATTAAGTTATTTGTTTCCAGGCCTGTATTATTGAGCTCAAGAAAGAACCTGCACTGTTTCTCTCTCTCTCACCCCCTGCACTGGCCCAGACCGGTTTCAATCTCTACATAAGCATCTATGAAAGTGTCTCCAGCAGGGGGTCTGCTTAGAACAGTGCTTTTTAGAGATCCTGTTTCCCTCTCTCTTCCATCCTAGTGTGCAAAAATGCACAGCAATACCACCCTTACTTGTTATTTTTTTTAAAATTGACAAATGGAAAAATTTCATTCATCATCTGGACTTTCTAGCTGAGTTCTCTTTCCAGCCCCATGCTGAAATAAATATCGCCTTTGTTCATTAGGCCGGCAGTTAAATTTAAAAACACAAATAATCTTCAACTAGCTATTACAGGGTTCTCCTCTTATGATGAAATGTTTCAGTTCAGCTCTATTTGTGCCTGGTCATATACCCCATCAGTCCAGATCCTGATTCCTGGGACTGATTTCTCAGATTCACCTCAAACCTCCCACTAGGTGCTTACAGGATGATCTCTGGGCCGTGGTCATCATCACTGGACCTGATCCTGACTTCTGTTCACAGCTTGAACTTGGACTTGCCTTTTCCCCATGGCCTTACCCAATGATCTGGACCCTTGGGTGGCCCTGATCACCTTTCTCATGTCAGTCCTGCCTGTCTTGCGGGGGTGAGGCTGAGCCTCAGCTATCAAGGTCTCTGTCCTGCTCTGATATTTGGGTCACCACCTGCTGGAGAGCAGCTGGGTCTTTCTGCTCCCCAGTATAACAGTGACAGTGTGTCATGCAGCTGTGCACTACTTTGTTTGATCACTGAGTAACTTACTTGTTATTGAGCACTTTAAAGGACAAAATTAAAACTAATGTATTGGCTGTACAAACCTCCTGGACCAGAGGGGAAAAAAAAGCAGATTGAAAGTAAAATGAAGGCTCAGTTGAATGGCTCATCTAACATCATTAAAAAAGCAAGAGGATATAAAAGTAAAGGAGAAAATTAATAAATACCAGGAATAAAACTGACAGGTTTTGACTGGATCTGAAACTTTAAATAATTGCTAGAGGCTAGGGGCTCCTGGGATGATTTACAATGAATAATAACAAAAAAGCTTGTCGACCTTAAGTAAATAAATCCATGACTCTAAGGGGTTGTGCCGGTCTGACATAATTCAATATGCATAGTACAAAAAACAATGCTCAAACTACTCAGCTCACACCTCACATAAAGTAATAGATGTTGTCAGATGAACACTGAAGTCAGGACGTTATTGGTTTTTGAGAAACAGTTACTTCCAGAACTCAACTTTTGCTCATCCTTCAAGCCCTCTGTAGGTCACTATTTTGTAATTATACATATAAATGTCTAGTTTGCCATTTAACAGTATTTGAAAAACATTCTTCAGATCTATGCTGTTTAACAAAAAATGACTAAAACCATCCAGTGCTTCAGCAAATGAATTTGAGTCTAACTGTCCTTTGCAGTGGAAAAGTGAGGACAAGGATGGAAAAATCTGAGATGTCTCAGAGACCTAGCCTTTCAATGAAGCTGCTCATTGTTTATTATCCCTGTGGGGACTCATTTTGAAAGATAAACAGAAGGTTACAGTGGCTCTGTGAACAAATGAACCTTTATCTTCTAAAAATTAGTATCAGTGAGGAAAACAGACTTTATCTTTAGGATACTGTGAGTCTTGCATCATCTTACCTCTGACAGCAGGAGACCTCAAGAATCATTGTTCTCTCCACATTTTTCTCCTCAGTCTTACATCAAAAGATAAAGGATGAAAGTTAATGATGTTAAAACTAGATTAATTTATATCAATTTTCCAACTTTCATTTCAATAGTGTGTTAGAAGACAGAATCCAATGTCAAATTCTATGTATCTGACCCTTACCAACTGAGAAAAAAGCAGAGGGCTCCTAATTGCACTTGGCTACCTACACTTTGCTACTGTTCATGTTGCAATATGCAGTTACAGGCTCAGTCAGGATCAGGTTCTACTGTGTTGTGTGCTATAAAATCCAAAAGACAGAATTTTTGTTCTAGAAATGACATATTCAAAATCAAAACAAGGCCAAAATGCACCCATGCACAATAAGACAAATCAAAGGAATTAAAACACCAGTTACCTTTCATTGATCTCGTTTAAGAACAACTTATCTATTTGCTAAAAATCACCATAAAATTAGGATACCGGGTGTGAATTGCTAACAGAAAGAGTAATTATATATACAATTCATATTATTTTACAGACTATAAATCTTCATGGAGGTGTTTGCTCACAACTTCAGCTCTAATAGGTCTGTTTTTTAGTGTCTTTATTAATTTTGTCTTGTTTATTGTTGTAAATATATCACCATTCTCCTGCTCACTGAGATGAAACTACATCTTTTTTTTCTTACTGCTGCTTCCCAGGAGTATGAAACGCAAATGAGTTACACCTCATCAAACCTCACATTTTTCTTCTGTGATATAGGTAGTCATGTTTTCTTGCCGGTACATAATTCAACTTGCAGATGTCTCATCAGCCTCCCTCTCTCCTTGAAACCTGTCAACTCTTTGTCCTCTTGGTGAAAGTGTTCAGTACATTATTATTCCAATCTGAGGAAAGTCCTTGGAAAGTGTCTGTCAATAGAGTGTGTAAAACCACTGACATACAAACTCATACCTTTCTCTAAGCCACTACTGAGGAATGGCATGAGTCAGAATGCTAAGGTGGTAATGAGAAATATTCATTACATCCCTTAAGAGTTAGAGACAAATCAAATTGCCACATGTCCTGAGGATCCTGATTCTGCAGTGAGCTCAATGCATGTAATGGAGAAGCCTGGATCATAAATTTGCATAGCTGGATGCAAGATTTCATTTTTAATCACCTGACCTGTGTGAAACTACTTAAAAAGTGGCCAGAATGTTGTTTTTTTTTTATTTCAGCACTGAAACAGGGCATCCAAAAAACACCATGCTATACCATATTTATTACCCGGCATGTTTTAAAGGGCAGAAGTAGGCAGCATAAACAAACAGTAAAGGCTGAAAAAAACCCACTGAAGTTAAGGTATGTAACTGACAAGGATTGATGGCCTTAACAGAGATGTCACTGACTCTCACATATGAAAAAGGACAAATGCTGACAGGTGAGACTATCAAATTTCGTCAGAAAATTATGATCTTCAGGATTTGTACAGTAACTTTTTTCAGGCATGTGGTATCTTGTAAAGTGCAGCATTTCTGAGCCACGTTAGACTGAAACACACACAGAGTAAGTGATAGAATCACAGATTGTTTTGGATTGGAAGGGACATAAAAGTTCATCTACTTCAAATCACTGGGACAAATTCCACTCGACTAGCCTCAAAACTCCTTGTCTTAACACCTCCAGGGATGATGCAACCCCAGCTTCTCTGGGCAACCTGTTCCAGTGCCTCATCATCCTTATAGTAAAGAATTTCTTCCCAATATCTAATCTAAAGTTACCCTCTTTTAGTTTAAAGCCTTTACTCCTTGTTCTATCACTCCATTCCCTTGTAAATAAATAAACCAGCTCTTTTGTTGGTCCCTTCTAGGTACTTGAAGTTCTCAGCCTGCACTCACACACAGAAAACAAAAGAAAGCAGCCTAGGATCAGCAACTTCAGGCCTGCTCAGAAATGACCAAGTCTTGGAGTGACAGAATATTTAGCCTCAAAACTGTTTCAATGCCTGATCTCTGAAGATACTGCCAAATAGACAACAGTGCCAGTTATAATATCTGCTTGTATAATGTAGACATCTGTCAGCTGAGAACTGTCCATTTCAATGAAGCCACCAAAAAGCTGTCACCCAGAAGCATGCCCCAAAGGCAAGCCTGCCCAAGCCTAGAGTGAAATGCACGCTACCCTTTCTTCAGCAAGGTTTTTATCTTTCCAAATAAAGGCAAAAAATACTGCACTCAGCATAAACACACAGGGGAAAAAAAAACATCAAACACTGCAAAGATTCACATGGGGCTTTGAAGATAAAGATATGACAGAACATGACAAGGCAAAGGAAGGAAATGAGAGAATCAGATCAACAGGGCCTCAGAGACCAAATTTTAGAAAGGGCTGGGTGATTTGGAAAAGCAGAAGCTAAAAAGTGGTGACACTCATTCAGTGATAATATGTGAGCCTAAATGGGAAATCTGGAATAAGGTGATGAAAACAAGTTGAACTGGGGCAATGTTGGAGATGAAAATGCAGCAGCACAAGGACATCTCATGGTTATCCAATGTAAATAAGCAAAACATGACCCTCAGATCTGGTTGTTCAAAGCTGTCAACAGAGACGGGGGGAAATTTAAGGTGCTGATTTTTGGTAATATTGAGTTAAAAATGATGATGACTCATCCTGGGTGAAATACTGAGGGTGTCACCCTCATCATGCGACTAGAAAATACATAAATCAGCACAGAGCAGATGTATATGGATGAACTGCCAGAAATAATGTACTTAGTGGGACAAACAGAGAGTGAAGGATAATGCTTTGGAGTACCTCAGGGACAAGAGGAGAAAAGTGATGCCATCAAAATAGCTGAACAGTTAAAGGAAAACAAAGTGAATGGACTATTATCCTGAAAGCAAATGGCGCACAAGCACCAGAAACCTTGCTAACAACTCTCAAAGAGAAGAAATAAAGTCAATTCCCTAAGATGCAATAGCAACTAACACATTATGGGTTCTGCTTAGGGCAGTACTCAGAAATTCAGCAACAGGAGACCAGCAGAAAATCAGCAATATCCATCTCAGTTGAAATGAATAAAGATGACAGAACTCTGATTTTTGGGCATGAGCAGACATTACCAGCAGTAATATGTAAAATATATATTTAGAAGAGGAAAGTGAATATGTAAACAGTGTTCCTGACAAACAAAAGGCAACACCAGATGAAAAGGCTGTACTTTGCCTAAAATATCCTTATTTTTAAAGAAAAAAAAAAAAACACGCAGAACTCAACCAAGTTATTTAGTGCTACAAATCAGTATTTCAGGAATTTCAGTAAATTAACATCTCTGAAGTATTCACTTATTTTTTTTGCAGAAATAAATGCAGCTTACAAGTATATGCCCATGTTTACTTATAAATACGTCCAATTTGTCCACATGTATGTCAAGAGAATAAACAATAAAAGAGAAATAGCTTCTGTGCCATAGAAGAGATTATGTAGAATTATATATTCATAATATTATTAAGGAATACAGAAGGGCAACTAAAACCTAGTCTAGAGTTTTAAAGTCCATTCACTTATTGAATGTCGAAATTTTTGTAAGGGACTCCTAACTGCAGTAGTCCACAAAGCTAAACTTTTACATTTAGAATCATAGAATTGCTTTAATTGGAAAATCAAAATATCATAAAATCCAAATAATTTCACTCTTGTGGGTTCAGAACATTATTGCCAGCAGCTCTATTTACTCAGAAAAGTTTGACAACCACCCTGACTGAATTCTGCATGGCTCTAGGGCCTTCACCAAGAAGCAAAGATTTTGGAAAAATGAGCAATACTTTTAGAGGAAACTTCTGATATTATAGGAAATGAATGCAAAAGGCAGACTTTGGCACAAACACAGCTTTTAGTAGTAGTGTTATTATTGCTAATTTTGTGCAGGAAAAATCCAGAACGGCCAGAAACAGTTACACCTGTCATTTGCTGTATAATTGGTAACTCCTCATGTGTTTACCCTCCATATAAATTAGTTTTCCATATGTTACATTAAAATTGACTCTCTTTTAGCTCAAAAAGTATTCCAAGATTAGTATATCTAAAAGTCAGTACTTATTGTCTTATCCATGTCAATAGAGGGAATTTAAATAAAAATATATCATTCTTACTAAGTGAAAAATAAACAGACTGAGGAGCAGCTTCACAGGGCATTCAGCGCTGAACCCTTTCCATTTATATGAGCTCTGCCACTAACTTCAGCTGGAGCAACAACAAGCCTGCAGTTATTTGTTCTCAGTTAAGTTTTCAATAAGCTTTGACTGACATATGTGTATTTTTCTGAATTCAGCAGTACTGCACAGTAATCAATGCATTGTAGAACTAAGCTCTTATTTCAGAAGAACTTGCCTCTCATATCAAATTGTAAAAATTCTTAAAGAATAGACTATTCGTTTCATGTTACTCCAGATACTGATACTCAAGTTGCATCTATTTGTTCATGTGACATACTCAAAGAGAAGCATTTCTTCAACTATGTAATCTCCTATATTTTATTTTCATTACATTTAAATTAACCTTCACATTTCAAGATAATTTAGTTATTTTAGAAGGCAAACTGTTGTTATTTTATCAAAATCACCAAGAAGAACTAGGTTTGAGTGTTTGGTCTATAACAAAAAGCTGAGGGAAGATCAACATAAATCTGTCCCACAGGGATTTCGCACAGAATGCTGAGCTCAGACACACACACCATGGAAATTGCTATGCAGGAGACATACTGTGAATTGTAAACAACATATCACAAAGCTGAGAGCTTCAGGCTGCGGGTTTGCTCTCTTTCTTGACAGGACTTTCATTGGTGGTTTCAGAAGACAACACAGGTATTATTCCCACACATCGACCTCAGTCAAAAAGTTAGCCAAGATACAGCATTGCTGCAGTATTTCTTTTTGAGTCAATTCAACAAGAAAATTTTTAAAAGTCATTTAACAAGCAAATAAACCTCTGTATGCATGTCATCACCCTCCTAGTAATCAAAAGGCTGCTGTGGCTTGGACCCAAAGGACAGTGTTAGCCCTGAATAGAGAGAAAGGCAACACTCTCTTCCCAACTAAACTAATCTATTGGAAAGCTTTTATAAGGAGTAATTATCATTTGCTGTAACATGAGAACAAGAACAAGTTGCTTCTGTGAAATGTGTCTGAATATCTGGGCAATAATGACTACCTTACATCAACTCTGAAATAAACTACAACCTGCTCCAAACATTAATGTTTTGAGTCTGAAGTTGAAACAAGAAGTAAGAATTAGGATATAGTTTGGGGCTTTTTTCCCTCTTAAATATACTTTTTCTGCAATATAGTTCTATTATGCAGATAATGATAGGAGGAGTGATAATGCTGAAAACAGCACAAGAAGTCTTCTTTCCTAATATTTTCAGTAAGGTCATAAACAATGCTCACACCTGGTTGCTCATCCAGGGGGGACAAAAATAAACAGTGAGATAATGTAGCTCAAGAAATTTAGAATCTCCTCCTTGAGCTCTTCATACAGGAATGGACTGGTGGCTTGCTTTGCCAGAACTTGCTTGATTCTAAAAACCTACCCAGCTACCAGTGTTTGACTCAGCTAGGCACACAGAGACCCTCAAGATATAAGAATTCTGGAAAAAGTTTTCTTAGACTGACTTACACAAACTTATTTTCTTAGCATCCATAAAAGGGTATGACTTTTTTTAGCTATTATCATCTGTCTAATTATAAGTTGGTATGCTAACATCAATTCCCCAAAAAGACCTTCTATTCTAGAATAAGCAGATTGCTAAGGGAGAACCATCAAAGAAAAATGCAAGACTGTAAAATTGCTTTGGAAAAGAGTTTCATGCTACCTTCCAAAATAAATCACAGTTTTCTTATAGAAGTTTTCCTTAACTTCCCAAATTAGAGAGAATTTTAGTGAATTATTTTTTTCCCATAAAAACATTTTTGGACATTCCAGAAATCACATTTTGTGTGTTTCTTACTCTCTCTCATTCTTTATTTCTTTTTTTTTCTTTCCCCAATCTCTGTGTTGGTTATAGGAGGACAAGATACAGCAATTAGCAAGTAGTTATTAGCAATGTGAGCTTGTGTCCCAGACACATTGCCTTTAATTTTTAATGGACAATTTTCATCAGCTTTGGTGGGAAATATCTCAGACAAAGTGAACAAATGTTTTTATATATGAATGACTTTGTTGACTGCAGCTTGGAATGGCCATAACTGCTGACAGTCTTTACCAATCTTCTTGTTGGTAAGGAAGAAAGAGCTTGAGGTATGACCAGCAACTGGTTTACAACAGTTTCTAAACTTCTCCCTTCTTCAAAATAAAATACCAAAGAGCACCTTTGGGTCTTTATACTCAAATAAAACTGCAAAATTTTATCAAGCTGTACATTATTGCAATCCTTTGCTAGGAAATTCTATATGCTGGAAAATGCTACAGATATTTACTAAACATATATCAAATTTGCATGTCAAAACCTCCCTTCCTCTCCCATCTACCCCACAATTTATGAAACTTGGCTCCCTGGGTATATTACTCAAACACATTTTTACAGATTTGCTGGCAGATTTCACCTGATGGTTTCTCTGGACACATTGAAAAATGGGAGAGCCTGAGTAACTTCAATTTTTCAAATTTGGTGTTAATAAAACTGACTACAACAATCACTATAAAATGTCAGTGGATTTTTCCTTTTTAATTTGCTTAGCTAAATTAAGAGCAGCTAAGTTCACGTCCTGACTCATTTTTTCTGTGCTCATCATATAATGCATTTGCATTAAGCAAAGAGGGAAACTGACTAAACTTTCAGCAATTTTAAAATCCCCCTAAGGACACATTATGATTATGCCAAGTAATGCAGGGGCAGCTGCTAATATTAAATAATCATATTCATGCTAGATGGGCAATGGATTCATATTTCAGTTTACCTGTCATGGGAAACCCAAGGAACAGACTGGTGGGATTTCTTTTTCCTCTTTATAATACAGATGCAGTTTTTACAGCCTTCCCAGCTACCACTGAAAGAACCCTTGTTTCCTTCTTGTATCTTTGAAAGCTTTAAAATATTCAGTTCTCAACCACAAATAATTTGTTTATTAAAAATATATTATTTGCCTTTAGGATTCTCTATTCTGGAAGATTCATTTTTCATCAACCAGACAGCTCAACTAAGTAGACTCTCGCAGGAATATTGCATTGGTTTCTTGGTTTGCCCAGTTTATGCCCCTTCTGCACTCACAGCTGCTTCTCCTATTTGCCTAGCTTCTTTCTCAGTCTCTTTCCAAAATACCCATTCTCTATTTCGTTCTCTTATTCTGGCTAATTCCAGTCTTGTCTGTAACCTTTTTCCCACTGACAGGGGAAATTCTTCCCCTTTTATGCCTTTGCACCAATCTCTTTCATGAGATCAGTAGCCTTGTTGAACCTGTCACCTCAGCAATGGGCCAGAACTAAAGCACCTGGTTAGATCATACATAAAGATCATACATGTGATCATACATCAAGTTAATAAATGAATATAGTTTTTCTAAGTTTATTAGAGCAACCCTATTTTTTGGAATAAACGTGACTTTATTGGTGCTAGAAGAAAGTGTAAGCCATGTTGCAAGTCAGCAGCAAAGAATGTGCTTTGCAAGACAGTGACTGACTTACTCAAAAGGCAACTTATTTTAAGAATTTCAGCACAAAATACATCTTTCAGAGAACAATGCCAAAAACAAACACCTTTACATCCACACATAAGAACTGTAAAACTGAAGCTGAGTCTGATATCATGCTCATGTCCCCTTGCTCCTCCCGCCCCCAACAATGTGGTTACAAGCAGATCTCGCTGCTCCCGCACTCCTCTTACATTCCCAACAGTACACTGATCGGTCTCTTCCCTCCCCCAATCGCCCCCGCTGTTTCCCAGCGCGGTCTCATCCGTAGGTTGCGCGGGGGGCGGAATTTCCCGAGCAGCCGCAGGAGCCGCGGCCAGGCTGCAGCGCGGGGCGGCTGTGCTGGTGCGGACACCGCCCCTGCAACCAAGCCGGTCTGTGCGGGGGTCGGTCCCGCTGGAGCTGTTGCTACAGGGACCGACGCTGTGGCCGCGGAGCGGGGGCTGGTATCGGGGAAAATGGGTCCCCTGCAATAGCAAAACACGGCTCGGGCAGCATCCATGTCGGCCGGTCCCCGCAGCCATTCTCCCCGGCTGCGGGGGACGGCGGTGGCGGGCTCCCCAGGGTGTGTGCTTGTAAAAAATCGCGGCAATTTGCAATGTATTGTAACATCAATCGAGAAGTTAACGAAGAAGTCTCTGTCTTTTCAGACTTTGTAAGTGACTCAAAGATTTTGAGTCTTGATCCCCAAGATGGTAATAACAAAGGGGCTTTTCTATCTCCTAAACAAACATCATCAATAAGTTTGAGACCAATTTGATCCCAGAAAGTTTTACTTAAAGCAGAACCAGGATCCACATTTGGAAAATTCTTTCTAACATATATTAAAACTCTCTTAACTTTTTATCTGCAACATTAAAGTCATTTCTCCTTAATAAAGATTCTAAGTAATCATAGATATAGTTCTATTTTTTAGATATACTTTCCCCCATCTTTACAGATTTACCTTAACACTTAGCTTACTTTAAATAGATTATTGTAAGTTCTGGATTCTTTTCCATGCTCTTATTTCTGCTCTTTAGATATATCTTCCTCTATCTCTATGGATTTACTTAAACACATAGCTTAACTTGAATCCTTTTGCAGGCACTAGATTACCCCAAAGCTCATCTCTGAAGAATTCAGAGAGAGAGACCTGGTTCACTGACTCCAACATCTAACAGTGATTTAAAAAGTGATCACCTAGTTACAGGGACTAGATTTCATTAGCACACTCATGGATCAGAAAGTGTCCAAATTTTAATAACTACCTCAGACATTGCAGAAAAGCTCAGATCAAACATCAGTGGAAATTAATTCATCAGTGTTTTTAGTGAAAGACTGGATATGCTGAATAGCTGGAACAGACTAGACCACAGCTATGCATCAAGCAGAGCCTTGCCCTCTTCATCTGGCAATTGCATACTTGAATAATTATAGAAACCAGCAATGGTTTGGATAGTATAGCCACCAGATTCCTCTTCATTAAAGGCGTGTTCTGCATCATGTCGTGATTCCTCTGTTGCATTGGTAAGGAATGTTTCTAGTTTCATATTTTCTCATCACTGGCTTCCAGAGTTAGGGACTACTACCTAGCTGACAAGAGGGATTTCCAATGTCTTGCCGTTCCTTCTCACTCAGGTTGCAGAGATGCTGATATTTCCCTCTCTTGAGAGCTCATGGGCTGATTCATGTTACCCTGGCTACTCGTTTCCCTGTTTTGTTTTGTTGGTAGGGTTTGGGGTTGGGGTTTTTACCTTGGGAGAGAAGGGTTAATATGGGGAGGAGCAGGAAACCCAGAGTCTCCTTTTTCAATTTTATTTCTCAAAATTTCTGGACTTTTTATTACTTTTCCTAATTTTGACTGTTTCAGGTATTTGTCTGAATGTCCCCCATCATTTAATTTACAGCAGTCCTTCAAAACATGAGAGAAATTTTCAAAATCTGCCTGAATGCCACAATTAATTTAATCCACCACATGCATTATAAAACTGTTTTTCATCTCATGTTCACATTCTCCACCTTACTTGTTGGACACTCCAGAACTTGTCTTAGTTCCGGCATATGCTATTAGTTTAAATTAGAGCTGCTGTAAGAAATTCATCAATAGACTGATGTCTGATGAAAAATGCTTCCTCACATTCTTCTGTAATATGATTATAGCTTTTCTGAGCTAGAATAAAATGTGGACCAATGGACAGAAGGAGGGGGAAAATGGGGAGAAAGTAAGTTAGAAAGAAATTAGAATCATATTAAGCAAGTTTGGAAAGACAAGCTACACCAGCATGAAATTCAGTGGATGAAAACAGCTGCCTGTTTTTGCAATTACAGACTTATGATGAAATTGCCTGTTAATGGCCCAGTTAAATTGAGAAGTTGATAAAAATATGTTAGTTAGACAGATAATAACAGATATCCCAGGCTGTAAATTTGATTTATATGAGGACTGTTTTCCATGACTTCGTCAATGCATTAGCATTTAAAGTCTTCACAGAATATAGTTGCTGAGCTGGTAACTGTGTCATCCATTCTCCTTCATTCTATTTGGGTGAGTGGGACTCACTTCAGGGTCACTACTGTTGCATTTACAAATGTAGCAGTGATTGACTCAATACATCGATGGATATCTGCAGTTTTCTCATTTTTCTTCTAAAGCTTCCTTGCTACTAGTTTGGCCTGTGCTGTTCCTTAAGGGTTAGTACACAATACACAAACTCAGATTTCATACAGATACTTATTCCTTAGTAAGCATATCTCTCATTCTGGGTTAAAAACAAATCACCTAACTGGACACATCTCCCAGGAGGGCTCTAGAATATTCACCTTTCAAAAGGCTGTCTATACAATACCCATGATTATATGCTGCTTGCCACACAGCCCTGGGAAACAATGACTTCTGAAGCTCCCAGAACATCTGTTTGGGCAAGCTGTAAATAGAATCAGGATGGAAAGTTGCTGCAAAAGTAAAGCAGCATAGAAGCCTTGTTTCCTTTTCATGCAGTACCACAAAACTCCTCTGCAGCTCAGGTAGTAGGAGGCAGAGGGTGAAGTGGAAGCTAAACGTCTCAGCAGGCAGAGGGTCCAAGACTTGAAGCCATGGGCCAGAGTTCACCTTTATGCTTGCTGGTATTTGAGACATTTCCATATTCTCCCACTGTGTTTCACAAGCAGGAGACACTCCAGCAGAATAAAAGGAGACCTCTGTATAAGTTTGCCAAGGCAGTGTTCCAGAAGACCAAACAGCCTGGGATCAGTAATTCCACAGTGCTGAAGCAGGACCAGTACCTAATCCCCTCTTTCTAGGCCTGCTTATCATAGCATCGTCTGCTTCCCATTTCAGGCTTGTTGGAACTTCCCTGAAAAAACTAAAAAAGGACTATGCTGCACCCATCTTGACAGGACTTCTCCTCCCTTTAATCCAACACAAAGTATTCTGAAAATGTCTAAAGCTTGTTAGCTCCATTTTACAGCCTGGTTAAATACGAGAGCTTGAAGCAGCAACTTGAAATCTATGCTTAGCCTAAAACTCTAAGACTGTGAGAATGAAAGACTGTGATATTAATATGAAATACCTGACACAGTGAAATTGATATTGATGGTAGATTTCAATAAGTAAGTGCAGAATCATATTCAGATAAGTTTTCTTGCAGTCACTATAAAGAATTTGCCTTCCAGCAGCCATTTCTGTGAATAAAAAGACAAGAGCATCTATTACAATACAGATCTTGACAGCCATCTACCCAAAGTCTCAACAAAAGCATTAGAAATTTCAATAAATTCCAAAAATTATCTTTTCCTCTGCCTTCCATCTGTGCATGGTTTGGATGTGTTAGACAGTAATCATTGTTTCCTGACTACTTACTCAAGCATGTGTTTAAATATGGTCAATTTCTATTAAATACCTTGCTTATGGTTTCTGAGCAGAAGTTCTTTTTATTGTTTTTATTTTTCTGCCTTGTTTGTTTGTTTGTTGTAAATATTGGAAATGACAAGTTAATGATAAAAAGGATTGAAGAATGTTTATGATCCATCTCAGGGGACCATATTTATTTCTATGTTCAATTAGTGTAGAGGTCATACTGTTACTGTCACTACACAATACTCCTACACGTATAGGTAAGGACTTCATGCATGTAGCAGAAGATAAGAAAATTCCTCACTTCAAGTTCATTGCTATTTTTGGAACTTGGAGAGGAATATATTCCTGCCTATTCAAATGAACAATTTATTAGCAGAGCCCCAGATAATGTGATCTGTTTCCCTCATCCATTTTAAAACATCTGCAACCTAGACATCTCCATATGATCCAGCTTCCTAGAACTCTTCCATAACAAGTGGATGAAAGAGCTACTGCTGTATCTCATATCAGGGTAGGCAGCTGAAGTGTATCAGATTCATCATGCACCTCACGTCTTACTCTCTTTAGAAAAGTAATATAGGCAACTGTCTCAGGCACAGATATTCGAAATTATATAAGTGAAATTCTTCCTTCAGGTTGTTTTCTTGCAAGATCAAAATGGATACTAGCAATAATTCTTCGCTCTGTGGATCGTTAGATATATTTTAGCTTGCAGATTCTAACAAATAGGCCTTTCAGAGATAAAATGTTTGGAGCAAGCAGGTCCCTGAAACTAAACTGAGCAAAAAGAGGACTCTAAGCTGCTGTAGGAAGATCAGCAGGCTGTACATCTCTGAAGGCAAGTCATAAAAGAGGCCAGAAATTATCTGGGTCAGAAGAAAACAATGAACCACCTAAAAAAACTGCAGACTCCTTCAGGTAGATGAACTGCATGAAGAAGTACAGGAAGTTCTTCTTTTACTGCATGAGTGTCTTTGATGGACAGGTGATATATGAATACACATTTCTCAAGGGAAAGGATTTTTCCTGAGTTATAGGATCGGAAGACCTCTGTGGGAAAAGGGAAGTTCAGTAGCTTCTATGTAGAGTTCAACCTCCAACTCAGCAGTTCCAGTTTTGCCGCCAAAGTTTAAACTGGAGAGGTTTACCAGTAGACCTTCCAGGAAAATTAATGTCCAGTATGACTGTCAGGCAGTCATTTGTGGTACCATCACTGGCGTAGGTACAAGTACTATATTAGGCCCACAGTCAGTGAACCTACGTTCAGGAAGCACTTTATGACAGCATTACCAAAAAATCTGATATACCTAAGTTTCTTCATCATCTGGCTCAGAAATTACAGTAATTTCACTTGTAAAAGGTACATCCTTTTGACTAAAATTTTGGTTTGAACCCGGAAGTAAACCTTATAGGCCAGTGTGCCTTATATATGGACAAAGTTCGGAAATTTGCCAACCCGGAAGTGCGAGCTGCGAGCCGAACCGTGCGGGGCTGCGGGGCTTGGCAGGGCTCGGCACGTGTCCTGATTTGGAGGACAGGTGTCTGCTAAGAAAGGCAGGAGCCTCTCTTCGAAATGGAGAATGTAAATCCCCTCCCTCCAAATTATTGTAATTTTGAAATTAAGGCACTCTGAGGCAAAGATGGGAATTAGGAATAACAGTTCTTTACTAGGAAAATTAAGATAGAAATACAGTACTACAATGAATCAAACCCCAAACACTGACAAAGTGACTTGGGTTAAAATACAAGATGTCATCAAAGTATCTGTTCTATCACTATCTGTTGTGACCATTTGGTTGGGGGCAGTGATCTTTATCTCCGTGGGAGATACTCTGCCAATGGGCCATCCATTGAAACCAGTAGGGCATTGTTCTTCATCTTTGCACACCCCATCCTTCCTCCAGGGAGTTATCTTCAGCTAATGGCCCACTGAGTCTCATTGTATGACTGATTACTTATCAGTGATCACTTATCAGTGATTACTTATCAGTCATACAGTGAGACTAGTCACAACAGATAGTGATAGACAGCATGGCTGGCGTGATTATTACTAATTGGTTACTTTGTTACACAAGGAAGCTCGCTGTGGGGGAGGAGTGTGTGCCTTATACCCCTGTGCGCCTTATATATGGACAAATTCCATGAACTTCCTGGCCACCCAGAAGTGTGCCTTATAACCTGGTGTACCTTGTAAGTGTGAAATTACTGTACTGTTTTCCCCACAAGTTCATTATGTGCACTCTTCTGTCAGATTGCTTCCAAAATCCTACTATACAAGTCTCATTTTCAAACATCATGGTCAGCATAAACTATGCCAACTTACGAACTATGATACATGGAAGACTGCAGGGCAGAATCCCTGTTTATAGACCTGCCATCTGAAACATACAACAAAAGCTAAATGTCAAGGCAAAATCTCTTCTACCATTGCATTTGATTTGCAATAGCCACTTAGCAAATAAAAATGGGCTTTTATCCAACAAAGATACTAAGAGAAATGGATCATTTTTCTAAGACTTCCCTGACCACTACATGAAGAATTATCAGGAAATAAGGAAAAGAATAAAGTCCATTTAGCACATACCATTCTACCCTGGAACTTGAATACACAGTCATTAAACAGAGTTGGAAGAAAATGCTGGAAGAAAATCTCCAAAACCACATTCCTGAGACTTTAAGCAGCTTCTCAGTCTCATTAAATCAACCAACTGGAGCAAATTCTCCATAATCCCAGCAGCACTGAACACAGACTGCATGCATAACTTCCAATTGCAATGAACATTCCCTACAACAGATCCCTGAGCAGCTCTGGCTGCCACACTTGGACAAATGTAGGAGCTTTCACCCAGTGCACCAGAGGTTATCAGGGCATACAGGTCATTGATAGTAGGAAACTATTAGATTCCAGCATGAACTGATATATCCAGGCTGTGCCTGACAGAAATATCCAGCTGTCAGTGAAAGGCATTTCCGAGGAAACAATAATTCCATGTTCATCTTTGTGGAGATATTTTCATCTCCACAAAGGAAACAAAACAAGAAAAACTCTAGAACTCTCTTTATAATATATTATAATGTCTTCCCTCAGCATTGACCTCTCCATATTCCACAGACTATATACCTGTCTCATTCCCTTAAGTGATCAGTATCTATTCCTCAGCTTCTCTTTTTCTTGCTTTCCATCTCTTTTTCCCTCCACTGAGTTGTTTAACCCTCCCATGGTTTCTTCTACTTCCTATGTAAAAATACCTATTTCTTACAGAGATGGTTTAGCAGATGCATAATTAAATAAATTCTGAATAATTGCTCTTGAAAGGTATTTTGCTTTGAAAAAGGCATACCATTTATTTTGAGACCTGGAAGACACTTCAGGCTCATGGCCAAGGTAAGTTTTCTTCCTCAAGAATATTAGCAATCTATTAAAGAGCACTGACAAAAGCCTGTCCTACCTATGGATCCTAAGGAAGTGCCATCAAAGGGTAAAATATTCTCATGATAAATATGCCTATTTAAATTTCCAATTTAAATTCAACATTTAAGTTCCCTAATTAAATTTCCCCAAATGCTTTTAAAAATATACATTTGTTGAAGTTATCATTGTTCTTATTTATGCTATGTAAGAAGCAAAGAAACTAAACTGCAATTTCTGGTGATGGTATTAATTTATTCAATATAAGAAAGATGGGAAATGATTATGAAGAACAGGAAACTCCACTTACAGGGCCACCCCCTGCAGCCTGGCACTCCCTGCAAGTGCCACGGAGCACCGGCTCCAGCCTGCGCCCCACGTACAGGCCAGCCGGAGCCTGGGCTGAACACGGCGCTGAACAACAACGCATCTGTCTGCAGGAGCCCAGGGAGCCTCTTCAACAACGGAGCCAAGCAGCTGGTCACACCTGCCCAAAGCAGCACCAAAGGCGGGACTGCACCCTGCAGACACAGCACTTCTTCAATCTGCACCCGCGGAAGGGCCAGGAAGTGCTCGCTCCTGTCACCTGGCTAAAGGAGCCTCCCCAAGCCTGCTACTAGGGACCTAGGCCTGCTCCTGGAGACAAAGGGCTCTACAAAGTCGTGACACATGCCCTGAGTACAGGGCCGGCACGCCTGCCAGGTCATCAGCAGGACTGGCAGCCATGCAGCATAGGCAGAGACCCAGGCCCTGGCTACAGGTGGGTCCCGGTGCCCACGCTACCACTAAGCGGCTTCGCTCCATTCCCACAAAGCAGGGGCGAGGCCGCATGGTTTCTCCACCCGGGTGTTTTTGGGGACAGCCCTAGGGCTACACAGAGCTTCTCTTTCCCTCCTGGAACATCTAAACCACACTGCTCTATTTCTAATGGGGGCCTAACCCATAAACTCACTTGCTCACTCACACCAACTAAAGGGAACACAGGGGAGGGGAACAGAGTCCCAGATGAAGGAACAAGGTCTGTGCAGCCAGCATGCTGGGGAGACATCCCCACCGCCAAGTGAGAAAACAAAGCCCCAGACCTGCCCCTGCACTGTGGGAAGGACATGAGGGCCTTGACCCACCGAGGCGCTCCAGGACTGCAACAGGGAAAAAGCCGTTCATGCGCCCCAACTACAGGGGACAATGCTGCCCAGTGGCCAGAATCAGGCACAAGGCCGCTGGTCTGGGAAAAAGCCCTGGGCTGCTTACAAGCTGGGCTGAGGTCTGGCAGAGCTCCATTTCCCCCTCTCAGGTGTGAAGACAGGGGCTCTCACCCTGATTACAGGGCTGTCCCTCTCTCCAGGCAGCCAAAGGGGCACAGCGGCAAAAGGCCAATGACAGCAAAGACCAAACCCTGGTTACAGGGATGGCTGCCCAGTGCAAAGACAGCTGCAGCGCCGAGAAGGTGCCCTGGCCATGCCAGGAATGCCCTTTGCCCAGAGGGCCTCTCTCGCCCCCTCTTCAGATCCAACACGCTGCCCTGTCCTTCTGGCTCCCTCTTGCCTTGCTGTTCCACTCTTGAGCTTGAAGCCGCTGCTCTCCTCTGCTCACTCTTGCCTCGGCGGCCCACTCCTCCCGACAATGGACGACGATGCACTCAGGCCCGGAAAGCTCCAGCTCCTACGCCTCAAAGGAAGCAACCACCACCCAAGGGTCTCACAGGGAGATTGTCAATCCTCCCAGACATTTATTTTGCAGCACCTTTTCTTACATATTCATTCTTAAAATATTTGTGTAAAGACCCTTTTTTCACTGGGGATACCCTTCAGTTACTTCTCAATGATCAGGCAAATAATTTTTCATTTTTGTTGGATGACTTAGGGGCATTCATTGAATTTAGTAATAATTTTTGTATAATCACTTACTTAAGTATATTTTTAGATCTGTTTTGTGACTGGTTTATTGCCCCGGTAATTGTAGCTTATATACCTCTTTAATTAATTTTTTCTATTTGTTTTATTAATACATCTTATAAATTTTATCAATGCAGTTGGTTTGCATTCCTTTATACTGAAGTGAAAAATCCAACAGAATGTCAATGGCATCTGGAAAATCCTTTAGGTATAATCCTCTGACAATGTCTTGGGCCCAGACTAGATTCAGTCACATTCAGGCTCTTCTCTGAGGTGTTTAGAAAGCAAGGAGTTTATTTTTGCACTTCATGATTTTGTAACTGGGTTCTTCTAACAGATTTTGTCTGCAGCTCCCACTCTGCCGGCAACCGCACCCTTTTAAATTTTCAGAGTTTCACCCAAACACAGCTTTTCAGATCAAAATCTCTCCTACATTCAAGTTATTAGAGATTTTCTGTCAAAAATATTGCCTCTGTCTTCTGATTTAAAACAGCATTTCCCTCAAAAATACACATTTTTGCACATCTAAATGCACATTTTTTGCAATCTAAATTGCCCCAAATTCACTCATCAAAAAATCACAATTATTTTTAATCTAGATTACTTCAGGTTTTCTTGCTAAGATTTCTCACCTAAGATTTCTCCCAAAATATATTCATGCTGTCTCTTTTAAAATACCTCAAGTCTACCCTCTAAAACGTGCCCTACTGATTACTCCAGACTCTGTAACCAAAATATCCACTCTGTCCCCCAAAAAATTGGCCTAACAGACCCTGTTAGGAAAATATGAGGCTTAGAAATTGCTAATGGTCCTGTCATGTGCAGTACCTGCAGTCTGGCTGCTTCAGACTTGCTCCAATTCATTGCCTTACTGAATAAAATTTGCTTTGAATTATCCTCTATTTCAAATTATTGGCATACAATTTTTTTTATTCAATCAGAGATGTGATCAGAAAGGAGAGTTCCAGCTTCTGCTGCATTGGCTTAGCTAGAGAAAACAGCTCTGTGATCTAAGAACATCACTGTGCTGCCACCTGCTACTGAACAGACTCCCCAGGGGCTGAACGACACGTCTGTATAACTCACCTGTGCCCTTGATTAGGCAATCTTTGTGAATGTATGGCCTGTACAGCTCTGGAATGGCTGGGAATCTGTTAATTCCGTTTCCTAGAATACACTTTGGTGCACATACTATTTCATGAAGGTTTGACCATTGTGAGATGTCAATAAAGCTGACAGTATTTATAAATATGGGCTGCACTCAGGGGATCTTTGTCTGTTTGGTATGTTATTAAGATGAAAAATGAGACGAAAGTTCCAAAGACTGACAGAAGAGACCACAGAGAGAGCTTTTTGTTCTTTAGCAGAACACTTTAATCAATTTGTTTTTCTTCTTTGTCTGCACATCTGTACAGAGAAACATCCTTTTATGGCTGCATTGCTTTAGCACCTAGAGACCCATACTTGTAAAAAGGTATCAGTTGTGCTAAACTCTGTGTTCTCACTGAAAATACCAGTCACAGAAGAGCCTGGAACTTTTCTGCATGTCAATATTCACTCTTTCTCCTACTCCACCTTAAGTAGTAGATACCATGCCTGGATTAGCACAGCAGAGATGCAAGGAGCAATGCACAACTGCTTTGCAAATGTTCTCAACGTCAATGGTATGACCTGTGAAATAATCTCTTTAGTAGTTAAATGCTTTAAAGATTTTGATTATTACATCTCCATCAGCAAATATATTAAGCACAAAACCACAGAGAGACCCCTCTTAGAAATATTTTTAAGTCAGCATGTACTCAAATACACGCTTTTAATGAATATCCCTAAAGCAGAGTAACTAAGCACATGCTGGCCAGGAAACAGCAAAATTTAGATCACATATAGATTATAAACTCTGTCACTCTGAATGAAGATGACAATACAGGCCATGCAACATAATGCTCCTGTGCATCATGTGCAATGCATGGGGTGTGATGGGTTGACCCTGGCTGGTAGCTAAACCTGTGCTTTATGACTCACTCACTCTCCCCCAGTGGAATGGGGGGAGAATTGGAAAGGCAACAGCAAGGAAATAATTGGATTGAGTTTCATATCTAAAAGAGAAAGAAAGGAAGGAAAAGACAGGAGAGGGAGAAGGGGGGAGAAAGGTGGAAAAAGGCAATAACTCAACATCTTCCACCTACAGACTGATGCCTATCCAGTCTTTGAGCAATGGCATAGTACAAATTTACAATGGGCAAATCATGCCTGGCCAGCCTAATTGCCTTGATGGGATTTGAGAATGAACAAAGGTAGAGAGTATTTGACAATTTTGATTTTAGCAAGGCTTTTAACAAAATATTCGACAATTTTGACAAAATATTACATTCTTGCATTCAAGTTGGAATGTTACAGTATAGGTAGATAGAAAAGTGGATGGATGAAAAAGTGTGCAAGTACTTCAATTCAGAAGTCACTGATTAATGAAGAGAGAGAATGAGAGAAAGAAAGAAAGAAAGAAAGAAGAAGGAAAGAAGGAAGAAAAAGAGAGAAAGGGAAGAAAGGAAGAAATGAAAAGAGGAAGGAAAGGAGAAAGGAGGAGGAAGGAGGAGAAAGAAAGGAGGAGAAAGAAAGGAGGAGAAAGAAATGGAGAGGAAGGAAGGAAGGAAGGAAGGAAGGAAGGAAGGAAGGAAGGAAGGAAGGAAGGAAGGAAGGAAGGAAGGAAGGAAGAAGGAGAAGTGAACAAAAATTTATGCACATTTGTCAAAACATCACAGACTCTTCATGGAATACTGGCTCTGATCTGATGCAACTGTGGGCTGGAATATATACTTGGGTTGAGAAATATTATTCAATAGATGGCAAGAGTAGAAATTAAATATTAGGAACAATTAAGAATGTAACAGAGAACAAAACAGAAAGCATTATTAGGCTCTAGTGTAAATCTATGGTGCATCACTTTCTGAGGTACTGTGTGGAATTCATATCTCTCCATTAAAAAGTGTACATGGAATCTGAAAGAAAAAACAAAGCAGTGTGAACACGTAAGGATTTGGAAGGCATTCTGTGTGAGGAATAAATAACAAGATTAACTTCTGGGTAGAAGGATGACAGAGACAATAATGGTGTGGCTATAAAGTCGTGTGACGTGGAGAGGTTGAGCAGTCAAAAGCTCATTCTATCTGCTGGTATAAGAACCAGGGACAGCAAATATGCCTTACTAGCCAAAGGGAAGAGCTCTTCTTTGCAAGCAATGTAGAGCTGAGCTGTGAAACTCCTTCCCTGAAGAAACAGAAGGTGAAAAATATTTTCTCTGTAAAGGATGGTAGAAAAATCCATTGAGGGATATGGAAAGCAGAAATTACCTCCGTTCCAGTAATCTCAGTGTCACTGCAGGCTGAGTGTCAGGAGAGCAATGTGGGAAAGCCTGCTGACAGAAACAGGATATTGATCTAAATGAACCTTCTACGTGAATCCATGCAGACACTCAATGGCTCTTTCTGAGCCTGAATTGCTAAAAAGTTCTTAAGGAATTTCCCTGCTGTCCTACAGCTGTTGGGAGTCGGATGACTTCTTTATCAGAGCTTTCTCAGAAGAACTATCCTCTGAACAAATTGCTTGCCAAGGTGACCTTTTTTTAAAGATGCAAACCCCTTGGTGGAAAATGTTCCAGATAGCCAGAATGATCATATTTCTTCACTGGTGAAGCCCCTAAACTGACAGCCTTTGGGCTGGTAGTTTAATACTGCCTGACTCTAAATCTCTAGCAGTCTAAATCTCTGAGAAGTTGTAGCCCAAAAAGATTTTTAAAAAAGAGATAGCAGAGTAGTGCTGCCTTCTAGCAAAATACATATACACAAACCAGATGAAGCATGTTTAAAGAGTTTCCACGAAATAGCATTAGCCCAGGCATGCCTGACACCTTTAAAAATTATGCATGAGCTACACAGAGGCCATGTCATCTTGCTGTTCAGAATGTTTGCCATGTCTTAAAAAGAAATAATTATCCCATGTGCATTTTAATTGATTAAACAGCCCCTAAAAGCTTCAAATTAAAATTCACAACTTTCATTAATTCTTGAAATTATTAATGCTATTCATGGGCTCAAAAATATTATTTTACTAAAAATCCCCAGACTTATGAACTCATCTAAATTAAAACTCACTGTTTGCATTATTCATGTTGAGAACTTCATTTTATTTCAGTGGTATTATTCATTACAAGAAAGACTGTGAGCACAATCACTGGACTACAACTGCAATTATTGCTCACCAGTCTGGACCTATTCTAGTCCATCTGCTTACCCACTCATGGCTCTTTACTATGATATCTGAAAACTTCCTTCTTTTTTACTTGCTAATATTGTCACATATCTAGTGAAAGATATCATACTTTAAAAATAAATTAAAAGGTACAATTACAGATACAATTAATTTTCAGTGTTTTTGTCTTTTGAAAATGTTAGGCATTCTGGTAGCACACATTCAGAGTATCAAGGCTGGAACTATTTTCTTTGGGAGCACACTCAAGATGTGTCTAATTAGTTCATGTAAGCTAAATCTCTGCCCCCATGTGACCATGATTTAAGCAAGCCTTCTTTCTTGAGGTGTCCTAAAACATCCAGTGTCTCCACCTCTTTTCCTCTTTTCTCCTTAAATTATGTTTCACTTTCTCTGGAAGATGTCAGTGACAAGGTGGCAGAAGCAGAAAAACATTTTTACATTAGAGAATGAAAATATAAATTCTGCAGTGTGACATAGATTTTTTAAGAGGCTATCTCAATGATGATCTGTATTACTCTTTAAAAATATAGCTCCTATGTACTTCCACCCATCCTGCCTGCCCACGTTAGGACCACGTTAGGTTCTTGGTCAGTTTGCTCTGATTATGTTCATTAGCACTGAGGCTGCACACTTGAGAAGCTAAGAACCAGGTCTCAAACACTCATCCTGAATCCCACTTCAGCCATCTCCTTTCAGTTCATGGAAAAGTTCACCTTTTATTTCTTGGCCTCTGATCAAAACTAGCTAATTACCAAAGCAGCATGAAGCTGGGATGATTGACAGATAACACCCCATGAGTGAATATAAAGCTGCATCTTGAAAGGATAAAACAATAAAGATGTTTCAACAAGAAGATAAACAGCAGGCTTCCAGCAGGGAGTGTTAAAATGTTCCCAGAACATCACACCAGGATGGGGTTTTGTCATCTGGCTTCACAAGAAATGACAATCTCAGCTCGGGGTATTTGGCTCTAGCTCATGCATTCAACTTGTGAAGAAACTGATATTTTGAGAACACCACAGGAGAAAGGAACAGGTAGCAGATTACTTCCAGGATTGCTTGAAAAAATACTTGTAAGTTTTCTGGAGGCACTTGGAGAAAGGAGACATGGAACAGAATTAAGAGTTCAGTGCACTTTTTGTAGCTGCTTGGATGTGGGTAAGGAATGAAGTTGAACTGAGTTAGCTAACACAGCCAAAGAGCAAACACTCTCATACCTAAACCTGTATACAGAAATAAGACATTGTCATTTCTGTATATAGAAGCATTATATCCATTAAGTACAGCTTTTTGTATAGTAGCTTAAAGCAAGCTTAGTAATTTTAATAAAAGTTTTTATTTGTCAGGAACACTGATTTTATGAGATGCTTCTTAATCGTGATTTTATTGCTATTTTTCTCTTGTAACAGGAAAAATAAACTGAAATTACTAATTCAAGATGGCAGTCATCACAAGTTATATGTTGCTACTCCATTAAAGGCTGTATTTACAGAACTCTTCTTCCTTAGTTATATGACAAAAAGTAAATTTCAAATAAATTGTTAAATACAAAACCAAGTTCTACCATTACAGACAGTATATTTATCAAATATTCTATCCTTAATAGGGATAGAAAAATATGGATACATTCCAATTCTAGATATTCTCCGGCTCTATGAAAAGCTTTCTGTGATATTTTGCGAATGGAAATTAATACAGAAATAAGTTTCTATATGTGCTCTTATTTGTCTTGATAAACTTTAATCATTATTTGGTCTGACATTAAATTTATCTGCTACACCATAATTAACATTTTGTGGCTTTGTGTGCAAGACAGTCTTCTCTGTCAAACTAATAGTATCAGACAATCTATCTTGGTTAATTAGATTATATTAATTATATTTATCATATTACCACAGCATATTAGAATCATACAGTGAGATAGTAATCATATTAAATCACAATATAGATTCTTTTTCGGAAAATTATTTTTTGATTTTTAAAATGTACTACAGGAAAACCACAGATGTGAATATAGAGGACAAAATACAGGTCAGGGGAGAAAAATACTTTTTAGAAGCCGGGTGGATTATTCAAGGCAATATTAACTTTCTAACTTGCATCTCTGTGAATACACAGAATTATTTTGATGATTTACAGAGAATTCTCAGTAGTGCTTCAAACACAAATGTGAAACGTGAAATTGAAGAAAATGAAAGCAATAAGAAAGAGGAACTATCTTATGAAAGTAATCAGAAATGTTATGTTGGTATACAGCTATAAAATATGACTCTGCAACAGGACTGAAGAAAAAAAACTCATCAAGACTTCTTCATGTTTATGGTAATTCTGGGGAAAAAATTTACAGGTTGCTGTAATATCACAAACCCCATTTGCTAATTTCCTGTTTTATGACCTCTCAAATGCAAATATTTAGTTTTCCTAGTGCTTTAAAATATTAAGTCAAATTGATTCAACATATAAATACAGAAAAAATTTTCTTAAGCACTCTTTTTCTAAAGAGAGAACAAATATAGGGGTTAATCACTTCATCCAGCCTTAAAAGAGCAGGTCAAACCCAAAACTGTATTTGATGAGAAGTCTCAGTGTTTATTTCATGTTCTCTGTATGATGCCTGCATATCCAAGGGGAGTGAAAAAAAACATGCTACATCTCATATCTGATTTTGAAATAGGAGTAATAATTTACTTATTAAGACCCAGATATTATTCTTTGTCCAAAGACTACTAAATCTTAGGCAGTCCTCATGCTGTTTCATAGATTTCCTGCCTAAACTTTAGTCAAAAGCCTTGGCTGAAGTATTCTGTAAATCAAATTGCTCCTTTTCACTAACAAAAGAAAAATGTCAGAAAATGTCTTCTGCACCTTTTATTACCTGAGCACAAAAGGCATATTTTTAATAGATATCAAGTTCAAGGATGAGGAACCTCTCAAAATAAGCTCACTTACATAAGGTTCAAATCTTTACTCTAATTGGAATTCCTGCTACTGTATTGGCTGTAACATCTTAATCTGGCCATCTAGACAGTGCTAAAGCAGACATAAAAGAGAACCAAACTAAAATCAGAAGAATAGAATAAGAGAAAGTAGAGGCTGAAATAGGAGTATACATCTCATGCATATTGTTTTATACCAACAGAATCCATCAGCGTTTCTGAAAATGATGGGGTTTGCATGTCAATATCATTTTGAATGCAAATACAAGCAGGCTAAGATTTCATTTCCATTTCCCAATATTTTCCTTTCAAACAAACAAATTTCAGGTATATACATTTTTAGACTTTGAATAAAATGCCTGTAAATATTATGTGCCTAGGTTCATGTGGTGTCTTGGATTGAAAGAAATATTATTTTATTTGCACATAGTGAACCATGAAATCACAACTTAATTTAAAAGATACATTGTTTTTTAAAATTGAAGAATACGTAACTGTTAGGGTAAGGTGAACAAACAAATTTATCTTGCCTATAGAAAAACACAACACAATTTTACACTGTTTTGTTCCTCTACATGGTCACAGATCAGTGAGTTAGAATAAAATTTGAAACAACAAATTAAATCAACTCAACTATTCACCCACCCCTTGGTTCAAAAAAAACCCAGTTAAACTGATCTATGTTCATATAATGATACCATTCAGTTTTATTACCTTATCTTACATTAGTTCCAGGAGTCCAAAGGAGGTTTTGGAAGTCCTAAATCAGATCTAGCATATAAGACCTTCTCTTTAAGGGCAGGACTCCTTATTTCAATTTCCAAGTGTGAAGATTGGACACAAAAACCTCATAACGCTCGTTAGACCATAATTTTTTTTTTCTTTTCCAGTAAACCTCACATTAGCTCTGTTTAAAGCTTAATCAACATCTGTTGACTTTGTAGCTCTAAGACTTCTGAAAAGTTACCACTAATAATTGCAAGAGTATGTACAGTAGAAAAAAAAAAGTGAATTATTATAGCTTCTTAGTAAGAGGCCACAATGACCACAATGACAGTTCTCCATAATACATTCTTTAGAATTTGCAGTTTTTCTCTGCCATCCTTCAGCACCCTTCTAATAGCTGCTAGAAAGCTATTATTCCACAAGCTTGTGCCAGTTCTACATCTGCAAATCACCAACCCAACCAAGACTCACTACATTGTTGGAAATAGTATACGTGATACAGGAAGCTAAGTGTAGTTAGTTCTTTGAGAATGTCTTACTGCAATCACTAAGGTTTCAGCTGCTTCATGTGGTGGTTCCAGCCAGGATCAAGATTACAGAATCAAACATCTAGAGCAGGAAACAGAATGTTATTGCTTCAGTCCCCTCACGAGACTGCTAAGCACAAAATTCTCTCTTCTTATGGTATCTTGCATTATTCAAAGCTTCCTTGCCTTATGGCCAGCACCTAAATATTATTTTATGTTTATCCTTGAAGCAAATCCTAATACAACCGGTGTACACAATCTTGTACTGTAATACAGTATTCAAAGTTAGAAGTTTTAATTTCTTTTTTCCTTCTTTTTTTTTCCAATACAGTTCACAGTGATTTCTCAATTGACAAGTCTAGGAATTCTGATATCTACTCCAGCAAATCTATGCTTCACAATCTTTAAAGAAAATTAATATCATCTCCACATAAATTTTCAAAATTATAAGTTTTAAACAAGCATTCAAAATGAAACCTTTTCAGGTAAATTAAGCTGCTGAACATTATTCTATTCACTTGTTTCCGTCAATAATATGTTCCAGAACAGCTTGTGTAGAAAACACTTTTCCTTTTCTCTTTAGTTTTTAATGTACATTTTTCCAAAATCAGTACTTTACTTCACAACTGAAATCAGACAAGGTATTTCAACTAAGAATATGATGGTTTGAGGAAGTTATGAGAAAGGAAAAATGAGGTCAAAGAAGAAATTGCAAACCCACATATAAACAACAGGTCTCTGCTGTGATGTTGGATTAGGGCAAAAAATAGTTGTGTACTTCTACTGTGACAAGTGCTGCACATTATGCCACTACGGTTTTTCAGCAATTAAACATAATCAATTCAAAAGCTCTCTCTCACTGTCTGCACAGCTGTGCTGCATTCCCATTTTAAAATAAATTTAAAACCTCCCAATACTGCAGTTGGCTTATTCATTAAGTTTAATATCAATAATGGTACCATATTCAGTGGAAATTATTGGTACCATTTAAACATTTCACTTCTCTGTAGAATTTTTCTCAAGATACTTGAGTATGGCACCAAAAAAAGAGATAATTCCTTAAGGAATACTGCTTCATTGAACACATTGCTATATTAAAGGCTTCTGAGGATGTTTAGCAGCCTATCTTCGATTTAGGGCAAAAGAACTCTGTATTTATGAAGCATCCCTGCCAGAGAAGCTAGGATCACATTAACTAGAGCTTCTTACCTCACAATTTAAAAAAACGTCCATTCATTAAGCCTTCACATTGAAAGGATAGTAGAAAACCATACTAAATGATAATTTTAATATAAAAAAATATTAAATTTCTCCAGTTTTGTCTGGACCAGTAGCTAGAGAGTTAGCCAGAAGAAGTCATTAACGGGAAAGCAGAGCTTCAGCTTCGGTGATTACGGAACTATGAAATACAGCTTATCCTCTGTAGCACAGATATTTCTGACTCAAAAGCAGAAACTTTATAAAAAATGCATATAGAAAATATCTTCTTTCAGAAAAAAAAGCATTTTGGCTGTGCCATTCCACATAATGTTCGCTTTAGCAATTCACTGGTTCTAAGAGATGCTTGTGAGAAGCTCTGACACTAAGCCTAATAAAATACTTTTAATTTAAATTTATCTTTGTTCCCAAATTCACAATACCACATCTCCATAAAGCTGTCATGGGAAAAGACTGAGTAAATGAAAAACTGACTGGTAAATAAAAGCAATAAAATACATTTCCTAATTACTAAAGGAATCATCATCTACCCACATGTGTACATTTTGCAGTGTATCCATGAATGTGTTTACTAGATTTTGAGAGAACACTTGCATTTGTTATGCAAAGTTTCATTGGAATTTTTCCAAGAACATTGCAGAATCCAGTATTTACTACTGCACTTTGGGGCAGGTGGACCCTTCAGAAAAGAAGTGGAAAATACATTTTGCCTGAAGACATCCAAGTGTCGGTCCACTAACAGAAGTTTCTAGAGTGCAGTGAGAAATGAGAGCTTCCCAGGAGTGTAGTTTAGATTGCAACAGATATGAATTGCTTCAAAGGAGCAAGAAGCAGGATGCCATGAGTTCTCCAAAGGGCTGGAAAGATGGAATTCCTGCAAAGACAGACTGTGCTCCACTGCCACCTAGAAAGACATTTGTTTAAGAGTTTTAAAACAAATCCAGGACACAGGATATTCCTGCAAAGGCAAGACAGTCAGAGATTTGTCCGTGATGCCAAATTTTTTTGTCTTCTTGAAGTGACTTTGTGCTTTCTCTCTTTTAGAAAATCCCATGATCAATTGCTGAATAACCCCTGAGTTTTAAAACTCCTTAGTGTTTTGATGTGTGCACAGTAAGGGATGAGTTTAGAGGGCATAGCTTGAAGTGCTGTCACAAAACCACTCAGCACAAAGCTCACATTATTTTTCTGAAAATCTTCCCTCAAATCTGTCATTTATGGTCCATTGGATCACATGATATAAGCCAGTGGCCATTTGGGTCTCTAGTTCTCCTCCTTGTCCTTCCCCCAAAGTTTGTGATTAATTACACTGTTAGAAAGCCAAGAGAACTTCATCTAAGAAATGAAAAATCCTTCCAACATCACTATAACAAACTCAATAATTCTTACAAAAGGCAAAATCTTTGAAGAGCCAAGGTATCCTGGGGCAGTGCTGGAGTGATCAGAGGCAGCTGGTGTGTCCTGGGCTAACTGTTAAGTGACAGCTCTGCAGCTACATTTGTGATTAAATTTTTAAAAAAGAAGAAAGAAAAATGATGTCCCAAAATGATCTGTAGGGGAAAAGCAAAAAAAGAAAAAAAAAATGTTAAAAGTTAAAATCCTTCTTGAACTCAAAGTTATCAGTTGCAGATTTGAAAGAGAAACTTCCCATGCCTGCTGCCAATTACGGATACATCAACTAAGGGACACCTCTGCATAGTTAAAAGACATATTTATTCATTATTTGACTATATAGGACACTGAGTAACATGATTTAGCTTTGAAGTTAAAATCTACTGTTCTTCCCTTCCCTGATCCTCAATCTGGGTGATGCTACAGCCTACAGCTCCTAAAAGGGCCAGGATCAGGATGAAAAGGGTCTTCCAGCCTTTTCCTGTGCCCATTCAGGACCTGAGAAGACCAACGGCTCCTACAAAATGCCGTGTCAGCAGAGTAGGACTTCTCAGGCTGGAAGCATAACTACTGCCTGGACACAGGGAATGTAGGGGTAAGATCTTGGTGGGGCTCACAGCATTCCCAGGAAGGGTTCATGATGGGCAGGGCCACAGCCTGCCCTGAAAATGCCATAGCATGGAAAACAACCTGCCTCTCTGCTCCTTCCCTGGTGTTTCTCCTCCCCAGTACAGCTCCTGCCCGTTCACCCCCATTCTTAGTTTTTATCATTTCTCACTTAAATAAATAAATAAATAACAACAACAAAAAAGAAAAACAAAAACAACAAGAAAAAAAACAAAGAAAGAAGGAAAATTGTGGACATCAAGCAATACCTAACTGCTAAGTGGTAGAAAAGGCTACCCTTGTGAGAATAAAATTATTAGGCAAACAGTGTTTATGAGTTCACACTGACACAAATTCAAAAGATAACGCCTGTATTTATTTGGCACCTGGCAGTAAGAAGCTAACAGGGGCAGACACATAGCCAAAATCAGTTTATGGATAATTTCATTACAAGGTGTCCTTCAAAATAGAAAATGAAATTTATGTCTATATTAATCTAATCAAAGCAGATAGTACAGAATAAAAAATCTGATGTAAATAAACATATTTAAACAACATATCAGCAAATTTGGCACTCTCTGTATTGTTATTTTTTCTCCTTGGAAAAACAGAAATCATGTGACAGATTTTTGCATCAATAAATCTTCTGTGTGCCAGGGAGAAATAGAAGGCTAGTGCTTAAGGAAGGGTCAGGGTGATCATGACTTTCTAATGGGAATGCTGAAGCAAAACCTGACTTTACTGGCAATGCCTTGACCGGTGACTACCAAACCAATATAATGAATGCTTGTAACAAATTTGGTTTAACAGGTTCTCATAATTTCTGCCATTATCTCAACCTTTCTCGCCTCATGTTGGGTGCTAAAAAGGACAGTTTTGGTTTAACTCAGAAGGAAGATAAACATGAAACAGCCTCTCACTTGCTCAGCCTTCATCCCACCACCTCCACCTGCCCCTGCAGATGAATGGGAGAGAGAGAATTGGGGAAAAAAAGTAAAATTTGTGTCTTGAGATGAAGACAATTTAGTAGGAGAGAAAAGGAAAAGGGAAGATAATATAATTATGATGATTATAATAATATTAACAATAATAATAATAATAATAATAATAATAATAATAATAATAATAATAATAAATACAAAGAGTTAGAATATTCAAAACAAAGCATATACTATGGAATTGCTCACCACCCATCAACTGGTGCCAAGTCAGTGACAAGCAGTAGCTCCCCAGCCAGTTTTCCCACTAGTTAATAAACTGGGCACATGGTACAGTGTCACAGTATAAGCTGTTCCAAGTGTGGAAAAGCCGCTGGTGGGTCAGAACCCACCAGGGGAAAATTTCCAGAAGATTCAGGGATCATCCCGAGGGTCCCTGGCCCAGCTGCAGGAAGCCAAATAAGGCCATAAGGACCAATCACAGGAGCACAAAGAGATACATTTAAGAAGTTATAAAAGGACTGTTCTAAACAATAAAGAGGCTTTTTGTTGCAAAGAACTCAGAGTGTGCTTGTGTCTCTCTAGGGGGGCTAAGGCATGAGAAATATTAACCCCAATAGTACAGAATATTCTTTTCTCCAGTTTGGGTCAGCTATTGTGATGGTTCCAACTTTTAGCTTCTTGTGCTCCCCAGCCTTCTCCCTGGTGGAGTGGTGGGAGAAGCTGAAAAGTCCTTAATTTTGTTTAGTACTAAGAAGCTACAATTAAAACCTAAGTGTGTTATCAATATTGTTCTCATCCTGAAACCAATACATGGCACTATATCAGCTATGAGGAAGAAATATATACCAGACAAAACCAGGACATTACTGTAATAAAGGCCTTCCATTTATCCATGGTTATTGAAAACAAAAACATTAATATAATTCAGTTGGAGAATTATCTGTATAGCAATGTTCTGTCTCCTGAAACATTTACCTCTGTGTGGACGAATGGCCATAACTGCAATCTTAATTTCAACCAAGACTGCTATTTGACAATTAAGTCTTACATCCTTCCATGGGTATCAAAAATTCTCAAAAAAAAATTAACATTTGGTGGAGAAACAAAAAGTACACTTTACTTCTAAGCCTTAGGTGATGGTGTATATATTCCCTGTCTGACTCCTTAGGAAACCACAATACCAACACTGGATAGAAGCTCTTAGGTGCAACTACTGCTGCTAACTCATATATAGCAAGTAGCTTCCATCTCTAAGTATCACAAAATGCTTAACTCTTTTTTTCTTTTTTTTTGATAGATTCTTTCATTCATCAGCAAAATGCTGCTCTTTTGGAAGTGGGATATGATATTTTGTTCTGTTAGTACTATAAACTATTTAAGAAAGGATCTTCATAAAAACTAATTACAAAAATGCTTGACTTTTAGTAATCTAACCAAAGTGAATATTTCATTAATAGCATTAGGAAAAAATTTTTGTCATGCTCAAGGCAGAATGAAAATCATTTCTGTTAACACTCAAGTTTGCCTTAATGGATTAATTTGATGTTGGTCATATTCAAGCTGAGATTGCAGTATGGGTACCCCAAATTGGTATGCCCACAAGCATTAGATGTCAAAATTCTAACAAAGTGTGATATCACAATGTCCTCTACAAAACCCCTATAGTCATCATGCTCTCTATTTAGCCAAAAGCCAGCTGTACAAAGAACTAGGTATGTGGTTTTAGTTTAGTTTGTTGTTGTTTTTTTTTTAAATGGTGTTTTTCACATATTGGAAAATATTGATCTATAAGAAATAGAGCAACAATAGAGCAAGTTAATAAATGCACAGTTTAGAATTTAGATAATTCACCTAAATCAAAATCAAACTAGATTGGAGTTTCTGCTTTAGTTAATGATATATTTAATATTTTTTAAAAAATTAAAAAACAAAAATAAAACTAGGAAGTCTTAAAGACACACGAAGTAAGCAGGCTTGGCTGCCCAATACCTACATGACTGAGTCTCCACGAGAAGAAAAATATCTAGAGCTTAGACTAAAAGCCAAATTTGGCAAAACAGAAATCCAAATCAGAAGATTGCGAGACTTCTCTTCTGAAGCTATCAGGTCCTCTACAACATCTCACTAATTTTTGCAGCCCTTGCCAGGTTTTGGCTCAGCTTACTCCACAGGGAGGAAATCCTTAAAACTTCAGTAAAGTTATATAAAATGTTAGATATTGTTCCTTTTGCAGCACTAGTTCCAAATACGTTCTTATAATCCCATCAGGAATTAGTAAACCTTAAAATGGATTAGGTAAATCATATTTTATGCTACCCGTTATCAAGACATTTTTTGGCAGCATTTATATAAGAGTGGTTTGATATGTTTTCTCCACTAAAAGGGAGAAACCCTCCATATCAATATAGTTCCCACTTACAAATCATATAAATTTACTTTCCATCAGAGAACGTGTCACTGGGGATTGAAAAATTAAATTTAATTCCACTTTCCTCATAAAAAGAACCAAAAGGTGCTTTAGCATGTCCCTTGGTTACTTAAAAATTTATTAAGCTTGAGAGGGAATGCTTATCAAAATTAATCTTTAAGCTGTCAAAGATCAAAATGTTAAAATTTACATAAAATGCCTAAAAAATTAAGCTTTGGGTTTGGATTGCTACTACCTCTCTGGGCAGATGCTTAGAACTATGCTGACTCACTGTCTTCGCATCAGATAATATTTATTTCTTCAGAAAAGTCCTAAAGACATGACAGAAAGGAATGGCTTCAGTGAGCTATTTTTACCAAAATTGCAGTTTCTGTGATTCTTGAAAGCACAGAATTCTGGGTCATTTACTTGAACCTCAGTTCTATCCTATGAAAATATTAATATAGATGTTGATTAATAGGAAAAAGTTTATCAAAATGGTAGTTCAGTGCAATTCCAGTGTTGGAAGAAAATAGGGCTTTGTTTGATGACTTGACAGCTGACAAAGGCAGGAAAGAAAAGATTGTTATGCTTAATTTGGTAAAGCTATTAATCACTTTAAGCTTGTACAATATAATGGTTTATTATATTTTTCTTTTCCAAACAGTCTACATCATAATAATTTGATCACTTCTAACCTGTTTCGAACTACAACCTTGACAAGAGTAATAAGTCACTTACCAGTTTAAAACATTTCATTCTCTAATATGTCTTATTTTTAGAGACTGACATTTACTTTAAAGAAATATCTTTCCAGTCACGACATAGTTTTCTGATTGTGATCATGAACGTCTGGAGACAGTAGGAATAGACACTAAAATTGACAAAAAAGACTAAATTCATTATAAAATCCCCATTGTTATTCCAATGTATGTGAGAAATTTGCTTTTGTCATTTGTATTTTTACATGGCAGATTCTTAAACTGAAAGATCAGAAGATAAACTGGCCTTAGTCAGCAGTGCTTGAGAGATTCCTTTTGTGAAATCTTTCCTTTTCTCCCATCCTTCCAGAAACATTCTCATTACAATTGCTTTCAATCTCATTCCTCAGAAAAGGTTCTTCATGGTTTTTGAGACAAGTCTTGAAAACCTCCGGGGATGGAGATTCTACCACACCTCTCTGTGTGTTCTTGGAAGAAATGTCCAATCAAATTATTCAACTTGCAGCTTGCGGGTTTTGTCCCTTACTTTGCATGCCACAATCAAGAAGAGCACCTTTGCAAATCCCCTTCAAGCAATTTTGGGCTGCTGTGAGTTTATTTACCATTTCTCTTGTTTTCCAAACTAAACAAGCCCAGCTCCTTACAACTTTTGTGCACTGGGCCCTGACTAACCTGTCCTCTGCTGGACCATCGGCAGCTTGCTGACATCTTCTTGAAAGGGGCTGAGAAGCCCCAAACCCTCCCAGCTGCTCCACTGTGCATCAGATGACCCATTCAGAAGGGCCTAAAGGAAACCTTTTAAATGTGCCTGACACCACGTGTTCAGTGACTGCTTACTGAAGGAATGCAGTTTTGGGGGTTAGGTAAAATAGATCTCAGGACTTGATGGAGGCAAAATGAAATATAACATACATGAACACAGAGAAGATGATAATAAAAAGGGGGTAAAAGTTAGTCACTATGCCTATAAGAACAGCAACAAAGGAAGAGCAAATAGCCAAGATTTTTTCCAGTACAC